>JAUMIR010000001.1:291463686-292091186 GCA_030847615.1 Gambelia wislizenii | reverse complement strand
GACACTTTGTATTTTGAAGATTTAACAATGGACAAAAAATTTCACATGAAGCACAGTCAATCACTAGAATTTTAGGCCCATGGGAAGTAGTGATTGTTACATAAAAAAGAAGTACATTAGGACCCCCATATCCACTGATTCATTATCCACTGATTCAATTATCCACAGGAAGCAAAACAGCATACCTACCATAGAGTCTTCCCAGAAAATGGGTCCTATCTAGCCATTTTTAGGTCCTCCAAGGCAACTTTATGGTATTTTAAACCAGAGGTTCCATTATTTTCAATGCCATTTGCTATTATCCATGGTTTTCAGTATCCACGGGGGGCCCAGAACCAATCCCCAGCAGATATGGGGGTCCTACTAACTTCTTGCTTCTAGAAGCTCAAGACCATGGTTTACAAAGTTACTGGGCTGCTAAAGAGAGGGAGTATGCTGTGAAAGTAGAATTTCAAGGCCTGTTTTTAATTTTTTTGCATCATGTTTCTATCACATTCTTACTCCATGGAGTAAGAATCAGAGCCTTGTAATTTCACAACAACAGTGTAAAGTTTGCTTTGTTTCAACCAAGCCTGAAGGTAGAGTGGTGTACCTTGGCATGTCATGGGTAGCTAAATGGGTCTTCATGTTATGATATAGCTTATGGTATAGCTTGATGCTATTACTTTTTGTAGCCCTGACCCATCTGCGTCTTTTTGCTTCTTGCCTGTCCCTGGCGGATGGAACCAGATCATTGTCATCATCTTATTCTTCCTTTATAACTGTGTAGGCTCATCTGGTGTCTCTTTACCACTGTGTCCCTTTTGTTTGGTAAAGTGACTTCCAGTGAAATTCTGTAAAATTCTCACCTTTCAAATGGAGCTCTTTGTGTATGCCAGCACACACAGACTGATGTGCATTTCTACTGACATACTATAGCCCTTAATTAGCATATTTCTTCTGTTCACCTGCATTTCCTGAATATAAACATAGGCAGATGAAACAGAGCCATTGAAGAGATATTAGGGCTGAAAAGAAAGTCTACTTTTCTCCAGTTACACTGATGGAACCATATACCAATTTGTAACAGGAAATGCAGGATATTCAATGTGTGCCTTGTTCCATGTTTATATAGCTGTGATTGGTCACTCTTTGTGAGGCCTAATTTCTAAACTCCACAGCCCATCAGTCTGACCAGTTAATGTTATTTTACAGCAACAAGTTCCACCAAGCTGGAAGACCTGAGTTATTTGGATGGACAGAGAAATACACCATTGCGAACCTCAATTCGCTTACCTTGGCACAATACTGCTGGAGGGAGAGTTCAACAAGAAATGAAAGGTAATATATACATTAAATAATACTTTAAAAATGCATTTGCCATATTGTGATGCCATTTTTCTTCTTTGTCTTCTTTGTTTGTCACACATATGGGTTTGCAGAAGTAGCGTCACTTAAAGAAAAGATCTAAAGGCCATTTCCTCCTGTTTCACATATAATCCTAGAGCTAGGTACGCCATGTCAGCCTTATCAGACATTTGGGTGTGTATTGAGTATATTCCTTTAGAAAAGGGGTGAATGTGTACACAGAAGACAAAAACAGCTGGCTTTTGGTTGGAGGTTTTCTCAGAGGAAAAACATCTGGGCTTAAAGGTGTTTAAGGTCGTGCTGTACTGGCATTTTTTCCCTTTATATTCAAGATGGAAAGAATATGAGATTTTTTTAAAAAATTGACTGCAGGAGAATGACAAATTTCCCCATCCCTACTTGTAGTGCATCTCCGTCAAAGGACTTCTCCACTTGCATCTGGATTAAAGGGAGGTGTTTCCTTTTGTAGTTTGTTCTGCTTTATATCTGCCGTCCTGAACTGATTAAAGGTGGGACCTGTCCTCTCCTAATTCTCTCTGCATAGATTTATTCCTAAATGGGGTTCTCACAGGAACAGTATCTCACACTTGGTCAAAATGTTTCTGTGAAGACTGGCCCATACTGAATAGATCAAACAGGAAGGGTAAAAGGCTAAACCAATATAAATCAGCAGAAGAATAAGATCAAAGGTGATCTGTATAGAACCTGTTACATAGCCATTTAATTAGCAAATCCCCTGAGAAGAACAAAATATGCACACATAGGACAACTTCTTCCAAAAACCTTTTCAGAAATTAAAGGGGCCAAAGGTTATCCCAAACTGAAAAGAGGATTTTAACAATTTAGACAAACTAAATCACGGCTCTTTTGCATTTGGTAAGAAAAACAGTTCAGTGATTTTATTTTTCCCACTGATAAAGTGTTTTAATGTCTTTAATGATTGTTCAGTATTTAAATATTGCATGGGTGGGTTTCGCTTAGCATGCTTCTCATGTGCTGATGAGAAACCATAGAAATCCAGTAGCAGCAAGTCGTAGTAGCAGTAAATAAAAAAAACATTGGACTTGACATTAAGGAACTGTGACTACCATTGTGTAGAATGTCTTCATCCACAGAGCTGAATGTGAGCACCTAGAAACATAGAGAGGTGTCTTCTATTGAGTCTGAGTCTGACCACTGGGATCTGTTCACACTATGCAGTTATAGTGCTATTATTCCAGTTTAACTGCCATGAGTCCATCCTAGGGAATCCTGGGGTTTGTACTTAGTCATTCCCAGGATTTTTTGGATGGGACCATGGCAGTTAAAGTGGAATAATAGCACTATAATTGCATAGTTTGAATGGGCCCCTAGTGTATCTAGCTTATTATTACCTGCAGTGGCTAGCAGTGGCTGTCCCAGGTTTCATTCTCTGTCTTTAGCAGCAGATGGTAGGGACCGAGGGTGAATCCACAATATACAAATAATCCAGTTTGAAACTGGAATATTTGCCATGGCCCCTTCCTGTGGAATCCTGGGATTTGTAGTTTGGTGAGGCACCAGCACTCTTTGGCAGAGAAGGCTAAAGACAGTGTAAAACTACAAATCCTAGGATTCGGTAGGAAGGAGCCATGGCACATAATCCAGTTTCAAACTAGATTATTTGTGTAGTGTGGATTAGGCCTGAATCCAGGATCCTTTGTGTACACTGTGCTACAATCTTTCATCAGTTTTTGCACTACTGTCATTCTGTAGTTGCCATGATTTTTATTTAATTTATTTATTGGATTTATGTCCTCTGAGTCCACACCTCTCTTTCACATTGCCCAAATTACACTGAGTAGTAAGTTCCATAGATATCTATATTTTTGGCACTCAGAAGAGAATTGGTCCAGCTTCTGTATTCAGAACAGCTATGTTTTATTTACATTGGGCATAGTTTAAGGAAGAATAGACTATCAATGTGTGTCTTTATTTGTTGCCTGGAAGCAATTTCTTAGGACTCTTTTTTTCTTTTTTGGCCTTGAAATCTGAGAGTGAAGCCTACTGAACTTGGACTTTATTATTTCATATGTGTATGTGTAAAAATCTCCATTCAGATTTTAAAAACAAACGTTACAACATAGATTTGGACTTTATTATTTCATATGTGTATGTGTAAAAATCTCCATTCAGATTTTAAAAACAAACATTACAACATAGATTTGTATAGATCTTGAATGAATGCCATTTAAAATGTAGAAGCTGACCTGAAGTTAAATAGACATTTTCTGCTCTGACATAGTTTTGATTGCAGACCATGTTGACAATGAATGTTCAGAGCAGATCAGTTTTGTTGATCATGTTTGAGTACTTTTGCCTTAAATTGATTTTTCATTGCTTAAAATATTGTCCTCTAACAAATACTTTCCCTTTTTTCAGCACGTTTTGTCCCTTATAAGCCTCAAGATATTTTGCTAAAACCACTGTTGTTTGAAGTGCCAAGCATAACAACAGACTCTGTGTTTGTCGGAAGAGACTGGTTGTTTCAAGCCATAGAGGAAAAGTTGAAGAATACAGACCAAGCAGAAACCAGGGGAGCCGTTGTTGTTGGAAATGTGGGATTTGGGAAGACTGCTATTATTTCCAAGCTTGTGGCACTTAGCTGCCATGGAAGTCGCATGAGGCAAATTGCTTCCACCAGCTCTAATTCTTCTCCCAAAAGTATGTTAGAACATTGTAAATTTTTTAAAAAAATTATTATTTTCTTATTCAGAGAAGTGAAAACTTACTGTATTTACTTTTTATGGCATAATCTTTATAAATGGGATAGCATTCCTATCCCTTTCTGCCCTGGACACCATCTTTGTTAGCCTGTATTTTTTTAATACAACTGATTATCATATTCCAGACCTCGACCAGATCCATTGAGTGCTGCCTGACAGCGCATTTTCTAGAACCAAGATGGGGAGCTGTTGTGGGCTTATATGGGTGGGTGTAAGAGAAAACGCTGAGATGGAGGGCTGATTTGTGGGGTTATATGGATGGGTGTAAGAGAGAATGTGGGGCCCCATAGTGAAATAAGCTCCCTTTTGAAGGTCCCCTCATGTCTGGAGTTTAGACAGCTTTTAAATATCCTTCTGTGTCAATAGACCAGTGGGTAATTTTAAATGTGCTGCTTTGAGTTTTCAAGGTTTTTAAAATATTGCTATCCATATGTGTTTTTTTGCTCACACTTGTAATTATAGGCTGGGATCCTGATAGGGAGTGATAAATGTGTAACCATCGTAGTTACGTGGCTATGCAGTGAGTCCTGTCGCAACCCCCTAATCTCCACTTACTGGGAGGCAGCCACTATGATCAACAGGGGTCCATTCCTCTGTCACTTGGGAAGCTCCTGACTGACATTTCCACCCTCTCCTATGAGCGATCCCCGTGCAACAGGCAAAAGCAATTCACTCCTTGCGCCAGAGATCATTCATGTGAGTGGGGGTGGGAATGTCAGTCATCTGCTTCCCGAGTGAGAGGGGAATGGCCCCATATGGGTATCAGCAGCTGCTTCCTGGTAAGTGGGGATTGGGAGACTTTCATAGTCCCTATGTGTCCCCTAAACTAGGGAATACCTAGCTGTTATGAATACCAAACAGTTACAAATTCACGATTTTATATACTACTTTGAATGTCACTTCATATTTTTCCTGGGACTACTACAGGCCTCCAAGGGCAGCAGTTTGAACACCAGAGAGATGGGGAGTGGATTTAACATAATCTTCCTTCCAGTTTGCTCCCCTTACTCCTGTTTCATTTTTCATGGCCTGCATGAAAGAATCCTGAGTGACATTTACAATTGCAGTTCATGGGAGGTGGGGTTCATTGTACACCTAGCAAAGGGAGAAGCTGCAGGAATATAAGAAAACTGTAGGGACATCTTGTTAAAGTCTCCTCATATCTTTCTTGTATTGAAACAATTACACTGCCCTGTTTTTAACTGTATCATCTGTTATAAGCTGTTGTAGTGACCATTTAGATTAAAAAGTGGGTTGGATGTCACTAAAAAAAACATCTAATTTAACAGCTTGCTAATATATACTGTGCTGGTTTACTTGGTATAGTGTAGTCAGAATGATTCCTTTACAGTGTTTGGGGGGGAAATAGTTTACTACATTTTAAAAGTAACCCCCCCCCTTGTTTGTCACCTTATTTTTTTGTTATTTATTGTTCTGGCTTCTGTGATAAAGGTATGCTGAAAAGGTTTCTCCCATTTGCCACACCGGGAATGCAGATGCTGTTCTTTTCTATTCCTTTCTTTTGCTGTTCTTTAGGGTGTACTTTTTCACCATTTTAGAGATTAAGTATAGTGACAAAAATCTTGGGTAAAATTTTAAACTCTGCCAATCAGTAACCTGTCTTCAAATAAGCAAACTCTGAAGAAAATTACACTCATAGCCCAGGAGGAGGGGTATTCAGTGGAACAACTATTTTGTTGACTGCGTAGCCTGTTATTCTCCTGGGTCATGTTTTAGCAGAAAGAACTAGAGAGCAGCATTTCTAGCAGGCAGCAAGGAAAGAGAAACTGTGTCCAGGTGAAACCCAGATCCTCTTTGGTGCGTATCTGCCCCCTTTCTCCTTCTGCCTACATTAATCAGATAGAGGTGGCATCTAAATTGTGCAGAATACATTGGAAGAAGGCTAGTACCAACAGGTGCTTTCCTGTTGCTTCCAAAGAATACTGTGCTGAGGATAGGAAGAAATTAAGTTTTCAGCTGAAGCTATGGCCAAAAGTATCTGGATAGAGAAAGGATGATGTAATAAGGAATTTTAGTAGACTTCTCTGGATTAGAAATAAGGAACAAATTCAGATCCATTTAAAAATAAAAAGGAAAATCAAATATTGAAGAGAGGTTTTAATCTTTTACTTGTTCTCATACAGCTCATTGAACACATTCAAAATGGTGTTTTTTCATTCATTTAGTTATTTTGCTTCTTTGACCAGGCAGATGGCTTGATAAAACCTCTCAATTGTCATGGTTTGTTTCTGGTACTGGCCACAAAGTATGGCTTGAATGTATGCTTCTTTCCATCGCATACTCACTTTTTACACACAGTTGGATCCAGAGAAAATCTCACAAAATGGCTAGTGACATGCTGGTCTAGTCTCACACTGGCAGCTCTTCATTTGCTTCATTTGATGAAAAGTCTTTGGGAACCCAGCTGAGCAGGTTGGCTATGGCAGGAGGAAGGAGGAATGCCCAGAATTTGGCTCCATTCTCAGAAATACCTTCATCTGATTTTCAGAGATCTTCCCTCTTCTTCAGCCCTGCCCTGGCTTTGGGGTACACTTTGTGGTATTAAAACCTCCCTAGGGAAGGCTTTAATAGGGAGGGGATGCTACAGGTCCAGAAAAGTCACCTTTAATTTACTCTTCTCTAAATCCGGCCCATATTCTTCTGCTCTTGCACTCTATTGCTTGTTGCATTGAGACTTACGCCTACTGAGTTCCATTGAATCTCAGAACCGGTGTGTAAGTACAGTTTTCAAAATTGTACATATTCTGGAATGACACTGTGTGTGGCAAAATATGGTTATATTTAAAATTTTGATAAGAGAATACAAATTATAGCAGTTATACACAAATGAACAGAATTGAAGCTAGGAAGTTTTGGGGAGAAAGTGTATGTGAGAGAGACAGAGGTTGAGACAGAGAGTGGGCGGGGGGACACTATCCACAACAAAATACATTGGAGATAAATGGTTGATCAGGACTGATGTATATATCATATCATATATACTGGGATTTTGTTGTCATGTGAAATACAGCTGTAGGGTATGTTTGAGGAGCATGTCTATTATTATAACAGGCATTTACATTGTTTTTTCCCTTCTGTTTTTGATTTGGATATACAGTATGCTGTTACGGCATCACTGAATTAGTGTAGCAGATCTTCAAAGTAGAGAGATGAACATGTACAGCGACACGAATGAAGTCATAACTGGTAACATATGAGGACAGGCAGGGGAGTTCAAACAATGTTTAGCTTTCTGTAGAAGACTAAACATCTCCAACATTACAGATATATAATTTATACCCCAGATTGAGTGTCACTACTTATAACTCTGGTTTCTGCCTGTCTTTCCCCCACAGCCAGTGACCCCTGTCAAGAGATTCCGCTCAGCCAGTTACCCTCAGCTGGCATCAGTACAATCAAAACTTTGAATTGCCCCCCTGCTCAAGAACATCAGAACCAAATGGGAGAATCAGTTAGACGTCTTGCTTCAAAGGTAAACACCCTTATATTGAACAGCTCTTTCAGAGTTATTCCCAAATAAACTGAATTCTTGTAAGTGGGATTCTTTGACAGATTGAATATCTACAATCCGTAATCATCATCATCATCCCTCTTACGAGAATTCAGTATATTTAGAAATACAAGGTTGCTGGGTCAGACCCATGCGTTTTCTTTTTTCAACATTAACAAATCTTGCAATCCACTTGATTGGTTTGTTGTATGCAGGTACCAATAAGACACTGCATAACCTTGGTGAATACATATGGGCAGTTCAAATTACCTTCGTTCTCTTTACCATGTTTTTTCTTCCTTTTTTTCCTGGCCATGCAAGGCAAAGCCAGTTTGGCTTGAATTATGGGAGTGTATTTTATTTTTCTATCTCAGTTTGGCAGATGGTAATCCGTAATTTGAAAAGAAACTACTACTCCCCTCCCTCCCAGTCCATTAGTTTATTCACTGTAGCTTCCTGAAGCAAATGTATCTGGGAGTGGGAAGCAGTGAGGATAAAACATTTGATCTAGGCAGCTTACAGTGTGTTCGTCACTGATGTATCAAGCGGTTATATAAGTGGGAATTACCAGTAAATTGCACTAGGGACTTTCTAATGCACTTATTTTTGCAAGAAGGATTGTGAAAGGAGGAAAGCCTTGCAAACTGTTGTAAATAGGAGGGGATTTGTTTTGGCATTGATGTATTACTTGGTACAGTCTTTTACGTAAGAGCTGTTCTAATGGTGTCATTGTTATATTTAGAACTCTATCAAATAAGGATATATTAAGTCAGTTCCAACCAGTTGAAGGTATCACTTCATATACGTTTACATGAGACTAAGCTGTATGGAACATGGCAGGACGTACTTCTGCGTAAAAGTCCATGCATTTACTAAAGTTAAATCTAATGTTATTATGGGTGTGTTTAAATTTGTAAGAGGAGAAAGAACTATGATAGTTGTCTAAGTCACCCTATACAAAAAATAAAAATAAAGAAAGGATAGATTTGTAATTGTCGATTTTCTGGATTATAGACTATTTGGCTTAGATCATATAGACATTTTCTAAACAAAAAAAGAGACCCTCAGATTTTGCAATGGAATTTTATTTAGAAGACTAGGCTGCACTGTAGCAGCATCCCATATTTAACAGGTGTATTACAATTTTCTGGCTTAACATTCATGTTAGCTGAGGCCAGTGCCGTAGTCTCACTGGAATTACTATGTCTGAGGGTGCATAGCATATGGTTCTGATTTTGACCATAAGAGGGTTGGTAGTTTCATAGATTGCCAGCTTAGAGCCTCCAGTCTGGTTTGGAACTGGTGTGTGTGGGGGATGTTAGCTGGGTAGGAGACTTTTAATCCCCCTTTGTTGTGTTCCTGATCAAGATTAGAGACCCAATGGCCTAAATCAAATGTCATGCCAATGCTGCAGATAGAAGCTTCTTCCCTTTCTTCCTGCAGTGTCCCCCAATAAAATGACCCTTGAAGGTTTTGCTGCCTTTTGGAACAGGTTTTTGAGATGCATGGAGCTTGCAGTGAGGAGATGAGATCACTGTCTCCCAATTCCACTTACAAAGGTGATTCTGCCAGCAGATGTCACATGTGGGTTTGGGCCCATATCTGCAATTTCCATGACCAAAAGGAAAAAAAGAAAAGAAAAGTCACATTTATCACAGCTAATGTGTTGTTAGGGCCTGAAAAGGCCTTTAGGATTATGTTTTAAATAGATAGTTAGTGTCTTATAACTTGGTTGTGTGCAAGAGATTTGCCAGCATAATACTGTAATATGATTATGGATGGTGTTATAAGTTTACATTTGTTGTGAGCTTTGTGTGTTCAATTTGTGGGGTAGGGAGGGGAAGGGAAGAAATATGTTTGGGATTGGATCATATACCTTGTATGGGCAGGGAAAACAGAGTGAAAGGAAAATAAATTCATTCTACAGAAAGTGGGGGAGCCTTAGTTCCTCAGAGTGGCTCCCAATTTGCAAACGATGGTTTGGAGAGAGCAATCATTACGTTGCTACCAGAAATTAAATTCAATAAGAAAAGCCCTGGAGAAATCTTTATCTTTAAAATAATTAAGTTAGATCTTGTTTCCTCATGAAAATCAGATGATTATTTTTGTAATTTTGTGAACCTGGCACCATTATTTAATTATGGGAATGACAATGGGAGGATTAGAGGTTAAATTACTTGCTTTGCCAAAGATGCAGATTTCCAAAGGCTATCTGAGTTAACGGGGAGCAAAATTGTTAAGTGCTCTTGACCAAGCCAGTTAGTACTTTATCACTGATACATGTTTCTTGAGCCCCGTTAGTGTCCAAAGAGTTTACAACATGTTTCCTCTGGGATGGATTCATGCTTAAACTACGTCATTAGATTTTTCATTGGTAGATGGGGTGAAGATACTGAGCTTTCCTTGTGGAGACTGATGGAGAAAGTCATTTCTACATGATAACTGTTCAAGATGCTCCTAGTTCACTAATAAAAAACTAGTAAATTAATGGGAATATACCCAGAGCTATAAACTATCTTCTAGACGTTTTCTGTCTGTACTGTACAGTCAGTCTATTAAATAATGAGACTGATACAATGAGCCTTCTTTATTTATGTGTATTACAATTCTAATGCTTGTCCCTTTTCAATATAATCCCTGTTCACACCCACACACTGATGCAGTCTTGTTTTCCACTGGTCAAAGGAGTGGAGCAGATCAGTTTCTCTCAGCTATTTCAACACATCTGCCATTTTCTTCTTTACTGTATCAGTTGACCCAAAACATGTTCCTTTAAGCACCAATCTCACTTTAGGGAAAAGAAAAAGGTCACATGGTGCCAAATCTGGCAAATATGGTGGATGTTCAAGTGTAGTAATGTATTTATCGGCCAAAAACTGCTTCACAGAAAGTGTTGTGTGTGCAGGCGCATTGTCTTGATTAAGAATGAAACCATTTTCCCACAGTTCAGGCCTTTTTTCTGACTCTTTTTCTCAGCTTTGTCAAAACTTCCTTATAATAATGCTGGTTTGCTGTTCTGCCTTCTGGAACCCATTCTGCCAAAATTACACCCTTGATGTAAAAAACAACAATGAGCATGGCTTTAAATGTGGACTTGCTTTGACTTGCTTTTTTCATTCTTGGTGATGCTGGTGTTTTCCAGTGCATTGACTGTCGTTTTATCTCAGGATCATACTGGAAGATCCAGGTTTCATCACAAGTGATGATTTATTGAAAAAGGTTTGGTTCCTCCTCAAGTTGCTGCAGAATGTCAGCGCAAATTTCCTTGTGACACTCTTTTTGCTCTGGTGTGACAACCCTAGTGACCATCTTGGCACAAACTTTTCTCATGTTGAGATCTTCATGCAAAATTTTTCACACAGTCTTTGTCAGTGTTCATAGCTTCACCTATTATTCGGACACTAAGCTGGGGGGTTTCTTGAACAATCTGGCTGATTTTTTCCACAATGTTTTCAGTTCTTGAAGTGGAAGGTTGTCCAGGGCAATCGTTGTCTTCCACATTCTCATGTCCCTCTCTGAATCTTTTATGCCATTCAAACACATGCACATGAAACATGCTGTCTTCCCCGTAGGCCTTAGTATGCATTTGAAAAGATTCTGTTGGTGTTTTGTTCAATTTTACTAAAAATTTCAAATTGACAGTTTGCTCAACTTTTAAACTTAGCATTTTTCTGGCACACAACAGACAACACAGCTGCTTTAAACGATGACTGATGACAATTAATTGAACAGCCAAGAGTGTTGATGTTTGCCATGCAGGTTCAGACATGCTCAAGGTCACCACTCAGACGTTCACAATCAGTTTTCCCTGATTTGTCTGAAAGGTAGAAACACAGTCTCGTTATTTAATAGACAGCCCTCATATAATGTTAAGTGTTAGTTAATTTTGGGTGAAAAGACAGGCTGTTATATCATAGAGTGGAGAGTAAGGAGATGTTTATAGTTGACTTTCTGCACTTAAGACATGATGGGCAGTAACTTTATTCTACTGCAACAGAATATTACAATTCCAGTATTAATGATTTTGCTTTTTCAGCGAGAACCACATCCAGTTGCACAGTGATAGGGTTAAGAATATAAAAAACCTCCTATATGTTGCCTGGATTTTAATAAATGAAGGGAAAGGTTTATGCGATCTATACATAGAGGTTCTCTGTACATGTTATCTTAATTTTTATCCTCTAGACTAAAGGTAGGGAATGTGTGGCCCACCAGCTAGTGCTGGACTGCAACTGCAAACAGCCCATGCCAGCATAGCCAACACAGCTGCAGTCTCACAACATCTGGAGTGGTACAGTCCTCATTAAAAACTCAATTGAAACTTGTTTGACTTGGTTTCACATTTGTTCTTATTGTTATCATTGGTAGCTTTCTCCGTGACTTCTAAAAAGTGTATTTTTTTAAAGGTTGTTGCCTATCACTACTGCCAAGCAGACAACACTTATACATGCCTCGTCCCAGAATTTGTGCATAGTATTGCAGCTCTCCTCTGCCGTTCCCATCAGTTAACTGCATACAGAGAACTTTTGATACGAGAACCACACCTACAAAGCATGCTTAGTCTAAGGTCCTGTGTTCAGGATCCTGTGGCAGCATTCAGAAGAGGGGTATTGGAACCACTGGCGAACCTTAGAAAAGGTAGGACAAAGTGAATTTGTTTCTAGAGTGACTTCAATCACAGTACAAGGATGTGTGTTAAATGGGTGTAGCAGTAGGCAGGGGAGCAGTCTCTAGACCAACAAAGGAGTGTTTTCTTTTTTGTTAAATAAATATGAGAGCCTACTAAGAAAATAAAATATTTCAAACTAGTAGTAATCCATATATATTGAGGAGTGCATTTAGGAAAGGCAATTAAACTGAAGGGCTACATTTTTTACCAAAAAATTATTAGATTGAAATGTTACATATTTACTGATGCACTTCTCAGTGGTCTGTAGTGTATATAATAACATGAATTATTCAATAAGTGTTGTGACTTCATTTGCAAAGTGAAACCTTAATGAAAGCTGTGTTGACAGAAGTGGTTTTGTCAGTAACTACATGAACAGCTCCACAAAAGCAATGGCACTAGCAATGTAACACCTATCTTGATATAATGAGTTATAATAGTAATTATAAGTATATAATTATAGTTACAATTATAATTACAAGTATAATTATTAGGAGAACCTAGACATTTGGTAGCAAACATAGGTCAGCAAAACTGGGGTACTACTTTGCTGCTGTTTTTACTGATTGGGTTTTTCTTGTTGCTGGTCATCTTTGGTGATCTTCTATATTTTAATTGTGAATCTGCAGTGATACATTAGCTTTTCTTCCTGCAATCCACTTTATAAACTCAAACTGTTTGTGTTTGTGCTTGGTTGTGTACACCCCACCATCTTTACAACACAGAGTATGATGTCCACTGGTGGACTGTGGCCGTTTGAGCAAGGCTAAAAGGGCTGCTGCTTCTCATCAGGTTGCAAAGTGTTACTTTGATATCTTAATTAACAAATGTTCAAATGAATTATAAAAGGCAACGTGGTTGAGATTCTGAGTAGGGCATTTGTCATGCAGTTTCAGTTAGGTATATGTATCTGTCTGTGTAAAAGGATGTTGTAGGTTATACTATTTCAGTATGTTTTTCCAATATGTTGATGGAATATATAAATGGATTCTAAAATGCATTTGACCAGTCTTAGAACCTTTTCTTTTTTCCTTAAATGGGGGGGAAATGTAAGAGAAGTTATCAAGCACTTCCAGAGGACAATTCATTTTAAAAAATCCAAAATATCTGTAAGAATTTCAGAACACCACATTAAATTTGGATAAGCAAATCTGCCCGGGATACTAGGATGAATTCACTGCCTGAGTAATAAAATACTATCTAGCCACCACTTGTTGGTACAGAAAGCTTTACCATGGGCTTATTTGGAGATGGGGACACACCTTTCATAATTTGGGTGGGAGGACAGAAGAGATGCATATGCAGAGGGATCATCCTCATATCATTAGCTATTAACCTGCTCTTCATGTATACAAATTGAATTACTTTGGCATGTTCAATTTTTCTAACTTGAACAAAACATTCTACAATAGATAGGAAAGCTGCTAATCTTTACTGCTTTCCCACTATCTTGTTTTCCAGAACAGAAAATTCCAGAAGAAGAATACATCATTTTGATAGATGGCTTAAATGAAGCTGAATTTCACAAACCCGATTATGGGGATACTGTTTCTTCATTCATCACAAATATTATTTCCAAATTTCCTCCCTGGCTAAAACTGATTGTGACTGTACGAACAAACTTTCAGGTAATATGTTAAGAACAAGTTCTTTTGAAAAGAAAAGTGCATTGAAGAGAAAGAGTCTCATTCTTCTGTGACTTGTCTCGGAAACATAGTTTGGAAGCTAAGACATGGCTGTAACAGGTACTTCTATAAATCACACCTACATAGGAGTGGCCATTGCTCACTAGTTATGCATAACAGAGGCTTTTACTGCCTTGCTGCCAAACTATAGTAGGCTCAATGAATCAATCAAATTTATAAAGGTGTGAACATACCAAGTTACCATTGATTCAGGGGGCCTGTGTTAGTTGTGGACTAACAATAGTTTTTAGTCCTTTGGTCCAAGCATTTGGACACACAGACCTCAAATAAATGGTTCGTCAAATATCCACATACCGTACATCCTCCTGGAACTACTTGTTTGTCCATGATAGCCTTCACCTCTTGGCTTTTAACATGTATTCAGGCTTATTCATTTATTTATTTTACATCCCACGTTTCTCCCAAATGGGACTCAAAGCAGCTTCTGAAACCTAACATGTGGTAGCAGGAAGCAGCTGTGATAACAGTGGTGCAAGGCAGCTCTGACAACCAGAAGCCTGTTTGCCATACTTGCTGTGTAAAGTGGACATACCTTAGAGGCATCCAGACTCATTTAACCAGACCTGTTGCTAGACTAATTTTGGCATTTTCTGCTGTCCTCAGCAGTTCTCTTGTGAAACAGCATCCTTTTGAGCTCCTGTTCTTGGAAGATCTTTTTTCCCAATATAGTCTGGTGTCAGGGCCCACAACAGGTGGCAAACATGGGAGCTGAGAGGTGTTAGACAACACTTCAGCATGTACACCATTGCCTGTGTCTAGTCAAATGAGGTCAACAATACACCAGAACCAGTGATAAGGTAATTCTGGCCCTTATATGAGCCAGCTGTTTTCCGTGGAGTAACATAGGGATCCTTCTGCAATTCCCTGATTGTCTTGTACTTCTCCTTTTCAGTCTGAATACAACTTGACTCTGGACCTTTAGAAGGAGTTTTACAGGCATGAGGGAGAGTATCATGATGAATTTAATAATGATTATGTGTCCTATCATTAAAATGTACCAGTACAAAGTGCTATCAGGGATGATGTGTTCAAATACAGTGACCCCTCGGTATCTGCTGGGGTTTAATTCCAAACCACCACCCCCACGGAAACCAAAATCTGTGGGTGCTCAGGTTCCATTATATACAATGGCATAGTAAAATAGTGTCCCTTATATAAAACAGCAAAATCAAGGTTTGCTTTTTGGATTTTTAAAAATATTTTCAAATTGTGTTTGGTTGAATCTGTGGATGCAAAATCCATGGATACAGAGGGCCAACTGTATTCCTTTGTACAAAATGAAATAAAATCTACAGAGAGAAAACCAGTTCCCAGAAAGAGAAGTTCTAGGCTATTCTCTTTTTTTCTTGGTGTGCTATTTTTGTATGTACAGTAGATTCCTCAGTGTCTCTGAAAGCATTCAGCTATGTGACTCTTTCTCTCTACAGTCTGATGTGTGAAAGAGTCCAGGAACATTATCTTATCTAAGTTAAGTGAAATAGTTATTTGTGTATTTAGTAGACCCACATCTGTACTAGGGCTCCATTTTGGCCCTTAATGTAAATACTGTCTACTTCATCACCCTGCCTTTAATTTGTTGTGACTTTCTTGCATTCAGCAAGTTCAAATTCCAGCTATATACTTTTGTAGCTTTTATAGTTATTTAAAATACTTGGCACACACACACTCTTTCTCTTTCGTTTTATAATATAGGAAATAACCAGTGCACAACCTTTCTTCACCATCTCCCTTGATGAGTTCCATGACAACAAAGAGATACAAGCTGACTTGAATGCATACATTCAGTACAGGATCAGTGCCAGCCAGGATATTATAAACAACATCTCTCTCAATGGAAAAGTAGATGCAGCCATTATTGGGAAAGTGAGCAATCACTTGATCATGAGGAGCATGGGATCCTATCTCTACTTGAAACTGACCTTGGATCTCTTTGAGAAGGGTCACCTCGTAATCAAAAGTGCAAGCTACAAGGTGGTTCCGGTCTCCCTCTCCGAGCTTTATTTGCTTCAGTGCAACATGAAGTTCATGACAAACTCATCATTTGAAAGAGTTCTGCCGGTGCTGAATGTGACTCTAGCATCACTTCATCCAATGACTGATGACCAGATTTTCCAAGCTATTAATGCTGGTCAGATATATGGTGAACAAGAGTGGGAAGAGTTCCAGCAGAGGATGGAGTCCCTTTCAGGCTTTCTGATAAAAAGGCGGGACAAAACACGAATGTTTTGCCATCCTTCCTTCAGGGAGTGGCTTGTTTGGAGAGCAGAAGGTGAAAACACTGACTTTTTATGTGAACCAAGGTAAATTGAGGCATTGTAATACATACTTGGTACTAATAGGTGCTGATGGGTTTTACATTGTAAGGAGGAAATGCTATTAAAAAGAAGATTGCTATTAGAGCCAGGATTTGGCAATCTTTGGGGGTGATGCATAAGTTGTAAATGAAAACCAGTGTTTAAATAGTATACCCCAGTGGTTCTTTACCTGTGGTCCAGTGATCCCCGGGGTCTGTGATGTCCTCACAGGGGGTCTGGTCTGCAAAGGCTTGAAGGCTGCTCAGCTCTCCTCCTCCCTGCAGTGGAGCAGCCACATGACAGGAACCAAAGCAAAGGCTGGCTGGCTGGCTAACTTGGCCTATACATTGCCATTCAATCTGCTCCAGCCACAAATTTGCAGGAAGAAGCAGGAGAAACGTCTTTCTGCCCCCTGCAGTGCCTCTGAGGGAAAGTTTAATGGATGTTGTAAATTATTATTATTATTATTATCATCGTCGTCATCATCATCAGGTATTAATATTACAGTTTTAAATCTTGAGTTAAATCTTGAGGGTCCATGGCAACAAAAAAATATTTAAAGGGGGTCCTGGCTGGCATACCCTAAAAGCAGAACTGATTGGGCTGTACATGTCATTGATTCAGTGGCACTGGGCACAGTGGAAGAATGAGACTAATTATCCTGCTGTGAAGTTTTATATATAATTATATATAAATTATATATAATTATGCTGGCACAAAAGTATGATTTAACTATCCAACACAAAAGTTCCTTTATGTCCTTCTTCCTGTTTATTTGACAGCAAACCCTTTTCAGGTGTATAGAGATTATGGACACTATCAGGGGGAGTAGGAGAAAGCCATAGAAAATCTATAACATTCTTCAGTTTAGTGCTCTTTGTTCAGTAACTCATATCTCTGATTCTGTCCAACTAATTTGTGAATCCTGTAAGTAGATTTGGGAATGGGTTTGCGATGGGATTATTGATGTCAATGGTGGCATTCATACAATTTGAAAAGAGGTTTGCCCTTCTGCAGCATGACATGCTAAAATTAGAAGCCATTCAAAATCGAATGAAGGGAAATGAATACATTGCCTCCTAAAGAGATGCTCTTTCATGTACTGCAGTTACTTCACTAGGTAGAAATCTCAGCTGTACACTAGGATTGGATTTCTGTTGCCAACTGCTCCTTTTCAACAAAGATGACCTGAGTATGGGGAAATATGGGGCCCTGTTCTGAACAGGGCCATGAGTGGAAGCCCATTTATCTAGAGAACAATTGGTCTGATTTGATGCACCCAGTCTTTGGATTTATTTTTAGTCCAGCCAATGCCACCCATGTCAAGAAGCTTATGAGACACAGGCAGAGTTCAAAAGCAATTTGTGGCATGGGTTGGGAGGGTGATACCTTTTCAAAGAATAATCATGAACTCTGGTCCTTGTGTGAAAGTTCTTATACTCTAAATTTGCTCTCTTCAAAGTGTCTTAATGTATTGGATCCACTCAAGTATTGTTCTTGTATAGTCTTGTTTGGGTTGTACAATGATTTTGCCAGTTTCCCTAATGTTTCTGCAGTCCTCTTTAGTGTACAAAGTATTTTAAAGTACTTAAAGATGATATGTCTTCTTTGTTTCCAATTATATTTACCACATGGGTACAAAAACGATAGCAGAACTTGTTTGTTACTATTGTATGATACTGTTGTATAACAGTTGCTTTCACAACTGACACCACCACCACGGGGGGGGGAGGGAGGAAGAAAGGAAATGAGAACTTTGCATTTCCAAAAAAAAAAGAAAAAAGAAAGAAAGAAAGAAAGAAAGAAAGAAAGAAAGAAAGAAAGAAAGAAATGAAATGAAAAAGAGGAGGAAGAGGAAGATTGACAACATATCTGTTGACTGTTTAGGAATAATGGCTGGGATTCTATACAGGTTGCTTAGTTACATTTGTCAAACCTACTTTACTGAGCATCAGCCACACTGAGAGAAGGATGTTCGTTCTTCCAGCAGTCGGGGCACAGGAGGATGATATTCCACCCCTCCTGTCAGCAAGTGAGGCTGAAGTGCTCAGGAGCAGGACCCCTGTTGCAAATCCTTGTCACAGCCTCACTCACTGGTGGTAGGGCAATAAGTGGTGGAGACATCATCCATCTGTGCCCCGATTGCCAGTGGAAGAGACCTTCTGTTGGTGTGGCTGTTGCCCATAAAGTAGTTGGGGCCACAATTGTATCTACTTAGGGAGTGTTAATACAGATCACTTATGGATGCATAACTCCCAAGTTATGCATCTGTGATACAGAATTCCAGCTAATGTAAGGAAGTGTTTGTGTGGTTTTGCAAATACTTGTTTTACCATACAACAACCCACCACCACCAGCAGCATTTTAATGAAATCCAGATATGCTATGTGATGACCTTGGCAGGCCTCATCAGACATGAGCTTGCATCTCCCATGACTTGATTTGATTTAAATGTAATATGAACAGCACGTGCTTCTCCACGGAAAGGATCAGTGTGTCCGAGAAAGGAACCAATGTGTCTGCAAGTATTTTCTCCCTTCCTAAGTATAAACATATCTTGATATTTAGACTTTGGGCAAGGGAAGGAGAATGAAATTTGTCTCTTGAGATTTTCAGAGGGGAAATGAATGACATGAGTTTCATTAAGGAGAAGAGTAACTGTAACCTTGTTTAAAATAATCTCTATCCTGTCTTTTTGCTTCTACAATTAGGAGTGGCCATGCTCTTTTAGCATTCATGTTCTCCAGGCAGGAAGGGAAACTCAATCGTCAGCAAACAATGGAACTTGGGCATCATATTCTTAAAGCACATATTTTCAAGGTAAAATGTCTGTTTACTTTGCCTTTTATTGTCTTTCTTTGCTTGCTTCTTTTATCTTTGTGTTTTGTGCCATAATAAAACACAATGTTCTCTCCCACTCACCTTTCTCTAGAAATCTTATTTTAGAAAATATATAGAAAACAAAGTATTTCAGATTATTCAACGAGCTCCTATGTTTTGTATTATTACATCTGTAAAAGCTCTGACGTCTCTTTTCAATATTATAATACTCATAATATTAATAGTGCTTATTACTTGTTAGGCTCACTGTACAATTGTAACGGCTTCCTTGATTTTTTTTTTTTTTAATTTCAGAGACAACTGTCATCAGTTTACTGGTGTTAAAACCCTTCCAACTTTTGAGAAAAATTCTTGTTACTTCACCTTTTATTATTTATTTTTGTTTATTAAAACGTTTATATCTGTTCCTATGTCGAGATCTTCAGGCAGCCGTTGAAGCAAAATCAATTTAAAATAAATTTAAAACAGTACCATATAATTTAAATGGTATAAAATGATCTAAGCAATTTTAAATAATTTAAAAAAAACAATTTAAAGCCTTATATCTGTATAGATTTGAGTCAAGCGCCTTAGACACCCCCCTCCCTTTTTCCTTAAAAGCTGTGTTTTAACTTACCATCAGCATCAGTGCCAGTCAGATCTCCAAGGAATGGGGGCCTTGTCCATGCCCCCAGAGGAGGGCCCTTACAGCAGATGTTAATACTCCATGCTCATTTTTAGGATAGTAATGCTCCTTCAGGTATCCAAGTCCCAAGCCATTTAGGGTTTTAAATGTTATCACTTGAATTCAGACCAGACATATATTGTCAGCCAGGGAAGTTCCTTCAAAACGGGTGTCATGAGTGTTCTCATCAGCATCTAGCTGCTGGATATTGCACTAGCTGCAACCTGCCTGTCATCTTCTAGGATACCCCCATAGATTACAGAAGTCTAATCCAGTGCATGAACTATTGTGACCAGCTTAGCCCTGTCATAAGGTCCTAGCTGGCAGACTAGTTGAAGCTAGCCCAGGGGCTCTGATCCATGAAGTCCACCTGGACTTCCTCTGATGGAGATGGATCCAGGGATACTCCCAAGCTGTGTGCCTACTTCTTCAGAAGAGGCGAAGCCCCATCCAGGGAAGGTTTCCTGCTAAGTTGCCAGACTTAGGAAGCACCAAGTACCTTCATCTTATCAGGATATAGTTTCTGTTTATTGACCATCTTCTGACCTATTACAGCATCCAGCACTTGCACAACTCTAGTTGACTGACAACAATAAGAAGTAATCCTCAGTGTCATCAGCATACTGTGGGCACCAAATGTCCAAACAACCTCACTGAGCAGCTTCAAATAGATATTGAACAGCATGGGGGATTGGATGGAATCCTATGCATCCCACAACTTAAAAACCATGGAGCTGAACAGGAGTCCCCTGTTGCCACTCTGTGGAACTGGGAGTGCCTGCTAGATAGCAGAAGAACCACTGTAACACAGTTCTTTCTATTTCCATCTCACAGATGGGATACATATTTCTTTAGTAGGATACCATGGTCAGTGACATTAGAAGCAACCAAGAAATCTAGCATGATCTAGGACAGTGGTTCTTAAACTGTGGTCTGCAGACCCCCAGGAAGCCACAATGTCCTCACAGGAGGTCCATGAAAGCTTGAAAGCTGCTCAGCCCACGTGACAGGAACCAAGGCTGGCACATTGCTCTTCAGTCTGCTCCAGCCACAAATTTGCAGGAAGAAGCAGGAGAAAACCCTTCCCTCCCCTCCAGTGCCTCTGAGGGAAGAATTAATGGATGGTGTAATTGTGTTGTTGTTGTTGCTGTTTGTTGTTAGAGTTTTAAATCTTGAGTTAAGTCTTGGAGGCCCACAGCAACAAAAGATATTTAAAGGGGGTCCCTGGTAAAGAAAAGGTTAAGAGCCACTGGTCTAGGATGTCTTTGACCAGGAGGTGGTTGTCAGTCAGGACAGCTAAGGCTATACCATATCCCCACCTAAAACTGGTCTAAAATGATTCAGATAATCTGTTTCCTGCAAGAAGAAGTTCCCAGACACCACACAGTAAATATCTTGCTTAAAAGAGAGACAGTGATAATGAGACTGTAGTTCTCACAAACCTTTGGGTCCAGGGAAGTCCTCTTCAAAAGCTGATGCACACTAGCCTCTTTTGAAGTAGGAGACACCTCCATGTTATCGAGACTTAGCAACTGAAATTTATCACAAGAAACCTGACTAGATGGACTGTTGGACACCTCCCCAGACACTGTATGCAACGTAGCTAGGTATCACAGCAGGTATCTGTTTTATCTTCTAGGGACTCAGTAAAAAGACTGGAATTTCTTCCAGTCATCTTCAAGCCCTGTGGATTGGTTATAGTACTGATAGTCTGTCTGCAGCTCTTGCATCTTTACGAAATCTCTATACTCCAAATGTAAAGGTAAGAAAGCAATTTATCATGTATATTTCAAATTTCAGTAGTTATAATCTTGAAACGTTAATTTTGAGTGTTAAAAGCTATGTATCTTCTGTAAAGGAAGAGAATACAGTTTCCCCTCCACATTCGCGGCTTTAAGATTTGCGGGTTTGACTATTCACGGTTTGGGAGCGCCCCCCTCCCGCCATCCAAAAAACTGCAACGGGGTTGCTGCTCCTGGGTGGGCGGGAGGGGGTGGGAGGAAGCAGTGACGAGGCTTGGGTAGCCCCGTCGCTGCTCCTGGGGCAGCAGGAGGGGGTGGGAGGAAGCAGCGACGAGGCTTGGCTAGACCCGTCGCTGCTCCTGGGGGGGGTGGGAGGAAGCAGCGACGAGACTTGGCTAGACCTGTCGCTGCTTCTGGGGGGAAAGAAGCAGCGGGGGTTGTGGGAGGGCGGTGGTGTGACCTAGTTTTTATTTGCGGGTTTTTCACATTCGTGGGGGTCTCACACCCCTAACCCCCGCGAATGTGGAGGGACGACTGTATTCTTAATTTGAAAAATAAGCAAATTGGTTCTGCATTTCCATAGAAAAACAGTGTAGCTCTTATCCTGCAAAAGTTAGCAGTGAGTTACTTGGTCCCAATGAAAGCAATGAGATTTAAATTAATCACTCTGTCTGCTGGTCTCACTGCTCCTTCACCATTTGCCCTGCTTAAACACCTCCAGTTTGAGCACAATAACCACCCTGCCCTCTTTTCCACAGTCCTGGCAGGTATCTGGGGCCAAGGCTTCCATAGTGAAGGGTTAGGCACAAGGTTTGGAAAGTTCCTTTTCAAAACAGTAACTGGTTTAAAATAAAAAAAAGAAGAAGAAAGAAGCATGTATATTTTATCACAGTACATTCCACGTTTGTCTTTAGGAAACTTTTAACCATGTGACTATAAATAAGTAACGTTATGATGGCAATTACATTGAGGGAAATGTCAGTATGAAAACTCCTTTTCTTGTCCATTAGGTTACTTAAGACCCTGGCTATTAAATAGGGGAGCTATGTTTGCACAGCAAAAGAAGAATCTGGCACTTGCTCGCAAATGATATTTGGGTTTTGGGTGGCATCAAACTAGCTTGTTCTGCTGTGGATGAAATCCTGTTAAGATGCTTTGTGTTCTGTCCTACAACCTCTGGTGATGTCTAGATTGCCCTGGATGATATTATGGTGCCAACTGTAATTCTCTAGATCAAAGTGACATTGGAATAGCAGGCAATGGGCTACATCCTGATTTTTATTTTTTTAGTTCTAAGTACAAATGCAGTGTATATGGTTTGTACACATAGGAGACATCTGAAGTTGCCCTTTTTCTCCCCTGTCCTTTCTCTTTCCATTTGTTTGAAATCCCCCTGCCAGATTTTGGGCTCCCCCTCCTTTCCATTGCAGCCCAATAAGACATAGCCTACAGTGTTCTGCATCCCACACCCCTGTCTTCTGGAGAGACTTTTCAAAGCTGCAGTGGGAGAAGGGGAAGAGTGGTTATGCAAACTGCCTTCTGTCGCCACAGCCATTGACCACAACCCATGCTTGTCATCAAAAAGTGAATGCCACAGTAAATGGGGATGAATGAGGCATTTTTCACATGAGTCTGTATCAATTTTACCCATTATTTGTAAAGTCATATACAGGTCGACCCCCTTATCCACAGTTTCACTTATCCACGTCTGAAAATATAAGTGCTCTCTAGGCATTTCTAGGCCACCCAATGCGATTCTATGGTCAACTTCCAGCATTAATCTCTTTGAAAATAATAGAGTCCCCTATTATCCATGGTTTCAGTTATCCACCGGGTGAGTGGGTATGTCTTAGAACATATCCCCCATGGATACGAGGATCAACCTGTATAATACGTAAAACAAAAGTAATTCAGAATCATAATATCTACCTCTTTTCAGTCTCTAAATTTATTTTTGTTTTGTTTTTTAAAAATGCTAGGTGAGTCGTCTGCTGATTTTAGGTGGCGCCAATGTAAACTACAGGACAGAAGTTCTCAACAATGCTCCAATATTATGTGTTCAATCTCATCTTGGTCATGAAGAAGTGGTTCTTCTCTTGCTGGAATTTGGTGCCTCAATTGATGGTGCATCTGAGAATGGGATGACCCCACTGTGCTGTGCAGCAGCTGCAGGTCACATGCACATAGTTTCACTCCTATGCAAAAAAGGAGCAACGGTAAGCTCCACAACAGGATCTATGAGAAATATATTTATTCTTTATTGCTTTTGAGCAGGAACCGAAGCAAGGAAAACACTTTGTTTTATGAGGATGTAATCCAGATCTGCAGATGTCCTCTAGAACAGTTAAACATGAAATTACCCACAATACAAGAGATAATATGGTACCATACTGATCCTTTACTATATGCAAAAGCCAGTTCATATGGAAACTATTTCGTAGGCATTTTAGACAACTTTCCACTGATATGTATGTATGTGTGTGTATATATTTCTTAATAGAATTTTTTTTTTTTTTTTTTTTTTTTAGTAAGACAGTCTATTATACATTTTGGTTGATCTAGGGCTGATTTTATAGCATAGGTTACACATCAACGGATGACCTAAAACGTTAGTGGATGTAAATGACCAAGGTGACATTGGTCTGCACCATCCATGAGTGAAGGATGCTGGCACACACTCCAAAACCTGCCATGTTGTATTAAAAATGAAGCAAGAAGTGGAAGGAAGGAAGCAGAAATGTAGGCACTACTGAAGCCAAGGGAGTTGTGACATGGTTGTGCCACCATAAGGGTTTAAGAGATGGAACATTGAAATGCATTCAGTAGCCTCAAATGTGCTGTGAGATCATTCTGCAAGATACATGTAGAATTTTGCTGTTCTATGTGGTGTCTGTAGTTAGGAAGAATAATTATTATTGCTATCATGCAACTGTAATTGATATTTTCTTCTGTATGGGTTGAAATACTGAAGGGGTGGTTATTTCCTGAAATGCTTGGTGACTCTTACATTGTCCACAGTCATGATCAGCACAGTTCAGATTATTTTTTCTTGGGTTGCCTCTTCATTGACTTTTATTACACAAGGTATAATGCCTTTTGAAATCTTTTCTGTGTATATTTTCTCTGTGGCAGTGCTGGAATGTGTTGCCTTAGCATGAAAACTTTCTATACTAGATGGAAGAGTAACATGATACTTGCAATGCATATGGTGGGGAAAAAACACCACTTGGTGGTTTTTTAGTGTTTAGTGTCAAACCAGGCCTTGTTTAACTACCACATCAGTTGCTGTGCTGGTAGGAGTATAGAAGAATGCTGTCTGTTGTAGAGAGGGAGGAAAAGCTAGTTGGTGTGGAGTTTTTGTGTTCAGCAACCACCATGTGTTTAACTTAATGCTGTGCATGAGTCTGATGACATCTCTTGTTGTGTTTTTGTGTTTATTGTGGATTGTTGTTTTTCTTTTTTGTAAAGCGCACTATGTAAAGCTTATGGCGCTATATAAATAAATGTAATAATAATAATAATCTCTACAAGTAACCATGTAACTGTTGTTCAGTTTATGTTCTGATAGAATCACTGTTCTAAATGAATATTGAAAAAATGCATTAAAGAAAAAGAATGAAAAGATAATGGGCTCAGTCCTACCTACATTATATGGGAAGAGCATAACATTCATTTAGCATTAGCATTTATAGAGCATAACACTCATGTAGCATTTAGCATTAGCATTTATATTTCTATACCACTTATCAGTGCAAAGTACTCCCTAAACGGTTTACAGTGTGTTAGCTAATTACCCCAATAAGCTGGGTACTCATTTTACCAACCAACTAAAGGATGGAAGGCTGAGTTAACCTTGGAGCCCTGTAGGATCGAACTCACAACCTTATGGCTGCAGTACCAGCATTTAACCACTGCACCACCAGGGCTCCTTAAAATGTATGCAGTTGCCTGTGGCCTCTTCTATCCTCACACCCCCACACCAGAAGTCCTGGAGTGTACTCCCCAAGCCATTTAATACTGCTCCAGCCTTTTGAAGCTGCCTTCCAGGATGGGAGAAGGAACATTGTCTGTGCCTTCCACAATGTCCCCAGAAGGATATAGGCTTGTATAACATGTGCCCCATATGCTCATGTAACGTTATATGAGCATAGGTCACCAATAGACCTCTGGCCATTGTGTAGGTAGGAATGGACTGTTAAGTTATTTGAAGAAAAAAATGTTAATCTTTTCATGTCTTCTGAGAGTGGTGGCAGGGGAAATATTGCCTGAGTCCTTTTAAAACATTGTGGCTCTAACAGTCTAAAATACCTAAGTGAAAACAGTTTGCATAATTTTAGTCAAACCATCCAAACTCTACATTTGAGTACTCTATTAACTTGAGAGTCCTGGTTTTGTGGAAATGGCAGGATATTAGGGTAATAACGATGATAATATGCAGAATCATGCAAAGTCGTGCCAAATTTTATACCTGTCAATTCAGAAGAATATGCTCATTTTTTGGTGGAAAAAAAAGCTCTTGAGTTTGTTTACCATGAATGGTTTTTCTTTTTTGTACTTTTCACTCCTGCCCCCTTTTCATACAGATTGATCACCTGGATAAAAAGGGACAGTGTGCTTTGGTTCACAGTGCTCTAAGAGGCCATTCCAATATTCTTGAATATCTATTCAGCATGGATTGGATAACTTCTTCCCATCAGCAGAGTTCGCTAACCAAGCGCCAGGCACTTCAGCAGGCTTTGACAGCATCTTCAAGCATGGGGCACTGTCAGGTAGTTTGCTTGTACCTCTCAATGTTGGAAA
This sequence comes from Gambelia wislizenii, assembly GCA_030847615.1. Lineage (NCBI taxonomy): Eukaryota > Metazoa > Chordata > Lepidosauria > Squamata > Crotaphytidae > Gambelia > Gambelia wislizenii. Next base: position 292,064,868 of record JAUMIR010000001.1, on the reverse strand, counting down.
GTGTTGTGTACTTGCTCTTCTTCCATTCATGCACAAGGGGCTACACATACACAACACAAAGTTGGATACAAATAAAAATCCAATGTATTTCCATGCGGCAAAGTTTTTTAAACAGAATGGGCCAGTTCACACATGCTGTGTACACCATGGCTTAGTGAAAGGGATGTGAGCAGAAAGAAGCCATTGCAAGCTATAGGGCCCCTGTGTCCCCACAGCTCCCATAGAGAAAGGAGATTTTGACAGTTTCTCCTCTCTCCCTACTATCCCTTATTCACAGCATGTTATGTCATCCATATCAGAGATAGTGCTTCATATAGTAGTTATAACAAAGTCTTTGTTTAAAAGCAAACTAATTTGAAATGTGATCTGGCTTGTTAAACTAGCTGGTTTGTTTAGCTGTGCCATAGTTTGGGGTTCAGAGATAGTGAAATTAAAAGCAATCTAATTCTTCCTCCTGGTCTCTTGGGAGGAGGAGAGGAGAACACAAAACAAAACAAGGAGAGGAGATGCCACAAAAATAATCAGGGGGCGGGCACCTGTCACCTCCAGGCCATATGTTGCCCACTCCTGATTTAGCAAGACACACAAGCCAGCCCAATACCTTATTCCTCTATTTCTGGGGGTGCATGCTATCTTGCTCATTAGGAGAACAATGCTTCCTCTTGCAGAATAGATGGTGAGAACAGTCACCTCTGTGTACTATAAACCCAGTAACGCAGATAATTTGGCAGTTGCTAGGACACTTCTAATCTTGCATTTTCCCCATTATAGCTTTTGTGTATCAGTAGAGCAATTGTATTCTTGTAGGAGAAAGGTTCCAGTATTGTAAGGCGTTGGTATGTGATGATCCCGGGCTGCTTGGTGGGGTTTTCTGCTCCACATGCTTCAGACAGGATGCTACTGTAGCTGCTGTAAAGCTTGCACTTGAGAGATGAAAAACTGCAGTAGGATTTCTGTCTTGTCCATGTAGCGATGAAGAGTTACATAGCCATAATGGAGTACATGGCAATTGTTTATTTCTGGAAATGCATTTGTACTATAGCCCATTTTGCCTAAGACTGTAAAAGCCATGCTAATGCATTTATTGTTTCTGTAATTAGTCTCAGCTTGCAAACATTTTGCCTCTGTAGTTTTCTAACTGTACTTGCTCAAAATTGTTGAATTCTTCACTGGTTGCTGGTGTAACAGCAGACTGTAGAAATGCTATAGAAAAGAAAGATTTCCCTTGGTTCTTCTTTCAACTTCTTTCAACTTTGCCTGTCCTTGAAAATATTTTCCTGAATAGGAACAGAGTGAAGAAGAAACATATGATTTCATGTTTGTTAACTTAGGTTGTTTCTCTTTAATTGTTAACAATCAGTCGCCAGACTCCTGGTGGGGCCTTAAGTCTTCATATGTGGACTTGCATCTGCAGGAATTAGAATTCTGCACTTGTGTAACGTCTGTATCCAGTAGAAGGCTGTTGTTATGTTAGTACATAGCAGAGCTGGCAAAGTGCCTGGTGGACATTGGTGCATGATGTGCATTGGTACACTATGCTCACTAGTGCCTGATGTGTATCAGTGTGCATTATGCACCAGTGCTCATCACAGTGATATACAATGCACACCAGTGAACATTGGATGTTCCTGCTGGTGTCCAGTTACACATCGTTCCAATTCAGGAATGGGGTTTCCTAGCACTTCTGCTACACAGCTAGGTATATTTAAAGTTAAGTAACATAACAGGTCATGTAGAATTTCCGGTGGCTATTTCTGACAATATTGATACAAAATTTGTTTATTTTCTTGTATCTTTTTGTTGGCTATATTGTCATATTTGGGTTTTGAGGAGCTGTTTAAAATACTTTACAGTGTAAACACGAATTAAGAAATATATTCATTTTCATGTAATTCTTAGATGATGCAGAAAATTAATTTGTATCTTTAAAAAGTCTATGTGCATAAATGGAGAATGTGCAAAACTGCACATTTAGGAGAACAGTGTATATATAATTATTTAATTATGCCCTGCCATTTTATTTGCTCAGATTTTTTCCTAAGAAGTAGTCTTAGCTGGATTGAATCCAGCTTCCACCCCAAGTACAAGTATCAAGAAATAGTTGTAGTCCAAAACATCTGGAAGGCATCATTTTCCCTACCCTATTCTATCTGGACACTCTGTATGGGCAGCTTTTTGGGTCTCACTGCAACCCTTATGAACCTAGGTTATGAATCTAGGTTTACCCTAGAAAACAAACAGTAAAACCATTACAGAGGAACAAAATTGGTGATGGAAGGAATATGTCTGTCAGGAATCCTGTCTGAACTAGGCCTCACTTAGCCTAAGTCCAGCCAGGGTCCTGTCATGCCCAGTCTGTGTCTGGGTATTGTTTATGTGCTGGGAGGGTGGACTGGAATGTGAGCACCTTGCAGTTCCCAGGCCTGTAGAAGGCACGATCTCCAAGATCATACACATCTGCTGGAGGCTTGGGAACGTGAAGGGGGCTGGTAAGGGGAGGGTGAGTCAAGCTGCTGATTTAAATCCTGTTTTTTTTCTTGTGAACCTGTTCTGCCAATGATTCTGGACCTGTTCACTTCAGTACCTCTGCAATAAAACACTTTGACTAATGAGTGTTGTCTGAGTGAAATGAAGTTTTGACTGGATCCTTACAGTGTCTATCAGAGAAACTAATTTTGATACTGAATTTGTTAAAAAATGCAGGGTTCTCCTGAACAGTTAGGAAACAATTGATTTGGGTTTGTCTTCTAAATGTCTGAAACCTGTCTTGTAGATAACAAAGCTTCTATGCCAGCTTGTGCTGTCGTACTAAATGAGTACTCTTTGATATGTATTAAGTCACTTTTGATATGTATTTAGCTGAAATTCACTGTTTACATAATTCACCACTAATGAAGGGCTACAGAAAGTCAGGTTCACGACTGTCCGAGTACTTGTTTGTTTGTTTGTTTTTGTTCTAAATTAGGCTGTGATTAATATTTTCCTCCTCTTGTCAGGTGGTTCATTTTCTGATAAGGCTTGAAAAGGAGCCTAAAGTTGACATCAATGAAACAGATACACTGTGGGGAGAAACAGGTATGTGTGTGTGGGGTTTGGGAATTCTCTTCCTAAACAATAGCATACAGATCATCTGAGGAGGGTGAGGGTCTGGAGTAGTGTATATTCATTGCAGCGGAAGACTTGAAGCTTCTGTTAGTGGCAAGTGGCAAGCCCAGGTATTAAGAAACATAGCTATGAAAAATCTGTTTATAGATTTAGTTGTGAAAAGTACCTGTAGTGACTAGTTTGGGTGTATGGTGTACGTTATAGCCTTGAGGTCTCTTCTAACTCTATGATTCAAGTGTGGCATTGATAGCCCAGAGCTCAGCTAAGTTGTGTATATACTCCGACTCAAGAGCATAAATTGAGGACTTAACTCTTTAATGTTGTGCTATCACCATTTGGTTTAAATAAATCTGTGTTAGAAAAACCATTGCAGTATATTTTAAAACATGCTATGGTAATGTAAATTTGCCTCCTTTGTCTGACTTTCTTGGCTTTTTTGACATTTATAATATTCATTTTGTTCTGAGTCGTAGTGGGAAGAGAAGAATGGAATTTTCTTTGGATAAATGAAGTTTATGTAGCCTTTGCATATATTTAAATGGCAGTGTCATTCTGACCCCTCACTGTAATTAAGCTCTAATAAGTGAGATTTACTTCCAATCCTCACTGCAAAAGCATATTTCTCTCGCTGCACAACTCTTGTTATGCATATATTTATGCGATTTATGCGATTTTTGTGAAACAAGTTAATATACTTAAATTTACTTGAATGAGATTGTAGCTCTCTTTTCCATAGCTGAACATCCAAATAGGTGGCTTAATTTGGGCAGAAGTCTGTAATACATTTTACTCAAAGCCCAAAATTGGGGAAGGGCTTTCCTTAGTAGCAAAGCACATGTGTGGCATGCAAATGCAAATGGTCCCAGGTTCAGTCCCTGGCATCTTAGAAAATCGTGCTTGAGTTGATACCAGAGCAGTCCAGCTACTACCAATCAGTATAGACAGTACTGATCTAGATGGAACAGTGGCCTGATTTTGGTAATAAGGAAACTTTCCCTTATTACTAAAAGATGTAATCTGGAATTCCAGCTTCGAAATCCTTCACAGCATTGTGAGAGAAGATATTTATGTCCATCCCCCCCCCTCCCAAAATGAAGTGCCTGTAAAACAGGAATACTATTGAAATACCATGTGAGATGCAACAAAACCTATTAGCTGCCTTATCTTACTAAATTGTGTTATAGCCCTGGTGGTGCAGTGGTTAAATGCCAGTACTGCAAGTCACCACGTTGCAAGTTCAATTCCAGAGGGCTCCAAGGTTCACTCAGCCTTCCATCCTTTTGTAGGTTGGTAAATTGAGTACCCAGCCTGTGGGGGGCAATTAGCTAACACACATTGGAAACTGTTTAATGCAGTGTAGATGTGTAAATAGCTATTGCTTAAAACAATTTGTAAGCCGCTCTGATAGCCTTGTGGCCGAAGAGCGGGGTATAAATAAATAAATAAATAAATAAATTTTTTTTAAAAAAAATAGAAGTTTCCAACCAATTGTGTTTATCCTGTCTTCAAAACTTTCTTCTCTCTCACCCCAGGTTACCCCTTTCCTCAACATTCCTGGCAATAGATCAAAGATTTGCCAAAGATTATTAGTTTTCCTTTTGTCCTAATGGGTTGCTGTCATGTTTTCCATTTTGCATCAGTTACTTGTTTAGCTGCTTAGTTAATTATTTTTTTTAAGTCCGGGTGGAGCATGCTGTTGCAGTGTATAGAACAGATCAGAGATGGACTTTTCCAGCATGGTTAGCATTCTGCAACAGTTTTCGAGAGGATCTTGTTTTTGTTTAAGATGATTGCAAACTGTTTTTCAGTCTTGTATATTTCCAAATATGGTATACTTGAGATGCCTTGTTTTTGTATCTCAAATGACCTCCTGAGCCCAGGATCTGTGAGTGATAGTTAGCTAAAAGTTAACTCTCTGTTTTTGTTTGTGTAACTGTGGCTGGCCTTCAACTTAAGTTACCAGTGATTACAAATTCAAGGGGGAAAAAAGACAACTGCCAAATTGTTGGAATCTAAATCTTCAGTATAATCTTGAAATAAGTTGAGTGATCCTGAATGTCAGTTGCCATCTTCTTTATATCTTTTTGAAAGTCTTCTTCCTATATATTTGCATTTCCAAAGCAAATTTTAGTAGTATTTTTTATTTATTCTGTATGAAATTTCCTATTAGTAGGGTGGGGGGAGGAGAGATTTCAGTTGTTTTACTTGACTATGCAATCTGCGTCTTACATCAGAAAGTATGGACATTTTTTTCACCATGTGCCATTTTAGTTTCTGAGAACTCAGATTATCTTTTGTATAAGAAAAATAGTTACTCATTATTGAACAAATGCAATAAATAGTAATACATTGGACACTATTAGCTTAATACCTCCCTTTAACTTTTTCCCTCTTAAACTAAAATCTTCTATTTCTTCTCAGCTTTGACAGCTGCTGCTGGGAGAGGAAAACTGGAAGTATGTGAACTGTTACTCGAACATGGTGCTCTAGTAACAAGAACAAATAGGAGAGGGATACCTCCACTTTTCTGTGCTGTTCGTCAGGGACATTGGCAGGTGGGACAAATCTTGATGAATAAAACAGCCAGTTTCAGTTTAATTTTTTAAAGAAGGAAAAATTTTATATTATACGGAAGTAGGCATTTTTAAAATTCTGTTTGGGAAAAAAACACACAATTGAACCTGAGGCTTTTGGTTATGAAAACAGTGGCCCAGTTTAGATATAACTATCAACAGTCTTCTCTGCAGGAGCCTTGGACTTTGCAAGCAAGCCTCTCTTCCTTCAGTATTGCCATCTTGGGTCCCATCCAACAAAGAAAATGCATTGGCTGGAATCCTCTATGTGCTATGTTGCTGTGTAACCATAGCAGTTACATAGCTACGTAGTGAATCCTAGTCTGGTTCCCCCAATTTCCACTTACTGAGCAGCAGCTGCAGTGATCGACGGGGGTCTGTTCTCCTGTCACTTGGGAAGTGGCTGACAGAGACCCTGTTTCTGCCTGTCGCAACGGAGATTGCTCACACAAGTGAGGGGTAAAAAGTCAGTCAGTCTTTTCCCGAGCCACAGGGGGACAGGCCCCCATTGATTGCTGCAACTGCTGTCCGGTAAGTGGGAATTGGGGGACTTTCCTGGTCCATATATATCCACTAAACAAGGGGATACATATGGATCATGAATATGAAGCAGTCACGAATGTGTAACTCTTTCGTTATGCATTCATAACTATTCAAAAGGATTCTGGCCTTTATACATAAATACATGTGTCTGGGTGGAGCCATTGGGAGTCTAACGCCATCATGTGAAATTGAAAGGTGGGGTGTAGGATTCTGTAAGAGATGGCCAACTGACTCTCCACAGGGTGTGTGGTGCTAAAGTAAAAATGTTGTGCTGACGTGAGGCAACTGCACAGATTAGTCCAAATTAAAGAAATACAAATGCAACAAGTTGCTGTATGCTATCCAGGTATTCATGCATTGTGGTTAGGACTAAGATGTAGAGTATGAGCCATGCATGGGTACATTGTGGGTTGGGTCCATCTTCATTTGTATGGGCAGGGGCATTTTGAGAGCAGAATTCTGCCTCTCACAACAAGGAGGTAGTTTCCCTCCTTTTTCAGCCTTCAAAATCATCTCCTCCTCTGTTCCAGAGGTCCTCCAACACCTGAAAGTAGATTTCTGGGGCGGGATGAGGATTGAATTGATTATCATCACCTCCTTCCTGCATTGTGCCTCTGGAACTATTTGCTCTACTGCTTCTGAAGCCTTCCACAGACAAAAGGAGTCCTTCCAGCGATGGAAGGAAGATAATGGATCAAACCATGATCTTTATTTCTTCAGAATTGTGATCTGTACAATTTTGTGATGGGAATATGTTCCCTTTTTTCAGATTGCAAAGCTTCTGTTGGAACATGGGGCTGATATAAATTTAAGTGACAAACAAGGCAGGACACCACTCATGGTGGCTTCTTGTGAAGGACATCTGAGCACGGTTGAATTTCTAATCTCCAAAGGTAGAATGAATGACTGTTCAAGATTTGTAAAAATGGTTTTTCATGTATTATTAAGATAAATTAGCTATCTTGACAGCGTAACAGTCAAAGTGTGACTCAAGATATGTTTTATGATTTAATGTTGAACTCTACTGCAGACTATAATTATTTTGTGTTCTAGTAGCATGGAAGGGAATAATCAATGCACTTTTAAAGAAAAGATATTTTCTTTTTGGCTTAACAGAGATTATTCCCCCCTCTCTCAAAGAATGCTTCTATGGTTTCTGCATTAGGTGCAGATATTTCATCGCTGGACAAAGAAGGTCTGACAGCACTGAGCTGGGCTTGCCTCAAAGGCCACAAGAGTGTGGTCCAGTATTTGGTTGAAAAAGATGCCACGATAGACCAGACAGACAAGAATGGAAGAACACCCTTGGATTTAGCAGCTTTCTATGGAGACTCAGATATTGTAAGTCATGTCAAATCTTGTGCCTGCTCTAAGTTTGTACTACATGAAACCAAGCCAAACTACTCTGATGCTGCCAACTGGAATGCTAATAAAGCAAAGTCAGGTTTCCTTTTTTATGCATCTGAGGGTGTCAGCAGAAATGTTTAATCAAGGGAGGAAAATGACCCTTTTATTTACTTGAATGTGCAGGAAACATCTAGTGTTGGTTCTTGTTACTTCACCATGTAGAAAGTGTCTCTGGAGGGAATACTGGGAAAAACAATCCTTGTTTTGATTCTAAGTTGGTTCCACTAAACTGACAGATCCTAATGCTTGGCCAGATTGTAAAAGGTTACATGATGAAACTTTGAAAAGAAAAACAGTATCAAAATACAATATAGGATTAAAAATAACTGCTTATTGCAGATGGCTTTTTGTACTGTCTTACAGTAGCATTGCATTGTTCTACTTTGACTTGAGCAAGGTTTCTCTTATATGAAAAGGCACTTAAACACCAATAAGTATGCATATATTTGAGTTTTAACAAACCACTCAGTTTAAGAGAAGAATTAAAGCTCTTACAAATTCACTCAAGTCTTTTGTAAGAACAATTAAAAACATTCTGACTTATTAGCACTCATGCCTAGAGTGCCTGCTGGCAAAAAATAATAATGCTGTTTGATTAGCAAAACAGAAATGGACAATAATTGATTTTGGAACTTATGGACAAGCTGGAGAACAAATGGAAAGAGAATTCAACAGTGTATTAATTTAGTGGAGCTGGTGTCAGACATGTTCTTGGTGGATTGTATTCACTGTTACATGTATTTTATTGTTTTCTCATTCATTCTTCTACTTAATTACTCATAGGTGCAGTATTTAGTAGAGAAGGGGGCAGTTATCGAACATGTTGACAATAGTGGGATGCGGCCCCTGGACAGAGCAATTGGATGTCGAAATACATCAGTAGTTGTCACACTTCTTCGAAAAGGAGCCAAATTAGGTCAGTGAAAATTAAAAGTGTCATACAAAATAACACCTTTTTTAATTAAAAAGAGTGATTGCTTTTACAAAGAAAAACATTTAAAATCCCTTCCCTATCATAATGCTGTGCAAAATACATTTTGGTGATTATAAATCTATGCATAACAAAATCCATATATATCCTAGCAATTCAGATTCTATTTGTTTTTTTATATAGAACTTTAAGTCTGTATTCGCACAGCACTTTGTATTTGCCATTTGATGAGCTGCTAAGAATTTCATGCTTAGAAAGCTCTACTGCACTTCCTTAAATTTCAGTAGAGACTTCTAAGTACCTCACCAAACTATAAGTCCTAGAATTCCTTAGGATGGAGCCATGGCAGCTAAAGTGGTATTAAAGTTCTGTAGTGTCGATACGCCTCAAGTCTCCTTACAAATGTTGAAATGTCAGCAGCCACAGGACAGCCAGAAGAGCAGATTAGTGAGAGTCATGTGGTTGTGCTCATGCTCATATTTTAAAGGTAGTGTCATTGGTGACATTTGGGTAGTAACTATGGGTCTACCTAAGTTGGTGCTATTAAACGTGATGGTGTACTTTCTAAGCACTTTTACACACTTTGTTATTCCAGTGTGTAAAGCAGAGGAAATTCAGTGCAGGACATGAATTATATTGTATAACTATTCAGGGTTACATTTCATTTGAATGTTTCAGTGTTATTAGTAGAAATGTGATTAATTGTGAATATTCTAAATTTCAGGAAATGCAGCATGGGCCATGGCTACTTCTAAACCTGATATTTTGATTATCCTTCTGCAAAAGCTAATTGAAGAAGGAAACATAATGTACAAAGTAGGTGGTCTTTGCTTTTGCTTCTAGCATTGAGATCTGAGTATTATCTGACTAAACTGTCACATGACAATGGCAGAGAGCCGTTTGCTAAACATCTCTTAGGGTGCACTAGGGCTTACTCTGAGGTGAATGTGTTTTGGATTGCAGCCTTAAAACAGTATTTGGTTATACTTATGGTACAAGTTATATTAAAGTCTGGAGGAAGCAGGATATAAATAAATAAATCTTAAATGTGAGTAAAACAAGAAATGGTAGCTATTTTTCTGTTGGTGACACCCGCAGTCACACTTTTAGCAACTATGTACCTGGATTCCTCAGAATTTAGCCTTCCAAGGAAAAAAGTGCCTTGTCATCATCATTTTCTCTCAGACAGATTTAGCATTTTCTACATGAGCTAAAGGAGGAAATGATGCCTTCCCCCAAAACTGTGCCTTGTCTCGCTATGATGGGGAAAATGAGAGGGATGAAGACAAGAGGAAAGGATATAATGACATATAGAAGATCACTTGAAAAATATAGTTGAAGGTAGCCATGGCTCTTGATTTTGTTTTGCGGGGGGGGGGGAGGTTGTCTTGGCCCCTGTGCAATTCTGCATAGAGGGAATAAAACAGACTACAGGATAGTTTGTCCACAGCCACCTCTCTCTATAAGGCAGTATTCAGTTTCATCTTTAGGCAGCTGACTAGCTACTGCATATATCACAAACAAGTGATGACATCATTTGTCCACACACCCCAGTGAAATGGCAGATTCCTCACTTGATCCTATACTTCCTCTTATTCTTCGGTTGAATGAGCACCCAAGTTCAGCAGCTCTTGCTTTGATCACTAGGCAGCTTCCACAAGAGCACTTCTGACCTATGGTATGTTGCTCCATGAATATTTTGGTCTCCAAACAATATAAAGGGTTGTTTTCTTGCAAGAAGGATTTTGCCTAGTTTGTCTTCTAGTGAAAACTTAGGCATGATTTTGTATCCAATCCACGTAGGGACTTTTTCAAAGAGATAGCAATGTTAGTCATTTTCAGCGTAAAAAGAAAAGAGGGGAAAGGAACAAAGGAGTTGTGGGGGGCAGGGCAGGGAAGAATCTAGCTCTTTTGAGACTACTGCTTTATTTAACATGAACCTCTAAGGACTTCAGACCACTTCCTCAGACACACTGTTGGAGCACAGTATTAAGCCACAGGTATTTAAGCATAATTGCACAGTTAGGATGCGTGGGATGATATGTGCTATGGGAAACAGAAATGTGTAAATCATGACCTGGGTAATAAACCTTAAGAAGGAAAATTTGACACGCTGCATATATTAATATATGTTTTCATCAGAGGTTATCATATAACAATAGAATTCTCCCCAGAGGATTTTCCCACCATGAGAGAACAGAACAGGGGAAACATAGTTTATTGCTTTCACACCTCAGTACTATAGACTGAAGACTTTCATGCTGTCAACCTGTCTTACACAGCTCTTGAAGGTTTAGTACCAGAGTCACGATTTGCATTTTTCTACATTCCATTACACTCCTGATTCCACCCCCACAGTTATATAATAATTCTTAAATACTACCTGCGGCTTTAGTATCACCCCACTAGTGTTTCTGAAGAAATGGACTGAAATCCACAAAAGATCATGCTAAAATAAAGAACTTTTTTTAAAAAAATAGTTTTGTTGTAATTATATGGAAAATGTTAAATTGATATATCAATTAAGAATAATAATAAAGAATCTGAGCAACAAGAAGAGTAACAATGTGAAGTCAAAGGCTTTCATGGTCGGCATCCATAGATTTTCCTTGGGTTTTTTCCGGGCTGTGAGGCCATGTTCTGGAAGAGTTTACTTACGACGTTTCGCCTGCATCTGTGGCTGGCATCTTCAGAGAATGGTTGGGTAGGAGTGTGTGTAGAGTTTATATACTGTGAACCCCTGTTGGGGAGTATATGTAAATTTGTGTATTTGAATGGTTAGTTTCTGGGTATAGAAATGCAAGGTTGATTAGTGTCCGTTTGGCTAATGGTTGGTTGATGGGCCATTATCTGCTGGAACCACAGGCCAACCGGATACTCTTAGCTAGTATGAAGCTAATATGAACCATCCTGAGAGCTAGAGGAATGGCTGCTGGGCCAGCCACGTGGCTCAGCCCAAACCCTGAATCCCTAGACTGAATCCTTCATACTACAAGAGTATCTGGGTGGCCTGTGGTTCCAGCAGATAATGGGCTATCAACCAACCATTAGCCAAACAAACACTAATCCTCCTTGCATTTCTATACCCATTCAAATACACAAATGTACATATTCTCCCCAACATGGGTTCGCAGTATATAAACTCCACACACACACTCCTACCAAACCATTCTCTGAAGATGCCAGCCACAGATGCAGGCGAAATGTCAGAAGTAAACTCTTCCAGAACACGGCCTCACAGTCCAGGAAAAAAAACCAAGGAAAATCTGAAGAAGAGTAACAAATAGGGAAGATGAGCAGTAAAGATACATCAAAGCTGTAATAGCTGGGACTCAAGGACTTAAGTTCTAGGTATATTGAGTCATTTTGAGATTATCAAAATGGATTTTTCCAATATTTGAGTTGTGAGGCTAGTGGGCTGTGAGAGGACGTTTCTTTGCTAGCAAATAAAATGAATGGTCACCATATTGTCTCAAATGTGTCCTTTTCTATATGTCTACATGCTTTTTTGATTCTGAATGACATTTTTTGGAAAGTGCCTAGGACCACACTCTGTCCATCCATCTCCTGATAGTTGAGTCTTTCAGATCTTCCCAGCTCTTAGAAGTCTCTATTGTTGCAGCTCCTCCTAGCAGTGTTATCTTTTTTTTAAATTATGTTTTTAATTAATTTTATAATCATACATTATAATTTCCAATCAATACTTATTTAGTGTAACACATAATATTACCATAAACATCACAATTTTTCTATCAACTAATTTCAAAAGTTAACATAAATTCTTTACTATGATTCTTTTCATGAATATTACTTCCCCTACCCCCACCCACCTCAGTGCTCCCCTTCACCGGAGCCTTTATCCCTTACCTAATCTTTCCAGAATCTCATTTCTTCTCGTGGAGGTATGCTATTTTCCAAACTTCTTTATACCACTCCTCCACTTGTACATTTATTTGCATTTTCCAATGTCTTGCTATAATTAATCTTGCTGCCATTAATAAATTTGTTATTAAATCCTTTTCTGCTTGGTTCTCATTCTCTCCATTATAAATTGTCATCAGTGCTATGCTCGGTTTCCTTTCTATATTTCTATTCAGAATATTCTTTATTTCTATAAAAACCATTTCCCAAAATGCTGTACAAATTTACAATTCCACCGCATATGCATATATGTACCTATTTCTTGACAACCTCTCCAACAATATTTAGAATTATTCTTGTCTATATTATACAGTCTTGCTGGTGTCAAATACCATCTCCATATTATTTTATAGTAATTTTCTTTTATCCATATCAACATATTTTTAGATGTCTTTGTTTCCAGATCTTACCCCATTCATGATCTCTTCTTTGTTTCAAATCTTCCTCCCATATTCTCCTTAAATATTCCCCTTTGTCTTTTTTATCCTTATTTTTTATCAATATTTTATATAATTCACTTGTAATACCTTTCAAACTTTCATTATCATCCCTCTTTTCACCTTTTTTCACCAAATTTTCAAATTTTGTACCTAGCAGTGTTATCAAGGTTTTGTGCTGTACATGTTCATTTTGACACTCAAAAATTGACAGAAATAGTAATGGTTCTGAATTGTTGATAACTTGGTTTGTTATTTGATTTAGAATCTTTAAGATTTCAGCGGTGGCTAAAATTCTGCAACCTTTGGCCAGTTGAGCAACATATGCAGTATTGTACCTTTGTCCTCACAAACACATTAGCAGTTAGGGGAAAATTCCTTATTTCTTTTACTTAATTTTTTTAGGCAAAGATGCCTCTTATAAACAACTTTGAATATACTTTCTCTACATTGTTCAGAAGTAGAACTGTAAGGTGGGAAATTCCATATTGTAGTCCTTCAGTAAAAGATTTAGTTCAAGCTCCCAAGCTCTTTTAAAACCAATAATATTTTCATATATGTGGTTGACTAGAATTTTGCACTGTCTTGATATGTGACTTTTGGTTGTGTCGTGGGCAATGTTTCAAACACATTAGAGATCTTAAGGTTTTTTTTTGTTTGTTTGTTTTTTGTTTGTTTGTTGTTGTTGTTGTTGTTTTTGGCTATCTAAACCCTTAGCAAAATGTAAGCATTTTGAACTCTTGGAGCCAGGAGATCTGAAGACCTTCTAAATATTGATCTAGATGTTCAGATGAAATTGGTTTGCCCATATGGAGAATAAAAATGAAGCACTTAAGTCTCAAGGGGTGCTCCTAGATTCTTCCCTCTGCCTCTTCCCCACCCTCTTCCTTTTATGTAGGGACATTATTATCCTTACTGTGATGTTTTTTAAAAAAGCAAGTAATTGATCTGAGTTGTAATTGATATACTGTTTGAAATATAAACCAAAGTAGATAGTAGACCAAGGGCAGCCAAGCCTGGTTGCACCCCTGAGACCAATCAGTACTTGGGGGCAGACCTACACCCTGGAAGTCTCCAACTGCCCTTGTACAACAGGAGGTACTGGATGCCCCCTGTGAAGAGCTAGGTTTGAAAACATGCATGAGAGGGAGTCAATCCTAGTGCAGGAATCTGTGATGGGGCTGAGAGACTGAGCTGAGAGAACAACAGTTGAGAGTGATCAGTTGAGAGAAAGAAGTTGGATGAATCAGGTGTGTGAGAAAGGTTGGGAGTGAACTGTTACGAGAGAAATGTGTGTGAAACAGTTGAGACTAAAGAGAGAAAGCAGATGTTTAAATATGAGTAGGTCTGTCACTAAAGCAACACTAAAGGAAATAGCAATTTGTTATATACATAGTTATCATACGGTTTTTGAATTTGTAACCTCATTGATATAATAAACCAAATAAGCTTGTTTGCTAACAGTTCCACTGACTCAACTTGCATTATTTCCCTCATAATAAAGGGGGTGATCATGCTAACCAAAAGAATACATGATATTAAGTTAATCTAACCACAGGGAGGGTCACCTGGAGTCTCAGGCCACAATACAGAAAAGGAATATCTGAAGCAGGGACCTAGAGTAGGGTGGCAGTGACTGGCAGCCAGAGCTGAGTGCCAACTTGGTTGTCCATCCATCACACACCCACTACACAGTGCCTTTAAAAAAGTGCTTACTTTCAATAAGCCACCCACAGAGTCCAGGGTGTAGTTCTGAAAATGAAGTCATGGAATAAATTAGGATTGCACTGAAGAGTCCAGTTGTTCTTTCCCACTGCCTTTATAGCTGTATCAATTACGAATGAATGATTTTCAAGGTACAGGTTGGTAATGTTTTCAGTAGAAATTGGTGTGTTTGATTTTTATGAAAACATTTGACAATTAGCTTCACACACATCCTTCCTGCCACATACTTGTGGTCTGGCAAATAGGCTTTGCAGGTATTTTGTCAGAATCATCTTTCCAATTCTGCAAAATCCTTGTTCTACTCTTTAATCAAGCAACCTAGTTAATGAGTAATCTGCTTTCCTGAGAGTTATATTACCACATGCTTATCATTTGTACTCACTAGACATGGATTTCATGAAAAGGAAAAAGATCTATAAAAATGCAAAAATCATCAATATTTTAAAATGTACCTGAAAGCTGCTTTTTGTAAGAAATGCATAAGACAGTGGGACCCTTTGTAGCAATACAATTTAGATGGTTTATGTTGTACAGTTGTCCCTTCACATTTGCTGGGGTTAGGGGTGGAGCACCACCGTGAAAGTGAAAAAAACATGAATAAATTAAGCCCCGCCCCCAACATATGTACTGTACTACAGTATTGTAGACTCCTCTCCTGCCAATAGGACTGCCGATAGCTGTTGGTGGGAAGAGGAGGAGGAGGAGGAGGAGGAGGGTGAGGTCTTGGAGTTTTAGCTAGTTGAGCAGCAGCTGCTACAAACCGTGAATACACAAAACCGTGAATGTGAAATACGCATATGTGAAGGGGCAACTGTAATCTGCTACACGTTTACCACAGAATAAATGTTATTGACTATAGTGAGACTTGTTTCTAGATATGTACTGGATTTCATTGAAAGCAGCTGAATGTCCATAGTTTTTATTAATTTTTTCATGTCGTTTTCAAAATTAGTTTATCTTTGTAACTTACTATGCCATTATTGGAAAAATGTTTTACATTTGCATAGCAGGAGATTTGTTGCTTTGAAGTAAAGTGCAAAGCAGGACTTTTATCATAAAATAAAAAATTAACCCTATGACACTTCATAAATTTAATGAAGATCCAAAACAATACAAGATTGCAGTGTGCTATAATAAAACATTTATTTATGTCAGAAGATCTTTACTTAAGAGCCAGTGTGGTATAGTGGTTTGAGCACTGGACTACAGCTCTGGAGACCAGGATTTGAATCACTGCTTAGCCATGCAGATCCACAGGGTGCCCTTGGGCAAGTCACACTGTCTCAGCCTTAGAGAAAGGCAAAGGCACATCCCCTCTGAACAAATCTTGCCAAGAAAACCCATGATAGGTTCACCTTAGGGTCACCATAAATCGGAAACGACTTGAAGGCATACAACAACAGATCTTTACTTATCCACAGTTCTCTACAATTTAATCCACAAACTTTACATTCCACACCAAGTTCCAGTTCCAAACATTATGCTATCCTCTGTATATATTATAAAAACCTCTTGGCATTGAAACTGCATGAAGGAACATAAATATTTTCTTAGTGACTTGTCTGAAGAAGTATTATGCGTTTTTTTAAAAAAATATAAAATACAACATTCTGGGGTTTTTTTTAGTCTTGGCAACTGTTAATATGTCAATTTGTTTTAAGAAAAAAGCATTTGCAAAGCAAGCTTGTCAAATTTCTATGCTTTTGACCTTGCAGAAAGGGAAGATGAAGGAAGCAGCACAGCGGTACCAGTATGCTTTACGTAAGTTTCCTCGAGAGAGTTTTGGAGAAGAAATGAAAGCTTTCAATGAGCTCAGAGTTTCCTTATATCTAAGCCTGTCAAGGTGCCGTAGAAAAACAAATGTAAGTTTTCCCAAGCTTTTTCTCCTTTTTAGTAGATGGCAATGATATCATAGATCCTAGGTTGGGTGTTGTTTGTTCAGGTGTATGGGTCTCACCTACGAAGGTGCTATACAATGATACAACTTTTAAGCAAGTGGTGTGTGGAGCAGTGCTAATACACATCATAGGAAAAGGCCCTAAGGGCCATCTAGTCCAATCTCCTGCTGTGCAGGAATACATAAGTAAAGCACTACCAAAAGATAACCCTCCAATCTCTGTTTAAAGACCCCCAAAGAAGCAGAGTCTACAACCCCCTGAAAACCCATTGGGCAATTGCACTGTGCATTGTGGAGTGGCAATACAGCAGCTGCAGTGATGGCAATGCATTTTGTTACAGATGTGTTTTGAAAGGAGCAAAGCGCTTCAGTTACAATAAAGATGCAAAGAGTAGTCAGCAAAAATGTAATCAGGTATTGGCTGTGAAAGCTTGATTTTGCCCAGCACAGAAGTACAGAGCTGGGTTACTCCTGCATATCACATTGTATTATTGCAATAGTTTTCTGAAATAAGTATGTCAAGATTTGAAACATTTATTGTTGTTCTGGCAGGACTTTGGCATGGCCGAGGAGTTTGCTACCAAAGCACTTGATCTAAAACCCGCATCCTACGAAGCATATTATGCTAGAGCAAGAGCCAAGAGGAACAGCAGGTACTGACAGCCCAATTTTCAGCAACAATTTATCATGGTAATATTCAAGCAGGATGTGTTAGCTTAACCTTTTCTGAGAAGTCATTAGGAAGCAGCCCTATCCCCATGTAAGCTTAGATGCCCTTCACAATGTCCTTCTGTTATATTTTGACAAGATAGAAAATAATTTTCCATTTGTGTCCTAAAGTGTGTCCATCAATCTTCTTCATTCCATCATTGACACTTACCGTATATTCTGGTGTATAAGACGACTGGGGGGTATAAGACGACCACCCCAATTTTTACGTTAAAATAAAGAGTTTGGGATATACTCGCTGTATAAGACTAACCCCCCCCACCCTCCCCAAAGGAGAGGAGTTGGAGGAGTGGCTGGCTGGGGGGGACAGCTTCCTAGCGAGCTCCCGTCCTTCTCCAGTCCAAGATGGGGCTGCCAGCCCCATCTCGGACTCAGGAAGGACGGGAGCTGGCTAGGAAGCTTTCTAGCCACCTCGGAGGTTTGGCTAGCTGGGTGGGGGGAGAGAGAGCGTTCCCAGACAGACAGCCAAAGAAACCTCTAAATTCTCCCTGCTTTGCAGGGTGGCTGGCTGGGGGGGATGCTTCCTAGCCAGTTCTGCCCTTCGCCAGTCCGAGATGGGGCTGCCAGCCCCATCTCGGACTGGGGAAAGCCAGAGCTGGCTAGGAAGCTTCCTAGCCACCTTGGAGGTTTGGCTGGCTGGAGTGGGGTAGAGCATTCTCAGCCAAACCTCTGCACTTTTACAAGGGCAAAGGTTTGGCTGGGAACGCTCCCCCCAGCCAGCCAGCCAGCCAGCCAGCCAAAGAAACCTCCGAATTCCCCTTGCTTTGCAGGGTGGCTGGCTGGGGGGGATGCTTCCTAGCCAGCTCCCGTCCTTCCCCAGTCCGAGATGGGGCTGGCAGCCCCATCTCGGACTGGGGAAGGAGGGGACCTGGCTAGAAAGCTTCCCTAACCCCCCAGCCAGCCACCCTGCAATTCGGCGGTTTCTTTGGCTGGCTGGCTGGCTGGCTGGCTGGCTGGCTGGCTGGCTGGGGCAAGTGTTCCTAGCCAAAGCTCTGGGCCTTTACAAGGGCTTCTCATGAGGAGCCCTTGTAAAAGTGCAGAGCTTTGGCTGGGAAGGCGGAGGAGAGGGGTGAATGTACCGTACACGCTTTGCCTCCCCCCACCGCCCTTCTCCTGCATCTTCACTCCCTTTGTGAAGGGAGCGAAGAGACAGGAGATCAGGTTGCGGGTGAGGGAAACTGTATACCCGGTGTATAAGATGACCCCCGACTTTTGGGGATATTTTCCAGGGTTCAAAAGTCATCTTATACACCGGAATATATATCAATGGAAGCTACAGTCTTGTAGGGCAAGGATAATGTATGCAAGTATAAAATGAATCCTGTTGAAGATACCAATTGTATGAAGATGTTGGGAACAAGGGGAGGGACAGGACATTACTTGATTATAAACTCTAATTCGGAGCAGAACTAGACAAAATAGAAGAATTTGGCACACTGTACAGGTTTGGGCTTTTGTCTGGAAAAAATGCCATAAATAAATAGAGACTGCACACAAACATGAGAACTCTCTGTACAACAATCTGTCACTCTATTTATTTTGGTTTGTTGTAATATGCCAAAAAATGGGAAGAAGGCAATCATTGGAATAGAGTCCTGGGACAGAGTAAATGGGGTGTTGCCTTTGAAAATGGTCTGAACCAAAGGAAGGCAGTGAGATTATTAATGGATTGACTGATATATTATTCCGGTTCCTTCTGCACCAGCTTTCATCCTATTTTTACAGACCCTTTTCAAAGTGCTGCTATTAATCTCTTAAAGCCTCAAACATTTTCAAGAGCAGGTTAGGTATAAGGTTGGCCTCTTTTCATATTTACTTGCTTAGACCTTCAGAACATTGCCAGAGGCCTCCGTGTGTGAGTTCCCAATAAATGAAATTATGACGGTGGCAAATAAGGAGGTTTTTCAATGGGGGCGGCCCATACCCTCCCCAGAAAGATTTGCTTTCACTGGCAGTCTTTCTTATGACCAGTTGAAATCTATTTTGTTTTCACCGGCTTCTCAAGTTTTAAAAGAATGTGTTTTACACCTTGGGCGCTACTGTTTCTGCTTTTATTTTGATGCTTTTTAAACTAGCTTGTTTTACATGTTATGCCTTTAATGTTTCTTCTGTACTTGCCTAGAAAATGCATTTTTCATGGGTAGTCTAAAATGCTAAATAAAAAATGTGAAATATGTATGACCACACAAGCATGGATTCAGACTGTGACAACCCTGGCTTACTGTGAACAAGTGCCATGACAATAATTCATTCTGCTTCATCATCCATGAATTTCTTCTCCTGTTTGTTGGAAGAGAAACAAACCAGGGAAGAAAGTACGCATTGCCATGGTTCTCCTAATTGATAAGTCATAGTCCCCAGTTTTCCTGGCTTACCATGTTGTGTGCTTGTTGTGGCACTTCATAAATTTAATCCAGAGTATGGGTATGTTGGGAGCAGCTGCCGTCTCTGGGAAGGGGGAGAATGTCATAGTCCTGAGAACTATACCATCTTTTAAATGGAGGAGGAGGAGCTGAATCTTAATATTAGTTCTCTAACTACAGTAGACTCATTGAATCAGTGGGATTCACCATTAAACACTTGCTTCAATGAGTTTGCTATATTTGACACTAACTAATAGGATACCAGTGTAGTGGTTTGAGTATTGGATTAGGACTCTGGGAAACCAGGGTTCAAATCTCCACTTGACCCTGGAAGACCCCACTGACGATCTTGGGCAGGTCACATATTCTCTCAGCCTCAGAGGAAGGCAATGGCAAACTGCCTCTGAAGAAATCTTGCCAAGAAAACCCCATGATAATGTAAGTCATAAATGTCTTGAAGGCACACAACAAGAAATAGGACACAAGCCATAGATCAGGGGTGGACAACTGCCAGGTTGGAGGGACCATGTTGCCCCCAACACAACAAATTGGGCCCAAATGCCTCCCAGTGCCCGTGGGATGTGGAGGTGATTTGGCCACATTTTGACCCTGCTGGACTATTTTAGGTACAGGAGGCATTTGTTTGAACAGAAAGTGACCTTGGGGGGTGTTTGGGGGGGTGTATTTGGGAAACAGGTGCTTGGGAGCAGCCTTGGCCCCACTTCATCCCTCCCTGCCAGAGATGCTATTCAAAGTTATTGACCCTCAATGGCCCTTATCACTTCTTTTAAGGACCTCTGATATACCATAGAAAAAGTGTGAGGTTTATCATGCAAAACTGGAAGGGAACACAGAAGGTGGTGATGGTGTAGTATCTTCACCTTCTGAGAAACGTGCTTCTTGATGTGCATGAGTTAAAATGTAAATGTGTCCATTTAATGGCATTTGTTTTTCCCCCTCCCATTCAGGCAGTTTCATGCAGCCCTCAGTGATCTTCGAGAAGCCATAAAGCTCTGCCCTGGTAACCAAGAAATAAAGAGGCTGCTAAGTCGAGTTGAAGAGGAATGCAAGCAGCTCCAGAGAACACAGCAACAAAAGCAGCCATGTGCTCAGCCAACACAACAGAACAATGACTCTGACAATGAAGGAGAAGCTCTTGTGCAGGATCACTTCAGCCTGGAAGAGATTGAAGAGGAGGAGTTTTTGCAGGAAGAGGAGGCTGGTCCACCCACACAGAAGCTGCCACTCTCCCAGGCTGCTTTAGCCTGCAGCAAAAACCATCAAGAAGGCAGCCAGCAGAAATTTAGGCCAATATCCCCACCAAACAGAGCAGGGAATAAATACCTACGAGAACCTGGCTTGACCATGCAGCCCACAAAACAAGCCCAGATTGTGAAAACCAACCAACATCTGAATTCCGTCCAGTCTGGGGCAAGAACTGGACCTGGCCAGACTGGGACAAAGAGTCAGACCTTTCAGTACCTTCCTCCAAGCCCTGTGGCCTCCAGACATGTCTCAAACCCAAACAATAAAAATCAGCATTTTGAAGGGCCAAACACACTGTCAGCAGGCATTACTGCAGGCAGTAGCTCTGCACTATTTAGTGAAAGACTAACAGCCATCCAGGTTCCTTTTGTGCAGCATACTGACACAGGATCTTCTTACTCTTTCATGAGTAAGTCCAAAACACATGAGAGGCTAGCTGTCCACGCCCCTCCAAATCTGGAAAAAGGAGGTCCACCACTGGCTCAAGGAACCGGTGAGCTAAGGCAGCAAAGTTCTCTCTGCCCTGGTCCACTTTCTATCAGCATGGTACCTTCCAGCTCAACAAGCAGCTTGTCTTCAAGCAGTAGCTTCTCTGAGAACATGAAAGGGCAAGGTCCAGACATTCGACTCAAAGAGAACAAAGCTGGCCAAGGTCAGAGTGGATCAGTAGAACATAGGCCTCGCAATACTCCCTTCATGGGAATCATGGATAAAACTGTACGGTTCCAGCAGCAGCAGCAGCAACAGATGCTGATGATGAATCCATCAAATCGAAGTTGGCATGGCCAGCCTGCTGAAGTGTTCCTGAAAAGTGCTGGGGCTATTCTGTCTTCGAGCTGTGAGCAGTTCTCTGCCAAACAGCCAGGCAGCTCTGGCCATCAGACTGTAAATTTCTCTTCTTCTTCCATTGTAATACCAGGAGAGAGTATCCAGAATGGAACTCAGTGTAAAGAACTTGAGGAACTGAAGTGCCAAGCATCTGCCAGCACCCAAGATAGCAGGATAGCTAAGCCAGTGGCTCACTTGTACCAGGAAGTTCTCTCTAAACAGCACTCTCAGCTTAGCACATCAAGTCACATCACTTCTACAAAACCAAAGCGATCATTTGTGGAGTCTAATGTGTGAAAAATTGTAGCTGTTTTATTGCAAACTAATAATAGGGATAAACCATGTCTCTTTGGTTGTAAAACTTAGTGCATAGTGGCAGGTATGTTACTGATATTAATCGCTAATATTTTACAGAGTGTATTATGAAAAAATGAATTCAGCCACTTCTTGAAACTTAAATCAGGCAGACTAGGATGACTGGAAGTATTAACCAGGTGGTGGCCACACATTACATTATTAAGTTATATATATATATATATATATATATATATATATATATATTACAGCAGAAGAATTCCATTGTTGGTTTCAAAACTTTCTAAGAGAGGATGTAGGACTGCCTAACTAGATTGGTCAGTATTCCAAGCTAAGTCTTTTTCTTTTCTTTTTTTAGGCCAGATCCAGTTACCTTGAACTAAGTTCCATTGAATTCAGTGGGACTTCTGTCTGAACAAACATGTGTTGGATTTGCTTTGTACAGTCAGTATATTATGTGATTGTTTAAAATTAATTCATATGCAGTGGTGGGATGCAGATCTGTCCATGAATTTTTTCTTTTCAGGAAATATTTATTCTTTCTGGTTTATAAGGATGCAGGTGTTGCTTCAGGAAGCTTATCACATCTGTGCAAATTATTCAGCAGCCCTGATTGAATCTGTTTTCCGGCTGAGAATGACTTTAGCTACTACCAGGCAGGAAGTAACTTACATGGGGTTTTGCATGCAATTTGTTCAACATCCTGGTTATTGCACTGAGTAATATAAGATTATAACATGTTAACAACATATAAACAGCACTTTACATAGTTTATCTAGGACACATTTTGAGGTGCTATGTCACTACAAGATGGAGAATAAGAAAGAGGAATGCAAGTGTTGCTAGTGTTTTTATAGCCAATGAAGGTCTGAGAGAGAAGTATGTGCATTTTTTATAGGAAGGACATCTGATACTTTTCCTCAGTGGGAAAAAAAATTTTTTTTAATGACAAGAATGTTTTTGAGATTACTAGTTTGTGAGGACATTCCTGTAAGTAATAAAGGTTGAGGTTATATAAGCTGGAGTAGTCTGTTGCCCTTTAACAATTATTCCTCAGTGTACAATATGTATGTACATTACAGCATTCTCGCATGATTTTTTAAAAAGAAAATCCATAAAGAATTTTCAATTTTGAAATGAACAGTTATTCTCTAGCTTATTTATTGTTTATCTTGGTATTTGTAAAATCTTATTTTATTCTCTTGTTCTGTAGATCTATTTTTTTGCACAGCTACTGTATTTTTCCCATATGAAATAAAAAATTATTAATATAGCTTCTAGTTGAGTACCACATGTGATTGCTAGTACAACACTGTCAATGCAAGCCATCACTAATGTCTTTAATCAGGACTGATTAGACATTTGAAAGGTGTAGTACACTGCATATGGGTTACTATCCAAAACTATACTTGAGCACACATGGTCATGTTCTTTACACAAGTCCTACTGCTTCAATTCATATTTAGTAATTAGTTTGGTGTTGGCCCTCTGGTGGTCTTTATTATCATCACATGTCAGATTTTCACTGACTTACTTACCCCATTGTACAGTCTGTGCATTTTGAAGCCCCTAAAATCTATTATGACCATGCCATCACTGGTGATAACTTGCTCATTTAATTAGCCTTCTCTGCATAACTTGAGGGTTTGTCATTTAGTTCTTGACTATGCTTCCCTGAAGATAGTATGTATACAGCTAATTAAAGAAACAGGTTGGCAATGGTGGCTCTTAAGCAAGAGTAATCCTGCCATTCACTTCTGCCTAGTACCCTATGCCACTTATATTGAGGACATGCAAGCTTTTAACAGTCCAGTTCTTTGCCTGCCTAGTCAGAAGGAAATCCTCTTGAGTTCAGCGAGACCTAAGCCCAGGAAAGCAAATACAGGATTGCCACTGAATTTAGAGGATGAAATACTTCAATCCTACAGTGTGCAGAAATGTGAAGGGGCATGAAAGTCTTATCCCTTGCCAATAAAAATAATTTTGAAACAAAAGTAGTTTTAAATTAATACTTTATTAACATACACAAGATTCCATGGAAATTAACCTTTAAAAAATCTTTCTTCTAGTAATTCACATTAGATGCCAATACATACATCAAAGCACTTAGTTGTTAAATGCATAGGAGCCATGAGTATAACGTGTGTTCTTATTAACCATGATCCTGCATATTGCTCAACTTTCTTAATGGGATTCAGAGTACGTGTCTATGTATATCTATTCAGGGTCAAATCCTACCAAGTTGAGTGAAGCCTACTCCCAACGTAAATGTATAGGAGTGTAACCTTAAGGGTAACAAAAACTATCTAAACTCATATAGCAGTTAAAAATCTTGATACCTGGTTTTTGATCATTGTCAAACTATTTAATTTATAAAGTGCAATCATGACTTCACACACCTGATTTTATATACCTATCTTCAGCTTCATTCCCATTAATTTACAAAATAAAAAGCCCAGTCATTGTTTAGGATGATGGATTTTCATTGTATTTTGGATGGGTTTCTAACCAACGATTGATAGCCATTTTCAAAGTTCTGTTTGGAGTAAGTACAAGGCTCTGAAGAGGGAGATTTGTCATGGGACTGGAGCGCCTTTTTTTAATGATCCAGTTTTCCATTGCTTCTTTTTCATAGGAATAGCCATCTGAAGAGAGAATTGAAAACATTTCTGAAAACAGGAATAGGTTTAAAAAAAAACAACAAGCCTAACTTTAAAACCAAATTTTAGAAATATGCTTAACGGAACAAAATAAAAAGCTTCAAGCTCTACTTCTGTTCAGATAGGAAGGTACTGAGTGTGCCAGTTCAATACAGCAGAAATTAAAAAAAATACACGGATGATAATCAATTGTGAACCCATGAGCATCCTTTCAACTGGATTTCAGTTCAGTGGTATTAGCTGTGTTGGCACTTGTGCTAAAAAGATGTTGGCTTTAACCTTACTGGTTAATTCCAAGACCCACTGAATCCATTGCTGAATCAACAAGTAGGTAAATCCTACTAATGCAATGGGTATACTCTAGCTGGGACTAACAACTGCGTCAGACTTCAAACAAAATCAGACATCAAACAAAATCAGATGTCAAACAAATGTCAGACTTCAAGTGAAGAATTGGTGCTTTGCATGTGTAGCATATTTCATAAGGGCTGAACTATCAGGAACTGCCCTCTGCACAGATTTAACAAAAAAACATTTAACCTTTTTAAAAAAAATTAGTGCAGGCTGCTCCACAAACTACTTTCTGTATTTGTTGGATGTTATGATCAATAGATTCACCAAAGTTTCTATCTTAGTGATGCCAAATAAATATGCCATGGAAAGATGGAACATAAATCATTTTCTCACTGCAGTCAGACCCCCATATCTTCAGGGGTTCGGTTCCTGAAGTTATCACGGATACCAGAAACTGCAGATAACAACAAACCCTATTAAAATAAGGAACTTCTAATAAAACATACCAAAGAGTTTTGTTTGAGGACCTAGAAGATAACTAGAGAGGATGTCTCTCTAGGCATTTTCCAGTGTGACTCTATAGTATGTGTCCCTATTTTGTGTCCTCCAGCTAACTGAAACTGCAGATATTGGGCCCACAGATACAGGGCCCCAACTGTATTTTAAGAGCTACTTCCAATATTATCCTTCTACTCCAAGTGTACTTTCTGTGTAATAATAGTAGATAATCCAGAAGGGACATTATAATACGGTATGTATTCCCTACATACAGAAAGGTTCAATCACTGGTCTCAGAGAAAGGATTTTATGCAATAGGGCTGCGAATCACTGGTGTCTAAATTTTAGATAACCATTTCAAGTTCAATATATCATCCTGGTTTAGATGAATTCTGTCATCATATGATGCTGCCTTATATAATCTGCACATATTTTCTATCCACTTGTGAAATTCACATAGTAAAACATTGAAGTGCACACTTCCCCTCCCAGGGCTGCCTCTTTTGAGGCTGAAGCAAACCTGAGTTTGCAGCTGTGTGGGCACCCAACAGAGCTGTGGTAGATGTTTGATCAATGATGTGCATTTATGTACATGATACATGTGTTTAGAAACACTTATCAAAGACACACCTTGCAAAGTGTGGCTTTGCTAAGCCTTCCCTCTATTGTCTCTACTATGGGTAAAAGTTTGACTGGAAACTCCTTTGAATGGGGACTTGCTGTTTGCATATGGACCTCTACAAACATTATGCACACTAATGCTGTTGTATCAATAACAA
This sequence comes from Gambelia wislizenii, assembly GCA_030847615.1. Classification (NCBI taxonomy): domain Eukaryota; kingdom Metazoa; phylum Chordata; class Lepidosauria; order Squamata; family Crotaphytidae; genus Gambelia; species Gambelia wislizenii. Next base: position 292,038,597 of record JAUMIR010000001.1, on the reverse strand, counting down.
TACACTTAAGACCTGTAACAGAGGAGGAGCACTCTCATATCAAATCTTGTCTGATCCTTGGAATGCATTAACATCATATGATCATTTTCTCATCTTTGGAAATAAGTACAGTTGTCCCTTCACATTCGCTGGGGTTTGGTTCCAGGACCCCCCATGAATACCCAAATCCGTGAATACTCAAGTCCCATTATATGCAATGGCAGAGCAAAATGGTGTCCCTTATATAAGATGGCAAAATCAAGGTTTGCTATTAGGATTGTTATTTTTTTAAGAATATTTTCCAAGCCGTGAATACTCAAATCCGTGAATGTCAAATCCGTGAATGTGGAGGGACAACTGTAATACCTGTAGACTTCCATTAAATTAAATGATTAAAATAAAAAAGAAATACAATGGAGGATGGAACACTGTTTTCTTCCAGTGGATAAACACACCGTCATCCTTTTCCCAGCATTTACTTGGAGATTGCTAGGATTCTCAGCACATCTGTTCTATCCTACTGGCTTTAAAATTGGTTCCCCAAATTTCATCACAAAGCTGTCAAAGGAATCATCAGAGCTGCCTATGCAAGGTCCCTTGTGCTGACTACTTTTCATGTATAAAACACAAGCACCCCAAACAGTGAAATGACAAGGCAGTAAATTAAAGTTGACAATCTATATTTTAATAGGTCCTCATTCAGAACCGCTTAAAAAAAAGACTCAGTCCATTTTTGAGAAAGACATGTTTTACTAATATTTGAGTGACATGCTTTCTGCAGAAGCATGGACATTTTTATTTGGAGATACACTGCATACTTGTAAATAACTGCACCCTGTTTACCTTTTCCCCGCTTCTTTTGAAATGATGCTAAGTGACTTATGATGGCTTTGCCTTAGTGGAAATCACCTCTGCTCATATAAAGTGGGTACACAGTTCTTACAGCTTCCTGTTACAACCCGATTAGGTCAGGTATCTTCACAAGGTGCTCCTGAGTAGTGGGATCCTGCAGAACAGAAATGGATATTGTCTGGAAGGCCATGGTGGCAAAAATAAGCTTCCCTGTCTTGCATGATAGGAAGTGGTTTCCACTTAGGCAAAGCTACATTTGGAGGAAACCCAATGTGTACATTTAGCATTTCCCAGGCATAAGCTTTATATCACAATTAGAAAATATAAGACACTGAAATATTAATACTCCCAGCTCTAATAACTAACGCATCTTGTATTTCTCATTGTACAAGAAATAAAGACAATAGGTACGTGGAGAGGATAAATAGATATCTATGCTTTGTAACAGCTATTTTATTCCACATTTGTTTCAGCAGTCTGTTTCAGTTCTGGACTCTTCCTCCCACTACTGTATGGGGACAAGAAGGGAGCAGCAAAAGCACTGCTGCTTTTCTACCTCTTTGCTTGCAGTATGAGAGCAAAGACTAGGGCTGGGTGCTATCAGGATGCTGATAACACCGAGCTCTTACTTCTTGTTGGAGTTAGCTGGGGCTATATAGTACCAAGATGCTGCAATAGGCTGAAGCTGCATTCTGAAAAATTGATGCTAAATCCTAGTAAGATGGACACTTTGTGGACTAATAGTTCCTTTTTGTCTGGGAAATAGGTAATTGACCTGGCCTTCAATGGGGTTGCACTCCCCCTGAAGCATCAGTGCACATCTTCCAAGTAGTGCTAAATTCATCTCTCTTCACCAGAGGCCCAGATGGACTCCGTGTCTCAGAGTCCCTTGGGCCAGTTTTGACTGGTCAGCCTTTCCTGGACAGGGAAAATCTGATCACAAATTAGTTCATGTACTGGTAAATTCCTGATTAGAATGCTGCAATGCACTCTGGGTGTGAGTGGGGCTGCCCCTGAATCATAGAATCAAAGAATCTTAAAGTTGTGAGGGTCCACAAGAGTCATCTAATCCAACCCCTCACCATGCAGGAATACACACTAAAGCAGTCCTGAAAGATGCTCATCCAGCTTCTAAAGAATGAGAATCCACCACCCACTTAGGCAGTCCATTCCACTGTTGAACACCTCTTACAGTAAAGAAGGTGACTCAAAGGCTGCAGTTATTTTACAATGCTGATGGGAACACCTATGATACTGGTTTAAAGGAACTTTATTGCACACAGTGGATGTAACCTTGGCTCCTGCTTGTCCAGTCTTATTGGCTATTTTTCAAGTTGTGTAGCCTGAGGATGTGGACAGAAGAATCCTTAGAGAGGTGAGAGCCAGCACATGTGTGCTAGACACTTGCCCTTCCTGGCTAATTGCACAGGCCAGAGGAGGATTGGCTGAGTGGGTGAAGGGGGTAATCAGTGCCTCCTTACAACAAGGAGGCATTCCACCTTGCCTAAAGGAGTCAGTTGTAAGGCATTTGTTGAAAAAGCCATCCCTGAATCCTTCTATAATGGATAATTATCAGCCAGTGCACAACGTACACTGGCTGATTTTTGGGCAACCGTGTGTGGTGACCTCCCAGCTCCAGGGGTTTCTGGATGGAACCAATTATCTAGATCCATTTCAATCTGGTTTCAGGCCTGGCTATGGGACAGACAGCTTTGGCTGCCTTGGTGGATGACCTATGCAGGGAACTGGACAGCGGAAGTATGTCCCTGTTGGTTCTGCTGCACCTCTCAGCAACTTCTGGTACGATTGACCATGGTATCCTTTTGAGCTGCCTCACTGGGATGGGACTTGGAGGCATTGTTTTACAGTGGCTCCATTCCTTCCTGGAGGGGTGAATCCAGAAGTTGGTGCTGGGGGACTCCTGTTTTACTCCCTTGCCATTGGCCTATGGAGTCCCTCAGGATTCTGTTTTGTTCCCCATGCTACCTAATACATACATGAAAGTGCCTGGAGAGGTTGTCCGGAGTGTTGAGGTGTGGTGCCATAAAAATGTGGATGACACCCAGCCCTACTACTCCTTTCCACCCCAATCCAAGGAGGCTGTCCTGGTCCTAAACCACTGTCTGTCATCAATAATTGACTGGATGAGAGCAAACAAATGGAAACTTAGTCCAAACAAAACAAAGATGCTCCTGGTCAGTCAGAAGGCAGATTGGGGAACAGGGATTCAGCCTGAGTTAGATAGGATTATGCTCCCTCTGAAGATACAGCTTTGGACTCAGCTTCAGGCAGACTGGGGCAGGTTACAGGTTAACTGGGGCAGGTTACAGAGACCATAATATGCCCCTGTTGTAACAGCTCTACTGACTGCCAGTTTGTTTTCAGGCACAATTCAAAGTGCTGGTTATGACCTATATGGCTCACGTCCAGGCTATTTGGCTGACCGTATCTCCCTGTATGAATCTGCCCGGGCTCAGAGATCATCAGGAGAGGCCCTTCTTTCATTCCCACCACCATCACAAGCATGGTTGGAGGGGACGTGAGAGAGGGCCTTCTCAGATCCCTTGAGTCTGGAACTTCCTTCCCAGGGAGGCTAGAATGGCCCCCTCCTTGTTGTCCTTCTGTCAGCAAGCTAAAACCTTTATATTCAGACAGTCTATTAAAACAGAAAGTTGTAAAACAGGTTAGTGGGTGTATTGTTTGAATGGGATTGTTTTTTTAAAGAGTTTTTAAAATCTTTTAAAATTAAATTTTATTCTTTTACTGAGATAAATACTGTAAATAGTTTAATTCTATTTTGAGGTTTTGTTTTTAATTGTGTTGTTCTTTTAAATTGTGAGCTGCTTTGAGTCCCAATTTTAGGGGGAAAGTGGGGATGATGATGATGATGATGATGATGATGATGATAGGCTACCAATACACTTCTGGTATGAATTAATGTTGCTGGTGATGACCTTTAAAGCACTAAATGCCTTAGGACCTTGATAACCTTGATACCTGAAGAAACATCTCTCTATAAGCTTGCCCAAGGACTGAGATCTGCTGGAAGGCTCTCCTCAGTATCCCAGCAGTGGGAGCAATACACTGTGTGAGGACATAAAGGAGAACCTTGTCTGGTAGTAGAATGCCCTCTCCTTGGAGGCATGATTAGCAAGGACACTGTCTTCATTCCAGCACTGTCAAAACATGACTTTTACTAAAGCCTTTGGTTTCATCCAAATCTGTACATGCACATGGTTTTAAATTTTTGCCTTGTTAAAATGTTTAATATGCTTTTACTCTGCTCTCTTTTTAAAACAAGTCTTTTACTGTATTAACATTTCACATGGTATAAAGTGAAATCTTATGATATGAGGTGAAATAGAAATATTTGAATAAATATATGAAGTGACAGCTATTTTACATTTATTTGCAAAAATGCATGAAATATACTGCTTTGAAGAATGCACTAGTTAATTTCTCTCTCCAAGATAACAGAAGTAGTTATATGACAAAACAGTCTCTTTCAACCATCCACAACTGTCTATTATTAAATTTCAACAGTTGAATATCAGTATGCACTGTGAGGTTTGTGAACTTAACTCTAAAGTGTATACTTCTATGTTGTGACAATTACAGTACTTCCACTGAAAATTCTACAATGACAGTTTGAGGTCTATAGAGACCTGCCCTGGTAGGCTTAAATCCTATTGTTAGTCCTAAGTAGAGTAGAGCCACTGAATCATTGAGGTCGACCTATGTCTTGACTTACCATTCAATATGTAGTCAGTGGGTCAGCTCTAGTTGGGACTCACCAACAGGACTCCATCTGTACTCAAAATATTTGGGTATGCATCTTGTTCCGTTCCAGGCACACCACTCTGCATTTGCTTTGCTACTATAGATTTCATAGCCAATTATAAGCTCAAAACTTGACACTTTGCCAGTCAAAATGCAAGGAAGTCTGTCGAAAAATCTTTATAAAGTTAGCAAGCTGCTTGTTTACATTTGTAACTACCCTAGCCCAACTGCTTTAGGACAGGTTAATACTGAGATTTATGTCTGTAGATATTTCAGCAGAATTAACAGGAAAGAGCCTCCCCCACACACATATTACATGACCGTAATAAAGATTAATTGATTGATTGATTGACTAACTGACTATTAAAAATGTGAGATAGAACTCCCACTATAGACTTTCAAAATGCTTCTAGCTTAGTACCTTTTGGAGCTGTAGAAGACCTCCTGAGTTGACTGGTCTTTAACACTCAGCGTTAAGGCAGCAAGGGATGGGCAACTTTAATTTAATTTGATTTACAACTTTATTCTGAATGTTTTTTTGTTTTATTTGAAAACCAGGACTGGCCCCTTCCCTAAACTTTCAGGTTAGGTCACACACCTAAAATAATTAAATAAAAATGTAACCTGGCTGCCTTTTCAAAATGCAAACAGGTTATTTTTTTTTTTTTTTTAAAAAAATCTTTTGATTGTGCTAACAGAAATGTATGCTACTAACAGCTCCAGCTCCTTTCTTCTCATGGTGAAATTGTGTGAAATAATATCTTTTACATACTCGCAGGTAAGATATTGGAATGTTACCCTTTCATTTACACAGACCTCAATCTATTATTTGTGGCAAATAGTTATGTTAATATAACAACTGGGAAAAGAAATCCCACATCCTGAACACATACATCTGCATTACAAGAGAGATGAAAGAGGGCACTACCAGCTTAAAATGGTACGGTGATGGTGACTGTGGTTAGATGCACACTGTATGTTGCACACTGCACCCACTCTAGCATTGAAAACTGCATACACAATCTTGTGCATCTAGCCACAGGAAGCCTTCGCACAGCTACATGTCACTGTATGTGCAATCTTGATTATTTGGGGGCAGTCTGTCTCAAGCTATCTGATGTGGAGGACTAATAGAATGGTTTTGTCCCTATGTGCCAGGGATGAATACCATATTTGTATATTATTATTATTATTATATTCTCAAAGTCAATATGGAAGCCAATGGTTGCAGACGTGCACCACTCCATGCACCAAAGCAAGTTATTGTCAGGGTCTCTGAGCCTCACACAATGGGTTTTGACCTATGCACTCTGAAATTGTTTGGTAGTTCCTCCCTGAACAGCTCCCTCCTTGCTTTTCATCAGATCCTTTCCTTCTTTCTTATTTTCATCTTACTCTGGTCTTGTTTTTTTAAAAAATCCTCTCAGCTTCAGCCCTTCCTCTTTCTTTTATGGCCTCTACACCACCTTTCAAATCTTGCTCTTCCTGTGGGCATAAAGTTACATTGTTCAAGGGACACAAGTGTCTTTTTTGTCTGGGAGATGGGCATATTCCCAGCCAGTGCTCAGTTTGTTGGGGTTTTACTGCCCAAGCCCTTTATAACTTGGCTTTTCGGCTTAAATTACATTGCTGGGAGAAGTCCCTTAAGGTGGCAGAGCATGCTGCCTCCAATAGGACTTTATTTTCCACTTCTTCATCATTACTAAAGCTTCATTCTAAACTTTCTAAGCAGCTTTCAAAAGGAGACATCTTCAATGTCTCATTTCTTTGGTGTCTGAATCTGTTACTACAGTATCATTCTCCACGACAGTCCCGTCTGCCGATTCTAGAGTACTGGACAGCTCTACGATTTTGACGGTTTCTATATCGTCCTCTACTACTTCTTTGGCCACAGGGTTGCTTTGTTGGCCATGTCTATGTTAAGGAAAATGCAACATGGGACATACAGTGATAGAAATAAAATATGTATGTGAAAGCCACAATGACTAAGCAAGAGCAATTATGAAGCTACACAGGTGCAAAAGCTAATGTAATTTAGAAGTCTTGAGAGCCAAGGACAGAGTTACAGAATGCATATTGGAAACACCTGAGATCCATTAAGTGTACAAGGTAAAATGATGAAATACTTGGGTTGGTCTTAAGCATGGGTTGAACTATGTGAACCAATCAAAATGGATGTACACACCCACTGGGTGGAAACTAACTAGTGGGTGGTGATTAACAATGGCTATAATAGTAGCAATGTTTGCCAATGTATTTATTGTGGAGTAGTTTGGAGATATTGTGGGTAGTTGAGGAGATTTGTAGAGATTGTGATTTGTTGAGCACATAGTATTTGTATATAGAAGAATAAAGTAGATCTTATATAAGACTACAGAGTTGCCTGGTGTCCTGAGTGAAGATACAAGAGCCAGCAGAATCCTGGGGAAGTTTTGGAGACATCTGAGGAAGAAAAGAGAGAAGGCTTGGAGAGTTTGTCAGGATCTTCAGCCTATTCTCTGAAACTCTGCTGCTTTGGAGAAAAGCGTTAACCACTGATCAAAGCTGGTCTGCTCTACTGCATAACAAGGTGGTGAGTTAGGGCCAAGGGTGAAGAGCTACAACTCCCATCATCCCTGACATGGGTTATGGGCCCAGATACTAGAGCAACCAGCATCCACAGAAGCTGAAAGTTCCAGAGAGTGGAAGAAAGTTTTGTGGACGACAGATCAGAGCAAGCTGTTTGCGCTGCACTGATAAGCCTCGTGAGTTGTGTTTTGTTTAAGCCCAGACGGGTCAGCTGTGCATACTCGGAAGGACTGTGTCAAATTGAGTCACTGCACAGATTAAGATGGAAATTCTAAAGTTTAGTAAATTAAATAGAAACAACTACTCTACCTGGAAGATTTATGCCCAATCTCTACTAGTAAAGGAAGGTCTGTGGTCGACAGTTGAAACAGGGCTGGCAGACGATGCTAATGCAGCCACTCGAGAAAGAGATAATAAAGCAAAAGCCTGTCTTTATCTCATGCTTGAAGAAGACTTGATTAATGACGTTAGAGATAAAGCGTCCGCCAAGGATGTGTGGGATACCTTGCAGAGATTACACACTCCTTCAACTGCTTTTGCAAAAATGCTATGGTCTAAAAGAATATACAGGCAAAAGATGACTAAAAGGGCAGTGTGTGATAGAACATTTAAAAATGATGCAAGATTTATTTGTGCAAGCTGAACTGAGGGGAGTGGAAATTAGCAAAGAGCAGCAATGTTACATTTTATTAGAATCGCTAGACTCTTCTTGGGACAACATTACGAACAGCTTGCAAAATTTGCCAGAAGCTGAGCTTAACAGAGACTTAATTGTGGCCAGAATATTGCAAGAGAACCAGAGGAGAAAGTCTGAGCAGGGTGACTCAGCAAGTTTAAAGACTGTGCCGAAACAACAAACAACGCCTGATTTGCAAAAGCAGGAAGAAGCAGCTTCTACAAGGGAGCAACGGAGGTGTTTTTATTGTAAGAAGATTGGTCATCTGCAGAGTCATTGTAAACAATTTGCTGCTGAGAGAAGCAAGCAAGTAGAGAGCAGATGGCAGCCGCGGCAGTATCAAAAACAGTCCAGACCTCCATTTTTGAAGGACAGTGGTAATAAAAAGGGGTTTGCAACCATGATTAAGGAAAAACAAAATGCAAATTCTAAATGGCTGGTTGACTCAGGAGCCTCATCTTTGATGTGTAATAATATTAATTTAATAAGTAATAGAAAATCAGCTAATGTAAATGCTGTAGTTTTGGCTGACGGGAAAGAGCTCAGTACTGTAAATCAAATGGGTACAGTTTTCATTCCAGGGTTAAAAGAAAACTTTAATGATGTCTTACATGTAAAGGAGTTATAAAATAATTTGTTATCAGTAAGTAGATTAACAGACAGAGACTACACAGTCATCTTTGAAAAGAACTTGTGTAAGATAAAACTGAATGGGGAATTGCATGGCATAGGCTTGAAAAAGGACAAACTTTATTTTTTGGAGGACAATATTGATAGCTACAGGGTTGAAAATGCTAATAACATAGACAATAGTCCAATCCACAAAGACTGCATACACAAGCTCCACAGAAAATTCGGCCATGCTAGTTTCAAATGTTTAAAGAATTTAATCAGTATGTGTCCAGATTTAAAAGTTGCTGAATGCAAAAATCATTTAGATTGTACAGTACGTAACAGGTAAAGGTCAGAGCTTTTCCAGTAGCCAAGAAAACAAAAAGAATTGCTCAAAGACCATTTCAGTCTGTTCATGCAGATATTGCCCAAGCTAATTGCTTGTCTTTAGGGGGAAGCAAGTATTTCCTAGTAATTGTTGTTAGGTTTACAAGGTTTGCGTTTGTGAGAATATTGAAAAACAAATCTGACGCTGGGCAAAGTTTAAAAGCATGGGTGAGAATGGTGAAAAGACAATTTGATAGCAGAGTAGGCACCATTGTTACTGACAGAGGAGGAGAATTTTTAAATAATCAACTGTTTAACTGGTTTCAAAAGGTGGGAATAAAGCATGAAACTACAAACCCTGCTTGTCCTAGTGAGGATGGTTTAGCAGAGAAAAAGATACAAGACATAAAAAGAATAACTGCTTGTTTGATGGCAGATGCAGGGGTGAAATACAGTTTTTGGGCAGAAGCAACTTTGACAGCAATACATATTAGTAACAGATTGTATCATTCAGAAATTGAAGACATTCCCTACAGGGTATTGTATGGGAGAATGCCAAATTACAAGTATTTGAGAGTTTTTGGACAATTTGCTTATGTTTACACACCTGCTTGTTTCAGGAGGAAAGGAGAACCCAAAAGCAAAAGGCTTATGTTTTGGGGGTATTCTGGAAATTGCTACAAGTTTCATTTGGGTGGAAAAGAAGTGCAGTATTCTAGGTCTGCAAATTTTGAGAGACATGCTGGTTGGGACAAACTGCATGCCAATAAAGAAGTTTTTTTGAGGTTAGGAAGTTCAAATGAGCCAGAAGCACAAACTGAACCAACCTCAGGAAACGGAGGGGTTTCAGTTAAGCCAGGAGCATCAACTAGCAGTAGTGATAGTTCTTCTGATAATGAGCCACCATCTAGGCCTATTACTACTCGAATGACTGAAGACAAGAGATTTAGTCGTAGAACTACAACTCCTAGTATTGAAAGTGAGGATGAAAGAGGCAGATCAGCAGATTTTATTCCCAGGCATAGTCATAGAGTTAGAAAGTCTCCAGATAGGTTTGTTGTGACAAAGGCAAGAGCTTGTTTAGCAGTAGAAGAACCTGAAAGTTTTGAAGAGTTGGAAAGTTTTTCTAGAGAAGAACAGGAAAGATGGTTTGATGCAATGGATAATGAGTTTGGCTGCCTGGTAAATAAAGATGTTTTTGAAATTGTTGACAGACCCAAAGACAAGAAAGTAATTGGTTGTAAGTGGGTGTACAAAAGGAAAGAAATGCCAGATGGAAGTATTAAATATAAAGCTAGGTTAGTAGCTAAGGGTTTTGCACAACAGCAGTATGAGAACTATGATAAGACATATTCTCCAACTGCAAAGCCAGAAAGTCTGAGAATGGTTCTAGCTGTAGCAGCAAAAAGGAATTTAGTTGTAGAGCATTTTGATTTTGAAACAGCTTAATTGAATGCGGTTTTGGATGAAGAAATGTTTATGGAGCAGCCACAAGGTTTTGAAGAAAATGGTAGTCAGAGAGTTTATAAATTAAAGAAAGCATTGTATGGTTTAAAACAGAGTGCCAGAGCATGGAATTTGTGCATCAATGATGAGTTAGTTAAGCTAGGATACAAAAGGAGCATTGCAGATGCCTGTGTCTATACGAAAGGAAACATAGTGTTAGTGATTTATGTAGATGATTTGTGTGTAGCAGCAAAGTCAAAACAGGAAATTGAGTCAGTAAAAAGATAATTGTCTGAGAAGTTTGTTTTGAAGGATTTAGGTTTATTGAAGTCTTATTTAGGTATTTGCGTTGAATGGACAGAAGAAGGACATTGTGTGGTAAGTCAGAGAAAGAAAATTGAAAGTTTAATTGAAAAGTGTGGATTACAAAATGCTAAAATAGTAAGAGCTCCAATGACAACTGGCTTTGTGTATGAAGAAACAACTAGAGCGTTTGAGGACAAGACTTTATTCAGGAGTATAATAGGATCTTTACAATTCATATCTTGCCACACCAGACGGGACATTTCTTATGCTGTAAATGTATTGTCTAGAAGGGTTAATGATCCAAAAATTGAAGACTGGACAGCAGTAAAACATTTATTGAGGTATTTGAAAGGAACTTTAGATAAGAAATTGATAATCAGAAGCAGTAGTTCAGATTTAGATTGTTATGTGGACAGTTCTTTTGCGTCAGAATTAGGAGACAAGAAGTCAGTTACAGGAATGATAATTAAATATAGTGAATGTCCAATAGTTTGGAGAAGTAGAAAACAAACAAATGTAGCATTGAGTACGACTGGAGCAGAATTCGCAGCTTTGAATGAGATAGTAAATGAGGTACAGTAGGTTGAGCAATTGTTAAATGATTTAAATGAAAGTTTCAAGATACCAGTGGAAATTCTGGAAGATTCACAGTCATGCATAGCGATGGCTGAAACTGAAAGTTTGAAGAACAGAACAAAATATGTTGGTGTAAGATATCAAAATGTGCGAGACATGGTTCAGAAGGGTGAAATAGAATTGAGATATATAGAAACACAACACAACATAGCAGATTTGTTCACAAAAGCATTGACAGTAGAAAAACATGAAAGGCTGACACAAATGGTTGGAATGACATTGTAAGACACATACAATATTTTATTTCGGAGGGGATTGTTAAGGAAAATGCAACATGGGACATACAGTGATAGAAATAAAATATGTATGTGAAAGCCACAATGACTAAGCAAGAGCAATTATGAAGCTACACAGGTGCAAAAGCTAATGTAATTTAGAAGTCTTGAGAGCCAAGGACAGAGTTACAGAATGCATATTGGAAACACCTGAGATCCATTAAGTGTACAAGGTAAAATGATGAAATACTTGGGTTGGTCTTAAGCATGGGTTGAACTATGTGAACCAATCAAAATGGATGTACACACCCACTGGGTGGAAACTAACTAGTGGGTGGTGATTAACAATGGCTATAATAGTAGCAATGTTTGCCAATGCATTTATTGTGGAGTAGTTTGGAGATATTGTGGGTAGTTGAGGAGATTTGTAGAGATTGTGATTTGTTGAGCACATAGTATTTGTATATAGAAGAATAAAGTAGATCTTATATAAGACTACAGAGTTGCCTGGTGTCCTGAGTGAAGATACAAGAGCCAGCAGAATCCTGGGGAAGTTTTGGAGACATCTGAGGAAGAAAAGAGAGAAGGCTTGGAGAGTTTGTCAGGATCTTCAGCCTATTCTCTGAAACTCTGCTGCTTTGGAGAAAAGCGTTAACCACTGATCAAAGCTGGTCTGCTCTACTGCATAACAAGGTGGTGAGTTAGGGCCAAGGGTGAAGAGCTACAACTCCCATCATCCCTGACAGTCTATACCAAAATCAGAGGCAAAACATGTTCAATGTGATTACTCCGGCTCCAAGCATCGGGCTTTGACTCCTTCACCAAAACCAAAGAAAAAGATATAGAAGGATGCCAAGTCTTAGGAGAAAACACAGCTGAAGTCTAGGAGCTTACCAATTTCTGTGGCTCCAATTCTTCACATAGAGCATTGATGATACCATCTTCTCTGCAGCATCTGCATTAACAGTGCCAAGTACCAGCAATCTGATGGTCTCAGACAAAGAGATCTCTGAAGTCCCTGGACCCATTACTCCACAGGTTCCTTCTTTGACCTTGCAAGACATTCACAAAGTAATGCCCCACTTACCTATCAGTTCTCCAGGCTTCACTCAACCATCTTCACTCGCACATGTTCCTTCTTTCATTCCTGATGCTCAACCACAAGCTCCTTGACACCATCACATATTGCCATACTAGCCAATAACAGTCTTACATTAGTTCTCATTTTCCATTCAAAGGATAATAGTACTGTGAAGATTTGCCTTATCTGTCTGTTTCTTATTGTGATCAATACCGTAACTACTACTGCCACAATCCTGTGATCTCTTGTTGATAATGCTCTCCATCCTATTGAGTTTGAAACCACCTTCCCCACTCTCAATATTCTCCAGGCTCTGACTATAGATGGCATTATAGCCACTCACAACCCCCACAATGCTGCCATATACCTTCAAGATCACTGTGTCATCATGGTCTTCCTCCTTCACCTCAACATCAAGTCACAGCAATGTTCTTGATTAAATCGCTGACTCCTCCTTCAAGACTGCCACTCCAGTGCCTCAAGCACTCCCCTTGGTACTATTTTCGTCATCAGCTCCTATACACAGGACTGTTTTATCTAGGAACATGAAATACACAGCACCACTTCCGAGCCTACTTCCACTTGCCACTATTCCAGCCATCGCTCCCTCCATTGAGACCATTGCCTCTTCCACTTCAGCTTTAGTCCCAATCTCTGCTACAGTACTGTCAATCCAACTTCAACCAGCTCCATCTGACAATCTGCTACAACAGGTGGATTCTTCTGATGATGAATACAATTCTGAATCTACTCCATCTCCTCCTCCTTTGGCTTCTTCACTCAATGAGGATGTCCAGAACTCAGCTTGGAGGACTTACAACCTTATGCTGTGTTTGTGTTATGCATGATGAAATGTATAGTACATGACATTTCTCCACCTCCTGCTCCTGTTGTTGATCCAGTTTTCCAGCTTGTGGACATGCAGGACACTGCACCAGTGATGCTAACCCTTCTGCTAGTCTCGCAGCAGGTGAGTACTAAATTAAGCTTGTCTCCATTCCTCCTACTCCTTGCAATTAAGAACAGTTATACAGGATTTGCCAAGATAGTGCTGCTTTCCTGTTCACACATCTGGTTCCTAACATTCTGGGTGTAGAGGCCTTCCAGATAAAGAATGGAAAGAAAATTCACAGCACTCCATCTGACAGAGAAGGGGAAAACTCAACATTTTTGGATGTTAGTTCTACTCTTCTTCTGCCTTGGCAATTTGAGTTGCCGATTTCCAGGCATGTATGGCCATCTATCAACAGTTTCTTTGGGACAAGATGCTAGCCTTTGTTTCTTCTCTACCAGAAGATCAGACGAGTGTTGTCACTTTATTCCACCAAGAGGCCTCACTACACAACAAATCCAATCAGTTAGGGATGTGGCAAAATGCATAGAAGGTTCAGTGGCTCTCTGCAGGTATGCTTGTCTTTGTTTGACTGGTGTTTCCAGAGATCCCTGAAGATTACTCAAAGCCGTTCTCTTTGATGGCACTGACTTGTTTAGTGCCAAAACTGATAAGACCATGGATCATCTCTTTAAGGCCCACTTGACTGCAAAGAAGATGAGTTTGTTTTCCAACAGCATAAATCATACCACTAGTTTTGGAAGTGGAATTCTTCATCTACTTTCTAGTGATCCTTCCAGATTGACTCATACATCCTCCTATCCTTCTGGATCCCAACAGAGACACCAGTTCTGTTCTTATTCTCATCATACCAGTTCTACAAAACAGTTTGCTTCATCCCACAAGTCTCGCCTTTGACTCAATTCCCAGGAATCCACCACAGTCTCTCTTTTCTGTTCAAGGCCTGTATCCATCTCAGGCTCCCAAGCTTTACTGCCATTACAATACCTGGCAGAACATCTACTTTCTTGGGTGTTGACCACTGTTTGCTTGGCCTACACCACATAATTCGCTTTTCGTCCTCCCATCAGCATTTTTCATTCTCCCCCGCCCCCTTCCTGGGCTCTGAGAGAAAAGATTGCCATACTCCTGGGAAAAGGTGCAGTAGAGCGTCTGCCAGTATGCTGCAAGCATACCAATTTCCCCCCATTATTTTACAATACTGAAAAGGGGTGCCTCTCAGAGGCATCAATTGCTATATCCAGATATCAAAGCAATAGACAGCTCGGAGAATCAGGTCTTCCAGTCACCACGACTAACAGAAGTTCTTGAAGCCTCTAGGAAGCCTTCCACTCTCTGCTCCTACCAGTACAAGTGGTGTTGTTCCTGTCCCTATGGAAGCACAAGAAAGGCTTCCTGGGTGGAAGTCCTTAATTTTCTGCAGCACCTTTACAAACAAGGTCTTTCCTTTTCTTCTTTGAAGGTTTACCTATCTCCGCAGCATCCAGGATCTCATCAGGCAAAATTATTCACTGCGGTGAAAGGATTTCTGAAGGGTCTCATGCATTTATATCCACCAGTCACTTTGCCAGTCACCCCATGGTTTTTGTCCTTAGTCCTATCTCAGCTGATGGGCTCTCTGAACCTCTCGCCACCAGTGATGAGCATCTTCTTACTATGAAAGTGGTATTCCTTGTGGCTATTAATTCAGCTCAGAGAGCTTGTGACCTTCCCACTCTCTGATCCGATGTGCCTTTCTTGTGCTTCCATAGGGACAAACCAGTCCTTCATCTTGATTTCTTAACATTTATATTAGAATAATATTTATTATAATTGTATTTATTTATATCATGCCTTTCCCCCCAACCATGGGACTCAATATTGTATCATTTGTCTACAAACTAAACAGAGAGTGTGTGTGTGAGAGAGAGAAACACAGAATCAATATTTTATCATTAAAGCTTTTATTTACATTAATTTTGTGGGCTGGAAACCTGTATCAGTTATGAATGTATGACTGATTCTAGTATGAATTAATATTACTATGAATGATCAAATAATATGGCACAAAAATGTTACTTGTTGCTGGCACGGGGTGGAGGTAGGGAACTGCCAATCTTCCACATCACATAGTTTAAGAAGCACTCTTCTAGAATACTTAGACAAGGACTTACTTTGTAGTTGTGGGCAAGAGTACAAATAAGTTGCCAACATGTTGAACATTACAGACATCTTTCATTATTACTTTGATAAAATAGGAATACACACAACTTTTACCCTAAATCAGGAATGGACAAAGTGCAGCCCCTAGGCAGCATTCTCAGGTTTCCAGGGCTGCTTTTGTAACCCCAAGGGTCAAAAATATTTTTGAAAAAAAATGTTGGCTCCAAACTGCCTTCAAGGAGGTGGGGGGGCATTTCCCCCCAACAAATATAGCGCCTGGAGAAGCCTTTTTTAGAACAGGAAGTGACCTCTTCTCACTTCCTGCTGTTAAAAAAGGCATTTCCTGCACCTAAAATGGCTCAGGGAGGCCCCAAAATATGGTGAAAATATTCCCATGCCCCCTAGAGCGTGCTTGAGGCAACCCCCCTTTTTCTGCAGATGAGAGTGTGGTGGGGCTTGGTGGCCTTCCAAGGTCTCCTGGGGAAGCAATGTGCCCCCCCCGGCATTCCACAGCTCATCTATCTTGCTCTTAAATATTGAAGAGAAAAAGACTGTGTACCTGCAGCAATGACTGGCTCTTTCATAAGCTCTCTTGTTATGGGGCACAGGAATTCATCAGGTATACCCAGACAGGCTGAATCTATCTCATTCCTCAGCTTCTCAATATTACGCAACACTTTACTGCGAAGACCTAGGGACTCTAGAAAGAATTTACATATTAGTTATATTAGACTAGATCAAACTTATAAATATCAATTCAGACAAATTCAGTCAGTCATAGAAGTTTCTCTTTTTTCTGTACAACCGCTAAATATCTAATTGTCACTCCTCAAATATGGTATGCAGGGTTCATGCCCCATACACTGCTAGAATGAGAAATGACCCTTAAAGATGACACTAGATTTTTTTTAAGAGACGGAGGATGTGGTGCAAGCAAGAAGATCTTCCTTTTGTGTGAATTTCTTCCTGTGTACACAAATTGAAACAACTAAGGGAATAATGTAAGCTTCAGTATCTGAAAGACAACACTTATCAACTAATATAATATTGCCAGAATGAATGTAGTTACTGCAGCAGCGTAACAAACTTGACATACCAATCTCAGCCAATAGTATCAAACTGGCTGGAGTCATACTTCTGGAGTCACTTTTTATGAAGGAAAATAAAAACTACTCCAAAATCAGATCAAATCAGGTAAACCTGCTTTAAATTTATCATAAGGGGGAAGGAATCATGCAACTTAAATACATTCAGTGGTTAAATTATTACTTAGTGAGGACTAAAATGAAGGAAGTATTAAGAGAGGGCCAATTTGAAGAAGAAACGTCCACATTTGAAAAAACAGTAAATTTAGATAATAGACATTTAATAAGTTCTTTATATGAATTACTATTAAGATTGGATATGGAAGATGAACAAGTGAAACACTGTATGGTAAAATGGGCATTAGATCTAGGACACAATATTTATATGGTACAATGGGAAGATATATGGAAAAGAGGCTTAAAATTTACATGTTGTTACCATTTGAAGGAAAACTTCTATAAGATGATGCATAGGTGGTACATGACCCCAGTTAACATGGACAAAATGAATACAAAATTATCTAATATTTGATGGAGTTGTGGAACTGAAATAGGATCTTTTTTCCATATATGGTGGAAATGTGAAAAGATGAGAAAGTATTGGTACAAAATAAATAAATAAATAGAAAAAATTATGGGCTTTGAAATAGGGTTAAGACCCAAATTATATCTATTAAATATGATAAATTTAGAGAATAAGAAGGAAAAAGAACATCGTGATCTACTAACTTATTTAATCACGGCCACAAGAGTGAATTTTGCAAGGAGGTGGAAAACTAAAGAAACATCAACATTGTTGGATTGGAAAGAAAAAAATAATGGAAATGGTGCATTTAGATAAGTTAACAAATTTAAAAAGAGAAATATCTTAAAACATGGAAATTATTTATAGAATTTACCAAACTAAGAGAAGGGGAACTAAGCATAGTTGGATTTGACGAATAAGCAAAAGTATTTAATAGAAAATGTTCTTAAGTGATCTATATCCATTGGAGAATTATGGTGATAATTTGCATTGTATAAAACTAATTTTAGAAAATTGATATAAAAATATAGTTGCTGATACAGATAGATAGGGAATACTAAATAGATAATAGGTGGTTACAATGGATAAATGATAAAGTTATTAATGAAAGGATTGTCAATAGATTGGGGGTATCAATAATAATAGTACATTATTATCTATATTAAGATAAGTTTTAAAAGAGGTGTAAGGATAAAAAGGTTTATAGGACTGGACGAGACTAAACCGGAAGTCATTTTAATGTTATTTGTTATATGTATGTTAATTAATGTGGGGGGAAGGATAAGGGGGGAATAGGGTTTGTGCAGTATGTATGTCTAACTGTAGTAGTGTATGTGTATGTAGTATAGTCTAGATTTTTGTCTTGGTCATAATTACTTTGTTCTTTTATATAGTGAATAAATATATTAATTTTTTAAAAATTCAGTTCCTTTTGGAATTTAGTTAATTAAGTAACTTAACTTACTCGAACCAATTACTTATGTCTTGTAGCATACTAATGATTCCTGAATTGTTTGAGGACAAACTTCCATGCATAAAAAGATGAGAATGTTCCCAACGTTTGTTCAGTATCTAATATTCTGCTGATGTTTCACAAGCAATCATAATAAGTGAGAGGGCGAGAAGGACTGTGGTGAGTAGGATGTATTCAATATACATTTCATTAATCCTACTGTGTAACAGAAATGAATTTGATTGAATGCAAAAATATTGCTTTGTTTTGCTGCGCTTTGCTGTCCTAATTTAACTGTTGTTTATGTTGTTGTATGGCAATTAGCTTTGGAAGAAAGGCTAGTTCTATTTGCATGGTAATGGAAGTATATTCTTCCAAAGAGGTGTCAAAAACAATCAAACAGCCTAATGAAATGCCATGGGAACAACCTGCTGGTCACCTTCTCTTCAATTAAATGCATGTGGGAGAAGAGAAAACTAACATAAGAGGACAAGAACCAAGCAATTACCACACAACAGTAAAAGAAAAGCCCGTGGTCTGCACTCACAGTCTACAAACTTCAAGGGCACTCATTCATTCTTTAAAAAAACAAAACAAAAACTTAACAACTGAGAAATTCCGTATTTTGAAAAGATACCAAGAGCTGGTGTAGGTGAGATTTCCATAGCCTTAGGCATGTTAACCTTGTACAGGCTGCAAGAGAAAAGCAATGTCTGCAAACAAACACGATAAGGCTCATAAGAGTATGACATCCAAATGCTGACGTGCTGTTAGCAAAGAACGTTAGAAACCCATTTTCTGGGGTATGAAGTCTATACATTCAGCATTTTTATCCCAAACTGGAAAAAAGAAATAGTAAAACTTGAAATCTCTTGAGCATCTAGCAGAGACTAAGCTAATTATATCTGCCCAACTTCTTTTCTTCATTTTAAAGACAGTTACAAACTGCAGACGATGAAATTTTAATATCTACTTCAGCATCTTCTTCATCTTCCACACAAATTTAACATCCAGCTTGATGAACAGTTGGGGGGGGTGCTCACAACTTCATGACATTTTGGTTAATTGTAATAAAAGTTTTCACTTTACTATGGGTTTTGATAAATCATATGTGTTCAGACTCATGACTATGTAAAATTGAAACAGGCAATTTTATACACACCAAACTTTCCCTTCACATTTTAACAGATGTTTAGAAGGATTTTGAATGGACAGATTTTTATGAAAATCAATTAACCAGTTTTACTGCAACAAACCTATGCAAAGACCAGCTCTGGGGACTGTACTAAATTGTGGTCAAAAATCAAAGGACATTTCCCCCCCACAATTTTATTACCCTGGAATCTTATAGTGACTATTACCAGGGTCCTGTATCGGAGTTGTGTCTCTGTAAGTGGGCTTACGTATATAGGAATTAGAATTAGACAGTTTCATAACATCCGTAGCCAATAGAGACTGCTATTATGTTACTATGTAACAGAGCTAGCATTGTGCACTGACATCGGGCACTCTTGCCAGTGTCCTGATACACATCTTTGCAATGCACTAACAGGGTTTCTTAGCACCTATGCGACTTAGCTAAGCATCCGTAAAGTTACATTACGTAAAAGATGATTTAGGATTCTGGTGTATAGTAATTTCTGTTTTATTCAGTAAAATATCTACTACATCACCCTATATAAGATTCAGGGTAATCATGTTGGGGGGAAATGTTCTTTATAGACTGTGATTTTCTAACCAGTTTTAGTACAGTTCCAGTGCTGAATTTAGCAAAGCTAGGGGGGTTTACTTTTGAAGTTATTAGGACTCTGTAGCAGATCTCTCTATGCTGGGGCAGGGGAAAGGGAAAGGCCTGGGTGAAGGGGTGGAACGTGGTGTACAAATTTGGCAGGCCAGAATAGGAACCTCAGCAGGTCATGTCACCCTTATGTTGGAGAAAGAAAAATAAACAACACTGGCCTGTTTTCTTACCCCAGTAGAGTTTTGACATAATTTATACCTGCCTTTTCTCAAAAAAAAAAAAAAAAAAGGGGGGGGGGAATGAAGATTGACTTTCAAAGTTGCAATGACCACAATAGGATTAAGTTGTTAAGACATAAGGACATAATGATTTCAGAATTGCTAATATTTATAACAGTAGAAAAAATTAACACAGGAATATTTCTCCCTCTTTCCACTTTAATTCATTAATATATGTGAATCTGCTAGAGGGAGAGCCAGCATGGCATAGTGGTTTGAGCGCTGGACTACGATTCTGGAGACCAGGGTACAAATCCCTGCTCAGCCATGAAAACCCACAAGGTGACTTTGGGCCAGACACATACTTTTAGCTTTCAGAAAACCCTGTGACAGCTTCACCTTAGGGTCTGTATAAGTCAAAAATGACATGAAGGCAGACAACAACAACAACAACAATGAAGACTGCACATCACCATGTTCCCTAAACCTATATGGTGAAAAGTTTTTTAGACAAGTGGGATAACTTGCACTTTATCATTCAGTTCTCTATAGCCCACATCTTGTCTCTAGGAAACTCAGGGGGCACCTGAAGCAGTGAGTCTTGAAGTCATGATGAAGAGATTTTGCACATGGAAGCCATGCCCTATAAGGAGCGGCTTAGGGACCTCGGTATGTTTAGCCTGGAGAAGAGAGGTTAAGAGGTGATATGATAGCCATGTTTAAATATTTGAAGGGGTGTCATACCTAGGATGGATGGAGCAAGCTTGTTTTCTACTGCTCCAGAGACTAGGACACGGAGCAATGGGTTCAAACTACAGGGAAAGAGATTCCACCTGAACATTAGGAAGAACTTCCTGACAGGAACAGCTGTTCAGAAGTGGAATAAACTGCCTTGGAGTGTGGTGGAGTCTCCTTCGTTGAAGGTTTTTAAACCGAGGCTGGATGGCCATCTGTCAGGAATGCTTTCATTGGGTATTCCTGCATGGAAGGGGGTTGGACTAGGTGGCCCTTGTGGGCTCTTCCAATTCTATGATTCTAACTATGTCCATTTTTAAATTAAGCATCCAAATTCGATAGAAGTCATTAAGACAAAATTTCAAAAATATAAAGAAAAAAAATGCTGAGAGATGCACCCAACTTAAAGACTGCCTGATATGTTTCTATGCCATTAATTTTGTTATAATTATTACGCACATTATGCTAACTAAAATATTTTAGATTTTGTTTACCCACTATATCAGCTAACTGGTTTCATTATGAGCAGCTCTGCCAAATCTCCTTTTCATTTTCTTATTTGTAGCTTATAATTAGTTCTCAGTGGTATCGTTAAAAGTCCCAGTACTCAGGCAACAAGTTATTATGTTGATTTTTCCACAGAGTGCTGGTGTGTACGCTGGAGGTCAGCTCAGCTAGGGACTATATCGTGGGTCCCACAGCTTTCAATTTTCATATAAGCTTATCATCAGCATTATCTGATTAGTCTCAGCTGATCAGCTTGGCAACTTTGTCTTCCTTGAATTTTCACAGAAATGCATACAGAAGCACTTTCTTCTCCCTTTCCTTCTTACTTTTTCTTTTCTTTTTATAAATCTGATGAACTATAACAATTGTTTATGGGTTCCAGCTACTGTACACAAGGTAAGAACTAGTCATGAACTCTAATGTGTAATGAGATTATTTATCAATTGGTGCCCACTAGGGCAGCACCAGCACCACTAAGCAGAACAAAAAATGCAGAAAGAACCAAAAGGCAATATATAGACATTTATATTAACTTAATTCCACTGAAGAGAAAATGGTGTGCTGGAATGATCTAATAACTTATGACACCGCCAAATCTCCAAGCATTATAGAACTGAAAGCAATTTGAAATCACAGAAGCTTATTTCTGCCTATGGCAGACACTTCTATGCACAACTATTTTGACATCACATACATTACAGTGGACAGAACAGCTGTGAAATTAGAGATACCTAGTACAACCCAGGTTACAAAAGCAAATTAATCCAACAATATACCACAGAGAAAGGTGAAACCCACATATATAGGTCTGGAGAATGTTCTTTTTGGGTTCTAAGGGTAACTCCACATATTATATTTTACACTATTTATCTAAAAATGTAAAATGTCAGCAAGATAAACCATGCCTGCAAAGATGATTAAGCACACATGATTGGCTGCATTTCACTCTTAAGTCTAGAGTCTGCAGCAAATTCAGGTAGTGTGTGAAGTGGCATTCTTAAATATAATGTGTCAAATTGTCTTCATAAAAGCACCTCCCCACAACCCCCATAAACTAGCTCTCTTAATTCGCCAGACAAGCTCACTTGTTTTATAACATCTATTTAGCTCACAAAGCAATCCCATTCAACATGTCATTTCTAGTCAAAAACATCTCTGATGTCTTGGGGGTGGAGAAGGTTCTGAAGATGATGGAACACTCCTGGCCTTTAAGCACAGTCCTAATTTAATTATTTTGAATCAATTTCTATTACTATAGCCTAGATCAGTGGTTCCCAATCCTGGGTCCCCAGAGGTTACTAGACTTCAGCTCTGGAAGACCCAGCCAGCAAGATCAATGATGATGGATTCTGGTAACTGAAATCCAGAAACAGCTGAGGACCCACTGATTCAGATAACCTAGTCTGGCCAGCATATGGTCCACATTTTTGCTTCCCTTTACAAATTCTAGTCCCTGTGTGCAACATTCTGTATGTCTAGCTTGAGAACTAAAATCAGGGGATGGTGGGACTGTCGACTTGAGGAAGAAACAGGGAATTCTGTTATTTTAAAAGATGAAGGTGCTAAAGATCTATAGCAGGGATATGCAACCTTTCTGGTCCCAAAGACCACAGGCATAGAATCATAGAGGGAAGAGACCACAAGGGCCATCTAGTCCAACCCCCTGCATGCAGGAATACCCAATCAAAGCACTTGCGACAGATAACCATCCAGTCTCTGTTTAAAAACCTCCAAAGGAGACTCCACCACACTCCAAGGCATGATATGCTAGAAGGCTGCATGTGTGTCTGTGCACAAATCCATGTATATATAAATACAATTCTAACTGATTGGCACATTTTCCCAACAAGCAAACAAAATACAGCTCAATTCTTTGTAAGGTAGATATTCAGAGTATGATAGAACATATCACACAAACAAACCAGAATTATGATATAAGATTTATTCCTTTAAACAGCCTCACCTATTTTTAAATCTTCAGTCAAGCTTTCTTTTGTAAGACTCAGCAGTTCTTTACCATCAATGTTGTTCCTTTTGAAAATCTCAACTAGATCTTTTAAGTCATGTCTGCACAGCCAAGCTGAAACATCTTCTTCAGACCAGTTATGAACAGCTATCTTTGGTTCCTCTATTAATGCACTTCCTGAGATAAAATTAAAAGGAAATTTTTACATATGCAAAGAACATATTTTAGATAAAACAACTGAAGTATTGCCCAGACTCTGAGCAATGCTCTTATCTTTTGTTTCAAAATCAGAAAGTGCTATGTAATATGAAATTCCTTGACATACTGTGCACTTAAGTAAAGGCAAATGTTGCTTTAATTGTAACTTGTTTTTAATGGGGTTGATCCAGATGGGCGCTCAACATAGTCCTGCCTGCTTGTGCTAGAAGAAGCGGGTGGGGTGGTAATTTTTGCTGATTCCTCCTTTCTTCTGAAATGTCATCAGCTTCCCCAACCCCTCCTCAAAAAAAAACTGGTTGGCAGACCAGTACCAAAGCATGAGAGATGGCACTGCTTACTTGATCAAAACTGACAGTTTTCACCCACCTTCCTTCCTTCCTTCCTTCCTTCCTTCCTTCCTTCCTTCCTTCCTTCCAGCAGGGAAACCTCTGCTGGATTTTATTTTCCTCCTTGAATAGAAGCGTTTATTGCTTAAAAAGACATAAATTCATCTTGAAGCGAAAGGCAAGATATAATTATTGTCTCTGTGTGTTTTTCTTTCTTTTTTTAATCCTTGAAAATTATATTCAAATTCAAATGCATTTTAAAGCTGTCGCTTTGTGTTTTTGTGTCCAAATTCCTTTTCAGGAACATAGGAACAATGTGAAATGAATAAATTAAGAATAAACTTTATAAATTGTTTAATTGTTTCTTAAATAACTGTTATAGTTATGCTTTTACTGAAGTTTTTGCAGTTTTAATCTGTATTGTTTTAAAATATATTGTTAGTTGCCTTGAGTCTCATCGGGAGAAAGGCAGAATATAAATGAATAATACTGATGATGATGATGATGATGATGATGTGCCTGAGGGTTTGGGAAGCCACTCCCACTTAGATAAGGCAACAGTGAGAATCAAGTGTCTGAACTGATATAACTCAGCTTCACATTTATTTCATACTGGCTTAACAAATTGAATTGCAAAACTGATAAAGCACAAAACAAAAGCATTGCCACACTAACCTGTGAAAAGCTGTTTTGGTTCAAATTGCCAGATTTTCACACACTTATCCATTGAACCTGTAGCAAATAATGGCATATCTGGTGCAAAGGCACAAGTTGTAACATACCTAGAAATGAAAGCAATAGGGTAAGTGCAAGCCATATGTTAAATGTTCCTCTTGGCTAATGGTGTGAAAAAATAAGCTAATACAAGACCTTGTATGCTGAGTCAAAGTATGCAGGATGTTCCAACTGTTCTGTCAACAACAAAAAATAAATTTATTACAGCAAGCAGAAATGCAAACTATAACTAATAATCTGAATTTTTATGGGAGGTCTCTATCCAAGAAGTACAGATGTAAGGAATATATTTATAGATCTTTATAACTAAAGAGCGCAGTTTGTTTAAAGTAGCAGTTGAATCATTAGCAACGGCAGAAGAGTATTCTATAAATGTAAACATGCCTTGGTGAAACTGCTTCACAAAACTGAAATACACGTGCTTCTTGCAGTATTTCATAAAGGAATATTTTGGAATATCACCTAGTAATTTCTTTTTCTCTTAAGACAATATTTTAGAATTGTGCCACACTTGAACAATAAAGCAGTAACTGAAACTATACTACAATCTTTACATTAAGTAACAGTTCAAAAATCCTGTGATTAACATACTTGGCCACTAGATGTTACCCTTCACAAATTTATTTTTTACTCTTATTGTAATCACTTTTTAAGAAAAAGAAATATCTTTAAAATTTCTTATAATAAGCATTATAAGAAATTTTAAAGATATTTCTTTTTCTTTAAAAGTGATTTCTTTAAGCACTATTTTCAGAAGACACAATATTTCCCTCTTAAAATATTATTCTTTCAAGTGCTACAAAATTCTTTCTGCAATTGACTAATACAGCCACTCTTATTTCAAAATAAGAGACCAAAAATATTGACTCCATCTACTCACATTTCATATCAATCTCATGGCAGAATATTTTATCAGTTTTATTACTTTAACTGGAGTGTAATGAAAGGTTTGAGTAAAGAAACAACTAGAAAAACTGTTTTAAATAATTGTGAAAACAGGTTATAATCCACGTTCACCTCTGTCCATCACATCTAATCACACCATATTTAAGGACCAAGATTAAGAACACTATTTTCCATATTCTTTATCAAATTGTAGCAATTTAGAGTAGTCAAGAAGGGCTTTCAAATACGAGCAGCAGTTTAATAAAGTGCATGAAATGTAGCAGCAGAAAAGGTGGATAAGAATTTATTCTGGTACAATAAGCCGCTGGTGCAAGAGGTAGGTAGGAGAAGGGATTAACCTACAGCTAGCTACCTGCTTACTAAGCTTGTCTTGGGGGGGCACCAGTCTAGCATTTCGAATTTGCTCTGAGTCAAGCTTCTCATAGCATCTGTCCCCAAGCCCTTAGGCACAGGGAAGAGAGCTGTTCAAACCTAGTCTGATGCCCTCTGATGCCCAACACAGAGGACCGTCTGTAGGTCTGCCATGCAGCCCTGATCACTACAGACACAATAGCAAGCAAAGCACTGAGCCTTTGACTACTCTTGCATTCTTTGGACCTTAGGAACATGGGCAGGAAGCAACTTCTGTAACATTGCTCTATTTGTACAATAAGCCCATCTTATAAAATGCACTGGATAGTGCTAATGTTGTAGGGGAGGAAGGGTGTTTTTAAAAGGTATGTTTTTATCTGATTTTAATTTTTTTATTGCTTAATCTTGTTTTAACTTTTATATCTTCTGTTTTTTTTACAATGTCTTTTTCAATTGTTGTAAGCTGCTTTGAGTCTCAATTTGGGGAAAAGGAGGGAAAGAAATGAGAAGCAGCAGCAGCAGCATTTCGAAAAGTAAAAGTAGCACGCTAAAAGTACAAGTAGCATATTTCAATACAATTATTGTTTCAAAGATTTTTTTTATTATTATGAAAAAAATCTTAAATTATCTCCTGATTAATTCCAAACACTGCACCATCATATAAAATAGCATAATCCACTGATTACAAGAGATAAAAGGTGACTGTGAGCTACTGACATACTTCAAAATGTCATTGTAGACATCTCCCAAAATTCATAATGAGACTATGTTATGACATGGTTTGGTTTAAAGAATAAAAACTACTTCTTGTTGCAAGAAAACAATGGCAGATATATAGAGGTTTAAAACACTTTTAATACATTGTTGTTGCTAAACAATAATGTTTTACCTTTTATACTGTTAAATACTTACAGTTTCAAAAATCATTACGGTTTTATCCACAGAACTAACAAGGAAGAAAATAAATGATTGATATATAAAAGAAATGAAATAAACAAAGACATGGCAATCCTAAGGAACTGTCTTACACATGACATTTCACTGTGCCAACTCTGTCAGCTGAAATACTATCAAGTTGCAATTGTTAAACATTGACCCAGAAATTAGCAACAGCCAGTTATTCAGCTTTACACCTTAGCCAGGAAAGAAGAGAGAGCAAGAGTTGACTGTAAGAAAAAATCTAAAATCCCTGTTGTGGCAGTATCTTTGTTAGGCCAACCAAAAACTCACAAAGAAGTGTGCAACTTTTAAAGAACTTCAGATTTCTTCATCAGGCAAGATATTACAAAAAATATCAGGCAAGCAGAGGGAGAAGAGGGGGCAGAAACATTAAAAATTTAAATAAATGCCATTATTACTAACTCACAATGTGGAGATTTGATCTTTTTTGGATGGTCTAATATTACACCACAAGGGAGCTTACTGGCCTTCACCGGTGGGCTGTTTGCGGCCCGGCCAGTGCCCCCTGAGTCTCTGTGGTGGCCCCTACGGCCGCATGGCCCGGCATGGGGGCCGCCATCATTGCTTTTCCTTCCCAGCATGCTCAGCATCTCAGAAGGAGGGTGCAAAAGTCCCGCCAATCAGGGTGAGCCTCCCTCGCCTTGACTGGTAGTTTTGGGGTAGTGGTAGGGACATGGACTCTGCGCTGGAGGGCCGGTATATAAGCCAGCTCCCGGCGCAGACTCCTCAGTGGGCTCTGAAGAGCCAAAGACCCTCCCACCCTGTATGTTTAAGTTGTGTATTATGCATGAATATTTTGTCGCAATTTGCTAGGCAGATGGCATGGGCCCTGATCCAGGTAAGCGGGGAAAAGGGGGAGTCTCCATCAAGTTCAAGTTCACAGAGACCCCCCCTTTTGGTTAACAACTTGTTTTACAGGGGAGGAGGGAATGTCGAGCAGGGCGGCTCGGCCAAGGCTCTCTCCTCCAAGAGTGGTTGGTAGCAACCGACAGCAGTCATTAACCAACACAGGGTTGGACAATAAAGGGATCTGGACCCATGCAATAGTGCTAACCATTTGCAGCCATTAGCAAGTTGTGGCCTTTTATTGCCAATACTATTCATACTAATCTATACCTAATCTCTTATGTTTATCTTGTACTCAATACATTTTGTTAAGACAGCTTGTCATTGTATGTGTCTTCATTAATGGGGGAACGAGAGCATACGGTCTGGGTCTGCAATATGAATTCTGGAATTTTATAAAGTGTAGTCTATGCTGTTCTGCTATGATGGCAGAAGAGGTGCTATGCTAGGAATTAGCTGAATGTTAACCCCATGGATCAGAGTAAGGATCTAATTATTAAACGTTGTTCAAGGAGTAGTCAACACATCTAGAGAAATTTTGCCTCCACCCTGCCCCCCGCCCAACACCTGGGTTTGTATTCAAGACAGCATGGACAGGACTTGGCTGAACAGGAGTGGTGCAATTGCTGCCTGGGCCAAGGATTTAGAAGACTCATTAGAAGCTGTTCTAACGTGTGTAATAATAATTCACATGCACCCCATAGATCAGGGGTGGGCAAAGTGTGGATCTGAGACTTCATGAGCTCCCTGCTCCCTGATGTTCTTGCAGCCTTTGACTCTTCCAGACTTCTCAGACGACCTTTTCTGACCCCTCCAAAAAGTGTGTGTGTGGGGGGTGAGAACTGCCTCTCCCAGGAAGCCTATCTAAGCATTAATGACCACTTACCCATGATGCAGCCTCCCTTGCAGTGTTTAACATTAAAAAAAAAAAAAAAACACCCACCCCAAACAGACTTTGAGCTACTTCTGTTTTTGTTGCTTTTGTGGCATTTTTGAAAGTCTGGACAGATTCAGGTGGGGGGGGGACTCTGGGGCAGAAAATTGACCCCCTGATCTGTCCACCGCTGGCATACACAGCAAGAGCGTACCTACATGCATGCTGCAATTTGTGCTGCAAAACATCTACTGTCTATCATTTGAAAAATTGCTTAAAATCGGAAAACAGAAAAGAGATTCCACCTGAATATTGGGAAGAACCTCCTGACAGTAAGAGCTGTTTGGAAGTGGAATATGCTGCTGCTTGGAGTGTGGTGGAGTCTCCTTCTTTGGGTTTTTTTTAAACCTAGGTTGGATAGCCATCTGTCAGGAATGCTTGGATTGTATGTTCCTGCAGGGCAGAAGCCAATTGGATGGGATGGCTGTTGGGGTCCCTTTCAGCCCTATGATTCTATGATTCTGGGCTGCATTCAGAGCCTGGGAAAGTTACTTTTGGATTACACCTCCCAGAATCCCCCTGCCAGCACCCTTCTCAAGGTCTGGTTGCATTGTTCCTTTTCCAGCATTCTCTAGCCCAGTGGTTCTTAACTTGGGGTCCACAATGTCCTCACAGGGGGTCCTCAAAGGCTTGGAGGCTGTTTGGCCCAACTCCTCCCTGTAGTGGAGTAGCCACGTGACAGGAACCAAGACACAGGCTGGCTGGCTTGGCCTGCACATTGCCATTCAATCCACTCCAGCCACAAACTGGCAAGAAGAAGCAAGAGTGCCTCTGAAGGAAAGTTTAATGGATGATGTAATTGTGTTGTTGTTGTTGTTAGCTATTATTATTAGGGTTTTAAATCTTGAGTTAAGTCTTGGGGCAACAAAAGATATTTAAAGGGGGTCCCTGGTAAAGAAAAGGTTAAGAACCAATGCTCTAGGCCAATGCCTCTCACATAACACTAATGGGATATTGGTGTTTTAGTGACAACAATAAAACCATTGTTCCCAGTAATATTACTCCTAATTTTAATTTATATTCTTTTTATTCTTCTGTTAAAAGAGCTAGAGTGTTGTAGAAGTTTCAGCATTGCACTATGACTATGGAGACCAGGCCATGAATACCCACTGGGTGACCTTTGGCAAGTCACACTCTCTCAGCCTCAAAGGAAGTCAAAGGCACACCCCCTTTGAACAAACCTTACCTAGAAAAACCCATGGTAGGTTCACCTTAGTCAGAAATGACCTGAAGGCACATAGGCAAACACACACAAATTTCTTCTGCAGGCTGAACTCAGTAGGCAGCAAGGGGAGGAAGCTGACAACCAAGGGGGGGGGGAAGGAGGAGAGAGGAACCAAGACATGTTAAAAGCAGCTGGAAAGATGGGCTGGAGGGGATCTATGTGGAAGGAAGGAAAGGGAAGGAAGAAGCCTTTTCTGAGGGAAAGATACAACCCTCAAATCCCCCCCTCTCTCTCACACACACACACACACTCAACCCTCTCCGACATGCCTGGCTGGCTTGCATTTTGCAGCAGCAAACTCCCTCCAGCTTCTGCTAGGAGGGCTGCTGCTTCTTTCTCTTTCTCTTTCTCTTTCTAGTTTGAGAGATGCTTTTTTAAAAAAAAAAAAAAGCCAGCAGGAGATTTTTGGAGGAGGAGGGTAGGAGGGGGCTACAAAGCAGCAGCTCCTCCCAGCTGTCTCCTTCGTCAGATAAGGAGGTCAGCAGGGGGGCCCTTGACCTTGGGGCCCCCTGCCAATGCTGATTTGGCAGACTGGTTAAACTGGCCCTGGGTGAGTGAATGGAATCCGGCCCCTCTCTGCTTGCAGATGTCAGAATTCACGGAAACCTGAACTGATCAAAACATAATGGTCTTAAAGCAGGTGAACAGCAGACAGGCTTTTCACTGACCACAAGTAGAGCAAGTTGGCAATGGTAAAATGCAATTTTAATTTGACAAAGACAGTTTAGTTGTTTTCCTTTTATTTTACAGTTATCTCAGAATTTTTCTCACTTGGACCCGTAACAGAGGGAATAGGAGACCACAGACAAAAGAGATTTTTTTAAAAAATGCAAAAACAAAACAACAACAACAACAACAACAACAAAGAGAAGAGGAAAACATTAAGAACAACAGAGAAATAAGCCAAATAGTATACACAGATACCAGAGAGGTATTCACCTAACTTTGTTCTGGATGAAGCAGGAGAAGATGCTGAAGAGAGGAGGCCGGTTTCTCTAACAAGGTCATGTGAATCCTGCTTCTCTCTGGGCAGTGAGGAGGGTAACCCATGCTGTCCATCACTTAAGTGAGTAGGATTTAAATATATACTCTTTACAAGGGTAAAGGAACTGGGCCATTGGGTATTTGAGACTTGCCATAGAAACTGGGAAGTTTCCCTACTCCTTGTTTGTTTTCATAGTACTGCACATGCTATCATTAATTGTCCTCATGAATTATATGTTTGATTCAAAAAAATCACAATTTACACACCATAAATAAAACTGATTTCTATTTTTAAAGTATTTAATATTTATATTTTTATATACTATATTTTGATGGCCTATGGTAGTAAACAATATCTTTAAGAAAAAAAATCAGAATTAATTTAAATATCTGTAAAGGAATAAGAGAACTAGTGGGATGTAATGGTTTGGGTGTTGAACTAGGACACTGGGAGACCAGGGTTCAAATCCCTGCTGGGCTGGATAACCTTGGACAAGTCACACTCTCTCATCCTTAGAAGAATGCCATGGTAAACTACTGAACAAATTCTGCCAAAAAAAAAACAGTGATAGGTTCACCTTAGGGTTGCCATAAGTCAGAAATGACTTGAAGGCACACAAGAACAGCAACAACAATAATGGAGTAACATTATAACTATATAAACAGAGGCAATTAAGAAAAGAATTCAAGCAAAAAGTCCAAACCAATTGTAAAACTAAAGGACATAAATGAAGCAAAGATTCTTACCCAGAGACTAAAGCTTGCCCATCACGGGAAAATGCACAAGCCAGAACTGGGGCGGTATGTCCACTTAATGTGCATTTACATTTCAGTTCAAGTCCTATACATTTAAAGAGTGGATACAAATTTAATGAATTTAATGAAAAGTTCTTCACCAAATGAGAAGCTTGTAACTTCTGAATAAAGAAATAATGAAACATATACTTCCTTTCTTTCCCAGTCTTGACAGAAGAAGCTGATTAAAATTATGACAGCCTAAAAAATCTAGCAGGACTATGTTCTATGTCCTGACTATGACTGTTCCTTCAATATACAGTTGTCCCTCTACATTTGCGGCTTTGACTTTCGCGGTTTTATGTATTCGCGGAAATTCCTTCCCCACCCTGCTCTCCCCAACACTGCCTCTGAGCGTTTAAGGAGGAAAACTTCCTGCACACATACATACACAGGGAAGACCCCAGCAAGCAAGCAACCCCCACACCAGCCTCTGAGGGTCTAAGGCGAAAGAAAATCACAGCCCCATGCTGTGAGCATGCAAGCAAAGTCCCCTCCTTGCCACTCCCCTCTCTGTGTCTTAACAAACTGAATTGCTTCTTTAAAACTCACATTTTGCCCCATGTCTCCTCATGGCCCAAAGAAAAGCACAGCTGCATGCTTGCCACCCCCTCCCTGTGTCTCAACAAACTGAATTGCTCCTTTAAAACTCACACTTCTAACCTTTCCTACACACATTCACACACAGGGAAGGTGCGGGTGGCATCTCCCAGCAAGCAACCGACCCAGCTTCTGAGCATTTAAGGAGGAAAGCTTGTGTGCTCACAGTATGGGACTGTGCTTTTCTTTCACCAGCAGGAAGCTTTCCTCCTTAAATGCTCAGAGGCTGGGTTGCTGGGAGATGCCACCCTTGCCTTCCCTGTGTGTGAATGTGTGTAGGAAAAGTTCTAAATGTGAGTTTTAAAGAAGCAATTCAGTTTGTTAAGACACAGAGAGGGGAGTGGCAAGGGGGGACTTTGCTTGCATGCTCACAGCACGGGGCTGTGATTGTCTTTCCTCCTTAAATGTTCAGAGGCTGGGTCAGTTTCCCTGTGTGTGTGTGTGTGTGTGTGTGTTTAGGAAGGGCTCCTCGTTAAACCCTCAGAGGCTGCTTTTATTCACGTTTTTTCACTTTCGCGGGGGTCTTGCTCCCGTAACCCCCGCGAATGTGAAGGGACGACTGTATTGTGGCCCTCATACCAAGAAAGTAATAAATAATGTAGATTAAATATCTCCTCTCTAGGAAGGGGACACTGTACACTATAGGAAGACAACCTTTCATTCAGCATCGTGACAGAGTCTTCTCTTTCTCCATTTATCCAAAAGGGACTCCTGACAGCCCTATGAAGCAGGCCATAAGGAGAAAAAGGAGGCAAAGTGAGTTCTCCTACAGTACTCGTAATCCTGAAACATAAGGAAAATGCTAGCAGCAGCCTAAATTGTGGTTTCTCATTAAACTACATATTCTATAATTTAAGTCCCCTGGAATTAATGACTGAGAACACATTTGCATGTCCATGGACAGGGTAAGGACATAGGCAAAAGAGAGGTGTTCTGTAGGACAACGAATATATAGTTTTCATCTAGAATTTTGAAGCCTTTATCATACCATGATGCACTTTTCATGTCCCCTATTTTTCAGAATAACAAAGTATCTTTGAAGAAAGGGGGTTTTGGTTTTGGTTTTGTGTTTTACTATTCAAGCAGTTTTGCTTGGCAAACTTCAGTGTACATTGAAGAGGTTCCCGCACTTACGCGACTTCTAGAACTGTTGACTACAAACTTCCATTAACCTTCAGCCATTGGCTATACTGGTTGGGGATGACAGGCGTGTAGTCAAACACATCTGGAGTGCACCAAACTGGAAAAGGCTACGTCAAAGACTAAAGAGCACTCAATATTCAAGTATTTATTTCCAGAGAAAACCATTGCAGAAGAGACCATAATCGAAGGGCTAACTAGAACAATTTGGCTGCCTCCCAAATACAATTCCAGAAAACACTAAGACTGTGTGCTAATTTACTGTGGAAAACATCACTGCTTTATATTTTAAAGCCATAAGACATCCAGTTTTACAGTATGAAACCAAATTATGCTGTCAGAATATGGAAAGGTTTACATAGCATTTAAGTGTGCTGGAAGAAATGAAAGGAATGCAGCAGATAAAAGGGGCAGAGAGAAAACCTGGTTTGGTTTAAATATACGAAAGAATATTAAATTACATTTTTAGACTTAGATTATCAGCACAGCATATGAAACAAAAATGACACCCTGTCATGAACAATGAGTATTATGTTAGTCAATAAGTCATTTTATGTTGTGTGATATTTGTATATTGCTTCAGGACTGATCTCTTATTACCTGGTGCATATGCCTGTGGGTTTTGTTTTAAAAATTGTTTTTATTATATCATGTTGTTTTATCATGTTTTTAAGTTGTATGAATTTGTAGTCTTATGTTTCTATAATTTGCCCTGAGTGGTATAACTACAGTGGAAGGCTGGGATATACATATGTTAAAATATCATAAATAAATTTGCATTGTATTCCTCATTGTTTACTAGGAGGTGCCAAGTTTATTACTCATTACCCCTTCCCTCTCTTTTTGCTTTCACTTATATGCATAAAGTATGAACAAAACAGTATGAAGGTTAGCAAAACTGTGGGATGATGATGATGATAATGATGATGATGATGATAATAATAATATGATTATATACATACCAGTTTGTTCAGTAAATGACACGAGCCATATCTTAATTGTACTATCCTGACCTGAAGATGCCATCTGGAAATATTTAACATCTTCCTTATAACCTGTATTTTTAAAATGCAAATATTGAAATGCATAAGAAACACAACAAAGCAAGAATTCCTTTAAATCATGTATTTGTGCATTTGATGAGATGGACGAATTGTGAGCAATTCAAGTGTGTGGGTTAGAACCAGACCGAGATGTATGAAACTGGCCTGGTGGAAGGAGATTTCTCTGCCACTTCCTCCACACACCAATCCCTTCAGCACCCTGAAAATGCTACAAAGAATGTCAGAGAGTCGCACTGTGGTTTTGGGAAATGGAGATTCCTCCAAATCATACAAAGGCACCTTAATGGAACCTTTCCACCCATGGAAAGTAGGTCCTGCATCCAACCCATCTTGACTTCAGCCAGGCATCTCTTCAGAAGTTCCACCCATAAGATCTGCTCATACTCATATACACATCACACAGAAACACCATCCAAATGAAACATGAGTATCAATGCTAACCACATTCACTCAGAAACAAGTCCCACTGATTTTAGCAATACTTTATTCCAAAAATGCATGCCTATAATTCTAATGGGATATGGGAATTCAAAGGCATACAGACCAATGCAACTGAGCACCGCTATAACCTGGGAGGAACACCTGGAGGGGAAGCAGAGCTATCCAGCCACAGGGTAATACACTGTACTAGCTGTGTGACGGTGCATTAAGGATGAGTTGCTCTGTTACCCTGCCCCCGCTGCCACCACTTAACTGCCTGGGTCCTGTCGCAGCAGCAGCAGAGGCAGTGGGGCGATGATGTGACCCCTTGCGCAATATCAAAACCCCTATCAAAAGTTGGTCTAGTTCTATAACAGAGTAAATCATGTCTACTATTCCAAAAATCCACTTAATTAGCTGGGAGGGCCATCTTCACTGACTCAGTTCTTACAAAATAAACCATATATTAGGTTTCCTGTGGTTTTTTTCTGGGCTGTGAGAGCATGTGGTGTGAGGATGGAATGACAACAGGACCTTGGCTATGGCAAAAATGCCATGGCAGGAGCATGAAACAATTTAACTACCAACCCTTGAGGGACCTTCAATATATAAACCCCACACACCCCTACCCAACTATTCTCTGAAGATGCCAGCCACAGATGCAGGCAAAATGTCAGGAATAAACTCTTCCAGAACACAGCCTCACAGCCTGCAAAAAAACCACAGAAAACCTATGGATGCCGGCCGTGAAAGCCATCAACTTCACATTAAACCATATAATGTTTCCTTTCCCAGTGTGCTCATTGGCAGCTTAGGAAACATACCCAACCAATCCCCTCACTCCCTCAGCTGATCACCAACCACATGCAAATTCCCTCTCCACTTCACAACCCACACCTGCCACTCAATCTGCATCTACACCCCAGCCTCACAAGGGCCCCTCCCTCCTCTCATCCCCTCATCCAATTACCACCCACATGTAAAAAAATTGCAATATTTCCCCCCTAAAATAATAGTGTGTAGCTGAACTATGTGAAAGGAACACTGCCAATCCAAGCTCCACACTGCAACAACCGCTTGAAACCCCAGCAGGACACATAACAGTGTATGTTACACTGGGCACACCTATACTAATACTAATACAATTACACCAGTGGCTGATAATCTTTTCTTTACCAGGTACCCCCTTTAAAGAACTGTTGTTCCCATGGACCCCCAAGACTTAACTCAAGATTTAAAACCCTAACAATAATAACAATAATACCTGATCACAACAATAATAATGCAGTTACAACAGTGCCTCTTAACATTTTCTTTTCCAGTGGCCCCTTTAAATATCTTTTTTCCCCATGGACCCCCAAGACTTTAGATTTAAAACAACAACAACAACAACAACAACAATAATAATGCAGCTACACAGTCCATGAAATCTTCCCCCAGAGGCATTTGAGTGGGAGGGAAGACTTTTCTCCTGCTTCTTCCTGCAAGTTTGTGGCTGGAGTGGATTGAGCGGCAGTGCACCGGCCAAGCCAGCCAGCCAGCCTTTGCCTTGGCTCCTGTCACATGGCCACCCCACTGCAGCCAGAAGGTTGCCTTCTGAGCAGCCTTCAAGCCTTCGTGGACCCCTGTGAGGACACTGAGTACCCCTGGGGATCCCTGGACCCCAGGTTAAGAACCACTGGTCTAGATACTTGGCAAAAGTAGCATGCAAAAGCTCTGCCTCTTTTAGAGAGGCAGGGGTCCAGGGACCCTTGTCTACCACTTGTTAAAATAAAAGTTCATAGAAAAAGGAGCAAAGGAGTCTCTCCAGCAAGGGGTGGAATGGTCACCTCTAACTTTTGCTTGAGTCTTTGAGCTCGCCTTTGCCCCACCCCAGGCTGCCTTTGTCCCACCCATAGACTGAGCCTCAGCCTTCCACTCAAACACTATGTCGAGGACAGCATGCTGGATTCCCATTGGGGGGAGGTTACCTAGGAACTATCCCCTTCTCTGAGTGGCGAAAGGGAAGAGCTTACCAGTAGTCCATACTGGGAGAACCTAAAGGAAGCTTCAACCCCCTTTACTCTCTCTGGTGGCCTTTTGGAATGGCTGGGTGGGGGAAATGTGGCTGCAGCAGCTCTTTGTCACTTCTCCGCCATGGATGAGAGAGTAGAAGGGGTAACTTCTCCGCTGTAGTGGGGAAGTGCCAAAGACCCACCGCCACCAACATTTTTCCACCCAGGCATTCCAAAAGGCTGCCAGAGAGAGTAGAGGGGATCAGTGCTTCTTTTAGCTTCTCCTGGGATAGATAAAACTCTCACCTTGAGAGCTTAGTTTATCCTAGGAGAACCACAAAGAACCACTGACCCCATCCACTCTCTCTGTCATAGCTGGGAAGCACCAAAAAGCTGCCACCACCATTTTTCTACCCAGACATTCCAAAATGCCAGAAGTGGAACAGCAATGGAGAGAGGTACTTACATTGACCCGTGTATAAGTTGGCCCATGTTTTCTGGGTCAATTTTTTGTCAATTATACATAAGTATATAAAGTAGTGTATCTGTAGCTACTACAAGTTCTACAGAGTAACAGAACTGTGGCAAATAGTAGTTTTACTGTGAAAAATCCCACCTGTACAGCAAAAGTACCCCATGGATTTGTATACAGATACAACTTTTGTTAGAAAGGGATTAACATTTATTTTAAAAGATACCTTAGAACAAGAGTGGGAATTGTGTGGCCCACCAATGGTTGCTAGACTGCAACTTTCAGCAGCTCTTACCAGCACACCAATAGTGGGGGATACTGGGAAATGCACTCCAGCAACATTTGGAGGGCCATATCCTACCCACTTCTACTTTAGAAAAATTAAAGAATGGTGTAAACAGATGATTATGCAGTTATCTCTCAACACAAACTAGTTTCAGCACCACACGTAATTAGGAAATAGCTAAAACTGGGGCACATTATGCAACCTTTTTATTATCAGTGAGAAGACTGCTGTGAATAGTCTTATTTCTGCAGATTTTACTTCTGGAATACATTTGCAACCCACTCTTTTTTTTTTTTTTTTGCTTGCTACTGAACATTTTAAAGGATAATTTGACTGCAAACAAAACAGCATTTTACAAGGAACCACAAAACCTCTGATATGAAGGGGGGAAAGTTATTTATAGAACACATTCAATTCTAAGATGTCAATTAGTAAACAACCACAGGGAAAGAAGAGATGCTGTAACTAGCACGATAGGAAAAAATAATAGCTTTTTGTAGTTTTCCCAAAAGAGAAGAAAAGTGAGGGAGAATTTATAGTTAGTGCTTCACTGTCAAAATCAAAGGCAACAAACTATAATGGTAGTATACAAGTCACAGAAATAGATGAGTAAAAAACCAGAAACATCTGTATCAAGAAAACAGAGCTCTGCCAGAGATTGTCTCTGATGGAATAAATAAAAAGATGATTATGTGCAAGGATTCTCAGCTACAACAAAAATGATAAATATAAAATACAGACACCGTAATGTTAAGATACCATTGTGGAAAGAAACTACTTAATTTTATGGAATAAGTGTTGCTGCTACAAATCATTACATAGAACATCCAAAACAGAGAATCAACTTCACTGAAAAATAGCTTACCCACTATATCATATAGCCAAGTATTTGCTCATGCCAGGATAAGGCAACAGCTGG
The DNA here is from genome assembly GCA_030847615.1 of Gambelia wislizenii. Lineage (NCBI taxonomy): Eukaryota > Metazoa > Chordata > Lepidosauria > Squamata > Crotaphytidae > Gambelia > Gambelia wislizenii. The sequence continues at coordinate 292,000,218 of JAUMIR010000001.1, read as the reverse complement.
ATTTGGAGCCCTGAGAGAAGGCTGACCCATTCTATCACCATGCAAAACCAGTTTCCATTCTTCCCCCAAAACAGGAAGCGGAGGTGTAACCTAGTCAGTATCTGTGATCTGTGTTCCTCAAAAACCTGATAGGATTACTGAGGTCTAACCAGACATAATACCAATCTTGCAACTAGTAATTATGTGCTTTCTGCAACCGGACTTGTTAATCTCGGATTGGACTTTTTAGTCATCAGTGTGCTTGCAGAAAGCGTGGGATGAGTCCTTCCTGAATCTTCGTTTGCGAAGAAAAGCCAGAGAGAGAGAGAGAGAGAGAGAGAGAGAATTATAATCATAGATTTTTAAGAAGTAAATCTGTGGTCATGGGGCCCTGATCTGGATTAGGCCACTGACTTTACTCCTTTGCTCCATGCTGCTGTTCTAGTCCAGGTGGGGGAATCTACCATTAGCTCACATTTGCCCTCCTAATGTTTCTACTGGGACAACTGGGAGTTTTTTTTAAACATACATAGCAGATACAGGGGTCTCAAAATCAGGCTGAAACATAGTTCTCCTAACCATCATGCCAGGGTCTCAATATAGATAAGGCCCACTGCACCTACAATTGCTTTTTATGATGCATTCACACAATTATTAACCGGTTTCACTTGGCAAAGATAATTGGCATAATGATTACTAGTACTAGTACTGCTATCAGTGTGGATAAACAGAGAAGAGTTTAACCAACATTTTTATTAAAAAAAAAATAAAGATTTCCATTATTTTGAATAAGCTTCTTTTAAACAGTAACCGAGGGTGCATCAACACTGCAGAAATAATGCAGTCTGACACAACTTTAAGTGCTCCACCCTATAGAATCCTGGGATTTGTATTTTTACAAGGTCTTTAGCCTTCTCTGCCAGAGTGCTGGTACCTCACAAAACTACAAATCCCAGGATTCTGTAGGATGGAACCATGGCAGTTAAAGTGGTGTCAAAGTGCATTATTCTACAGTGTAGATGCACCTTAAGTTAATCTTAAATAATATTAATACAAGCATCTTAAATAGTATTAATACAGAGCTAATATTTAAACACAATCAGTTTAGGTACCCCTGCCTATTGGACATAGGGATGTCCACAATTATGCTGGGTATGATAGCAAATAATATACAGTACTGTACTCTTATCCTATAATCTGAAAATTACAACTCCTGTCCCTTTATTCAGGTGCTTACCCAGGTAATGTCATTGGATTTCACACATACATTCTGTCAGCAGGACAAGAGTGCATTTGCTGCTCTTAGTCCTTGAGAACTGAGGCTAGAGTCAGTAGTTTAGCTCACATGTAATATAAAACCTGTTGCTTCTACTAAAAGGGGGTGCCACTGGGTTTAATTCTGTCCTCTATGCTTTTTTGGTATCTATATTAAACTACTGGGGTAAACTATCAGAACTACAGTGCTAGCATTATACAGACGGCACTCAATTCAACCAGTTTTCTACTTGCGAATCCCAAGAAAGCTGTGGGAATGCTGGATGGGTGTCTGGAGATGGGCTTTCTGGTGGAGGAGGGAGAATATTAAACTGAAGCTAAGTCTGACAAAACTAAAAGACTGAATAGGGAAACTGGCTGACCAGGGTCTGCAATTAGTTCTAAATGGTTTTGCACTACTCTGAAGTATCAAGTTTTATTGGGGTGGTGTCTTTTGAACCCAGCACTGCCTGTCGATGCAAAGGTGGTCATGGTTCCAGGAGTAGTAAAAAGCCCAGAAAAATGAACATCCAGCCATCATGCATGCACTAGTTACATCCAAACTAGACTACCACAATGTGCTTTATGTGGAATTTGAAGCGGAACCATGAAGGTCATAGTGCAAAAAGTGACAACAAAAAGTGCTTACTGAAGCAGATGGTCAGAATATATTTGCAAGGATTCTGTATCAGTTGCACTGGTTGCCAATACTTGTTTGGGGTTTCTAGATGAGGAGCCAAGCTATCGTATATCCTTGAACAAGAACAGTACTTTCCTTCTAACTGGAATGGTTGTCCTCTTCCACTGAGTGTGCAGTTGTGGGAGAAATGCACATGGAGCAGTGAGAGACAAAGGTGACTAGCCAGCCAGATCAACCAAATCAACCCTGGTGATCAGTGGGATAACAGACATCACAGCCAGATTGCACTCACGTCCATGGATACTACTGTATTTCTGGGCTCAATTTAAGGTGCTGCTTTTGGTCTTAGAAGTATTTAAAAATTTTGGAACCAGGCTATTTGATGGATTGCCTGTGCACAGGAGAATCTACCTATGTTTTAAGATCAGCGTTTGAAGCCATACTTCTTGGTCAATCTTTAATACCAGTTCAGTTTTAACTAAATGACACTGAGTAATGGACACTAGGGACAAGGCCTTCTCATTTGTCAGCCCTAAATTATGGAACCCCCTCTTAAATATATATATATAACTGTCCCAGCCCATTCAGCATTCAAAAAAGCTTTGAAACTCATCTTGTTCAAGCTACTTTTAAATTCACATGATTTATTAGACATCCTTGGTGTTTTACCCATGTTTTATTGCTGTGGCTCTGGGTAAAATTCAATGCAATTTTCCAGACATAGCACTCAGTGCCTTGAGCTTTCTTTCCCCTGCATGACTGCAAAAACCAAACAATAGGGAGGCCCATCAGATTTTGGATGAGAGACAAGAGGAAAGAAAAGCGAGGGGACCCCACTTCATATGGAGCTCTGTTTGTGTGACTTAGGACTCAGGCAACATAGAATATTATTATATTTGCTGAATTTTATTTTAATGTTTTATTGGCTTGTTTTATTTTTCACATTTTAAAGTGTTACAGTATTTCATCACTGTATTTTACAGTTGTATTTGTTCACCATCTTGGGTGAACTTGGTTCTGAAGGGCAACTCATAAATATTTTGTTAAAAAAATTAAAAAATAGTTCAGTGTAAGATCTTGAAATGAACTGTGGTTTTTGTTAGTTTATGTAGCAGCTTTCTATTTCAGTATGATGTAACATGAAATGTGAGCAAAAATTCAAGGAGAAATCAATGAACACTTTCTAGGCTCAAACCATAAGTAAGATTGAGGAAATTATTTTGTGATAGATCAGGAATTGAAATCATGTGACTCTCCCAATGGTGTTGGACTGCAGCTCCCAGCAGCCACATCCAGCACAGTCATGAATGTTGGGAATTGCAGTCCAACAACATCTGAAGTTTATGTAATTCCCACCGCTAAGTTAGACACAAAAAGAAATGAAAATAAATACGAAAAGACTAGTTACTGTTTCTCTGGTGTGGAGTACAAATGCAGGCACAATGTCAATTGTCTCTCAAGAACATGGGTAAAACACCAAGGATGTCTAATAAATCATGTGAATTTAAAAGTAGCTTGAACAAGATGAGTTTCAAAGCTTTTTTGAATGCTGAATAGGCTGGGACAGTTATATATTTCTTTCCTGAAGTTCTTTCTACAGGAAAGAACTTAAATAGCAGAATCCCCTTTTAGCAGCAAAAGGAGATTGAAGGATGGGAAGATAAGCATAAACATGTTATGAAGTACTTTTTTTTTTTTTTTACAATATGACTTACTTCCATACATACATGTAATTAGCGGGGCTCAGCTTCAAAATGCATAGGTCTAGGATTACATGCTGCAAAGCAACCAAACCCCTAATCGGAAGAAATGTTTATGAATGAAATTAAGCGGACTTAGACTAAAATACAAATGTGGGTTTTCAATGAGCTATAAAACTGAAGGCAAAAGAGAGTACCTCAGAACTCTTTAGCCTGTACTCTTTAATAGTTATAGGAATTCAAAACAAAATTAGCAAACTCAAGGTTGGCATGAAAATATGAGCAAAATGCCACATCCATTTCAGCATACAGCCTTCCCACGCCTATTTTCTAGAAAAGTGCTATAGGGAATTTTCTGCTGCCAACTTTATTTATTCTTTACTCCACTTTCATATTTAAATGTTTCTTCAAAAGTAATTCGCTGGTAAGCAAACATTAGGTCAGAACTGAACTGAAATTACACCACTTTTCCGATCACTAACAGGTAATCCGTCTCTGGTGAATCACAAAATGCATGCTTGTTGCTTGAATGTTTGCAACAGTGAACTCTGAGCTGATCTGGACATGATGCTTATTGTGGTTCTAATCCAAAATTTAATTGGCAGTTGCAGTGGAACTTTCCTCTCCTCATCCTTGAACCTAACCAAAGACTGGCTCTTGAGGCTTTCCAAACCCCCTAGATCCAGTTTTGGGGTACACAAGTGGTTACAGTGAAGTTGTTTCCCCTTCTTCTTGGATAATATTTTGCCAGTACAACAACAACAATGGAAATTGCTCTATGTTCTTTAGTGTGTGTGTGTGCGTGCACTCAGGATCACTTAATATTTAATAGTTATTACAGGTTGACCCCTGTATTTGCAGGGGATATGTTCCAAGACACAACCGGTGAATACCTAAAACCGTGGATAATAGGGAAGCCTATTATTTTCAATGAGATGAACATTGGAAGTTGGTCATAGAATCACATTGGAGAACCTAGAAATGTCTAGAGAGAACATAATTTTTTGGACATGGATATCAAACCCGTGGATACAGTGGTCGACGTGTACACTTAATTAATTATTTATACTTTAACTGAAAAGTTTCTGAATATGCATTTGGGTTCTGTAAATATAACATATATGGTAGACTGTGAGGACTGAAAATGAAGAAAGAAGATACACCATTGAAGACTAAAACTATATCATCCCTGCCTTAAAACCATGTTTCAAGCTTCATCGTAACAGTTTAGCTACCAGTACTATTGAAGAAAAAAAAACCTATTAAAAAAAAACACAGGACAGATTGCACTATTTCATACAACATAAGAGCTTCTTTTTAAAAAAGGCCTGAGCCATCATGAATACTGAGTTTTTATTAATAACATGCAGGAAGGTCAACAAAAGATTATTGTATTAAATAAATTGATTTTTTATACATGCGTCTGACTTTAACTTAAGCCCAAATACATGAGTCTCCTCTTGTCCTTCATTTAACCATAATTCTTTTCCTGCTATGCAACCTCTCTTTCCCCCCAAATTCCAAATTCTATCCAACAAAAGTATTGAGTGCTGACAAAAGCACTACGGCTATGTAAAATAAAGGGGAAAATGTGCACATTCATTTTCAACAATGCATTAGTATTTCTGTTTTCTATGTATGGTTGTGAAAACTGGACAGTGAAGAAAGCTGAAAGGTAGAAAATAAATTAATTTGAATTATGGTGCTGGAGGAGAATCCTATGAATACTATGGACTGCCAAAAAGACAAATAAATAGATACTAGAGTAAATCACACCTAGGAGCCCAAGTGACTAAAGTGGGCCTATCGTACTTTGGGCATATCATAAGATAACATCATTCAAAGTGAAAGTTGATAATGCTCAGTAAAGTGGCAAGCTGTAAGCAGTATGAAGATGACTTTACAGATGGGTTGATTCAATAAAGGAAGCCATGGCTTTGAGTCTCAAGTTGACACATAGTTCATAGGGTTGCCATAGTCAAAGTCAACATGACAGCAAACAACAAAAATTGGATAGTGAAAATTTAAAAGGGTTCCTCGTAGAGAATGTTTGTTTGTTTGTTTGTTTAAAGATACAGACCTATATCTATGCATTGAGGACACTATGGCTCTTCTTTTTTAAAAATAAAAAGCTGGATATTTTGAAAAATCTAAATGGGTGGGAATCATCGGGACTTCCAGATGTTGGACTGTAAATTCCAGCCTGGGCAGCACAGCCAAAGCTGAGGAACACTGGAAGTTGCAGTCCAACATTTTGAGGGCCACATGATTTTCACTGCTGATTCAGACTTAACTGTAGGCAGAGTTCCTGCCATAAATTGCCTGCTAGAGGAAGGAGGAAGAGGCAATCTTTTACCAATTTCAGCTTCTACCTGCAGTTCCTTCTCCCATCTGAAACTGTTCTAGTGGATCAGTGAACTCTCTAAAGAAGGGGGAGCCCTCTACCGAATACTGGTCCTTTTCAAGAATGGAATGGCAAGTTTGGATGCAACCCGGCAATAACCTTCACTTTAACATATTGTACAACATTTTAAATGTGTGCAACACTACACATCACTCTGTGCCCAATGGGGCTTATACCCAGATGTATATAGATTTACAACTGTATAGCATCATGATCTCTGCCTATCTGCTCAATGGAACTTACTCCCACATTAGTCTGTATAAAACCACAGTCTATTTATTGTCTTCACTCTGGCTGTCTATAAAGAGCTAGAGAACGTTAAACCTGAGCATTAGGGAAGAGATCATACAATTGTTACATTTTTTTAATAATTCCCTTTATCACAAAATTTAGGCTTTATCACAGAACAATACACAGAGTACTATTAGCATTTCACAGATATGCCAGTGATCCAGGTAACTTTCTAGACATTTCCCCCATAATCATGTTCAGCACAAGGGTAACTGTGAAGAAATGAAAAGAATTCTAGAACAGCCTGTTTCTGTTCACATGCCACAGGCATCAAGGACAAAAAAAGAATATGAATATGAATAAGAGGTAGAGCTTGAGATGAAAAAAAAATATTAAAAGGATTTACTTAAACAGTAAGTTAACTAACCAGAAAGTGGCTGTGGAGAAAAGTCACAGCAGGTGACTCCAAGATCATGAGCTTTCTCGTTATACAAGCACCTCATTTTGTCATCCCAAACAGTTAAATCTCCACATGACGATCCCGTTACAAAGAAACTTCCATTAGGAGCAAATGCACAGGCTATCAAAGAGCCATCTTTAACACTACCAGATCTGAAAGACAAGGATAAGGGGATTTGAACTATGGAAGTACAAAGCTGTGAAAATGTTACAAGTTTGAAAAATATAATAGTCAAAATTAAAACATATAAAAGGAAAGTGTTTAAATGTAAACCACTGCAAGACAAACAGATACATACACAATGTATATTTTATTCTGTTTAGATCGTCTGTAATTTGGCATGTGGGCCAAATCACAAAGCTCCATAAACCAAGGCTTGAAGTTGATTTATTTTAGCAAACCACAGTTTGTCTGAATTAAGATGCCAGTGTGAGCTGAGATTAAAATTAACAGAAGCAAAATCTTCAGAAATCTCTGTCACAGCCATATCAAGAGGAAAGCAGGGAGTGTGTGACAGCAAGGATCACTGTGGCTGATTCTTGTTAACAGTAAACCATGGTATAGTACAGCTGTGGGCAACTGTAAAAGGCTAGGAAATCACAGTATTTCAGAGGATCATAGAGGGCCATACCCCCACACTGCACCCAGTCCCCCCCCACACACACAAAATCCTTCAAATGCCCCCTAGGGTGCATTCTTACCATGTTTTTAGACTTTTTTTGTCATTTATACCCAGGAGAGAGTCTACGAGGGAGCAGAAGTCACTTCCTGTTTCAAATAAGGGCTCTCCTGGACACAAACTGGCAAGGGGAGGGGAATGGAAATGCCCCCAAGGCAGCCTAGAGGGGATTTGGGGGCAAGCAATTTTTTTAAAAAAATTAAAATCTTTTGAAGTTTTACCAAAAAAATTATTGAACATTTTGTGGCCCTGGGAGCCATAAAAACAGCCCTGGGAGGTGCATGCAGCCTGCAGACAACACTTTCTCCCACCCCTGGTACATGGCCCCCAAATTATGGAATGGCCTGCCGAACGAGATCTGTCAGATGATGAGCTTAAGTAGCTTTTAAAAAGCACTAAAGACAGATCTCTTTCGGCAGGCCTTTACTGATTAAATCTCGGCCTCAGGAGCTGCGTCTCCTGGCCTCTTTTAGTCCTTTACCCTGACTCGCTGGCTGTTGATTTTTGTATTTGCTTATTTATGTGATTTTAAGTTTAGGTGGATTTTAATTTGATACTAGTTTAATTTTTTTATGGGGGAGAGTGGGGATGGGTGGGGCTTAGGGAATTTAGTCTGTATTGTTGTATTTTAACTGTTGTAAGCCGCCCCAATGGTTTTTAACAGAGGAGCGGGGTAAAAATAAATTATATTATTATTATTATTATTATTATTATCCAAGTGAGGCCACTGAATCACATGGTTATAGGAAGGGGGAAGCTGGCCAAACTTTAGTATTTTAATGGAAAAATAAAATGTGTTTAATCTGTCACTGTTCCCTGCCACTATCCATAGAGAGGGACAGGTAAGATAAGATGATGATGATGGTGATGGTGATGATTATGATGATGGTATTCCAAAATGTATTATTTCAAGTACATTATAATGTATGGGCATGATTAGGCATTTCTTTCTCATCAGACAAAATATTAACATTCTATCCTCTAGCTTCACAGGTCTTGGGGCATTATAATATACCATCTTTTAAAAATGATGCTGACACTTAAGAATTTGCAATGGGTTTTATATCTGTCCTTAAAATAATAGCAGTAACTATGCAAAACTAGTGGTGGGAATTTGAAGAATGTTGTATGAGCTCTGCCTTTAGAAGCTTTCACAGGTAAGGGTCTCCCACAGAGAACCTAAACTTGTTGCTGCATTAAGGGCAAGATATTTCTTATTACTGGAGTGGGGAATCATGTTTATAGAAGGAACTGTTAATATGAAAAAAGGATAGATGTTTCACTGAATTAATTACAATCCAAGGATTCACTTCATTTCACTGAAATCCAAGGATCAAGATTTTTATTAAAAATCTTATATTGATTACAAATAATATTACTATATTTAAGAGCTGCTTCCAATATAATAAACATCAGGTAACAACACAGACATAAGTAAGAACCCTTAAGGACAGAGGATTTGTGTAACATCTTTCTACTTAATGTAATAACTGGCATACTCACCGGTGCACTTTCAAAGACTGAACGTTCCAAAGATTTATACTTCCATCTGCTGCTCCTGAAGCCAAATAAGTGGAATCAGGGGAAAATTGACAAATTCTTACAGGGTTTCTACAGGGGTGTTCTAGCACGGCCAATTTCAGTCCATTTTGAGTATTCCATAGAACTGTGTTGCCATCTGTAGAACATGAAGCCAAAATATGTCCCAAAGGAGAGAAGCAGCAGCAGTGGACAGCGTAAGTGTGGCCTTCTAGTGGTGAATAAGGGAGCTCTTCAAAATTGCTTAAAGAATACAGACGTACAGTTTTGTCCAAGGAACATGTAGCCAAAAAGGAAGAGGAGAAGGCACAGTAGTTGACATCATCTCTGTGATCTGCCAGAGTGCAAATCAATTTCACCATTTGGTCATATAAAAGCTACCTGCTAGGAAGAAGAAACGTTGTAACAGTTTTTTTACCACACATTTTTTTTTCTTTCTGTATTCAGGCTTTTCCTCTGTACAGAAATTTATTCTGCAATAAAATCTTTTTAAGGTTGTTAAGATGGCCATCTGTCAGGAATGGTTTGATTGTGTATTCCTGCATGGCAGGGGGTTGGACTGGATGGCCCTTGTGGTCTCTTCCAACTCTATTATTCTATGATTCTATTCTATTAAATAAAATAGTTCATAATGTGTAGATTATGTCCCCTTTTATTAATCATTCATATGCACAAAAATATAAGAGAAGTTTGCAACTGACTTCACTGGAAGGAAGGACAAACAAGTTAATTTAAAACAATAATCCAGACGCTAAAGCCTGGCATTGCAAATATCTATCTGGAGTACAAAAAGAAGCTTAAAACACTGAAAATTAAGCATTAACTGCACATTTTTATCTTGCACACTTATCATGAATATCTGTTTTAGTTAGGTGTCCAAGGTAAATTGTATTACCCAGATGTATACCCCGAGGCTGCAAAAGAAACACTGTCACCAGTACAGAATATTTATTTGCAAACACATTCTTCCTCCTGGGACTGCATAGTAGAAGGGAAAGCTCCATCCATTGGACAGTACACAGTTATACCCTGAGCCTCCCAGGAAGAACATCATACTTCTGGCACCATCCATTGGGCTGAGAAGAGGCAGATTCAAGAAGCTTGCTTGCCAGAAAGAACACTTGGCTCCAACTACAGTTGTCCCTTCATATTCACTGGAATTTGGTTTCAGGACCCCCGTGAATACCAAAATCCATGAATACTCAAGTCCCATTATATGCAATGGCATAGCAAAATGGTGGCCCTTATATAAGATGGCAAAATCATAGAATCATAGAATTGTACAGTTGGAAGAGACCACAAGGGCCATCCAGTCCAACCTCCTGCCACGCAGGAAATCACGATCAAAGCATCCCTGACAGATGGCCATCCAGCCTCTGTTTAAAAACCTCCAAGGAAGGAGACCCCACCACACTCCGAGGGAGTGTGTTCCACTGCCGAACAGCTCTTACTGTCAGAAAGTTCCTCCTAATGTTGAGGTGGAATCTCTGTTCCTGGAGCTTGCATCCATTGCTCCATGTTCTAGTCTCTGGAGCAGCAGAAAACAAGCTTGCTCCATCCTCAGCGTGACACCTCTTCAAATACTTAAAGAGGGCTATCATATCACCCCTTAACTGTCTTTTTTCCAGGCTAAACATACCCAGCTCCCTAAGTCTTTCCTCATAAGGCATGGTTTCCAGCCCTTTCACCATTTTAGTCTCCTTTCTCTGGACACACTCAAATTTGTCAATATCCTTTTTGAATTGTGGTGCCCAGAACTGGACGCAGTATTCTAGGTGAGGTCTGACCAAGACAGAATAGAGTGGCACTATTACTTCCCTTGATCTACACACTATACTTCTATTGATGCAGCCCAAAATCACATTGGCTTTTTTAGCTGCCGCATCACACTGTTGACTCATGTTCAACTTGTGGTCTACTAGGACTCCTAGATCCCTTTCACATGTAGTCTCGTTCAGCCAGGTCTCTCCCATCCTGTATCTATGCATTTCGTTTTTCAGCCCTAAGTGCAGTACCTTACATTTCTCCGTATTGAATTTCATTTTGTTAGCTTTGGCCCAGCTCTCCAGTCTATCCAGGTCATTTTGAATTTTGATCCTGTCCTCTAGGGTATTAGCTACTCCTCCTAATTTGGTGTCATCTGCAAATTTGATAAGTATGCCCCTAATTCCACCATCCAGGTCATTGATAAAGATGTTGAATAGCACCGGGCCCAGGACAGAATGCTGTGGCACCCCACTGGTCACATCTTTCCAAGAGGAAGAGGAGCCACTGCAGAGCACCCTTTGGGTTTGGCTGGTCAACCAATTACAAATCCATTTAACAGTTAACTTGTCTAGCCCACATTTTACAAGTTTGTTTGCAAGAATGTCATGGTGAATGTCAAGGTTTGGATTATTATTTTTTAAAGAATATTTTCAAGCCGTGAATACTTAAATCCGTGGAGACCAAATCCATGGAAACAGAGGGACAACTGTATTAGTTGCCTTGGTACTGCAGATCAAAAAAGAAACTTATCCATCACCTAGAAGACTAAGGGTTCCTATGAGGAAGGAAGAGGCTCTCCAGTGTATACAAGGCAGGTTGTATCATATAGATGCTGCTACTACTGCCTCTGCAGAGTTCTATCTTTCATGTGGCCTACTGACTGGCTACCAACTGCCCCTTAGCAGACTTGGGCCCAGGTTCTGTCTTCTCACAACCAGCTGTGTCATCCCTGAATGCTGGAGATATAAAATCAGGACAGAACTGTTCTAGCATCTTTGGCAGAGCAAATCTGAGAAGCATTATTTGTCAGCCAACCAAGAATCCTGGTTGCATTATTAATGACGTCAGTGTTCCATACTTTTCTTTGTAACTTATCTGTTTTCTTTTTTGGTTGTATTTATCCTTTCATTGGTAATTGTTTTTTAAATTATCTTTTTTTTCTTTTCTCTTTATTATGGCTGCTGTCTCTTCCATTTTTCCCAATCTGATACGTATCTGTTGTCTTCTTTCTTCACAGCTTCCCCTTTCTTGCTCGGTATGGAATTGGCACTCAATTGCTCCCCAAGTTACTGCTGTTCATGGTGATTTCTTTCTAGACCATTTTACCTTCTTGCTTTCACTGAAACTTGGCTCTCCACCTATGACACTGCTACTTCAGCTGCCCTCTCCTTTGGAGGGCTTTCCTTTTCTCACACAAGTTGCCATGAGGGGAGGGGAGGGTCTTCTGTTATCTAGCTCATGTCAGTTTCAGAATTCTTCCTTCCCATCAACTTACTGTTTTGTCTTCTTTTGAGACCCATGCTGTGAGACTCTTTTTGCCTCTGCATCTGCAGATTCCAGGTATTTACTTTCCACCTGGCCCATTTTCAACTTTTATTTCTTATTTTGATTCTTGGTTAACTTTCTTTCTTTCAGATGATATTCCCACTGTTATGGGTGATTTTAATATTCATGTGGATGACTCCAACAATCCTGCTATTTTGTGTTTTCTTTCTTTATTGTCTTCTTTTGAACTCAAGCTTTGCTCTAATTCATCTGCCCACTCCCTTGGCCATTGTCTTGATCCTGCTCTTATTAAGAATTGTTCTATTTCTTGCTTTCCAATTACTGAATTTCCTTTGTCTGATCATCATCTTGTTTCTTTTGTGCTTCTTCAAAACTTCATTGGTATTCTGCTGCTCACTCCTTTTGAGAGCTTCATTCTGTTAATTCTGAGGCCTTTTTGCAAGCATTGGTATCTTCTCTGTCTTCTTTTCATTCTGTTGGTTGCTTGGACTTAGCTGTTTCTTTACTCAACTTTATCTTCAACTCTTAACAGTTTTGCTCCTTTGTCAACACGCACAGTGCCCTCCACCAAACCTCGGTCTTGACTTACTCCTTTTATCTGGTATTGTCATTCCTGCTCTCATGCAGCTGAATGTTTGTGGAGGAAGACTAAGGAGTGGGCAGACTACATTCATTATAAATTCATTCTTTCTTGTGAAGTCAAAGGCTTTCACAGATGGCATCCATAGGTTTTCTGTGTTGTTTTTTTTCTGGGCTGTGAGGCCATGTTCTGGAAGAGTTTATTCCTGACGTTTCACCTGCATATGTGGCTGGCATCTTCAGAGAATGGTTGGGTAAAAGTGTGTGTAGGGTTTATATACTGTGAACCCCTGTTGGGGAGGATATGTAAATTTGTGTATTTGGATGGCTAGTTTCTGGGTGGAGATATGCAAGGAGGACTAGTGTCTGTTTGGCTAATGGTTGATTAATGGTCCTTTATCTGCTGGAAATCCCCCTGTCCCTGGGTGGAGTTCATTTGCAAGTGTTGAGTTTTGATTTTAGTGTTTTTCAGGACTGGCAGCCAAACTTCGTTTACTTAAAGGTTTCTTTTTTCCTGTTGAAGTTGTTCAGGTGTTTGTGGATTTCAATAGCTTCTCTGTGCATTCTGACATGATAGTTGTTGGCCTGGTCCAGAATTTCGGTGTTTTTAAATAACATTTTGTGTCCAGGTTGGTTTATAACGTGTTCTGCTACTGCTGATTTTTCTGGCTGGCCCAGTCTGCAGTGTCTCTCATGTTCCTTGATTCGTCTTGCCTCGCAGGTCAGCCATTTAATGTAGTAACTGGAGGTCATGTATCCTCTTCTTTTTCCCTTTCTGTTGGGGTTCCACAGGGCTTTATTTTAGGCCCTTTGTTGTTTTCTCTTTATACATTATCTTATACATACAAATTTTATCGTTTATATGGTTTTCAATATCATCTTTACGCTGATGATACTCAGCTGTATTTGTCTACTCCAGAACTTTCTTCCAACATTGAACATGGTGTTGGAATGTCTTCCAGCTATATCAGCATGCATGCTTCATCATCACCTAAAACTTAACATGGCAAAGACAGAACTACTTATCTTACCTCCAAAACCTTATTTACAACATACATTCTTATTCTCTATCACTATTAATAATGTTCCTATTTATCCTGTGAAGGAAGCACAAAGTCTTGGCTTTATTTTTGACTCTTCGTTGTCTTTTATTCTTCACATTGAGGCTGTAGAAAAGTCATGCCACTTTTTTCTTTATGATCAGACCTTTTCTTCCTGCTTCTTCAGCTAAGACCTTAGTTCATGCCTTAGTCGTTTCCCGCCTTGATTACTATCATCTTTTTCTGACTGATCTTCCATTATCTCATCTCTGGTTTCCATTCAACATTCTGCTGCTAAGATTATCTTTTTGGCCCATCATTTTGATCATGTTATTCCACTTTTGAAATCTCTTCATTGGTTACCCATTCCTTCTAGGATTCAGTATAAGCTTCTTGTTTTAACTTTAAAGCCCTATACAACCTAGCGTCCCCCAATCTTTCAGCCGTAATTTCTCTTTACCGGCCTGCTCAAGATCAGTGTTCTAGGAATTCTAAGCTTCTCACCAAACAAAGGGTTTCGTCTTCCCAGACTCAGCTTTGTCCCTTCTCACTTGCTGAAACATATTCTTGGAATAATAATAATAAAAATAAATGCGGCTTACAGCATTTAAAATATACATTCAAGACCCTACATCCCACCCACCCTCTTAAAATACAATTAAATAATTTAAAAATTTAAAACATACTTAATAAATACTAAAAACAAACAATAAAGATCGCTGTATCGGGAATTCTCTCCCTGAACATTTGCAGACTGCTCCTTCTCTCAGTGTTTTCAAATCTCAATTGAAAATTTTTCTGTTTTCCAAAGCTTTTGGAATTTTAGTTTGACACTGTTTTATAATCTTGTATATTTTGATTACATGTATCGGTCAGTTTGTTTTATTTTACATTTTCTTGCTGTTTCATACTACAGTCATCCCTCCACATTTGTGGCTTTGACTTTCACAGTTCTGACTATTCGTAGAAATCCTCAGCTTCTCCCCCCCGGGAACGTGTTAGGGGGGGTGGAGCCAAACCCAAGGAAAGCGAAGTGACCACCCGGCTTCAATTGGCTTTCACCCCTTCCGTGTGAGGTACAAAAGCTGGTTAAAGTGGGGCGCTCACTCAGCAAACTGGTGGCGGATTGCTGAGTGACCACCTCACTTCAATTGGCTTTTGCCCCTTCCGTGTGAGGGACAAAAGCCGATTAAAGTGGGGCACTCACTCAGCACACTGGTAGTGGATTGCTGAGTGACAGCCCTGCTTCAATCGGCTTTTGCCCCTTCCGTGTGAGGGACGAAAGCTGATTGAAATGGGGCGCTCACTCAACAAACTGGCGGCAGATTGCTGAGTGACCACCTCGCTTCAATTGGCTTTCACCCCTTCCATGTGACGAAAGTCAATTCAATTGGGGTGCTCACTCAGCAAACCAGCGGCAGTTTGCTGGCAGCACTGACAGCAGCATGGCGGACACAGTGGCAGAGGCCCCAGGGGTACGGTGGTGGGGGCATGGTGAGGGTGGTGGCAGCAGTGGGGGCATGGTGGTGGTGATGGGGCGAGTGATGGTGGTGGCGGCAGAGGAGGCCTGGAAGGCCTAGGCAGGTCAGGTTGTGGCAGTGGCTGCCTGGCCCACGAGCCTCTCTCCCTCCTCCAGAGTGTTCCATCCATGTCCCCTCATCATTCTTCGCATAGGTTTTTATTCGTGGGTTTTTCACATTTATGGGGGATCCCTAACTCCCATGAATGGGGAGGGACAACTGTATATTGTTTGGGTTTTGTGTAGTTATCTGGATAGTTTGGTTTGCAATTGTATTTTAAAGTTTTATGTTTATTATGTTACCTAAAATGCTCTTATTCAGATTTTAATAAGGGGAATTAATTAGTTCAAAAAATTGGCAGCTCTAGGTTGGGTAATTTGCAGAACCTCTTCCTCTATGTATGTCAGTACAACTGTCAGAACTCCAGTAACAAAAGATAATCTTTATTTGAGAAATCAGCATACAAAAAGAAAGCATTCAATCAGTAATACAAACTTTCAAGAGTGATCAGAAAGGAAAGCAATAGAGTAAGGGAACAGCAATTGAGGATGATGGGCTATATTTACCTGTCCAGAGAAAAATATTAAGGCTCACATTGCATATAGCTGAGAGGGGATCTCAGAGTGACATGAGGATGCATGCAAGTTGGAGACCACACTGAATGGGCAGAAATCCAGGGTTCTTATATCCTTTTTGCACTTTGAAGTAAATCTAAAACTATGGACAAATGACCCATTCCTGTATTTGATCAAAGGAATTGATCCTATCTGGTTGAAGTGGGGGTCTTTGATGTGTTGCAATAGCCTTGCAGTGTTGGGAAAATTCACACAAAAGGCTACCATTGGAGGAAGTGGCTTCATTAGCATAATGACTTTGTTTACCTCAAACCTGTTTTCCCAGGTAGGAAGAAACTTCTCAACATTTAACAGAAGCCTGCTAAAAATGTAGTTCCTGCCCTTTTGATCTCAGCATCCGGTCCATGTGGTATGTGCCTGCCAGCTTCACCAACATGGCCTCTCCTATTTCTGATTCATCCTCACGGTATCAATCTGATGTTCCTTTTAATTCCTTGTCACTGGGGTATGGTGGAGGTCTATAACAATTATTCCTTCCTTCCCTCTGTGTGTGTTTATGTATACATTTATTTTACATTGTATGCCTCTGGAAGAACCCAACGGTAGGGGGTTATTTTGCTTGTTTTAATGTAAAGCACCATGAACACAGATGGCACTATATAAATACAGTAGGACCCCCTTATCTGCTGAGGATTGGTTTGGGGGGGGGCATGGATACCGAAAACTGTGGATAATAGTGAACACCATCGAAAATAATGGGACTTCTGGTTTAAAATACCATAGAGCTGCCTTGGAGGACCTAGAAAATGGCTAGAGAGGACACATTTTCTAGGAAGACTGTATGGTAGGTGTACTGCTTTGTGTCCCAAGGATAACTGAATCAGTGGATAGTGAATCAGTGATACAGGGGGTCCTACTGTAAACAATGATAATAGTAATCATCATCATCATCAGAAGTAGTCTCTCTCTGGCTTTTCTTCGCAAACTAAGATTCAGGAAGAACTCACCCCTCGCTTTCTGCAAGCGCGCTGATGACTAAAAAGGAGTAGTTGTATTTGTGTGGATACTTAAAGGAAGGGAGTCCCTACTGGAGCCTGTTTCCTATTCCCAGTAGAAGAGGCACAACTTTGGATCCAACCTCTATTCATGAGGCACAACCTCTATTCATGAGGCACAACTTTGGATCCAACCTATTTGAAGTAACACTCATGAATTCTCAGTAATGTCACAAGGGGCAATGGTCTTGGACATGCTATTGGGCTGTGCTAAGACACAGCCATCCTAACCCATCCAGCATGGGAAAAGCCTTGAGGGGACCTCTCCTAACCATTCCTGGAAAACATCTATTAAATTTATAAGAATTTAATACTTTAAAGCTTCTTTCCAAAGTTATCCACTGCACATTCCAGTACTGTATGAGATAAAGTTGAGTTCCACCCTCAGCATCTCCAACAAATGCATTTGACTTTAACAAATCAGGAAGAGCATCAAGTTCTTTATCACTTCATGCTTTAAAACAATGGTTCTTAATGTTGGGACTCCAGATGTTTATCTGTTTATTTCAAACTTGTATCCCACCCTATATAATAGGATCTCAAGAAAGGTTATAATAAACTGAAGTATATACTTTTATTTATTTAATTTTTCAAGATATTTCTCTCATGCCCTATACAGTACACAGCCCATATACATGGGGGATATGTTCCTGGACTTACTATGGATACTGGAAACCACGGATAATAGAAAACCCAATTAAAACTAATGACTTCTAGCCCAAGCATACCATAAAGTCATGTTGGAGGACCTAGAAGATGCCTAGGGAGAACACCTCTGTACTAGGTCCTCCAGTACAATCCTTTGATTAACTAAGCTTACCACAGAGCTGCACTGGAGGACCTAGAAGATGTCTAAAGTGACCATATTTTTTCAGACATGGGTAAGTGAATTCACAGATACAGGTTCCATGGATACATGACTTGTACTGTATATCCATACAGAATCCATACAGCATTCAATAAAAGTATGTAACTTGATACAATTTAACATATGAATTTAACAATTTAAAATCTGAAACAGTTAAAATGATTTTAACATTCTAAAAGCATATTAATCATTTAATAATTTCTAAAAAATCAAAACAGTTTAAAACCATATACATATAGAGATTTGGATGAAATCATTAGGTCCCAAATGTTTTAATAAAAAGTCATGTTTGAACTTGGTGCTGGAATGAAACCATCATCAGCAATCAAAGTAGGAGCACTCCACAACCAGGAATCACAGCAATGAAGGGCAGCAACATCCTCCCACAGTGTATTGTTCCTACTAGACAGACCCAGAGGAAGGAAGGCCCTTAAAGTAGATTTCATTCCTCAGTCAAACTTTTACAGAGGAAGAGGTGGTCCTTCAAGTCCTAAGGTCCCAGGCCATTTAGTTTTAAATGTCATTACCAACATCTTAAAATTCAGATCAGAAGCATACTTGCAATTCCTTCAAAAACAGCACTACAGTCATCCCTTGGAATTCACGGTTTTGTGTATTCGCGGAAAGCCGCCAAGGGTTTGCTTGGCTTTTGTTCCCGGGGGGGGGGGGCAAAGGCCAAGCAAAACCTCAGAGGCTTTGCGGGTAGAACACGGCTTTCCTCTGGCTTTGTTCTGTTTGGCACGAATGCCTATTTTCATCGGCCCTGGCTCCCCACCACCACCAAACAGAATGAAGTGGAAAGAAAGCCGAGCCTTTGGCAACTTTCCTCCAGCTTCATTCCATTTGGCAGGGGGGAGCCAGTGCCAAGGAAAGCCAATGAACATGGGGGGGGGGGAGGAGTCAAAGCACGAACAGACCCAAACCTGCACTGGCTGCAAAGCCGCTGGGGGTTTGCTCGGGCTTTGGCTTCCTCCTCACCCGCGCTACAAGAAACAGGAGGCATTGCAGCCAGCCCTAGGTTTCCTCTGCCTTGTTCCCTGTGGCGTGCGAGCGGGGGGGGGGGAGCCAAAGCCTGAACAAACCTCAGCGGCTTTTTGGCCAGCACGAGTTTGGGTTTGTTCGGGCTTTGGCTTCCTCCCTGCCCGCGTGCCACAAGGAATGAGACGGAGGAAACCCAGGGCTGGCTGGAAAGCCACTCATTTCTTGTAGCACAAGGAGGAAGCCAAAGCCCGAACAGACCCAAACTTGCATTGGCTGCCAATTTCAAGTATCTATCCTGTATTTCCCTTACCTGCATATCCACCCCCCAGGAACCGTCATCTCTATTTGATCAAGATTACACTAATGGGGCACCGTTTTCCTTTCCCGCAACAGGGATTCCTCCAAATACATGTGTCATATACAATATATGACAGCACAATATGGAACAAATAATTATAAGGTGCCAATGCAGCAGGTCAAAATGACAGCACCCCTCACAGTGCTAGGCCAGCTTTAAAGACTTCCTAGAACAAACTGCCAAGAAACTTAAAAGCTGTTACTGAAAAGAAGCAGGTCATCCCTCTCCCTGCACCATATTAACCATGCCTACCACATGAACATTTAATGTTACTTCTTGTAAACCCTGCTTCTCACTGAAGGATTTTGAAGATTGCCTCCCAAGAGGATCAACCTAACTTCTACTGTGTTCTGGGACTAGTACTGTACTCCAAGAAGCCTCTGCCTTCATGGTTACTGGTCTGAAATTCTGGGAATTCTAATCCAAATTGTCAGAGGGAGGTGGTACAAGGTTGAGAACAGTGGCTTAGAGGAACCACACATATTTACCAAAATGCAGGTCACCTCTCCCCTCTTTCTACTACTCAAAGTCTCAATTATTTGTCTTTTGAAAAATGTGGTCTCTCCAGGTATTTCCTAGGTCCTCCAGTGTGATTCTATGGGGTTTACTATTACCCACAGTTTCCAGTATTTGCAGTAAGTTTGTGCATGTGTCACCCACAGATACAACAGGAGATCTGTATGTGTAGATTACCATTTCAGGCTTTTTGCCTAATACAGAAAGTTCTGGGAAAGCCTGTAACACAGGGGCGTTAGGGGTAACCCAATTCACAGGTTCTGGTTCCTTTCTCCAGAGTTTCTTGGAAAACGTAAAGAGTAACGTGTTTATGACTGAGGCTCCTGGATGTCTCTCATTCACAAGGGTCATCATAAGTCAAAGCAAACTTGATGGAAAACAATATCTATGGAGACTACCAGATGACCAAATTCATCCATCACAGGGACGACAGGAGATCGCAAAAGGGCTTCCCTTTCAGATGTCGTCGTCCCTGTGTCATTATGCTCCAGTACCTCTTCCGTTCCCCTTGTGCTCCTTTTTATTCACGGTCTAAGCCATGAATTGACCCATTGTTCCGTTTCTGTAACAGAATGATGGGTGAGCAAAAAGGTGCCCCGTTATGCTGGCACAATACCAGCGTCACAGGGAGGTCCGTGCCGAACACTTCTGGTTGAGATCAGGACATCGAAGGAAGTTACACACTTTTTCCTACCCTCCCCAGATTACTTGGGGTTATTTACCGTATATTCCGGTGTATAAGACGTCTGGGCGCATAAGACGATCAATTGTTAAGTTAAAATATAGAGTTTGCCCCCCCCCCCGTCCAGCCAGCCACCTGGCTGGAAAGCCTGCCCCCCACCAGCCAGCCAACTCAGTGGCTCTAGATGATGGAATAGTCTGTGAAATTAAGGGACTGAGAACAGCTAAAAAAGCATGGGATACTTTGAAAAATCTCTGTGGTGTTCAATCTTTGGAAAGTAAGGTTTCATTAATAATGAAGTTGGTTAAAATGAAGCTATCGAATCTCAAATTTTTGAATGAGCACATTAATGATTTTTAGAGCCACATTGGCAGACTTGCAAACTCCTGGAGAGGAAATCCCCAAAACTATGCAAATGGAAATCTTCCTGGCAAGTTTACCAAAATACAATCCCTAAATGGAGGGCAATTTAACACTCCAAAGGCAAACACTCATTCTCACAGCAGGGGAAAAGATCTGCTGGGCATATAAGACGACCCGCCACTTTTGAGGAGATTTTCAAGTGTTAAAAAGCAGTCTTATACACAGGAATATACGGTAAGTGTGTTTGGGGCTTTGTTTTAGTTTTGACATTTATTTTGCTTTTAACTTTTGAGTTTTCCACACGATCATTCTCTCACGAGAATGGCCAGGATTTCCTTTCCAGGAAGGAAATGGGGCTCTGTGAGAGCTCCATTCACTCCTGGACTGCCGGAGGGGAAGGGAGCAGTTTTCGCGATGTGAAAAAGGCAGGTCTAAAAACTTTTATGTTTAAATAAAAGCTTGATTTTAGACAGTTGCTTTTAATTTATATGTGTTTAATATTTTTTTATGGGGGAGGGTGGGGGTGGGGGGTGTTTAGGGATTTTTATATGTATTGTACGGTATTTTAATTTTTGTAAGCCGCCCCGATTGTTTTAACAGAGGGGCAGGGTATAAATAAATTTTATTATTATTATTATTATAAAATGTTACTGGGATGGGAATGGGGCGGGAGAGGAGATTGTGAGACAGGGACACTATATTTGTCCCCATCTGATAATCTCCTATGTCTTCAATATTTTATGTTGACATCCAGATTTAGTGATAGCTCTTCTGTCACAAGTATGAATGGAACAAAACACATGTAGTACTTATAATTTTTTCCACCATAAGTATGGAACATACTTAGGCTAATTATTTGCTACCATGTGAGACCACAGAGATCCCAACAAGCTTCCAGTTTCCCGGCATTTCCACTGGCACATCTTAACTAAATAACTTTTTGCCTTTAGCATGTTGTTAAAACATGGTCACTAAAGATGGGTACGCAATAAAAAGTATATTCCAAGTAAAACATACTTCTGAGTAAACATATCTAATATAGCATTGTGTGATATCTATGCTTTCTTGCCCCTTAATACAAGGAAAGCCAAGTGCTTCTGAAATAACATTGCCAAAACAGAAAACTTTCTCCATGGGCATAATTTATGAAAAACATTAATAATACTGGGAAGTTACGTCTGTTATTCCTAGGTGAAGAAAACAACAATGTGTCTACTGTGATTAGGTGTTAGTCACTTACTGTTTTTGTAAGCGTTAGTGTTTTCATCCTAGATTCCAAGCTTCTTAATCTTGATATGTTTTAATTTGTCTGCAGTCACCAGAGGGACTCTCCCAGCACCTACTCTGAAGTCCTTTTGACACTATAGCTGAAGGCTAAAATATGTACTGCAATTTCTAGATCTTGCACATATGTTGCGTTATCTGTATTGTGTAGTGTACTTTGTAGGTTTCATAACTTTTCATCAAAAGCCATCTTTGGGAGGAAGGTTTTCCCAAGAAAAGTGGCATAAAAGTACAGGAATTGTTTTCGAGGATGATACTTTGCATATAAGAGGTGTAACAAGGGCAGCCACGTTTATCAAAATAAGGTTGCTTCAGCTCTATGATTATATGGAGATTAGGACTGACTATGTGATGAATGTTGCTGTCCTTGAGCAAGCAGGGATCACCAGCATTGAGGCCATGATATTGAGAACACAGCTGCACTGGGCAGGCCATGTTTCTAGGATGGAGGACCATCGCCTCCCAAAAATAGTACTCTATGGTGAACTCGCCATGGGTCAGCGTAAGAGGGGCGCTCCAAAAAAGTGATACAAGGACTCCCTGAAACAACATCTCAGGCTTGGCCAAATTGATCACCAACAATGGTCCACCCTGGCCTCACATCGGGAGGCATGGAGACGCACTATCCACAATGCTGCAGCCTTGAGAATTCACGCCAAACAAGTCTTGAAGAGAAACGACAACGCAGAAAGAATCACAACCCGAAATCATCACCCAAGAAGACCTTCTGCTGTGCTTTCTGCAACCGGATTTGTTTATCTCGGATTGGCCGTTTTAGTCATCAGCGCGCTTGCAGAAAGCACGGGGTGAGTCCTTCCTGAATCTTCTTTTGCGAAGAAAAGCCAGAGAATAAGCTTACACGTTTGGTTAGAAATCAAACAACCGATAAATTTAAAAGAGACTGGAAAGAACTATTAGAATATTTTTAAAATATGTGGGGACAAACAGCCACGGCCAGAATTAATATTTACTGTTGGAACTAATTTGAATATAATGACTTTATAAATGACAAAGTAATACAGAAGGGCCACGTGGAAAACAGAATGTAGCCTAAGAAGGACATGATATTGAAATTTTATTCATCTCAAGTAATAATTAGGAAACCGTGATGTGTATATGTATTTTAAAATGAAGACTAGAAAATAGTCTTCCTTGTTCAGTTTTTGTTTGTTTTTGAACTGCATTAATTGTGTTGTATTTTTTCTTATGGTTGTCATTTCCTTTTCAATGTTTGTGCTGTTATTTTCTTTCTTTCTTTTTTGTTAATTGTGTGTCTGAATAAATATAAAAAAATATAAATATACAATATAAATATATAATACAAATATTAAATAGGTATGAAACATATATAAGAAAATAAGGCTGTTGTCCCTCAGTCACCGCCCAATGTGACAGTCAAAATGACTGTGAGGGACTGTGAGGAAAGGCAGAAACAGCCCAACGACCTCACTCATACTCTGAGGCGCGAGGCGCTCCCGCCCCCTCCTAAAACTGACAGGCGGAGGGAGGGGAGGTGCTTCCTCAACGTCTCCTCTAACTGCCCCCAATACATTAGAGTGTATAAAAAGAGGCGACCTCCAGCCCCCTCCCCACACACACGTGACGTAGACGCGGTATCGGAGGGGGGGCTCTTCCACCCCCTCCCCTCCCCATTCTAGTCCTACCTCGTCCTCGCACCTGCGCGCTCCGTTTCTGTTCTGTTCTGTTTGTGAGCGCGCACGCGCGCGCGAGAGAGAGAACGAGACAGACTCGCCAGCAGAACAGAAGCAAAACAAGCTGGTTAGGGCGGATCACGTGGGTGTCCCGTGCTCTCACCGCTTCTCCCCTGCGCCCACGTGATAGGAGGACGTTGAGGGGGGGGGAAGGGGAGAGTTCGCGGGCCCGGTGACGTCACGGGGGTTGGGCGAGGCTTCTTACAGTTTCTCTGTAAGGAGAAGGGTTAATAATCGCAAATACAGTTGTCCCTCCGTATCCACGGATTTAAGTATCCACGGCTTGAAAATATTCTTAAAAAAATAATAATCCAAAAAGCAAACATTGATTTTGCCATCTTATATAAGGGACACCATTTTACTATGCCATTGCATATAATAGGACTTGAGTATTCACGGATTTTGGTATCCACGGGGGGAGGGTCCTGGAACCAAATCCCAGTGAATATGAAGGGACAACTGTATTTCTCCTGTGTCCTTGTTTTTTTTAACCCTCTCAGCGCCGCCTTCCCCAAGGGCAGCTCCATTTCTGCCAATGTTGGGGCTTTTTTTCCTGGGTCTTTCCCAGAAGGTTTTGAGAGAGAAATGTGAGAAAATTTTGAGAATGCAACAAAAATAAGAAGAGGATGCAAATGGAGCAGTCCAAATGTGGAATGGGACGAATGCAACAGGACCATGGCGATGCTTATTTGGGAATAATCCCTTTTTGAATGCAGTGGCAATTGCTTCTGAGTAAACATGCATTGCATAGGGTTGCACACTTATCACCTAGGCTGTGTCTGCACTGCAGAAATAATCCAGCTTGATACCTCTTTAACTGCCATGCCTCAATGCTATGGAATTCTGGGATTTGTTCTTTTTTTGAGATATTTAGCCTTCTCAGAGAGCTCTGATGCTGCAACAAACTACAAATCCCAGGATTCCATAGGATGAAACCATGGCAGTTAAAGCGGTGTCAGACTGGATTATTAATGCAGTGCAGATGCAGCCAGGAGCACATTTTCCATTTTTTCCCCATCCCCTCTGCCCACCATCTCCAATGGATGGGGAGGAGGTCTGAGGTGCCATTCCAGTAGCATTTCCCATAAATTTCAAGGTTGTTTAATAAACTAATTTCAACGTAAATGTTCCTTTTTCATCTATGCAATCATCGACTAAAAACAGCTGGGGGGGGGTGTCTGCCATTCCTAATGGTATAGAAACACTAGGCATATTTTCCTATTGGTTTATATAGGGAAATGTGTATATATATGGCCTCATTTCTAAGGTGCACATATACAGATTGGTATTGTGTACAAATACTAGATAATGTATTCATCACACCTGGTGTAAGTCTTTGAGTCACCTGTGACATAGATCCTATCTGAATGTATTACAACTCAAGGACATAAAATAAGCAACTTTAGGATTTTGAAATGTTTAAGTTAGAGTTATTATCATGGCTTGTGCATTTTTTTAAAAAAAGGTAAGTACCTTTTTATTTCGGTAAAAACTATTACATATGTAACAATAAAACTGTTATCTATAATATTCACTAGTCTTTTGTTTAGAGTACTGAAGCATTTGGTGAGCCAGCATGGTATAGTGGTTTCAGCATTGTACTATGACTCTGGAGGCCAGGGTTCGAATCCCTGTTCAGTCATAGAAACCCACTGGGTGACCTTGGGCAAGTCTGATAGTATTGCAAGGAAAAGAATGAATGACACATGGGAAGAATAATCATACAAAGATGAATTTCAAATTTTTGAAAGAAGTGAAAACTGCACTCAAAGCAATTGGGAAGAATAAATCACCAGGAACAGATGATACACCAACAGAACGGCTGTTATCTAACGGAAACAGAATCAACTTTAGTCCTAACTAAAATTTGCCAATAAATATGGAAAACGAAACAGTGGCCCTCAGATTAGAAATGATCAATATACATTCCAATCCCCCCAAAAGGAGACAGAAAAGATTGCAATAAATACAGGACCATTGCATTAATTCCCCATGCAAGTAAAGTCATGCTCAAAATTATGCAGCATATATGGAGCAAGAAATTCCCGAGGTGCAAGCTGGGTTCAGGAAAGGAGGAGGCACTAGGGATCACATTACAAACGTATTCTGGATAATGGGGCACACCAGAGAATTCCAGAAGAAAATCAACATGTACTTGATAGACTACAGCAAAGCTTTTGACTGCATAGATCATGAAAAACTATGGATTGGTCTTAAAGAAATGGGTGTACCATTACATTTGATTGTCCTGATTCGTAACCTCTACTCAGGACAGTAGGCTACCATTAGAACAGAATATGGAGAAACAGACTGTTTCCCAATCAGAAAGGGAGTCAGACAAGATTGCATTCTATCACCCTATATGTTCAACTTGTATGCAGAAAATATACACAGAGCAGGTTTAGACTGGGAGGAAGGAGGAGTGAGTATCAGAGGAAGGGATATCGACAATCTAAGATAAGCAGACAATACCAACTACTAAACAGAAACTAACAGACTTGGAACAATTATTAAAGAAAGTCAAAGAAGAAAGTACTAAGACAGTCCTGCTGTTGAACATTAAGAAAACAAAAATAATGACAACAGGATTTACATAAATTCAATCTAGATGATAAGGAAATTGATATACAGTTGCCCCTCCACATTCGCGAACTCAGCATTCGCGGTTTTAATTATTCGCGGTTTTGGGAGGGCCCCCCGCCCCCCCCAAAACCGCAAAAAGGGGCCTCTGGAGGCCCCTTGAAAGCCCTGGGAAGGAGCGGGGAGGGCCAGGGAAGCGTTCACGGGGCCTTTGGAGACCCTCCAGAGGCCCCGTGAAGGCCCCGGGGAGGGGGGGGGAGGCCTTCACGGAGCCTTGGAAGGGGAGGGCAATCAATATTCGCGGTTTTTTGACATTCGCGGGGGTCCGTGGAACCTAACCCCCGCGAATGTCAAGGGACAACTGTAGTTAAAAAAATCCCCATACCTTGGATCAATAATTGACCAGAATAGAAATTGCAGTCAAGACATCAGAAGAAAGCTAGGACTGGGAAGAGCAGATATTAAGAACTAGAAACTATCCTAAAGTGCAAAGATATAAAACTGACCACTAAAGTTAAGATTGTCCAAGCCATCATATTTCCCATCACCATGTGTGGAAGTGAGAGCTGGACAGTGAAGAAAGTGATAGAAAGAAAAACAACTCATTTGAGATGTGGTGTTGGAGAAGATTGCTGAGGATACCATGGACAGCTAAAAGACAAACAAGTGGGTCCAAGAATAGACCAAGCTTGAGCTCTCCCTGGGAAGCCAAGATGACTAAATTGAGGCTGTCATACTTCAGCCACATCATGAGAAGGCATGACTCACTAGAAAAGACAATAATGCTTGGAAAGGTGGAAACCAGTAGAAAGAGTGGAAGACTGCATACCAGATGGATAAACTCAAGAAAGCCATGGCCCTGAGTCTGCAGGACCTGAACAGAGCAGTTGAGGACAGGGGGTCTTGCAGGTATCTCATTCACGGGGTCACCATGAGTCAAAATTGACTTGAAGGCAGTTAACCATTGAGAGAAAAACTTTTTTTCTAACAGCTTCCTCTAGCCCACAACAACATGCACAATTTTATAAACTTAAACTGTAAATGTATTACAGTTTGGAGGTTTTTAAACAGAGGCTGGATGGCCATCTGTCAGCAGTGCTTTGAAAAGCAGTGCTTTTCTGCATGGCAGGGGGTTGGACTGGATGGCTCATGTGGTCTCTTCCAACTCTGTGATTCCATTAACTACATGTTTTTGTCTAAATGAAAAAGTCTCAACCACTGCAATCTTTTCATACAGAGGAATATGTTTATCAGGAATAGATCCCATTCTTCTGATCTACATAAATATCTGATCTGTGCAAGTAGTCAAGAGATTCATATAATGATGCTGCTGTTGCTTTAGGCCCCTAGGGCTGCTGACATGCTGCAAAAATAATGCTTTAACTGCCATGCCTCAATGCTATGGAATGCTGGGATTTGTAGTTTTCTGAGACATTTAGTCTTCTCTGTCAGAGAGCTCTGGTGCCACAATAAACCGCAAATCCCAGGATTCCATAGTCTTGAGCCATAGCAATTAAAGTGGTGTCAAACTGGATCATTTCTGCAGTGTGTCAGCAGCCTATGTTTGGCTACAAAGTACTAACCTACAGAGCCAGAATAGAAAAAGTATGGTCATTTTTCTCAGCCTAGCACCTTCCAGACATGTTGAGCTACAACTTCCACCAGCATTGATGGGAGTTGTAGTTAAACACAGCTGGAGGGCACTGTGGTGGAGAAGGTTGAAATATGATTACCTGGTATCTGAGATCTGAGGCCCATTAACACTACACAATTGGTATAATTCTATTATTCTACTTTAATTGCCATGGTCCCATCCAATGGAAGCTGGAGTTTGTAGTTTGGTAAGGAACTGGAACTCCCTGGTTGAGGATTCTAAATGCCCCTCCCTAAACTGCCATCCCCAGGATTCCATAGGATGGAACCATGGGAGTTAAAGTGGGATCAAAGCGTTATTATTTGGTAGTGTAAATGGGCCCCTGTACTAGGCCTAGCTTTAAGATGAGCTTTAACTCTACTTGATTTCAGCTGTAAGAAGTCACTATTATATTGGAGTCTCTTTCTGAGAAACACCCTGGTATTATTACAGTATATGGGAATCTAAAGTTTAAATCATAAATGACTCATGCCATTGAGGATGTGAATGCAAAGGATATTTTCTCCCTATAGCTAAATGATTACTGGTAATGCTTCATTAGCAGGAGCATCGCCTTTAGTGGTGTTAACTCTGTTCCTGTTGGTGGAAGAAGTGGAGGCAATTGTTTCTCTCCTTCCAGCTGTAACACTTTACACCCTTGATAATCTGATGCAAGGGTGTGGAAAAGCAGGGGTGTAAGAGGAGGAGGAATAGGTCAACCCTTCCCTCTCTTATCCAGGAGAAACCTCTGTTGCATCAAGGTCCCTTCCAAAAACAGAAGCTCTTCCATTTGTGGCATATTAGTTAAGGTCCAAGCAAATATATTTAGAATAGCCACTTACCTGGTTGCTTGTGTTCAAAAAGTATCTGACGGCAACTGGGAAGGGAAGCCTTGGTACATTTATTTTTTGGGAGGTATGTTTTGGGGCCAATGTACCCACTGAATAGCAGGGATATGTATTAATTGGTTACAGAAAATCAGAAATACAAGGGTTTGTCACCACTTTATCCACTTTAGCTCTCCTATGGAATCCTGGTATGGAATCCTGGTATGTGTAGCTTTATGAAGTATTTAGCCTTTTTCTATCACAGAACTCTGATGCCTTGCCAAACTATAAATACTAGGATTCCATGGGACAGAACTGTGGTGGATAAGGTGGTGACAAACTGCGGTATTTCTGGAGTGCACACAGGCCCTCTGTGGCAAATTAAATCTTTAACATGTATTATGGCATTAGCTTTCATGGGCTAGAATCCATTGTTATTTTTGTGAACTTGACAGGCTGCTTCAGAGTGAAAGTCAGTACTCTTAATTGACCTTCACACAGATGTGCAATACACTACTTTATGGCAGACCAGTTTAGCTACTGGTGCAACTCTCTTCCTTTTCAACTATTTTATTTGTCTAGACTCGGCTGATATAATAAAGCTGCAGTGCAAGATCCACAGGGGCGGGGGCAAATTCCACTAATCTCCTTGGGGCTTTTTAACACATGTGTAGGAGCATGTCATAAACTGTCTTAATGACAGTGTGCATATTCTTTAACATGACACATCTTGGACACTTTTGTCATTTTCCAGTTTATTCTACTTGGACTGCAGCTTTTCTATAACCAGGTAAATTTCACCTGCTGCATGGATTCTACATGTTTCAACCCACCAGGCACTTAAGCCTGGTGATATTTGCACTCAGTCTGACTCACAAAGGTGTGTACATATCAACTTGAGGGTAATTGAATGGAAGCAGATTAAAATATGTTGGTTTAGGTAGTTAATGGTCTCAGACTGATACCATCTCAGTTGTGTGTGGGCTAGAAAAGATTTGAAAAGCATGCCTTCAGGTATGGCTGATACTGAATGACAGTAGATAGACAGACAGATTTGTCTATCAGCCCCCTTCACTAGTTTTAGTTCTCCAAATGTTTTGTAAACCTTTATTAAACTTTGCACCACCCCTGCAATGTAGGACAACATTAACTGCACAAAAGACAAAACAATCATGTATGCTCATTGACTAGATCTCCCCAATGTGATTTTAGCAAGACAGTAATATGTTGAACATCTTGTGCAATCTTTATCCAATTTTTTCTTTTAATTGTTCTGAAAGTGCTTCTTTTTTTAAAAAAAATCTGCTAACAGAAGCAAGTGATCAAGACCAATTGGGGTAACAGTTTAGTTGAATGGCCTTGCTCCCCCCCCCCGATATTTTTTTTTAATTTTGTAAAGCAAGATTTGGGATTTTAAAAAACTAAAAATGTCCTACAGATACCCAAGGGGGTATGATGGGATAATTTTGCCATGTTCTCCAGCCCCCCAAGCTGTTTTAGGCTCTGTGCAGGTACTTATAGTTTCTTTTCTTGTTGAACAAAGGCCTTTCCTGTGTCTTAAAAAGGCAAGGAGGCAACACATAGAAAAACTCCCCCTCAGAGTTGCTAGGGACAAAACAAACAAAACTGGGGGAACATGAGAGGCTTCAAAATATCCTTGGGGGGTTGCATTTCACCTCCAGACCACATCTTTCCCCCTCTGGTTTAGATACTGATGAGTCAAAAAGAGTATGATTGTTTTACAAAGGTTACAGGGGCATAATGTTGTGTGGGGTGAATGTAGGCAATCAGATTCTAAGGTAATAAGGACTCAACAACACTTGCATACATTTTTCTAAATGCCTTTTATTTGGATGGGGGGGGCTCTCCCTCCACAATTTCCCATGATAAGCTTTATACATTAAGTTGATCACAGTTATAACAGGACTTCCACATTTATGGACAGGATTCTAGCATGGCAAGGGGTTGGAATGGATGGCCCTCGTGGTCTCTTCCAACTCTACAATTCTATGATTTGCATTCAGCTTATTCTTTAGCTTCAGGACAACCACATTCTGATGATTTAAAAGGCTATTGTTGTGATTGTGATATGTGCCTACTTCTGAGTGTAAATTGTTCCTGGGATCTAGTCTAGCCACCGCTAACAATATAAATTTTCCTGACTCTGCACATCTTCAATCAAAATGTTTAATGGCTGCTAATAACTTTCTGTTGTTGTTGGAAAATTTTACTTTTATGTTACCTGGCTTTTCCAGATGAAAAGTAAAGGTGGTTAAAAAGTGTGAGGGGGCGGGTACGTGTCTGGAAGTAGACTTTTCTTTTTCTTTCTGTCAACAAGTGTAGATTAGTCAGGGGCACTTACCATTTTTAGTAATGAGCTTGGGCATAAATATGGCTAAGTCAAGTAGAACAAATCTTCTTGTAAGCCTTTGTATAGTAGAGATAAAAGACAGATTTCTAATTTGGATAAAACAGAACTAAAAATTCTGAATAATTCACTGAAATAAATTACCCACTCTTCAGTCACATGAATTAGGCAATTTAGGAATAATGCTATTCTGCAGCTACATAATTGGGCTCAAGAATACAATCTTGTACACCCTTACCAGGAAATAATAAGCTTCACTGATCTCAGTGAGGCTTACTTCTGATCTAGAGCACTGTACTGCACAAGCTTAGCAATAAAACGTTTAAAGCAACAACAACAAAAATACACATTCTAATAGAAGTATTGAGCTTTGACACCAATGAGAACTTTATTAGGTGGGTTATATACAAATCTTAAGTGAATCTCCTGCTCAGACACACTTGCCTGAACCTAGTGTTGCTAACTTCTCTGTTACTGTAATGAATGGAAGGGTTATTATCTGGAAAAAACACACACACCATATTCACCACTGTCTCAGTACACCAGATGTGGGGTACATTTTCCACTCTACACTCCCTGACCCGCTTAGACTTATTTTGCCCAAACTCTTTATCGTACAGCTACCAAGATATTCATGCATTACTAGACAGCTTTGAATAGCAGCAGACTCCTATTTGCATGTTTTAAGGCTGCCATTAAATATAGGCCTGAATGTGCTTTGGCATAACTAGACAGAACTACAGTTGAAAGATGACAGAACAGGACAAATCCTAGCACAAGAATGGGCAAAGTCCAGACCCAGAGCTATTTTTGTGCCCCCCATGTCATTTTTTTTAAAAAAATTTAAAATTGTTTTTGCCCCCAAATACCCTCACTATGTTTTTGCCTCCCCACAGCCTGGTCACTTCCTGTTGTAAAAAAAGCTTCTCTGGACCTAAAACCATAGCAAAAATTCCCCTGTACCCTCCTGTTTTTTTGCAGAGATGAGATAAAGCAAGGTTTGTGGTCCTCCAAGGTACCCTATGGGGTAAATGTGACCCTCTAGCCTCTCACAGTTGCCCACCCTTGCCCTAGGATAAATAAAACAGGTAACATTTCTTTGGTGCCCAGCACATCAATTTGCTTTTTAAAATTTATTTATAATCTATATTATAATATTTAAAACTCTTGGGTATGTTGCCTTTCTCAGTGTGCTGATTGGCTGCTCAGGAAACAGACCCAACCAAACACCACCCACATGCAAATTCCCTCTCCACCTCACAATCCACTCCTGCCACTCAATCTGTGGCCCAGATTGGGACCCAGACAGTCAACTGGTGGTGGCAGCCGTGGCATCAGAGCATCAAAGCAAGTCACCCTCAGCAATTCCGGGGAAAGTATGGAATGCTGAGAAGAGGGAGAAGGAATTTTAAAATCCACTGGCCTACCTTACAGGTTGTTGTGAGGTCTACCGTGCGTTTTTGGGGAGTTGTATAATGGCATGTTACACCAGGTACAGCTAGTATACATATACCAGCCTTCCCCAACCTAGTCCTTCCAGATGTGTTGCAATATAACTTGCATCATCCTGAG
This sequence comes from Gambelia wislizenii, assembly GCA_030847615.1. Taxonomy (NCBI): domain Eukaryota; kingdom Metazoa; phylum Chordata; class Lepidosauria; order Squamata; family Crotaphytidae; genus Gambelia; species Gambelia wislizenii. Next base: position 291,967,546 of record JAUMIR010000001.1, on the reverse strand, counting down.
CCAGTTGGTTTATATTAATTGTAGTGCTTATATTGCTCAATGCAGAGTATTCAGCTGATTTTTAACTGGAACAAATATAAAACTAGACACTGAAAATGAAGTATATTTTAAAACAAATTGATGGGAAATCATTTTAAAAAAGCTAAAAATTAATTTTTTTTAAAGTGGTAGTTCTGTCTGTAGAATTAGGTTGTGCTTGTGTGTTTTGTAAAAGACATGGATTGGTCCCTTAGTTCCCCAGAGGTGATGCAGACACCAGATCATCCACCTCTGCTTTCATGGTTTAGAATCATAGTCTCATAGAATTGTAGCATTGGAAGGGGCCATAAAGGCTATCTAGACCAACCACCTGCCATGCAGCAATATACAACCTCAGCACTACTGAAAGATACCCATCCAACCTGTTTAAAAACCTCCAAAGAAGGTCCATCACTCTCAGAAGCAGTCCATTCCGGGACTGAACAGCTCTTATAACAAAGAAGTTCTTCCTAATGTTTAGGTAGAATCTTGTTTCACACACCATTGGTTTGTGTGCTAGTCTCTGGAGCAGGAAAAAAATGAAGCTTGCTCCATCTTTGTTGTTTTTTCTTTATACACTATCTTTAGGTAATCTTATCCGTTCATATGGTTTTTCAATATCATCTCTATGCTGATGCCAACCAAGTAGTTCAAGGCTCAAGCTATCCAACATATGATACAAAAACCAATGAAAAATTGAATTGGACATAGCTCCCACTTTGGAAGAGACCCTTAAGGTCATACAGCAAATGAAAAATGGCAAGGCAGCTGGGATTAATGGAATCCCACCTGAAGTTTGGAAACATGGAGGTCGTGTACTCCATGTTAAATTCCACAAACTCCTTGTAAATTGCTGGGGAAAAGGGGAACTGCCATCAGATCTCTGAGATGCAGTCATCATCACCCTGTACAAGAAAAAAGGAGCAAAATCAAATTGCTCAAACTATCGAGGTATAACACTGCTCTCTATTGCTGGAAAAATCCTTGCAAGGATATTACTGAACAGATTAGTTCCTACTATTGCAGAACTTCTTCCCGAAAGCCAATGTGGCTTCAGAGCCAATAGGAATACTACAGATATGGTATTTGCCCTTAGACAACTGCAAGAGAAATGTAAAGAGCAGAACAAGGGACTCTATGTAATATTTGTTGACCTTGCCAAATATTCAACACCGTAAGTAGAAAAGGTCTGTGGCAGATCCTGGAAAGACTAGGATGTCCCCCCAAATTCCTTAAAATGATTATCTTGCTACACGAGGGCCAGCGCGGTCAAGTCAGATATGGCAATGCTCTTTCAGAGCCCTTTCTAATAATGAATGGAGTGAAGCAAGGTTGTGTTCTTGCTCCAACTTTATTTACAATCGTCTTCAGCATGATGCTCCAAAGGGCTACAGCAGAGCTTGAAGAAGAAGATGGCATCTATATATGTTACCCTACTGATGGTAGCTTGTTTAACTTAAGCCGTCTGAGGGCTCGCACTAAGACGCTAAACTATCTAGTCCGTGATCACCACCACCACCACCACCTTTTACATGATATTGCTTCAAATATTTAAAGATGGCTATCATGTCACCTTTTAGTCTTCTCTTCTCCAAGTTAATCGTACCCAGCTTCCTAAGTCATTGCTCATAAGGCTTGGTTTCCAGACCTTTGACTATCTTGTTCACCCATCTCTGGATATGTTCCACTCAAGAAAGATATTGGCAAGTATCCTTCCTGAATGGTAAATTCCTTGTGTAGTTGCAGAGAATCCCGGTTTGCCCACCTTTAAGACTGGTTCTCCATCATGATTAAAATCTAGCTGGAGCTTCTGCCAGATGCTTTCCCCCTTGTCTGCGCAGCAGGTTTTCTGTTTACAAGTGTGGGTATGGATCTTCCTCTTAATAAGCAATATTTTTGCCAAAAATATATATAATTAAATTCTTGTGAATGTAACTTGCTTGAAATTAAAATAACCAAGAAAAAAAACTGGTTTGCAAAACAGCCTTTTATTGTATCCGTGCCACACATACTAGTGAAAAATAACACTCCTAAAAAAAGGAAAGAAAGAAAGAATGCTACCTTTTCCACAACGTTTTGTTTTCAATGAAACTTCAAGTACTCTTACATAGGTACAAAAAAAAAATCTGATCTATCTGCCTCCAACAGGCCACCACAACACACAGTAGATAAAACACAGTGGTTACAAATGTCTTTTTTGTTATTTCTGTGGCAAGGCAAATGGAGGGAAATGTTTTTATGAAAAAATACTGTGCGCATAGGAAATTGTCACAATTTTATTCCACATGGATACAAATGATTATACTTGAATTTGAGGCCCTGGTGGCTTGAAATTATATAACAAAATAGAAAAATGGAAAACTAATATCCCCTACACCCTGTTTTAAAGGCAGGCACTACAAAGATTAAGGAGACTCCACAGTGTTGGTAGAGGATAGTTACTGTACAAGCCATATAGCTATAATTACCTTAAAACTAAAATAAAATGCTACAGTCCTTCTAAGGCATAAACAATAATGTCTGCAAACAATATGTACACATCATACATATTTAAAACAAGACTTAATATAAACAATAATGAACAGTATATACATATGCCTCATTTTCGTCACTGTCTTGAAATACAATTTAACTACACAAGTGATGCAGCAACATATATATAAATGTACTTGTAACTCTACAGTAAAGTTTAATTCTCCGTGCTTTTTACAGCACATCAGTGTAAACAGTTTTACTTGGCTTTGTTTTATATTTTAAAACATTCCTTGTTGTATTTTCAAGATTTAAAGCAATTTTATTTTCTAATTCTTCCTTTTCACAGAAAACGAAGAGTCTGGATGCTATTTAATCATAAATAATTCATAAAATTAAATACATTTACTAAAAAATAAACTACAAAGTAAAAAAAATGAAAAATAGATATTTATTGAAAGGGAAAAGAGAACCTTTTTCCCCAAGTAGAGCTCTGGTGGTTGAATATTCAGTGCGTTTTGATATATTTTAAATTGCTATTGCACTATTACACCCCTTACATTTTAATTCTTTGGGTGTGCTTCCCTGTTCTACCTAAAATAGTTTGATAAAACACACAAACCAAGAACCAAGGGCCATGGTTGCTATAGGAGTGACGCCTCAAGAATTAGTACCACTCCCTTGTGATACTTTAAGGAAAAATAAAACAGTCATTAGTTATGCATGTGCCTTGTACTTTAATGTAAATACAGTTCACATTGCTGGTCTCATTTGTCCTCATTTAAGAAAAGAAAACATGTTGACTGTGATCACTTCAGCTCACTTTAAAGATTTCTGTCCATTTTTTTTCAAAATGTTTCCTCATGTTGTGGCCAGCCCGGCCTATATCAGAATCATCTTCATTAAATGTTTCACAGTTGTCAAACACAAGCCTAACATCAACAGCAAAGGCTTCAAGATTAGGATACCTGAAAAAGTAAAAAAAAAAAAAAAGTGCTGTTTTTTAAAAGCACATACTGAAAACAATAATTCTTTAACCCCTAGAAATGAGAATTTGTTTAGAATTGTAGTGTACCAAGAGTAAACACATTGCACCAACAGTTTATTATTTTTTACTAGCCAGCTGTAAAGTCTGATTTCACCAAAATACTACTCTAACAATATTATAGTCAGGCCCATAGCCAAAAATTTTGAGTTGGGTGGTTTGAGTACAATTAACACAGCCAGCAAGGTTAAATGAAAAGAAGGTGAAGCATTTAACAATGTAAATACTTTATTAAATAGGCACCACATCTTCCTCCTGTGCATAATAAATACGCACATAGTTATGGCAAGTGCAACCCAGTGAGATCAGTGTCCAATCTGTCTGTTTTCTGGGAGAGAAGACCAGAAGGATGTTGAGGTGACTGGTCTCAATGGGCTATAGACCCAATGATTCTGTTCAGCTGTCCAGGGGGTGTTGGACTCCCAACTCCCAGCAGCACTAGCCAGCATACCCAATGGTGAAGAATGCTGGAGGTTGCAGTCCAAGAACATTCTGGAAGACTGCGAGATTCATACTCCGGGTCTAGAGTAATTGGCCACTAAGAATTCTGTGAATAAAAGGAAAGGCATTTTAAAAACCTAATTTTGGTTATTGTTTTTTTAAAGAGGAATTTGGAGTCTTTGCAATTCAAAGAAACATACTTAGGCTCTGCTTGGTAGTGGTGAAGGGCACCCAGTAGATGAAGCACTAGTTATATGATAAACAAACAAAAAGTACACCTAGTTCTCCCTGCTTATAACCCAGGGTTTAATCACCATCTCACTTGTTGGCATGCAAATATCTTCAGGGTACAGCAACAAAAAGACACGGGCTGGAATACATGATTGCAGCTATGAATGTGTAACCTAGAGTTACACAATTATAACTGAGTCATTTTCATAATCCCTTTGTATTCAATAGTGTAGGGCATAAGTAGGGGTCGTAAAAGTCCCCCAATCCTGACTTACCAGGCAGCAGATACTGCTAGCAATGGGAGTCTGTTCTCCTGTCAATCAGGAAGCAGTTGACCAATGTTTCCATGCCCTCCTGCCGATGATCTCCAGTGTGAGAAGGAACTGAGAGAGGGATCCTGTTTCCAATTGTCCCATCAGAGATCGTTTGTAGGAGAAGGATGGAAACATCAGTCTTCTGTGGCCTGATCAACGGGAGAACACCCACCCACTGCCTGTTGTTTGCCCAGTAAGTCAGGATTGGGAGGATATGACTGGGAGACCCTACTTATCTACGCAACTAAGGTAGTTACATATCTAAGTAGCACATGCAGAATTCGGGCCATGCTCTGTAAGACTTGTTACTTTTCTGTTTGTCAAAAACACAGACAAGCACATAGTGCCTGTTGGGGAGTATAATTGTGAAAGGCTAGTCAGGCATAGATATGTGCTACAACAGTGACATCACTAGGGTTTGTGTCACCCAGTGCGGTAACTCATGGTTTTACCCCCATAGACCGCCTCCTGTATCAGACCATGCAGAATCCTTAGTAATACCAGCAATCTACACAATCTGTGCATGACTTTGAGGATCACTGAAAACCTACATGTGGGAGAGAAACAAGAAGGAAAGCTTGCCTGGCTGGGATATTTATATATATAAAAAATACATTTATGTTGTAACATTGCACAAAATATTTATAGCCATTTTGGTGTCACTCCTTCTGATGGTGTCACTCAGTAAGGTCCAGATCCCCTGCACCCTCAGTGACGCCACTGTGCTATAACACATTCTTCTTCTGTGAGTTCCATACCCTATGTTGCCAGAAGGGAATAGCAAAATTTCCTTTTCAGCCTAACCTGTCATGTTTGGTTGCTTTAGGCTTCATAGTTCAACTAGTTAAAATATCTTTATGCCATCAGGCTTTTAGAACCTGACTGGGAGAGGCTTTTAATGCTATGTGGTGCTGTTTTTAAGGTTTGTACAGACAACCCTCCCTATCCATGGGTTCTGCAGCTACATATTCAACCAACCACAGAGAGAGAGAGAGAGAGAGAGAGAGAGGGACAGAGTGTATATATTTAATTAAATTAAATAAATAAAATATAAGGGACGCCATTTTACTATGCCATTGTGTATATTTGAGAACTCACGCCAAGCAAGTCTTGAAGGGAAACAACAACGCAGAAAGAATCACAACTCAAAAACATCACCCAAGGAGACCTTCTGCTGTGCTTTCTGCAACCGGACTTGTTTATCTCGGATTGGCCTTTTTAGTCATCAGCGCGCTTGCAGAAAGCGCGGGATGAGTCCTTCCTGAATCTTCATTTGTGAAGAAAAGCCAGAAAAGTATATAATGGGACTTCAGCATCCAGGGATTTTGGTATCCATGGGGGAGGGGTGGCTGGGTTTCTGGAATCAAATTCCAGTCAATACTGAATACCCACTGCATATAGTCTTTTAACAAATTTTAGTATTTTTTAATGTTTAATGTTCTTAACTTTATAAACTGTTTAATTATTTTTAACATAACTTTTATATTCATATTTATTAACTTTTATATTTATATACTTTTCTTGAAGGTTTAGTAGTTTTAATCTGTATTGTTATTAAATATGTTGATAGCCACCTTGAGTTCCATTATTGAGAGAAATTAATAAAACAAACAAACAAATAAAATGATGTCTCCATTACTCAATACTACCTCCTCTGGCTTTCCACTGGTAAACTGTACCAAGCAGAACCAATGCAAATGCAAATCAATGAAACAGAAGTAGAACTTCACATAGCACATGGTACACCTATGTAATTCACTAGATGCTGTTATAGCTGCCAACTTGAATGAATACAATAGAGGATTGCCAAAGGCAATCACCATGACTCTATCTTCCCTTCACTATCGTAGGCAATAATCATTAGCAGCAGTAGCTGATGAGCCCAAATTGGAGGGTGCTATTGGGTTCATATCCTTCTTGAGGTCTTCCCGTTGGCCTCTGTGAGATCACAGTGCTGGATGAAATCAACCTTTGGCCTGGTGCAGCAGAGTTCTTAGGTTCTCATTGCTGCTGCTTCTCCTCCATTAAGCACCAAGGTCAACTTACCAGTGCAAATATAAATACAAATATGAATGCCCATTGCAACTTAGCCCTAGGAGTGTCTATATTACCTAGTAAAAATACTGTTTGGTGCATGCAAGCTGGCAAACAACTTGTTGAATACTGAGTATGCCCTTATACATGAGGCTCACTGAGTATTTTATTCACTGATTGTCCCCTTAAATACATCCCTAAATGAGATTTTGTTGGAAACAAGAAAGACTGGATACACCTGATTCAGGTCCATCCAAATGAGTAGAAAGCCCATAAATGTCTGCCCAAATTTATCAGTCTATTAGTATCTATTTTACATTAAATGGCTTCAGAATCAGAAACAAAGAGAGGTTGGGAGACAACTGGACCTAGGCCACCTCTAGGAGTCGCTGGACTCCTAGCACCACCATACTTCCCATTTGAAAGCAAGCTGCTTCACCTAATGCCCACCCATCAAAAGTTGTTTATCCTACACATTAGGAGTATCTTTATGGCAAATCTGGTATATATGTATCTGACACGTTGTCTTGCAACAAGTGTTCCAGATCTGATGTGAGTCAATGTCTGCACAGTCATGAGAAACAAGCTTAACTTCACTGGTATGTTTGTAGCAATAACTTGAGACAATGGTCTGCCTTGACTGGTCTTTAGCCCACGCAGTTGAAGCTAAGTTAACTGTGGATCTATCTTGCTCACCAATGGTGCATCCACATTTATTCTACAAATCCTCTCAGCAATTGTGATGTTCTGGGAACTGAGTATACCTGAAATCTGACTTTAACTAAATTTTAATTTTAAACGGTGATCGATGTTTCCCTCCATATGGTTCCTCTTAAGTTTTACTTACTGTCCACTATTTAGCTTGTCTCGAATGGTGGAAAAATCCATGGGCTTTTTAATAACTTTCCTATAACCAGGAACATGTTTCAAGTTTACAGGGAGTAGAAAAGGCCATGCATCTTCATGAGTTTCCAATTCAGACAATAGCATGCTGGGAAAAACAAAACAAGATAGATCAGTTTCTGAATGGCTTTATACTTCACATAACATTGTTTAGCTCTAATTCTTTAAATAAGAATGTTCCTTACTGTGAATAAGTTGTATATTTCCAAAGCAAAGCTTCAAAATCAAAATATATGTGATTTGAGAAGAGAAATAAAAGGGAAAACTGCCACCTTCACAAAATGGAAGGAAAGGATATCCAGCAACCTCCTAAAGTTTTGTATCAGATAAACTTTCACTTCCCCCACTTTGTGCACATATCAGGAAATGAGAGGTACTTACTGTGAAGGTTCATTTTTGGATTTATTTATTTATTTAATTATTTATACCCCGCTCTTCAGCCACAAGGCTATCAGAGCGGCTTACAAATTGTTTTAAGCAATAGCTATTTACACATCTACACTGCATTAAACAGTTTCCAATGTGTGTTAGCTAATTGGCAAGAGAAGCAATCCACTTCCTGGCACATGAGGTGATGAGTGGATTGCTCCTCTGTGCCATCCAGAGAAAAACAGATTCTGATATTCTGTATCACTTGAAAGTTTCTAGCTATGCAGAAAATTACGGGAAGCATCAACTGGTTTCTTCTACCTTAAACATAAAATCAGCCTTCTTCTCTCCCACCCCCCTTTCCCATCTGTATCTTCACTGACTTGCTTTTTTAACATCTTGCTTGATTAAGAAATCTGTGGATCTCAAAGCTCTAATTTTGGTGACCTCAAAGTTGCCCAAATGTACTATATTAACAGAGATTTTAGAACTGTTCTTTGACTAACACAGCTCTTTTTTATGCACATTTAGTAGATAGCTTTTCTGAAACATGCCCAATTGAGATCTCACAAATGTGGGATACTTGGGCATAACTGCAGGAAAGAAGTGAAGGGAAGTATGTCCTTTCTGTATCTTAGGTTGTTGTACATTCAATCTCTGTGCTCAGGTTTTAGTGCCAGCTCCTACACTGGCTTCAGTGGCAAAGACAGCTGTTTATGCAGTCAACAAAACAGATTCAGATCTGTTCCCCACTCCCATGGCCAGGATAATGGGAAAACACTGAGGCATTAACAAGCTTTGTGTACACATGTATGAGAAGCCCCTGAACTGGGCTGATTGCCTGCGGTCAAAAAATGATGTACTGTATACCACAATAAATACATTGGCTTTGATCCAAAGAACCATGAGGGGAAGAAGAAAATGCTTTTATGCTGTGCCGGCAACAATTTTTCAGGAGCTAGTGCATGACTTTTCACAGTGTAACACTGCAGTGTATCATAGGTTGCATTCCAGTAAAAGAAAGAGTGAATATCAACATAGAGAGTTACTGAGGTTGTACATAGCCTTACATGACAAATTCAGTAAGCAGGACAACTCTGAAAGGGAGGTCCCACAACACTCTTCTGCTAAGCTGAAAAACAGCCATTCTATTAAGTAAGAAGAGGGTTTCTACCTATGGGGAATGTTTAGTTATCAAACCCCAGTAGCCTCATTGAGCGTGGCTAACAAGAAGGAATTATGGGAGCTGTAGTCCAGAACAGCTGGAGAGACAGATTTCACAGCTCTGTGCTAATGGATGGCTACCACTGGCTCCAACCCAGTGACATCTATAAACCTATATGGGAATTAATTTTATTTTAATACCAGATACACCTCTCCCTCAAAAGAAAGGCTCAGGATGACCTCACCGGTAAGCAGTCCTGAAAAGTTGTTCCCTGCCTACTAGGATCAAATGGGGAGGAACTACCCAAGCAATCGGATGTTCTATAGCTCTCCCCACTGGGAAAAGAGTTTCTTTCTTTCTCCCCCAATTAATGCTTTAAGTGGACAAGAGCCTCCCTGGAAGAAAAATGCCCCAAGAGCCCCAAGGGGAGCTACAGAGAAGGAGAATGATAAAATTCCATCCCATCGACCCCCTTGACTCTGAACATGGTGCCCTCCATCTTCCTTGTTTACATATGTTTGAGAAGACTGAAGTTTAAACAAGTGGATCAACTGCCATCACTTGTCATTTAGGAGCTTTTGTTTGTCCTCAAACAAAATTTAAAATAAATATACCCTGACAGGCAGTACCTGCATATAGCCATGTCTTTAGATTCATCTCGTTTAGCTTTCTTCACAGGGGAAACACTTTCCTGTTTTGATGGGCTAGCAGAAATATTTTCATCTATTTTCCTCTTTTTTGAGTCAATTTTCCCTCTTTTGACAGAGCTGCTTGTAGATGCAGAGTCCTCTTCGTCCATCTCTACCGTTAAAGGCAATTTCTTGCCTTTCTTGTAATCATTAGTTTTTTTCCCTTTGATTAGATTTTTTTTTACTTTTAACGTCTGACCACTTGCCTGCATCAAGAGAAAAAGTCCCAATAAAATGAACACAACATAGTAACGGGCAAGCCAATGTTGATCTCTGTTGGCAAAGCAGTTCCACATAAACGATAATGCCAATGTTAGATTTAACAGAAGAGTACGAGGGTCAATTTATATTACATGCAGGTCATGCATGCCTGCACATACACACACACAAGTACTTACGTACAGAACACCATAAAGGTCCTGGCATCTTCTTCAAAGGCTGTTTTAACCAATGTGCTAGCCCCCCTTCAGGTAACATTCACACACTAAACACAACTTTCTACCGGGCCATAGACTGTAATTGTAACTGGAGGAATATGAACTTCCTGAAATCAGAATTCTATGAGCCAAGCCTAGATCTTTCTGAATTTGGGGCTGGTTTGCAATAGGATTTGCCAATGCCACCAGACAGTCACCTCATCTTTGGATTTGTTGTTTACACCTACCGAATTATGATTGGTCGGACCTTGGAGGGGGTGGGCTTGCAAGGGCAGCCTGGCAATTCAGGATCTACCATTTTTTAATGTCGCCTGAGTGCGGTCCCCCGCTGCCTCTAAAGCCCAGCTGGGTTGTGTATGTGTGTGTGTATAAATTTTTGAAAGGGAAAGCATCTCTTGCGGCAAAGCAGCAGGTGTGTGTGAGGGTTTTACGTGTGGGAGAGAGCGAAAAATCAACCTGGGCCAAAAGCATCTCCTCAAAGGAGGAAGAGGAGCTGCTCTTGACACGTGAGGAATCCCATTGTGGAGTGCTCAGGGCGATGCAAAAAGCCGTCCCTCCTTCACTCGGGCTTGGGTGTAGGGGAGAGATCAACGCTTCAATTCTTGTAACATCAACCAGCTCTCTTCTGGGCTTGCCCCAGCTCTCTACCTCACTAGCCTGGTCCGCCCGGCGCCCTCAGCCTCTGAGGCTGCAGATGGGGAAGGTAGAAGAGGGGAATGGAGGAAGAGGCAGCAGCGGAGGACAGGCGGACGATGGGACTGAGAGTCCCATCATCTGCCCTTTCCCCAGCTGCAGCCAGCAAACAAGGAAGAGAGAGGGGAGGAAGGAGGGAGAGGCAGAAGCTGGGGGAAAGGGCAGGCGATAGGACTCTCAGTCACATTGCCTGCCTGTGCTCCACTGCTGCCTCTTCCTCCATCCCCCCCTCTTATCTTCCACGTTTGCAGTGGAGGCTGAGGCTGAGGGCACTAGGCAGACCAGGCTAGTGAGGCAGAGAGCTGGGGCAAGCCCAGAGGAGAGCCAGTGACAAGGAGGAGGGAGGGAAGAGGATGAATTGGGACCATGGGTGGATTGGAGAGGTGGACCGAGTTGATGTTACAAGAATTGGAGCGTTGATCTCTCTCCTACAACCAAGCCCCTGCGAAGGAGGGATGGCTTTCTGCATTGCCCTGAGCACTCTGCAATGGGATTCCTCACGTATCAAGAGCACCTCCTCTTCCTCCTTTGCAGAGATGCTTTTGGACCGGGTTGATTTCTCGCTCTCTCTCCCACATGTAAAACCGTCACACATGCCTGCTGCTTTGCAGCAAGAGATGTTTTCCCTTTCAACAATTTACACACACACACACACACACACACACACACACAGAGTCCAGCTGGGCTTTGGAGGCAGCAAGAGACCGGGCTCAAGGGACATTAAAAATGGGTTGTTTGCTACCCCTCCTTCCAAATAGCACGCGTCTGTCCTGATGAGTGCGAGGACCAATAGGGTTCGTCCCGATTTCTTCCCAGATAATTTTTGTCGTGTAGCTGATACCCAAAAAATTTACTACCCATTGGAAAGATGGAAATCTACTTAACTAGAAAGAGTTACAATGGAAGTTCACGGCACTCATTGTGTAAGCAGGCTCTCATACCCTCCAACATTTCACAGATGAAAACCAAGACATGTGTGGTCAAGCTACGTCAGGGGGTGGCTGCAGCAGTTTGATTTTGTCTGTGCCTACTGAATCATGTAGGATTTCACCTCCACTTCTCCTCTCCTGAGTTAATTGAGTAGAAATTGATTTTGCACTTTGCACTTATCTCCTTATCACACTATACCGTTAAAGCATGATTATTCCACATTAATTGCTCTGGCTGCTTCCTGTGTAGTCCTGGGATTTTCAGTTTAGGGAGGGACATTTAGCATTCTCAGCCACAGAGCTCTTAGGCTTCACTAAACTACAAACCCTGGAATTCCACAGGAGGTAGCCATAGCAGTAATAATAATAATAATAATAATAATAATAATAATAAAATTTATTTCTATTCTGCCCCTCTGCAACACAATTGGGGTGGCCTACAATATAAAAACTCCATAATTGCAGTACCCTAGCCCACCCACCCCTTAAAATAATATTAAATTAGAAGAGATTAAAAACATACAATAATTAAAAATATATTAAAATAGAAAAAAATTAAAAACATACAATAATTAAAAAAAAAATTCCAATGGCAGCTCAAAGGAAAAGGATAGCCGAGTCTTCAGGCCAGGATAGTTATTCAGGAAAGGCCTGCCGGAAAAGATCCATCTTGACAGCTTTTTAAAAGCTGCCTAAGGTGGTAATAAGACGGATCTCGTCCGGCAGGCCATTCCATAATCTGGGAGCAGCAGCAGAGAAGGCCCTCTGGGAGGTCACCGACAGCCTTGTTTTCATAGGTTGTAACAGATTCCTCCCAGAGGACCAAAGTGCACGTGGAGGGTCATACGGGAGGAGGTGGTCCCAGAGGTAAGTTGGACCCAAGCCATGTAGGACTTTAAAGGTCATAACCAACACCTTGTACTGCGCCCGGAAACTAATAGGCAGCCAGTGGAGAGCTTTTAGCACAGGTGTTATGTGCTCTCTTCTGGAAACAGCAGAAATCAACCTGCCATGTTCTGAACTAGTTGAAGTTTCAGAGTCAAGCACAAGGGTAGCCCCATGTAGAGCGCATTACAGAAATCGAGATGGGAGGTTACCAGTGCATCTACCACAGTTTCGAGGTCCCTGGTTTTCAGGAAAGGGCGCAGCTGGTGTATCAGCCGAAGTTGATAACAGGCACTCCTGACCGTCGCATTTACCTGATTAGTCATCAGGAGCGACGGGTCCAGAACCACCCCCAGACTGTGAACACAATCCTTGGAGGAGAGTGTAGTTCCTTCCAGGATTGGAAGTTGTATTCCCAGACCTGGTTTCGGGCCCGTAATTGTTAGTAGCTCCGTTTTGTCTGGATTCAGTCTCAATTTGTTTTTTCCTCATCCAGTCCATTACTGCTTTAAGACAATCATTGAGAGGTGAGACGCCATCTGAAGTTGAAGCTGACGACCGAGACATCGAAAAATATATCTGGGTGTCATCAGCATACTGATGACACCATAATCCATGCCTCCGAATGATCTCCGAATGATCTCTCCATGCCTCCGAATGATGTTAAATAGCATCGGGACAGAATGGCACCCTGAGGAACGCCACAGTTAAGTTCTATTCTAATAGAGCAACTGTCTTCAAGCCTCACCCTCTGGGATCTGCCTGAGAGGAAGGAGCAGAACAGCCTGAGAGGAAGGAGCAGAGAGGAAGGAGCAAGGCAGTGCCTCCAATTTCTAACCCCCTCAGGCGATCCAAGAGGATGGAATGATCTATTGTATCAAAGGCCGCTGAGAGGTCCAAGAGCACCAACAGGGTCACACTACCCCTGTCGATACCCAAGCGGAGGTCGTCAGCCAGAGCAACCATGGCAGTCTCAACTCCATATGCCGTCCTAAAGCCAGTTTGAAATGGATCTAGATAATCTGTTTCATCCAAGAGAGCTTGGAGTTGGGAAGCAACCGCCTTCTCAATCACCTTGCTTAAAAAGGCAGCAAGGAGACTGGCCTATAGTTGTTCCTGTCCAAGGCGTCCAGGGAAGGCTTTTTCAGAAGCGGTTTAACCGCCGCTTCCTTCAGACAGGGTGGAACGGACCCCTCCCTGAAGGACGCATTGATAATATCCCTAAGGAGTACTCTCAATGCATCACCCCCTTGGGTGGCTAGCCAAGATGGACAGGGATCGAGGGGACAAGTAGTCTTCCTCACTTTACCAAGGAGCTTGTCCACGTCATCGGTACTCACAGATTGAAGCTGATCCAATAAAATTTCATCAACGGAGTTGCTGGACACCTCGTCTATAGATTCTGTCATAACACTGGCATCTAAGTTGACTCATATCTGAGAGATGTTATCTGCAAAGTGGATGCTAAACGTGTCACAGCAGGCTGTGGTCTGGTTGAGTAAGGGGTTCTGTGCAGGTGGAATCTGCGTCAGCTCCCCCACCACCCTAAACAGTTCTGCTGGACGGGACTCTGCAGACGCCATACGTGCAAAGGAGAAAGACTTCTGCGCTGTACATATCGCTTCTCGATAAGAATCAAGGAAATTCCTATTATGAGTCTTGTCGGATAAGAGTCGAGTCTTCTGCCAGGTGCGCTCTAGTCGTTGTCCAGCCCGCTTCATCTTCCTAAGCTCCTCTGAGTACCAGGGCTTATGGTTAGGAGCAGGCTGGAAAGGACGTTTGGGAGCGATTGTGTTGATAGCCTTGGAGAGGTCGGTGTTCCAAATATTAACTAAAGCTTCAACAGAATCACTGGCGTTACCAACCATTAAACCCTCCAAGGCTTTCTGGAATCCAATTGGTTCCATTAGCCTTCGAGGGTGGACCATTCTAATAGGTCCACCACACCTGGTGGAGCAGACAGTGGCTCTTAGCTCCATCTTGACCAGGAAATGATCCGTCCATGACAATGCGGAGGTTTCAATAACCTCCGCCCACTGATATTTCTGTTCTGTACTAAAGGCCGCATCGAGGGTATGACCTGCACAGTTAAAGTAGAATAATAGTGCTATAACAGTGTAGTGCAATAAGGCTCTCAAGTCTGCAGCAACTGAAGTAAGCTGAGGACAAAGGGGAAAATGGAAAGAAGAGAGAGAAACTAGGGGGTTGTCTAGATGGTGAAAACAATCCTAATAGAATTCACAGAGAATACCTGTCTCAATGAGATCCAACCAAGATTCGTGATTTTTGGAAGGAGAGGGCCCAAAAACTCCATTTTCCCAAGGTTTCTTACTAATGCGTAGGAATGCGCATTACCGCTCATTTGGACATCCATTTCACAGCACAGCGCATTCTTGGTGAGGGCAGAAGTGGAAAACTGATTGGTCAGATATGCGCAGGGGGCAGGCTTGCCGGCAATGGAAGTGGACGGAAGCACCATTTTATGCAAGTTTTATGTTATTGTGTTATTGATTGTGCGCTTTTTTGCTTCCATGGACAGCAGCCTACTTCATCAAATGGAGCTCATAAAGTGGGCCACAATCCCAACCAAACCTGGTACCCTTTAAGATACCACAAGACTCCTTGTTGTTTTTCCTGAAGTACACAAAAATGGGTGCCCTCATTAGGGGAGGGAAGGAAATTTTAAAAACCAATAATCTTAAAACTAGAGCAATTTTAAGGTCACTCTAGACTTCCAGAGCCACTCTCAGACTATGCAGACTAGAAATTAATCACCATAATTATTGTGGTGACTCAACACTGCTCAATCAACTTTAAACAAAGGCTGCAAAAATTACAGTAAACAACTGTGTACCCAAATGAAAGTCTATATTTTAGGACACTGACTATTTAACATTTTTTTTAAAAAAATAGGATCCAACAAAAAGCACACCAATTAAACTGGCCATTGATACTAAACTCTACAAAGATGTAAATGAAATGGAGATGAAAAAGGAAAGCACACTAGTACAGCCAGACAACAAAACAATGCTTGAGAAAGCTGAAAAATAACATTCTATGTGACAAAATAAAAAGCTGCCTTCATTTTGAATCCAAATGGCTTCAGCAATCTGATAAAAAATTTTTAAAAAGTAATACTCAGAACAAATGATATATTAGACAAAATTTGCAGTTAGAAAAATCTTGATTTAAGGTTACATACACAATGGATGTATTAACCTAACTCCATCAAGGGAAGTAATTGACATTTTTTATAAATTGAGCAGATTTACATTTTTTGATGCATTAAGCTGCACCTAATGTGAGCCAATCCTGCCTCCCTGACAGATGTACCTTTGTGATAGATATGGCTGACAAAATATGTTTGCTACCTGCATATATTGTAATGAAAATGAACTGAGATTTCAGCACATACTCTATCTACTCCTTTTCTCTCTTGCCACTTATGATGACTTTAAATATGTTTTTTTTTACAGGTACATATAAAATGTTTTGTGTGGTCCAAAAAATGCAGTATGTTAAGGTGTTTTGAATGGTGAAAGAGAAAAGCAGTCGGCAAATTATATGTAAAGAAATGTAAATCATTCTTCTAGATTTTCAGAGATCCTGTTTCCATGGTTCATGCAACAGTTCATTTTAAAAACCAAAGAAAGATGTGTAGTAGCTTCATTCTCAATGCCAATTTCCTGTTCAAAGCATATGGGCAAGATCCATCATGCAAGAGACATATTTAGAAATTCCCAACCGTTCCACATTTCTCAGTATTTTTTCCCTGTGGAGTAACAGCTTTATGTTGTTTCAACACATACAAGGTAAAGGCATGTGCAATATACCCATATGCATCCAAATTGTTCTTAGAGGATTTCCCCCCTTCAGAATGTGCCCCCATCATATTAATAAGACAACACTAAAATAATATAAAGTATGCATGTTTCTTAACTTTATGCTCATGAATACATTTGAAAATATCCATTTATCTGGTTGGCTTGTCTAGTCAAAATTGCCCCCTTTGACCCAGACAGTAAAGCTTTTGTGAACTGGTCCCACAGATTTTCTGTATATCAGGGCTGACTAAAAAGGTATGTATGTATGTATGTATGTATAAATGGTCAGTCTATTCAATATTTTTGTGGACTACCAAGCTTTGCAGTCTCTGCATGGAAATACTGCAGCAGTGACAATTACTAGAAGGTGTTGAACTGAAAGACCCCAAGCCTCCTGCCCGCTCGCCCCCCACACCATGGATTCACCTTTAAATTAGTATTACCTTTGCTATGCAGGCAGGACAGAACCAGTCACCATCTGGAATAGTACTGATCTTGGGTCTATGGCAGTAGGTATGGCAGCCTTTGTCACAGCCATCGCAAAGAAGAAGCAGTTCCTCATTATCTCCTTTTCGACATATTTGGCAGTACTGCAATACAAAAAAATACTTCAGATAAATATGCCTTCCTTTAATTATGTGATATGATAAACAATGTATGATGTGCGTGCACTGGAAAAGATAATGCAATTTAAAATAATGTTCAAAGTCTATGGGCCATTTACACATACAACCGGACAAGTAAAGAAAATGGCCAGTCAATCAACATACTCCCCGCCACCCATATAGTCCCTTTGACTATAGACAGAATCCTACTCCAGATTCTCAGCTAGGGATCAGGTAGTTCAGTTAGGTAAAAATGTTTAAAGAATTGTACACCTTTTGTAAGGTCAAACAATGCTCTTTCAGAGGTTTCATATCTCTTGTGTATATATTTTTATAATTCTTCCTCTTCTGACATCTCCCAGATTCAATCCATGCATACACTTTAGGATTTCAGATAAAATCACGAGTGCCACAAAAATTAAGGTGGCACTAAATTAGAAGGAGCTCCAAAGAGATTTTGAGTTATAAGCATGTGGATAATAGAATCTCATTTGAGTAGAAAAACAAATATGCACCACAAAACAGGGATAGTTCTAGTATCTTTTTCATTTGGTTAAAATCTGAAGTTATAGCAGAAGAAGCTGATATATATGAAATGTCACATATCTTATTTAAATAGGTCTAAATGCCACCAAATAATGAAGTTAGCCACTATATGCCCAGAATTTGTGTCCTGATATTCTGTGTGATAGATTTAAGAATCACAGAGATCATGCACAAAATCCAAGCCAACACTTGTGTTACGATTACCACAGACTACCACTTCGCTCACTTCTAGCTAAAGTGATACTAACTCCTAAGATAGAAGTACTTTAATTTTGTGAGGGCAACACAGGTCCTAGAGTAAAATTCAAAAGATTTCCATGCTGGCGATAAGGGTTACACCCTCCACCAGTCCTAAGGATAAAATCTTTAAGATCAATAATGATAGCCTGAGATTCTTACCAAAGAATTTACTCTCGTGACATACGAAACAGAATGTACAATGGGATTTGCTTGTTCTCACTTTCTTCTCACATTATTTTACAAATGCATTCTAGAAACAATAGTATTTCTAGTATTAATGCAAAGCAGGGGTGGGCAAAGTATGGCCCATGGGCCACATGTGGCCACCAGCACCATTTTTGTTCCCCCAGGAGTCAAAAATATATATATTTTTTGCAAAAATATTGTTTCTGCAAAAAAATTGTTTTGTACCAGGATGCTTCCAATGCACTCTTGGAGTGTAGGGGGCATTTCCACCACATTTGGGGGGGGGTATTTTGCCCTGAAATGCTCCAAAATGTCCATTAGGTAGCATTGTGTACATTTCCACCATATTCTGTGGATCCCTTGCGCCAATTTATGACACCCAAAACATGGTGAAAATGTTTCCGGAGATTATCAGATGTGCTAACTACGGCATTATCACAACACCAGGAGATTGCTAGAGGGCTTTCTTTTCAGACAATGTCATTCCCCTCGCGTAATGCTCCCATTCTGCCAGTGCTGCTTTTTATTGATGGGAGATCCCGTCAATACACCCCCATTCCGTTTCTGTCACGGAATGTCCTGTGAGTGAAAAGGTGCCCCGTTTAACTGGCGAGATCCTATTGTCAATGGGAGGTCCTTACCAGAACACTTCCTGATGAGATTGGGACATCCAGGTAAGTGACACATTTTTAAAAAACTTCCTTGGTTTGCTTGGAAGTGTGTTTTTGAGCTTGCTGCCAATTTTTGGCTTGTATTTTTCTTTTTAAATTTCCCACACTCTTGTCTTCTTGTGAGAATGGATGGAATTTCATTCCAGGAAGTGAATGGAGCTCCATTAGAGCTCAATTCACTCCTGGGCTGCTTGCTGATGCTGCTAAAGATAGGTGTGAAAAGTTTTTGTTTTGTGGTGCGACAGGGATGGGAAAGGGGCAAAAGAGTAGATTGTGGGACAGGAATGCTTTTTTCGTTCCTGTTTGATAATCTTCCCCATTCTCATCTGGGGGGAAATATTTATTTATTTATTTATTTATTTATTTATTTATTTATTTACTGTGCAACCCTCCAACATTTACTACGTGGCTAATGTGGCCCCCTAGTCTTTCACAGTTGCCAGTCACTGATGTAAAGTCATCTTAAGGGAAGTAGCAGACTTCTGTCTGTCTGTCTGTCTGTCTGTCCTCTCTCTTTCTTTCTTATTGCCCACTATATAAATGAAATAAGCTGGTAATAAATGGGGTCATAGTAACAGGTACAAAGGAAGTTTAGAAGTTTATAGAAAGCATAAAAGTGGGAGAAGGCAGTAGTTATTTCAACAGTAACATATTCATTGTTTAATTATAAACATTTACCCATTGATTGCTATAGCATAAAAAGCTTAATTTTCAGAAATTTGATGCCCAGGATTCATGCAAAATCTCCTTACATGCATTTGCATGCCTTTTATGAATATGCAATTAACACAGCAGTGCTTGTTAATTTGTCATTTCTATGCGGAGATGGACATTTCAGCCTGTGTGCTTGTAACAAGTCGTCCAATCTGCACGTAAGTTGTATTAAGTGGGCATGCAAAGAAGCCATGCGCATCTTTTAAGCATGTACTTTGCATCTCATTTTTCTGAAAAAGCCTTTAATTGCAGTCTTTGACACCAACTCCCCATAATGGCCACGAGATAAAAGGTGTCAACCCCCCCTCACTATTAGCATAGTGACCGCTCCCAAAGAGGCAGAGAAATGCCCATTCCAGTTTTTAAGAATGACTTAGTCCAAAATAAGCCAGCAGAAGGGCTGTTCGTCATAAGAAAGTTCAGAATGCTGAAGTTTGCTACAAAAGAGCAGTTTCATCAAAAAATATATTCTAATCAATGTAAAAAGTGCAATTGAACTTTTGTTGTAATTTTCATAGGCAGCAATGAAAGATACACTATGAATTGAGGTATCTGGAAAAGAGGAAAATAAGATACATAAAAATCAGTTCACAACACTTACAACTTTCATAATAGATTTTTCCCATGCTATTGATTTCTGTAACTGCTGAATGCACAGAGCTACCTGTGCAGCACTGCGAGCGTCTGACAATGCCCTTCTCCATACCCTTAGCCCTGGAGCAATATCCTCTTCCATTCTGCATTGAAATATAGAGAAATTAAGCAGGTCACATCCATTTTCATCAGGTTCTGAACGCGGAACAATCATTGTCACATTGAAAGCCAAGCAATGACAAAAACGTACACAGCCAGTAAGGGTAATAAAGCTTAAGCAACTAAATTTGATGTAGTGCACAGACTGTGGCTTCGTGCCTCAAAGCTTAGTCACAACCAGTTAAATGTAAGATAACGTTGCAGGATTAACATACGGAACAGGGGGAAAAAAAATCTTTACAAAGCACCATGCATAATAAACGTGATCCATGTGGATCAGAGACATACAAGAAGGTACATAGATAAAACACACAATAGAAAATAGGCTCCAATTAGCAAAGAAGCACAATAATTTTTCAAGTTAATCTCAATAACCTACCCGTCACCATCACCACTAACGGATGGTGCAGGAGCAGGGACAGTAACTGTGCCCACATTATCCAGTTTGATCTGAATGGTGGTACTTAAGGGGCTCTTCAGATACCTTCGCTCTATGTTCCGCTCCAAGTCAGCAAGTCTTGTTACAGCTATATCTAGAGGGTTGTCACTCTTCCGTTCTAGAGTACTGCTACTGCCTTCTTCTCCAACAGCACAATCACCATCACGCTTCTTGTGCAATTTAGTAATTGACTTATGTTCATAATATACCAGGTCTTCCCTTTCCGATGCAGGTTCAGGACACATCCAACCCTATATTTTAATAGAAAGGTTTGCACGTGTTTGTTTGCTACTGTAATCACCTTAGTATGGACAATGGACCCTTTGGTTGTCCCATAAATTGTCTGTTTGTTTCCAGAAGGTTTCAGACATTTGGGGCATAGAGCTTCTTAGCTTTTCTTTCCTGTTCCACTTGGATAACAAGAATTATTACTTATAAGAAGAAGAAAGTTTTATAGCAACAGTATTTTGTCTAACATATTGATGAAAAATGGAGAATCAGCAAGACAAATCTTACATAAAAGGTGAACCTAAAGTGACACCCAAGAGGTAGTCATGGCATTGGAAAACACCTAAACCATGTCCATGTTTCATAGAATTGCTACATAAAGTTTTAACCCTAGAGATTATTTTACGTAACCTACAGTATACAGATTAATTCACATTAATTATCATTGACATTTAAAGCTTTAATATTACACATCTTGTTAGTAAGATAGAAAATAAATCAATGTACTTTTAAGTACATTGGCTCATTCCCCCCCGCCAAGCATTTTTTTTAATGTCAGAAAGGTACCACTGGACTCACACAACTTAATCACAGAAAAAATGTTGGCTGATATGGCCCTAATGAGCATGGTTACAGTCCAAAACCTATCACAAATATGCCCAAGGGCTTGCTCTCAAAATGGAAGAACTACCAAGATATATGGCAAGTGGCAGGCAAAATTCACAGGGAAGGCACTTTGTGAATTTGGTTAGTAAAAGTCTTATAAAATGGGACTGGGTGACATTTTAGGAGCAATTCGATATTGCAAGAGATATTAAGATCCAATATTAGAGGGGACACAGGACTGCTACTAACCCACATCTCCCCAGAGTTCAGTAGAAAGTAAGTGAATGCAAGATCAACTCATAGGTGTGAGCCAGTGAACTGCAATACAGAGTGGGGAAATGCTGAGTGTGGTGAAATGTTAAGCGTAACACGTCTTCTGTTTCTTTTAGTATGATCACAGGAAGGGACTCATGACTTGCTGACAGCCATGTGTTCATCACAATGTCTAGAGCTTATGCCACTAGTTATGCCATTCTTCATATACATTGCCATTGTCATTGTTCATATACCTGGCACATATTCCCTCTCTGCCACAGCTGCTGTTTAAAACACTTTTTTAAATTGATGAAATATTTTAATGCTACATATTGTTAATCTAATGAAACTACAGAGGATTTTTTTTCCAGAGGGACATTATAGAGAAAGCACTTATCCTTAACTGTAAAAGAGCTGCTCTCAAAAGCTTTATCACTTTTGCAATGACATTACTGAAGAGAGGTTTTACTTTAGTATATTTTACCTTGATTTGCAAACTAGCTGATGCCACTCTTCTTTCCAAGTCCTCCACCTGCTGAAGAATAGCAATATCCATGTCCATGGCCTGCTCTTCTATAGACCAGTTCTCCACAATATCTCGTGTTACCTGGTTTTCATCATTTTCATTTACTTCAATAATTGCAGCTGCATTTGGGAATCAGATTAGGTTGCTTTTAGTACACCTTCAGTCTAACCATGTTTGAAAGCTTGCATGAAGTGAGTGTG
Organism: Gambelia wislizenii; assembly: GCA_030847615.1. Taxonomy (NCBI): domain Eukaryota; kingdom Metazoa; phylum Chordata; class Lepidosauria; order Squamata; family Crotaphytidae; genus Gambelia; species Gambelia wislizenii. Next base: position 291,945,128 of record JAUMIR010000001.1, on the reverse strand, counting down.
TGAGTGTAAATTTTGCTTTTCTTGTTAAAACAAGAAGATTTTCTTCTTTTATATATAAAAAAGCTGATAAGCCATTAATTTTTTACGACTCACCTGGATGAAAACACTTGTTATATTGGAACAAAAATGGTCTACACATTGTTTATCATTATGCTTTTCAGAATACTAAAGTGTATTATTTCAGCTACATACCATCTTTATTCTTGAGGCAGGCTAGAGTAATATAATCCATATGTTTTTGTATTTGCTTCTGTAAGGCCTTCTCTCTAATTCCCCTGAGATGCAACACTTTCTGCAAAGCTTTTAGGTCCTCTGGGTCAATAATTCTCCACCAGCCAAACTGCATTTCTGAATAAAAACAATGAGGTGTTTTTGTTTTTTTTTCAAATACTTGAAATGTAATATGTTTTTAAAACAATAAACTTGTTGGCCAAGATCCAGAGTTAAAGAGATATAAGCACAGGGGAGAATTGTAGGCACAGCTGAGGCTTTGCTTCTTGCTTGTCTTGCAGCCATTCCTACTACTGAAGAGAAAAACACTTTTGAACCATTTAAATATAAGTGTAAGACAATTCCTTTTGTGACTTGGACAAAGGGAAATGAAATAAGAAATCTTGGGCTGGAAATCTTTGTTCTCCAGAGGATACTTACTATTTACCTGTTTATTAGTTATGTTTATATTCTGCCTTTCCTTCACTTAGCTCAAGGCTACCAGCCAGGTGTTGTACAGTTGCCCTTCCACATTTGCGACTTTCACATTCGCGGTTTTGATCATTCGTGGAAAGCTGCCTGTGCCCCCCCGCTCAACCCCCCACTCCCTTCCCAAGGCAGCAAGGGGCTTCTTAGGAAGCTCCTTGCTGCCTTGGGAAGGGGTGTGTGGGAACCAGCTGGCGCGCTCGCGCTACACCCCACTCCTTTCCCAAGGCATCCAGCGGCTTCTCAGGAGGCTCCTCGCTGCCTTGGGAAGGGGGGATGGGAAGCAGCTGGCGCGCTCGCGCTACACCCCACTCCCTTCCCAAGACAGCCAGGGGCTTCTTAGAAAGCTCCTCAATGCCTTGGGAAGGAGGGGTGGGAAGCAGCTGGCACGCTTGCGCTACACCTTACTCCCTTCCCAAGGCAGTGAGGGGCTTCTTAGGAAGCTCCTCGCTGCCCTGGGAAGGGGGGGTGGGAACCAGCTGGCGCGCTCACGCTACACCCCACGGCAGGGAGGGGCTTCTTAGGAAGCTCCTCGCTGCCCTGGGAAGGGGGGGTGGGAAGCAGCTGGCGCGCTCACGCTACACCCCACTCCCTTCCCAAGGCAGGGAGGGGCTTCTTAGGAAGCTCCTCGCTGCCTTGGGGAGGGGGGGTAGGAACCAGCTGGCGCACTCGCGCTACACCCCACTCCCTTCCCAAGGCAGTGAGGGGTTTCTTAGGAAGCTCCTCGCTGCCTTGGGAAGGGGGGGTGGGAACCAGCTGGCGCGCTCACGCTACACCCCACGGCAGGGAGGGGCTTCTTAGGAAGCTCCTCGCTGCCCTGGGAAGGGGGGGTGGGAAGCAGCTGGCGCGCTCACGCTACACCCCACTCCCTTCCCAAGGCAGGGAGGGGCTTCTTAGGAAGCTCCTCGCTGCCTTGGGGAGGGGGGGTAGGAACCAGCTGGCGCACTCGCGCTACACCCCACTCCCTTCCCAAGGCAGTGAGGGGTTTCTTAGGAAGCTCCTCGCTGCCTTGGGAAGGGGGGGTGGGAACCAGCTGGCGCACTCGTGCTACACCCCACTCCTTTCCCAAGGCAGCCAGGGGCTTCTCGGGAAGTTGCTTGCTGCCTTGGGAAGGGACTGGGATGGAAAACCGCTCGCCGGCAGGCTCATTTCTTATTCGTGTTTTTTTCACATTCGCGGGGGTTGTCTGCCCCTAACCCCCGCGAATGTGAAGGGATGACTATACTTCTCTTTAGCATATGTTTTTAAACGGTGCTTTTAATTTAATACTGTTGATTTTGTTTTGTGTTTGAGTGTTATTGTTTTGTCTTATATTTCTGAGAACCACTGTATATTTCATCTTTAATGGGAGATAAATAGCATAATAGATAAATAAAGGGGAGTACACCACTCTCCTCTTCCCATTTTATTTTCACAATCCTGTGAAGCTAAGGGAGAGACTAACTAACCTAAGGTCATCCAGTGAGAGCTTCCTGGCACACTGGATATTTGAATCTGGTTCTCGCAATTTCTAGTTTACTCTAACCAAGTCCCAGAACTTTTTAACCATTATCTGACCCTGGCTCTCATAGATTTAAAAATAATCCTGGTTCTTAATTCCAACTCAGGGGGTGGCAAGTAGCATTCTAAAAGTAGAATATCTTGTTTATGGAGGAATATGGTACTTACCCTCTGGGATAGGCTTTGGACTAGGATAATCTACTGGTTTGGCTACTTCAACCACAGCAGAAGTTACACATGCCTGTTTTTCAACTTGTGGCACAGGTGATTCACTTTTACTTGTTGAAACATTAGGTGTCAAGAATGAGTTGCCATTTCCTTCTAACAGTCCCATTCCTGATCCTATATTAGGCAAAGGAGATGAGAACTGAAGATTTGACGTAATAACTCCAGTAGGCCATCCACAGAACTGAAGTCCCATTACTGGCAATCCTGTCTTCATCTGCTAAGCCAAAGAAAGATATTTGGAAAAAGAACACCATTAGTTCTACTACAAACTATTGGTGGGAAACAGGGAACCGGGACATATTGTTTTGATATAAAGGATTTCTGGGTGTATCACATATGATATAAACAAACATATAGTCTTGATTACTGCACATCTTTAAAAATTAAGGACTGGGATCCTACAGTGGCATACTGTTCATGCAACAATCTGTTATTTGAGTAGTGCTATTTTCTCACCATTTTGGTAGGGAGACAATGGCAATGGGAGAGGGGGGGGGAAAGCTGCAAGCTCCAAGCTGCTTCACCAAATCCAGGAATTTGAGAGAATCCAGAGAGCTGCAAGACTTTTTGAAACAGTGGGGTGAAGGGGGTCATTTGGAGTTACAAAGATTGCAGGGAATGTAGGAGAAAACCCTGCCCTTCCACAAGTGTCATTCATTTGCTAAACCAAAAGCCTTCATTGGGATAGGAGGAGACCTTTGATTCACTGAAGCACCATCAGTTTTAAGCACCCTGAAAATTTATGCACAGAATTTGACCACATAGAAAGTAAAAAGTTATTCTTTTCCACAAACTACTTCATTTCCCCAAATTATTACTTATATAATCAGGAACTACTGTCGTCCCTCCACATTTGTGGGTAAAGCATTCACAAATTTGATTATTCACAGATTACTAAATATGATCTGTCTAGGGATTTTCTATGTCATTCAGTGTGATTCTATGATATGCTTCCGCTGGAAGTTGATCATAGAGTCATACTGAAGGACCTAGAGATTCCTAGAAAGAACACTTCTGTAGGCATTAGTGGGTCCTCCAGTGTGATTCTATGGTCAACTTCTGCTGGAAGTTGACCACAGAATAGCGCTAGAGGACCCACAGACACCTAGAGAAGTGTTCTCTTAGGTACAAAAAAGAAAAAAAAGAAATATATACTCACGGTTTTTCCATTTTCACCAGGGACCTCTACCCAACCCCCATGAAAGTTTCAAAATAGTTATTTATATAGCAGGGTTGCAATGTACAACCCTTGGAACCCACTACATTGCCTCAAGATGATTTAGGCCCAACTGGCTTTATCTCCAGTCCAAAGCAGAGCTTCAGTTTAGAACCTTTGCATGCCCCCACTGACTGCTTTCTGGAAAAGTGGAAACCTTTTATAGCTTCTTTTTTTGGGGGAAAAGGAACAGCAAGGCATTTGCAGGCATAGAAGCTCCATCTGAAAGGAGCAAGGCTACCAAATTAAAACAAATAGGTGCAGGGGTCTCTGTGTCATCTTCCTGTAATACTTGAGGGTTGTTTTTTTTTTAAGGGAATGCCTATAACATTTTCATTTCTTAGAACTGTCTAAAGTTTGCAGAAGCTAATGTGAGGATAAAGTCTGCCAAATTTCAGGCAAACATCCACAGAGGGGAGAGTTTTAAAGAGGGACTCTTTAAAGTTGGGGATGTTAAAACTGTTGTTGCTGGATTTATTTATATCCAGCATTTTCCCAAAATTGGAACTCAAGGAGGCTTACAAATTTAAATGATTACAATATAATGAAAAACATACAAAAAGTCAACATTAAAATAGAATCAAACTATTAGCCATATTAAAACATCAAACACACATTTCAGAAAGATTAAAACCAGTTTAAACACTACAGTTTAAAACAATACAGTACCCTCTTACAGTGCTTTCTTTATAAGCCTTCATTTCTAAAAATCTGTCAATTAAAAAGTCTTTGCCTGCTGATGGAAGGACAGCAAGGAGGGGGCCATTTTAGATTCTCTATGAAGGGAGATCCAGAGTCTAGGAGCAGCCACCAAGAAGGCTCTATCTTTTGATCCTACCTGCCAAAGTAGTGGGAATGAAAGAAGGGCCTCTCTCATGGATCTCAGGGTTTGGACAGGCTCACTGGGGGAGAGATGGTCTGTCATATGGTCTGGACATAAGCCATATAGGGTTCTACAAGTCATAAGCAGCACTTGGAATTGTGCTCAGAAACAGACCAGTAGCAAGGGATTCCCTTTAGCTGGTTTTGTGGACACTCTGAATGAAAACCACACACACAGTAAGGGGACCCTTTACTGGATAGGAGCAAGGGTTAGTGAAATATGACAAATATAGAATTGTTTGGGGGAGGGGAGGGGAGGGAGGTTGGGTGCTTTACACTGGCACAAAAGTCCCAGAAAATGTATCATCCCTGAGGGATGGATGACACTTCAATGAGAAATAGATTAAAAGTGTACACTGTAGTGCTTGTGAACTCACTACATTGGGGTGGGCAAAGTACTTTGCTTCAAAGTAAGAAGTCCAGTCTATTGTTAACTTTTACATCAGGGGTGGGGACCATGTGCCCCTCCAGATGGTGCTGGACTGCAACTCTCAGCAGCCAATGGTGAGGAATGCTGGGTCCAACAATTTCAAAACACCTCAAGGCTCCCATCTCTGTTCAGGTAATTTTTTTGATTATTTTAGTGATCTGCAGGCCGAAGGAATATACTTATCCAAGACAAAACTAGAGGGGGGCGGGAATAAAAACAAGGACTGGTCAATATTGGAAATTTACTGCCTCTTAATGCCCTTGGCAAGAATAGTAAATTGTGCATGGATTGACCAAACAAAAAGATGATACATATTGGCTTCTGTCTTAACTAATATTCCCTGTGTAGAAGAGAAGGGAGTTGTAGAGGGAGAGGAACTTGTTCTGCCAAGTAAGCACATTCTGTGAACAGAACTCCGCTGAGGGGGACACTGTTATGCCATAATTAGGATTCATGCCAATCCTCCCAATATCATCTATACACCTGCACATCATCGGCTGCCCGTATCTTAATGCATTATTCATTTTATTATTTTAAAGGTTAAAAATGGAGGGGTTTGTCGTATGACAGAAGAGTACAAGACTGGGCATTGTGAACTACAATTGAATGCTTACCTGAAGAGGTGATAATGCAAATGGACTCAATCCCATTGGGCTTGGTGAAGGGGCTGAGCCAATAAGTGGAGACGGGACAGGTGAAGGTGACTTGGATGGAGGATGAGAATGAGGAGTTAGTGAAGCAGCAGCTGGTGGTGAATCTATCTGGGTAACCGATGTGTCATCACAAGGAGTTCTGGGTAAAAGACTGAACCACTGTCTGCTCTTTTCTGTCAGAGTTTTTAACAGCTGGTCATTTGAAATTAACGAGGAATTGTAAAACTTCCCTGGCCCAGATGCAACAGGATTAAAGAGATTATTTGGATCTGACTTCTCACCACTTGTTTGGGATACAGAGGCCTGGTGGCTGCAGAGTGAGGTTTTAGAGCTATTCTGATAAGATAACGAGCACCCATTTGCGGCACTGCCATTGGCTTTCTGGGCTAGAATGTCAGAGTCAGGAGGCATTTTTGCTACCTCTAACAACTTGCTTAGCTTTGAAAAAGAGCCTGGCTTTTGTAGGAATAGATTTGTGCTGTCTTTCTCTTTTAAATCTTCTTTCTGATTACATTGGTTTGTGTTTAAACAACTTAATTGTTCTTCAGAGGTCTCAAACATTTCTTCTTTGATATGAATGTTTTTGGCCTTTTTCAGCTTCTCTTTTTCTTTAGCAATTTCTTCTAGACCTGTATACATAAAAAGACAGCTATTTATTCAATTACTACACACAACAGAAACCTTCTGAAATTATATATCATACATGCAGCAAGACTGTTGATCACCTTGATGCAACAAGCATCCCCTTGATTTACAAAATAACACTTATCACTTGGTCTGAACAGAAACTTATTTTTAAACCAAAAGTAACATATTTTTGAATGCACGATTATACTGTTGTTGCTTTTTAACAGGACAGAATGTAAATGTAAGTACTAGTTCAAAATCCCATTCTGCTGCCAGTTATTTGTGTTCTTTTTAGTGGAAAAGGTTAATAAGGTATGTTTCCCAAATCAAGGTATAGGATGACAATAAAATTAGGGATAATTATTAATTGTGATGCATCTTAAACACTCGGCATTGTTCTGTTATCATTCATATTCTAGTATAGCTGAAAACTGCTCTTTGACATTAAGTATTTTCTACTTGTTTCAGTTTTTATCTAAGACCACTGAGAACAATCAGGAAACTGCAGATTAATACCTCAGTGCAACTCTCATTGCTGCTGCTGCTGTTGTTATATTTATTTTTTTATATCCCACATTTCCCTAGCCCTCTGAACCCAACGTGGCTCACAAAAGCCAAAACAGACACAGATAAAATTACACATCATACAAAAATTAAAACATAATCCAACTATCAACAGAATTGTGTTGTTGATGTGTGCCTTCAAGTTTTTTCTGACTTACAGTGGCCCTAAGGCAAACCTTGCTCTGAGTGTTTGCCACCGCCTATCTCACAGATTGAGAAAGTGTGACCTGTCCAAGGTCACCCAGTGCATTTCCATGGCTGAGCAGGGTTTTGAACCCTGGTCCTAGTCCAACACTCAAACTACGACACCACACTGGCTCTTTATCAACAGAATTAAAATCAGTTAAAAGCGTGCCCTTTAAAAAGAAAATCGACAAATACAGACAATACTGCATATTATTAAGGGCCCTACCCACATGAGCCATAAGTCCTGAAAGGCCTGCCAAATAAAAAAAGTCTTCACCTGTCTATGGAATGAGGGTACCAGTCTAGCCTGTCTAGGAAAGGCGCTCCAGATGCATATAGCTGGGTAACTAACTGGAGCAAACTAAGTATCTCTACATTCCCTGTGCACCACTAAGAGAAACAGAGCAAGGATGCATGCATCCGGATATGCATTCTATTTGTGGCCATAATTCCTCATACAGAGAGGTACCTCCATATGTGGATGCACAACTATCTTTCTCTAGATCGGGGTTGTCATGATGGAGTCCCATCATGCTGCCTCAAGGTTGATTGCAACTCCCATCGTTCTGCCAGAGAACTACAACCCCCTTTATGTGTAAACAGTATTGTGTTGCCAGTATAGTATCAGGTAAGGAAAGGGTTAATGGAAGGGAGGGTCTAAAACACCACCCCCACAGAAGCTAATGAGATGACATAATCAATGACATCATACCACCTGATCAGGAATCACCAATCACAGCTCTGGAAACGGGAACTCTGACTAAGATATAACTGCTTTTGTGTGAAGCCATTTTGTAGAACAACACAGACCATGTGACTTTGAACAAGGACTGAATTATGGCTGGTAGAGCAAAGCCATCCCATCTGGCTTGGCTCCCAGCTTGCCCTGATATCATCTGGAGGCAACGGACTACAAAGCAGTGAGTAGGAATTAGGGCCCATTTAGTTGCGTTAGGGAATTTCTTTTAATTTCTCTACTTTGGTTGGATGTATCTAAATTTAGTAACTGAATGTAATTTAGAACAACTGAATGCTCTGATTTTAATACCATGTTGTTTTAGTAACTTTAAGAATGCCTGGGGTATGAAGAATCCTGCCTCATGTGAGACTGCATGACTGGAACTCACTTGAATAAAGTAAACTTATTAATTTTCCTATCATTGATGCCTACATGTGCCTCTCTCTTGATCATGCTACTTTGATTTTTTCTCTGGGGGTAGGAGGAAGGAGTTAGTTGATTCTATAGTGGCAAGGAATTCCACTAGTTATCAGAGACCCTGCACAGCTTCTCACTGTGCTGTGCTTGAAAAGGGGGGGGGTTCCAAGGTGAAAGAACCCCAGTCCGAACTCAGTGGGTGGTGGCAGTGTTGTTTTGGGGTCTGTAGGGGGCATCCTGGAGTGAGGCTGCTCAGGGTTACCTCTACAGGGAAGTTAATCTGGAGTCCAGGATGAAAGAGCCCCGGTTTAGCCTTTACAGGGGTTTTCATACATTTTTAAACATTTATGACATACAAACTGTCAAAAATGATATTAACCTCTAATGAAATGTTTTAGATATTTTAGAAGAAGGCAAACCCTCCCCCTGCCCCATTCCAACACTTTCCTTTTACCAGTCCTTTAGCATGTGCCAACAAGCACTAATACGAATTCTCACAAAGAATAAAATAAAGGGGAGAGCCAAGGGGATGGGAGCAGATAGACAGCACAGAGAGCAAGGATTCTGCACGGCAACCATTTGTTTGCTTAGCTTCTGCATCAGTTAGTGCAGCTGCGCAATTATAGGCAAGTGGAGGTCAGTGTTTATGGTCTGCAACCTACAAAGGTTTTTGTACCTTCTGTAAAATCCAATTTAATTTCAACAGGCAGTGGGGGGAGGTGATGTTGCCCTAATTTTTGTGCCTTTTTCTCATCAGTTTTTAAAGGGTTTAACCTTTGTGGTGATACTAGATTTGGACATTAGCGCTACAGAGTTCAGATGGTGATTTATGATAGGCCTAGATCTACAGGGGAATAAAATCCTAATTTACTGTCTTTCCAGCTGCAGTCCACACTACACTCCCACTATTGTCCCTGGTTCAGGATCCACCTCTCTGTGTGGCTACTGGTATGTTAGCATCTCATTAAAGCAGTATTCTCTTCTCCCCCAATATTACTTGTGGCACATGCACAGTAAGTCTGAAAAGGTCAGGGTGGACATATGCAAAGAGATACAGCAACAGGCACCCTTGCCTGCCATTTCAAGCATTACGCTTACAGGAGTCCCCATGCCAACCATACTTTCCCACTCTGTTTTGCTGTGAGAGAGCAAGATTTTAGTATGAGACACAGAGAGGTCCCCAACAATTCGAACTGAAGGACAATTGTAAGTTTAATGTTAGCATTATCAGCCTTTCCCCAGAGCAACATCAAACAGGACAAGGGCTGAGTACTGCACAGATGGCTGACCATTGTCCTCCTTCCTCATACAGCAGGGGTGGGCAACTGTGAGAGGCTAGGGGGCAGCATGAGGCTCCTAGGAGACTGGGGGGCTGCACCACCAGCCCACTACAAAGAACCCCAATCTTTCTCCAACGCCCTCTTGGGGTTGTGGAGGGCATTTTCATCATGTTTTTATGGTATTTTAGGTCCAAGACAGGTTTTTTCCAAAACAGGAAGTGACTAGAAGTCACTTCTGGTTTTAAAAAAAGGCCTTTTCTGGGTGTAAAATGGCCCAGGGAGGCTGTAAAATGTGCAGAAATGCCCACACAGTCGCAAGAGTACATTTTGGGGTCATTTTTCTTGACCCTGGGAGGTTCCTGGAGCGCACAAAAACAGTCCTGGGAGCTCCATGTGACCCACAGGCTGCAATTTCCCAAACTCCATAACAGGAGAAAAAACATGAAAACATTACAAATCTCTTAATCATTCCTACGACTTCCTCATTACCTTCTCCGCTTTCCATGCCTTCAACAAAAATGCCCCCACATTGAGGCAGAATCCAATATCGACGTCTGTAACGATCCTGGCCGAACATCATTGAACGTAAAGAGTGAGATGCTTCAAAGAGCTTTCTTCTATACTGGTTCTGTTGCTGTGGATTATTTTTTTAAAAAAGCAGTTATGTTTACATTGTTTTTCTTTAGTGTTAAGCCAAAGAATAGTTAACAATTTGACAGATCACCTGCTATTTCAAAAATCCCATTCTGACTGGCCCTGTCCTTGAGGAATGAAGAGTCAAACTGGTTAAAAAAAATCACATTGGGGAAAAATGAAGCAGGCTGAAGGATGTTTACTGCAAGGCTGTGTTCTCTATTTTGCTCCCAATTTCTTGAGAATAAAGGAGATTAGTGATTTTCATTGCATGAAAAATATCAATTATGCAACACAACAAAGTGTATGTGTGTGTGTGTGTGTGTGTATGGATGGACAGGTTGCTCACCTGTAACCATAGATCTTTGAGTCGTCTTCTGTGAATTCACACAGTGGGTAATTACTGTGCCTGCACAGAGCACTCAGAACCTTCTGGAATCACTAGGCAGAACATTTTTGGCGGTAACTCCGCCCACTCTAATGGTCCCTTTAAAGGCTCTCCTGCCTAAATCCCCTCAGTTCCTTGAAGGATGCTGCAACTAGCAGCATCAGGAACATTGGAGCATATATGCCATAGTAGGACATAGAGGGGAGGATAGTCAGGTCTGTGTGAATTCACAGAAGACCACTCGAAGAAGATCTATGGTAACAGGTGAGTAACCTGTTCATCTTCTTCGTGGCCTCTGTGAATCCACACAGTGGGTAGATTAACAAGCTTCACCTGTAGGAGGAGGGTGTCATTCTAAAGGATTAGACGAGGACAATAATGACAGATTATGCCCCATGAAACCATGACAAGTTTTAACTTCAATCATTATGAACCCATAAGAGCAATATACAACTATCACAGTCAACCAGAGTAAAGACTCACTTATTGAATGGAGGACAATAACACAGCCCTCCCAAAAGCAGCCTCACTACAAGACCGAGTGTTCAGTCTGTAGTGTGAAATAAAAGTCAATAGCGTCGACCATATAGCTGCCTGACAGACATCCTCCAGGGGCACATCAGAGAGGAAGGCAGCTGAAGTGGAGACAGCTTTGGTGGAATGTCCTCAAACCCAAGAAGACAAGGGCTTCTGGGCCAGTTTGTAACAAAGGGAGATGGTCGAAACCACCCACTTGGACAAGCGCTGTGGAGAGACAGGAGTGCCCAACTTAGAGTCAGCATAGGAAACAAATAGTTTTGGAGACTTTCAGAATGGTGCTGTCCATTGAACATAGAAGGCAAGGGCTCTCCCAGCATCTAGAGAGTGGAGAGTCCTCTCAAAGTCGTCCTTAGGATCCTGTATCAGAGCAGGGCAGGACGATGGATTGGTTCATATGGAAGCTCGAAACCACCTTTGGCAGAAAGGACATGTCCGGTTTCAGGACCACTTTGTGCTTGTGGAACACTAAGTACGGAGTGTTGGATTGGAAGGCACAGAGTTCTCCAGCTCGGCAGGCAGACATGATGGCAATGAGGAAGGCTGCCTTCCATGAGAGGAGTCTCAGATCCGAAGTAGCCATGGGCTTGAAGGCCTGCCTGATAAGTTGAGAAAGCACGAGTTCCCAAATGAAGATTGATGGAGCCCTTCAGGAATTTCTTGACCACTGGATCTTTGAATGGTGACGGTCAACCCCGTGCCTAAAACTTGACAGAGAGGGTGGCCAGGTAACATCTCATAGTCCCAACTGGACCCAGATGGTTTTGATGAGTCACGGTCCCAAGTCTAAGTCTATGGCTTCCAAGAGCCATGGTCCTTCCTCAAACTCAACGCAGTAATATGGTTATGGGACCGATGCACAACAAATCACAACAAGGAGCAGAGGGAAAGCCAAAAAACGAAGTCCAAATACAGTCTGAGTCAATCCGTGAGGTAAGAAAGGGAAAGCGAAAGAAGCTCTAGCAACAGAGGTTCATACGTGCTGCTTGCGCGGCAAACAAAAAGGAACTGAGGAGATTTAGGCAGGAGAGCATTTAAAGGGACCGTTAGAGTAGACGGAGTTACTGCCAAAAATATTCTGCCTAGCAATTCCAGAAGGTTCCGAGTGCTGCGTGTATTCACAGAGACTATGAAGAAGATGTATGTATGTATGTATAGATAGATAGATAAGCCATCCCATTATTAAACCTTGTAGCACTTGATGTGAAATTAATTGGACATTTCAACTGGCTTGGAGAGAAAATTATGTTCAGGTAATTATGTTCAGGTAACCCTGAACATAAAGCCAATGCTTTATTTATTTATTTATTTATTTAATAACATTCAAACCATGCTTAAGCTTTTGTGCTGTCATGATTCTGTCAGCCGAAGCAAGGAAATAATTCATCTTTACAGGAACAGCTGGCAGAGGAGACAATCAACCCTCTGAGCTGCTTCGATGAGCTGCAGGAAACACCCAGACCACAATGAAGATTGCTTGGGTGGAATCAGAGCTGGGAAATATTCTTTTTTTCAACTACAGCTCCCAGAATCCTCCAGCCCACACGGTCACTCGTGCAGAAAAGTAACCATTCCAAGCTTTGAGTTAGATGTACATCATGACAGCATGAATGAAATTTTTAGGGCCAGGGCCAGAGGTACTAAACATGAGTGCCAGATTATCAGCCATTTCCTGATCTAAGCTACGGTACATTGTTTCTTTCAGCCACAGTTAATTGGCAACAGATGGAATCCAAAACTAACTCCTGTCAGTTTCAAAAACTGTTTGCTATGTGGCATTGGACCTACTATTTGGGAAAACTGAGCCTCAAAGCCCACTTGGAATAACAAAACTAGTTTCATGGTTCTTTTTGATCCTGGAAAGGGTGTGTGTCACTGCTTCCAGGAGTGACATACACAGTGGTTTACCAACACCCTCAAGTCACACAAGGACCATGATGATCCTGGGCATCCAATGTCATAGAATAGGCAGTGGTTGCCAATCCTGGGTCCCTAGAAATTTTTGGACTACAACTCCCAGAATGTCTGACCAGTGACCATACTGACAGGGGCTTCTGGGAGCTGAAGTTTAAGAAAACACCAAGCTGAGGAACTACTAGAGAAAGGCATTAGCAAGGTCACACAATCCAAATGACAGACTGAAGATTGATTCTTTGCAACCATTCTTTGTAGCACTTTTAAACTCTCTGGTTTGTCACAAAGCCACATAAACAGCTGTGGGTACTGCCTTGGATTCTGGCACTATTTCTTACAGGTTTAAATGGAGCTAGGTTCAGGGCTAGCCTTAAACATTTTTGCCTCTCAACCACCACCACCCAACATGCTAACTCAGCCTAGCTCAATTCCTCATCCAGACTGCAGGTTTTTTGTTCTTTTGTTTTGTTTCATTATAAAACTGGTCTGGGTTAGGCCAATGAAGAAAAGGCCAGGGAGTCTGATTTAATGCTAAGAACCTATGTAGGAACTTGAAAAATAATTGGTCTAACATCTGTTTTACATAAACCTAAATAAAAGGAGTAAACTTTTAATTTACATAGGTAGCTTACCTTGGTCAGTTTGTCAATCTGTTTCTCTAGCTCCTCCACACTTGCTGTCTGGTCCCCATCATCCTACCACCAATAAACAAAATGCATCAGTGCATTATTTTCTGTGTACTAATTCTATTCTAATGTAACATTAGAGCTTCATGGGGAATGCCTTAAAATCACTAAGGCATTGCAAAAGACAAACATTTGTCATAGAATGCAGTCTCCCAAAACTGAATCTTTACTGTCTGCAGAAGAAAACACATCCCTGTACCCAGTCACAAGTATGGCACTTGAAAAGAACTCTGCTGATATTACGCAGAGAACTGACCAGTCAGTTCTAGCTTCACTGACTCTATACTTGCACTGACTCTACAAGGCTTGATTATATTTCCCCAAGGCACAGCTTTATGACTGCTGGCCCAGGGAATGGCAGCGTACTGCAAGAAACAGCCATGACAGTTTCTTTGATACCCACCTTGGCAAAGAGCAAGACAGTTCAGAAAGTTATCCAGGCCCTAAAATCTCATTCTTCCTTTTCTCCTTCTGCTGAACTTGTGACTAGAAGGTAAAAACTTTGCACTCTTATCTACTCTGTTTCATAAAGCTTGAAAATGGGCAATTATAGTGCCCAAATGAGGTCTGGCTCACAACTGGAGCAGCTATCACTGTCTCTGCTTTAATTCATCCCTCTCCAACTGCTTTGCTTATCAAAACATTGCCATCCCTCTTGGTTTTTGCAAAACACTGTAATCCAGAGGTAGGAATGGAAAGGTTGATACTTACCATGCATAATCATCCTAGGAAGGCTGAAGAAGCAACCCACAACCACTGGGTCATTTCCTCGTGCCAGCTGATCAAGGTGGGGGACCAAAATTCTAAACCATTTCATCCATTGCTCCTTTCCGTCCCTCTTTCAGTTTTTGTTATATAGCCTTGCAAGGTGTGAGCATTGAAGTTACTCAGATTTATATTTAAAAGTTAGAAATCAACAGACCTTCCCTTTTTTAAAAAAATACACCCACATGTGGGGATGGATTGCTCCTTCAGCCTTCCCAGAATGATCATTCTTGATTTAAGTATCAACCTCTCATTCTCAGAAAGGCTAAAAAAGCAATCTACAACCACTGGGATTTACCCTAAGCAATGTCCCTGCTCGATTCTGGAACTATAGCTTGTAAAATAGTTAGTTCAAAGCTGCCTGACCTGACTTAAATTTATCCACTTTTATAATGCCTGATGAAAGTTGATGGCTTTTTCCATCCTGCTGCTTTACACACATCTTTCCTAGGAAGATGTTACCCTGAACGCTGTTGTAGTTGCCATCGATTTAGTTGAATGTGCCCACCACAGTCTTGGTGCAGAAGCATAATCATAACACAAGAAAATGCAAACTTTCAACCACTTTGAAAATAGTTAACTTAGATACCTTATATCCTAACGTAGTTGGAAGAAAATAAATGGACATTGCCTGCCTATGCCTAATTGCCCTTGTTCTAACAGTATTGATCTTCACAGCCCTCCTGACATCCAAGGAATGTCATCTTCTTTCTAATGGATGTGTCAGGTCCAGACAAAATGTTGGTAGTTCCAATGCTGGAACCATACTGAAACCTGATACTGAGTTTGGAGGAAACGAGGGATTGGACAACTTATCTGTCAAATCTGCATAGGTTAGGATTTACTGATAATGCAGTTTCTGACACTCACCTTGCTGAATAAATGACTACTAGAAATGACACCTTAAAAGTAATTAATCTTAGTGATGCCTCCAAAAGTGGCTCAAATGGAACTGTTGTTAAAGTGTTCAGTACTAAATTCAAATCCCAAGAAGGGAATCTGTGAATGGTTGGTGGTGTCTGCAAAGCTGCTCCCCTCAAAAAACTTTTAACATGAGGATGTGGTGTCACAGGTTTCCCACCAACTGACAACACAGCAGACAGCTGTTACCTGCCTCTTTAAGGTGTTAGGCCTTAGCTCTTTATCAATTCAGCTCTGCAAAAAGGATAAGGTACTACTTATCTGGACTTCTTCCATTACTGAATTTCGCTCACACTACCTTTGGAAGGTCTTCCAAGTGGTCTCATATATATGTTGAGTTGATTGGCACCTAAGCTAAAATGCTGTTCATCATTGGCTCTAAAGTATATCACTGAAACTTTAGAGACTGCCACTCAACCTCCATGTGGTTAGACATGACCACTGTGAATTTGGATGATATATTAGACCTTGAGTTAATAGATCCAGTCTCTGAGGTAGATGGTATGGCCTCTCTACCAACATATTCAACAAGAGTGGATACCACGGTCTGAGCATCCAGTGTGGGGCAATTAAGATTATCTCTGCCTTCTGATTTCCATTAGAATCCTCTGCATCAATGGCAGTGGAGGAAAAAGATCTAGTAGGCCCTTCAGCCAATCCAATGCTAATGCATCATGCCCCTCTGCACCTGGGCTTCCATCTGCTGAAAAATATTTTCTTAGTTTGAAATTCTTCCCAGATGCAAAAAGGGCCACCACAAAATTTTCATATCTGCTCTGTAAGTTGTTGAACACTTTCTGGTTCAAACTCGACTGCCCTAGACGAACCTTGTTTCTGCTCAAGTAATCCACTGTCAGATTTAGTCTCCTTGAGATAGACTGCTGTTAAAGAATTCAACCATTTCTCAGTATTCTGGACAACTCTTTCAGCAGTTGTTGTGATCTTGTTCCATCTTGGTTGCAAAGGTACACTTTGACAGTGATGTTGTCTGTACACACTTGCACATTCTTGTGTTTTATTTTGCTTGCAAACTTCACCATTGCCAACCTAACTGATCTCATTTCCAGAAAATTTATGCTAAGTCCCATTTCTGACATTGACCATTCTCCCTGAACCACTTGGTTCTGACAATGGGCACCTCAGCTGTAAAGACTGGCATCTGTTGTAATAGTTATCTTGTAATGTGGAAAAAACACTGTTCCCTGGTCTAAATTGCCCGGTTTGACCCAACAAAGCAAATGTCTTTTTACTTGCTTCAGTAACATTAGGGAGACATGCCTTTTCCTTATTATATGACTCTGATAAGGTCTCACGAAGACTTGCAATGTACTTGTGTGAAATCTCACCCATAGGACTAGCTGAATTGTTGAAACTAAACTAAGCTTCCTAGTAACCTGGTCAGATGCATTAAACTTACCACCTTATCTTTTCTCAATTTTATTATTTCTTCTTTTATTTTCTTCCTTTTTTCCCCTTGAAATAAAAACACAACCCTGCTCTGTGTTTATTTCTGCTCCTGGATGAGTTATCTTTGTTGATGTGAAGTGACTCTTTCTGTAATTTATTGGAAATCAGCAAGTCTCAAGACATTAAAACTCAGCCCAAGATCCTGCCCTCCTTTCATCTGCACCCAGCTTTCAACAAGCTATAGTTCAAGTATGAAAACATCTGAACTCCCCATTGTCTCAAGAATGCCATCAAAGGAACCAGAATCTTGATGA
This sequence comes from Gambelia wislizenii, assembly GCA_030847615.1. Classification (NCBI taxonomy): domain Eukaryota; kingdom Metazoa; phylum Chordata; class Lepidosauria; order Squamata; family Crotaphytidae; genus Gambelia; species Gambelia wislizenii. Next base: position 291,928,145 of record JAUMIR010000001.1, on the reverse strand, counting down.
AAACTCTGGGTACCAATGCAAGACTGAAAGGTAGAGCCTAGAATTGGTAATGGCTACTGTTCTAATTGAACTGTAAGTATTTCCTGCAGCTGTAATGCACAGGAACCTACAAGTAAGCTGCTTATAAATCTATCAAGAATAAGTCATTGTTTAAGTCCACATTCTCTAATTTGGCATGCAATGTCTTCATCTTGAACTTCGGATACTGCACTAAAGAATTGAGGAACTTAAGTCCAAGAACAGTCAGTGTCCCCCACTGTGCATCAGGACCATAAAAATGGAGCAAATCCCTTTGAATATCTGATTGGATGGGACTTCTTCTATTGCTCCTATTTGAAATAAATTCTGAATTCCTTTTTGAACTATATCCCTCTTGATTCTGCTTTTTCATACTGGCAATGGAAGATACCTTCCCTTCTGTCTCCTTGAGAAAAATGATTTTATAACCTCCTTGAACTACTTGAAGTACCCACTTGTCTGTAGTTATGTTTTCCCACAGATGACCAAAGTGAAGCAATCTTCCCCCCATTGGTAGATCCTTTGAGTTAGCATTGTTGCCTGCTACCCTTATTGCAGTGACCTGCTCCTCTCCTTGGCTGTTGCTGTCCCTGTTGTCTAAATTGAAACCTATTTCTATTCCATTGATGTTTATAGTTAACTCCTCTTTGTTTTGAAAACCTCTTCTTCCTCAAAAAGAGTAATTTTTTCCTCTGAAAAATCTCTTTCATTCTTGTGGTGTAGGAAGCACCTGCTTTTTGCCCTTTCCTTCCACTAATAGCTTATCCAAAGGGTTTTCTCAAAAGCTTTCCCTGGAAGGGAGTGTTTGTTCTCAACTTCTGGTCAGCCTTGCAATGTTTCAACCACAGAGATCTATGACCAACTGTAATAGCAGCAATTGTCCATGCTGCAAAAGCTGTGCTATCATATCCCGCATCAGTCACATACTGCAGAACCTGTTCTACCTTACATAATGCTCTTTGTACTGACTGAGCACTTACAACTTTCTGAACCCAGAATCTCTTGAAATCATAATATACCTGCCCTGGCAAACATAGAACTTGCTACTGGTACTCTAATGGATAATGCCAAAGCTTCATGAGACCTTCTCTAAGATGAATCAATTTTGTTTTCATCCAGATCCTTAAGGAATGTATTGCTTTCACTTAGGACAACTGTATTTGCAATTAAAGCTGACACAGGACCATTGAGCAATGGGACAGTCAATTGATCCATAGCTTTATTATCAAAAGTATACAAATTTTTGCTATAACTTAATAATCTTTTAGAATTGAGAACTGTCTCCCATTCTGGCTCAATTAACTCAGTGAATAACTCTGACATAGGAATCTCCAAGGTCTTTGATGTTATCATCAGCAATGCTTATGCCACACAAGTATCCTTTCTCTTTTCTGAACTTCCACCCTGACCTGGACCTTCCAAACCTAAAGTGGCCAATACCTTTTAAAGTAAACCTTTAAAACCTTTATCCATCTCAAATGTAATCTAGATTTACATGGTTCCACTACACAATCTTCATCCAAAGAATGCCAGTTCTCCAAATTCAAACCTTTTTTCTCACCAGCTAACTTCCCCTCTTGTGAGCTGTCTGACTCTGCATCTGATAAACCATCCATTCTACTGGAGTTATTTCTATTACTTGCATTATTCTTAAGAAAAACATGCTTTGTTTTCTCTGCACACTTCCTTGGTTTTTCCAAACCTGCTTGATTCAACCCTTGCGCCTGGAACACTTCCTTTTGACTCTGAGAATTTCTTTGCTCTTCCTCCACTTAAATGTTGCAAATTCATTATACTTAAATTCTCATTGTTGCTCAAATTCAGTACTGCCATTAGCCTGATTTAGTAATTTCATTAGAGTAAACATAATACTTAAATCCATTGCAGCTGAAATAGTTTGCTTAGATAAATTGTTTTGTACCTTTGATTCTATTTCCACACTAATTATTTCTTTCGTTGTGCCTTTTAACACAGAAAAATCCTGAGCCTGACTGGCAACACTGGATTCCACTGCCGCAGCAGACTCAAGACACCCATGCCTATACCTGAGGCTGTGCCTGCAGTAACATCACTCAGGTAAGCCAGAAACCTCTCTTAAATCCCAGTCACACAGCTTGGATTTAAAAGGCTCCTTTTTCCTCTGCAGGAGTTAGCACTTCAGCTGTGCTTGACTGGCTGCCTAGTAATACATGTGCCTGCTTGTTTGAAACTGAAGCCTTCTCTGAGTGACCAGAAGCTCTCCTCACTCCTGCCCCTCCCTTCTGCACAGAATTCTCCAGCTCAAGATGGCACCTGGAAGGTGCGACTGCACTAACTTCTAGCGGATTCCCTTTTTCCCTCTGAGGAGACTGAGCTGGAAAGCCCATTGCCTTCCTTTTATCCTTATTTTTATTGTTTTTAACTTTCTTAGACACTAATGTTTTAGATTTTACCACTGTCATTTTTGATTCAGAGTGGTGATGAAGGGACCTTCCCTCCATGGTGCCTCACTGGCTACCATAAAAATCATTTTTAGTCGTGATTCTGCGGCCTTTTCATAAGTATGCCTCTTAATGCCCAGCTGAAGAGCCATGGTGCTTTTATTTGTACTTTCACACTCTGTAGCATGAAATATATATGTGTGGGACAAAATACATGTGACAGATCCCCTTTTCAGTCTGGCCCCACAGTTCCAACCTTGGAATCCTGTCACTCACCTTGCCCTTGTTCCCTCCTTAATATCTTACTGGATTGGGTACTTGGGCCTCAGGGTGACCCCTTATATGTGGACCTATGGCTGTGTTGTGGCGGTTGGTTTGCTGTGGTTAGTATGACCAGGCCTCCATCAAACTTAATATGAATAGACAGCGACAAGGGTAAAAACATACAAACTAGTGGAAATTTATTTATATAAATAATATATTAACTCTTGAACTCTCAATCAATCACAGCTCTCTAAACCTCCAGTCAGTTCTTCTATCTCTCTGACTGACCTGTCTCTACACCCTCTGTTCCTTATCTCTGTCAAATACAAAACCTCTCTCTGTCTTAGCTTGCATGCCTGCAGGTAGCTGAGCAGTTTTAATGGCATCTTCCTCACTCAGCAGCCTTTCTTTTTTATCTGACTGAGCATGGAGCTCTTCTCCATCCTCATCCGACTCAGTAATTTTCCTCTTCTTTCCAGACAAGTCTCCTAATGTTGCCATATTTGCTAGCTAATAATCTATGTCTTATAAATCTTAGCATAAGTTATTTTAATGAGATAGCGTTAGTTAGTTTAATGAGAGAGAGAGATTTTCTCGACCAACTGGCAAAAGCAGAAGAAAAACTGAAGGAGGGAGAAAAGGAAGCAACGGATGAAATGGTTTAGAATTTTGGTTTTCTACCTTAATTAGCTGGCATGAGGGAATAACTCAGTGGTCATGGATTTTTCCTTTAGCACTCCTAAGAATGTGAAGCCCTCTAGCTGTTGTCAAACTGCAATTCACATCAGCCATGGCCAGCATAGCTGGTGGAATGCTGGGAACTGCAGTTAAATAACAGCTGGAAGAGCACACAGTTCCCCCACTCCTGCTGTAATAAAATGTTGTTATAGTCTCAAATAGTCTGTTAATAGAGAACCATCCCTATCACTAGGCAGACTGAGGCAACCACCTCAGTTAGGAATCACCAGAGGCACTCTCCCATCTTTTTGTCCTGAACCTAGCAGACATTCCCTTTTCTTGGAGGACAGAACTGTGTGAACCACATCACCTGCTGTGGGCTCCTTAAACTAGCCTGCTGCTCTCAGGTGCCAGGGGAAATCTTTTTCCATTGCTAGCACCGAAGAAAGGCTCAATTGCTAGTCAAGTCAACATCTGTACAAGGAATGGAGTGGATGCCATCTTTGTTTCCAGCAGCAAGATGTCTTCAGTTAGCCATGCCTCCATGACTCTACTGTCAGTCTCACTATTAGAGTAGATCTAATGAATCAATAGACTTTATGTAAGTGTTGACTTACCAAGTTTCCATTGGTTCAATGGATCTCCTCTTGTGGGGAACTGAATTTATACACAAATTAGAGGTAAAGATTTTGCAATCCTTCAGATGTTGGATTATAAGTCCCAGCAGCCCTAACCAGAAAAACAAATGGTTAAGAATGCTAGGAGTTGTATTTCAGCAACACCTGGAGGGCCATATGATTCCCACTCTTGACCTACATGATCAGTATCCTAAAGAGTGCACCCAATGGCATACATCTGAAGGCTGCTAACCAAGGATAGCACATCTTATAAAATATAAGCAACTAGGTTCTAGAAAGTTTCACAATTCTTGTAAATTCATTTTAATCAGTCTTTAGTATGAATTTAGAATTTTATTACAATATTCATATGAAATGATAAAGCTCATGAGATAAACTTGATATAGTGAACACTACATGTTACTGTTATTCATTGTTATTGTTACTATTTTTCTTTCATGAACACATGTAACTCTACCACTCTGTAAGAAAAATATGAGCCTAGGATCAGGTTTAAAGAACCATGAGATTAGCTTAGGGGCCCAAGGGAGATTTGCATCCCCGCCCCAACAGCAGCCTAGCAAACGGCTTTTGAAAGATTTCAAATGTGTGTGGGGGGAGATTAATTTTTTTTAAATCCAGCATAAAAAACTCATGATAAGCATGATAAACTATGAATTAAACCAATTAATTAATTAAGCTAAACTATTTTTTGACCAAAGGAGACAGAATTATATCAGGTTGCAGAGCAGGTAATAAAAAACTGATGGAGGAGAGAAGGGGTCCTAACAGTGTTAATTGAAAAAGAATGCTAGACTCCTGCCTAGTCAGGTTGGTATGTGAGGATTAACCCAATCATGGTGGATTGATCCTCAGGGCCATCTCGAGAATGAAGTTATATTTAAGTATTCTTTAAAAACAATAACCTTCCAAGTAAATCTTAAAAGTCTGCTTTCAAGTAGGAAGTCTATAAATGTCCAATCACAGATAGCTTCTAAATCTAACAAGATGGATTGATCATCATCTTTTATTTATTATAATTCCTCACCTCATCCTCACAAATATCCAATTTTTTCCCCTTTTTGTCATCTTTGTCCTCCTCATCCTCCTCATCTTCATCGGCTTGATCATCACTATAATCATCGTCATCATCATCATCGTCACTGTCTCCTCCCTTCCGTCTCCTTTTCCGGCCAGCTGTAGGCGTACCCAGTGAATGCTGTTCTTCTCCTATGTCACCCCCTCCTGTAACATCTCTTTTGCCTGTTTTCTTAGCGTGAATGATTCTAAGCCTTTAAACACATGGTAGACAAATGGTATTAACATATATTATTGTTTCATAGGCAGAGTTTCTCTACACTTCACTGAGAGGACATCATTTGCTTCTGCAGCTGTTGTTCAGCAATTTTTAATTACTTGATATTTATTACCATTCTTGGTGGATGAATAATGTCATTTATTGACATCCACTTCTATCTGAGATGAACATTTCTTTAGCAAAAATGCAAATATTTTATTAGCTGTGAACCTTCAGGATACAAAAACCTTCCAGTGTTGCTAATCATATTTACCCTAGTGCATAATACTGTAGGTCATAATATTCAGTTAATTTTACTGAAAATGCTCAGGTCCTGTGTAAAACAAGAGAAGGTTTCCATAGCCAATCCTGTAAACATTCATCTGGTATTTCCTTTTTGGCCATTTCTTAAAATTTTGCAATTTACCTTTTTCATACATATTTTAAAAGCCCAGTGTCCACCGTTTGTGTCAGAAAGGTCAGAACATTAATGAACACAGCTGGCAACAAACACAACTCTCAACTGTGGATTATTTGAATACAACATCTCTTTCCAGAGCATCTATATTCTACTTTACATTATACTTTATTAAGCATTATGTAGGAGGCTAAGCTTGTAGCACTCTGGGCAGCAGAAGCCTTAGTTTCATTTTTATGAAACAAAAGAAGCTTACATACCAGTAAGTACAGTTGTGGTAGCCCTTCCTCATCTCTTACCCTACAAAACAAGATTCCATACAGCAGATGTTATAGCTCTAGCTACCCAGAATCTAGCAGGCAAATATACTGAAACAGCCTAGGAGGTATTTCAATAGCCAGGCTGAAAACCCCCTATTAGCATTCTAGGGCATAACAGAATGTGAAGAGATATGAAAATGTGTGTGTTTTTTGAAAAGGCAAGGATTTTATAAGAAAGAAAAGGAAAGAGAAAGAGTGTGAATCAGGATGGCAAAAGTAGATAAATTACGATAAACCAATGCTATGTAATTTGGCAGTCTCTTTTTCTTCCTTTCTTCTCTCATCCTACAAAACAGTATTCCATACAGCAAGTAGATATGATATAGCTGTCCTCTTTTTTTTTTTAAGTAGCCTGCGGGGGAGGGGGAGCTTAAACAGGATTTGAAGATGCCTATCAAAGTAGAGTGTGAAGAAAGAAAAAAAGAATCACTCAGCTATTTATTTCTAATAAACTACAGTTGTCCCTTCATATTAGCTGGGGTTTGGTTCCCGGACCCCCTGTGGATATACAAATCCATGAATACTCAAGTCCCATTATAAGCAATGACATAGCAAAATGGGGTCCTTTATATAAGATGACATAATAAAGGTTTGCTTTTTGGATTATTATTTTTTAAATAATATTTTCAAGCCGTGAATACTCAAATCTGTGGATACCAAAACCATGGATACGGAAGGACAACTGTATTTGAAGGTCTGTTCTAGTCCCAAAAATTGGGCTGGGGAGGGGATTTAACTGGCAGGCAAACTTCTCAAGAAAGGACATATTTGAATAATTCTGCTATGCTTCAAAATTCTTTAAACTAGGGCCTACGCTTTAAGAAACAGTGATGTAGGTACTTTAGGTTTAAACATCTGCATGACTATTACTGTCAATGCAAAACCAGTTAAATTAGCCTTGACTTGCTGTGTGGTTTTATTCTGGTATAGCTGGACCATCCTACACTAAACATTACAGGCAAGCATAAGAACAGCTGGGCACGTATTTTTATTAAAACACCTAAGAAAAATTAGCTACACTATGGAGACAGGGAGAAACTAATCTTTAATCTGGAAAACATCCTTTGCCATGGTGATTTTGTTTCTTCACCCAGGGAAAAATACAGATGAGTAAGCAGAACAGCATGCAACTCAAAATGCTAGGGATTGCGGGTGTGGGAAGGTTATTATTAAACTACATTGACAATTGCTGAGAACTTGACCACTTAATACAATTTAATTCTGGTATGTTTTATCAAATTCCAGAGATCCTCTCTCTTGAAACTCCTGCAGCAAAACAAGCTGCATAGCTATTACATTTAACACTACTATAGGCATGGAGACGCAATATCCACAATGCTGCAGCCTTATTTGAGAACTCACGACGAACAAGTCTTGAAGAGAAACGACAACGCAGAAAGAATCACAACCCAAAAACATCACCCAAGGAGACCTTCTGCTGCGCTTTTTGCAACCGGACTTGTTTATCTCGGATTGGCCTTTTTAGTCATCAGCGCGCTTGCAGAAGGCGCGGGATGAGTCCTTCCTGAATCTTCGTTTGCGAAGAAAAGCCAGAGAGAGAGAGACTATACACTCAACTACAAGAGGTGACCAGAAAGAGGATTCTGGGAAAATATAATTATTTTATTTAAATGTTAATCTTTGTGATGTTTGCCACCCTTCCGAAATCCCAGCAGAAGAAATGTGTTACCTAATACCTGTGGTGTCACTAAGGCTGGTGTCACTCCTTCCCCAAAAGCATCACCTGGTGCAATTTGGCTTCTCTGCACCCCCGTAATCCTGCCACTGCCTAATGCCCTGTCCCTCAAAATCATTTAGTGAGGATCATTTTTACTGGCTGAAGTAAAACACACCAAGCACCTAGACTGATGTCTTAAACTAGTCCTAGTACACATTTCTTATAACTTTGGAAAGATGAACTTTTACAGTTGTTCTTGTAAAACAAAATATATCAGTTACTTAAGTCTCCTTTAGAAATGTTTATTCTATCCCATGTAATTTCTTCACAGAACCATTAACAGAGGGTAACATGAGGCTCATCTTCTAACCACAACAGAGGCACCTAAATATAATATAGGGACTGCAATGCTGGACTTTGCCAAAAAGAACTGGATTAAAATGCCTGCTCAGACATTGAAGCTGAATGAATGACTTTGGGTTGGTTGTTATCTCTCAATCAGAACTACCTCACAGGAATTTTGTTGAGGTAAAGGTGTTAGGGAGGAATTGTGGACACTGTACTTCTCAGAAGGATAGACAGGATAATAATAATAATAATAATAATAATACACACTTAATTCACGCACAAAGATGAGATCATGTATGGCTGGTGAGGTAGTTCTGTGTAAAAGAAAGTTGAATATGAACCATTCTAAGCTGCTGACTTCTGTATTTACTGGAAGTTAAGAACCCATGGAGGCACTCATGGAGGTACTGACTCATTTTATTTTCTGGCATGAGAACATAACCAAAAGCTTTCTCTTCTGCTAAAGGTAAGGATAAAATACAATATCTAAAGACCCAAAGGAGTGTTACATCATCTAGGACCCACGTTAGACATATCTTAGGAAGAAAGTACTGTATCAAGACTGGCCAATAGAAACACTTCACTGTTCATCTGCTCTGCAAGACTTCAACAGATGCAAAGTGGGAAACTTAAAAGTTGGTGAACATGAAATAAAAACAAGTCTAAAAGCAATCCTCACTCATCCACACAACATATATGAATGAATGGAGGAGAGAATCAAACTGTCACACACAATGGGGAGCTAAGGTAGGAACTAAGGGTGGAAGAAACCAAAAAGAAAAGGTTTAGGAAAAGAAAAGGAGCCTTGCTTATGTAAGGTTTGCAAACTTTTTGGAAGTGAGAGCTAAAGGAAGAGGAAGGGACTATAACCCTCCCACCTCAAAAATCTAGTACTTACATTTGCTGAACGGCCAAGAAAAGACTGTCCTTAGGTCAGAGGCAGAAAACAGGCACCTTCCAATAGGTGACTGGTGGGCAGCATCACATGTTCATTTGCCCATGGATAGGACGACAGTGCTCAGGTAGCATGACTCAATATGGGAGCGAATGACTAGAGGTGCCCCACCATGACAACCATAAGCCCTGCATGAACTGGGAGCCAGCAGTTAGCATTAACAGAAGTTCAAAGTTAATGTATTATTATTCTTGTAATTTCTTTTGTCTCTTTTTTACTTCTTCTATCTCCTTTCTGCTGTTTTCCTTTTCATGTCTTCCTTTTTTTTTCTTCAGAAATGCAATAAAGGTGGTGGTGTGGGAGAAACAGAATTAGAAACACAAGCACTGGAAAGCTAAGGACTCAGTAAGGACTCCTTGCTCTACTAGATAGGAAAGAAAAATGAGAAGAAGGAAATGGAGCCTGGCTATATATACCACATGGCTATGCAACCCAGCTGTGATTCACATTTATTTCAACTTAAAATTCAATAGTAGATGGAGCTATTATGCTTGCTGTATGGAATTTTGTTTTGTACAATGGAAAAAGGGGGCATAAAAGCATCATCCTTAAAAACTTGACAGTTTCTACTGTAGCAAGCAGGTAAGATTACCTGAGCAGTTGAATTATTCCCTAGAGATACCAAAGGAAATAGCAAAATCTGAGGTATTTTTAATCAGTTTCCTTAGTGATTTGCAAGTTATTAAAGGTGATTACAGAATAACAATCATGCCTTGTAAATCCTCTTTCTGAATAAAGGTAAATAGGTATGATAGCTCCAATCAGCTTCTACTAATGCCAATAACAATTTGACAGCTCCAGAAATCTTCAAATGAGAAATAGTCTTATTCTTTCAAATAATACAAAGGGATTTTCTCCCCATTTCAGTGCTCCTAATCCACTAAAGTTCATGTGTCTTTAACGGACTGTGAAAGATAAGCTAGGACTATTTTAAAAAATCTTTTTTTAAACATATAATTTCTGTCTTTGGAATTAGTCTGCATAACAAACTAAATAAACGCAAAATACTGGAATATTTAAAAGAAGTCTCACTTACTTCCGAAGTTTGCCTTCAACCATCCACTTATCTCTCCTTAAATTTGACATATAATCTATGTTCTTATCTATTTCACTGTAAAGATGAGGGGGAAAAAACCTTAATTATTTAGGCAATTAATTGAATAACATTTCCCAACAATGTTTTTAAATATGCATCTCGAACAGTACTTTTCTGTGCACAGAAACTGCTACATATTGTAACTATTATGAGTTATGAATAAATTACATACTTAGCTAATTAAAAGCATCATGCTAGTAGACAATCAAGACCACCTCTCAGAATTTTGTTAGGAAAAACTCTTTGAAATATTATGGTTAATAGATGACAGCCAGCTAGCTGCTACAGAACATTCAGAGGTCTGATCTGTTAAGTGCCCTTTAGGAAAATTATTGCTGACATTATTATTTATGTTCTTACTATCGTCCTCATCAGAAACAAACATAAAGATATGTTATATGCACACAGACTTAAAGAGGTCTTACCTTATAACACTTTTGCTACATGCTAACTCATTGACTAGGAAGGCAAGAACTGAGGCTTTTTGAGCCGGTGTGTGTGCCTGAAAAGCTTTGGTTTTCAAGCTTTCTGTGAGTTCTGTTTGTCCACAGTGGCCTTCCATGAAAATCTGCAGGATTTCAGACACATTGTCTCTGTTGATGCCAACATTCAGCAAATGATCCCCAAGAATAGTTTTGGCCTGTGGGAAAAACTTTGTCCATAATTAATTGCACACAAACTAATGTAGAAATTATAGCTTAGATGGAACATATATGTACATTTATTTGATAAGAAGTGGTAGGGAAAACTAAGACATGAGTTAGAGGCAGTGTTGTCTGATGACAGACCTGGATTTTTTGTCTTCTCTTTACTAGTTTGTCTCCTCTCCTCAGCTGTCCTCACAGAACCAGCTTTAATCATTTTTTAAAAAAAATATTGAAATGTATATGTTACATTCGATTGAAATCTGCTCCCCAAATGGCTTCCCATTGTAGGTGTGGGACAGATTCCTTGACATCACTTTTCTTCTAAGGTCCCTTTCACACTACACAATTATAGCATTTTTAAACAGCCATGCCTTTATCCTATGGTATCCTGGGACAGATAGGTGGGGGAGAGGGCTTTAGCATTCTCAGCCAGAGAGCTCATCTGGTGCCTCTGACCAAACTACAAATCCCAGCACTCCATAGGATGTAACAATGACAGTTGGAAGTAGCATTGCAGTGCTATATACTGCACTGAGAAATGGTCCTCAGTCACTCACCTGCCAAAACTCCATACCCATTAGAAAAACAAAACAAAACACAGCAGCAAGGTTTTTTTTAAAACTGTTTTGGGGGGAGACTATGTGCTTGACTGGTGCTCAGAATTAAAGCCTCCAGAACTTTCCAAAGAATGTACTTATCTGCTTCTTGACTTAGTCATAATCCATAAACATAATCTATAAACATTGTACTTATCCCATATTGAAATCCAGTGATGAAAGAAGAAACTGCTATTAACAGTTAATGAAAGATTGTCTAATGACATAATAATCTATAATTTGATTGCTTGTGAGTCCTCACATTTCTATGAAATGTAAACTTCTAGGACAGGTGGGCAAAGCCCAGTTGAAGGCTGCATGCTGTGGATTAGCTCTCACAAAGATTCAGGGCCCTTTAACTTGACACAATTATAGCATTATGATTCCATTTTAGCTGTCATGGTTTAATTCTATGGAATCCTGGGGTTTGTAGTTTAATGAGGGCCATTAAGTATACTCAACTATGGAGTTCTTCTAGTGCCTCTGACCAAACTACAAAACCCAGGATTCCATAGGAAGCAGCCAAGGCAGTCAAACTGGAATCATAGTGCTTTAACTGTGCAGTGCGAAAGGACTCACAGTGTCTTTGAGCAGTAACAGTTTAATTATGTGAGAATCCACATCATGTCTGGAATGGTACAGCCGCAAAACAGCTTTATCTCCTCTCTTTCTGAGAACTGAGACACAATCAATTTAATATTAACTGATTATTTTGTCTACCACTTAGGAAACTACAGGTGTTCATTACCTTGTATCCTGTTATTAGTCCTGGATCACAAATTGCAGCTGAGAGCAGCCTCACAAGCAAGTCTTGTACTTCTCCCATGCTATCGCCTATATTTAATAGCCCCTCCTGAAGAACACTTAAATTCGGGACATCCAAGTTCACATCAAAGCCAAGAACTTTACCAAAGTTGCGCAGAAACTGTACCACCATGAGACAGTCTGAAAACGTACTTCCAGAGAGAACCAAGCCTGGAATGCGAGACAGCTCTGGCAAAGGCTGAAACAACAAGAACAGAGAGGAACTATTGTTACCTGGGAAGAAAAATCACCTGCAGAACTAAGCAACATGTGAGGCTTCCTTCTGAGTATACATGTACAGGATTACACTGTATTTCAATAAATATTAACACTCAGGTCCTGTCTATACAAGGGGTGAAATACTATCTCCTCCGAAGCAGCAGCAATTCACAGTGCTACGACCTGTCTTAATGGTCAATAGAGCCCCCCTAAACTTCGCATGCCCCCTAGCGAAGATGGCAGCCATGAGTGAATTATTCCTGTTTTTAAATCTGCCACCACCATTTTTTTTAAAAAAGAAAGTTTACCATGGTGCGTAGATGTGATATTTTGTATTTACAAAAAGAAAACAAAGAAGAGAGTAAAAGATTGCCATTTTATCAACTTACTGACCATTTGCATAGCCGAAAATTCAACATGGTAGCAGCAAGTCCTTTTCCTGTTTGCTAGCTCTGCCCCCCTTGATTGTCCAAGCAATCAATCTATACTTTCTCGTTGCAGAAATGCAAATGAGACTGTCCTAACGATCGGGCATTCACATTGCCTACAGAGCTTTTTAAAAACTCCAAGAAAAGAATGAGACGCATTGATGCGAATGTCCATTTAGACAGATCACATTCTGTCAGAATTCCATTAGGATTATTTTCACCATTTGGACAGGACCTCAAACAACCACACTAAGGGCAGCTGTCCAAATCACAATGACCTAGTTACTTGGGGGAAGGCTCATATTTTCCCAGCAAAGATACATATTAGTCCTGAAGAAAAGTGATCTTCTTATACACAAGTGGCATTATGCAAAATAAAATTAGTGAAACCTCTATTGCTTTGCTGGTGTTTCAAAAAAGTCCTAAGGGGAGCTAAGAGCCTCATTAAGAGCCCTGCTGGATCAGGACAAAGGTCCATATAGTTCTATGTTCTGTTTCCCAAAGTGGCCAATGAGACATTTCTGGGAAGCACCCAGGCAGGACATGAGAGTAACAGCTTCAGTTACAATGGGGCACAATAGATATTGTTGGAGAGTGTTACAAAATCTAGCTCAGTGAGACAGTAGTAAAGAGGCTGCCTTAAGTCCAAATCTTAAAATATCCCCTATTAATTTAAAAACAAACTAATGAAAAGCAAACAAACAACCACCTACTTGTCCCACTATTTATTTTAGAGTTATAGTCTGCATCATGTTGAAGTAATAATGTTATCAAGAAATTTAAAACAAAATAGGAATTATTTTAAAGGCGGCTACAGTAAGAAAAATTAATTATTGTAACAAAGGCCAATGAAGTGAAAGAAGAGCGGCATGAAAAGGGGCACGGAAATAAAAAGCAAATTTACATTATTCTGATTACCTTCTGGTCTGCTAAGCACATATCTTCATTAGGCTTCTTTAGCTCCTTAGCCATTTCTAATTCCAATCTTCGCTGTTCCAGTTTACGCTCTTTATTTAATCTCTTTTCATCACGTTTTTCTTGTTTTAACCGCTCTTTCTCCTTAAATAGCACAGAAAGAATAGAAAATTAAACCTGTACTATTCTACTTAAAAAGGAATAATTTAAGAATTTGAAAAGCAGTAGTTAATAATCTTAATAATCACTGCAGCAATTAAAATACTTGGGATTAAAGCAGGGTTGGTAATTGTGGGGCACTCCAGATTTGTTGAACTGCTACTCCCAGCATTCCTCACCACTGATTACACTGGTTAAAGCTGCTGGGAGCAGCAGTTCAACAACATCTGGAGGGCCATATGATTCCCACCCCTGGATTAAAGGAAGGTAAGAAAGAAAAAACATGGCCATATTTAAAAAAAACACAGAGGAACCATGCTGTAGGTAAGAAGATCTGAAATACAGCTCCCTCCCCACAAATAAAGCACTGTTTCCAAGAGACAGGCATTCTCTTCATATCACTTTAAGAAAACAGTTATGCAGACAGGTTATCTGGTACTTAATTTGGGCTATGGCCTAGCCATGGAACATATTTTCAAGGCAATAAATGAATCCTTTAAGGTTTGAAGTAATACGTATTGTTCCTCTTTATTATTTAAGTGGTTTCCCTCCACTACTGAAGAAACATAGCCAGTCCCTAAACATTTAGGACTAAGAAGCAGGTTTTCCAGGATTAGTAATATGAAGAAGAACAAATTAGCATATAAACATAATGTTAGTTAAGAAACACATATCAGTTAAAAGAACAGGTAAGACTGAGACATTTTAAAACAAACAATACACAGTTTAAAATTCACATTTTAAAATCATCTGGCTAGACCAGCCAGATCTTTAATGCTGCTTTAAATTCTGACAATGTATTCAGCTGTTATATCTCTAGGCTTGAGATAGTTAGGTTTGAGACTCAGTATTTGAAAGAAGTTAAGCTCTGGTGGAGTAGGAAAGCATTTGTGCTCAAAGGAGTGCCTTTTGATTCCAATAAAAGAAAGAAAAAGATGTCTTTGTTACACACCACACAGACACAGAGCTTCTTCAAGTGGAAGGATATCCTACCAATGTGAATGGTGTAAATATATAGCTGGCTACCAATGTCTTCCAAGATGTTCTTTAAAGCCAACCAAAGCATCATCTAGAACACTTTTGCTTATATCCCAAGATGTTTTTTAGTTACCAGAAAATACTTCCCTGTTTGTGAGTATGTGTTTATGTGTGTCTTTTCTGTTTCTGTATGTACAACCTGCCTTTGCTAGAACATTTTCATCTCTTTTTACAAAGGGTCCCTAAACCTCAAGAGTAGATTTACAGGCTTGAAGGTCTACAGAGAAAAAGAAGAGACAACAAAGCACAATTCTGTGAGCTGAATGAAAGTTAGGATCCAAGTCCTGTTTTCATACATTTTTCTCAGAGGGAAAAATTTCATCCTAGCATCTTTACAATAATAAATATTTTCTGACAAATGCACATATGTTTGCTCTCTTTGAAATATTCAGAACCACCTGTAACTGCAAATCAAGAAAGAAGTCTAAAAAAGGAAAAAAAGGAAAAAAAAGACAGTTAAGAGGCGATATGATAGCCCTGTTTAAGTATTTGAAGGGGTGTCACGTTGAGGATGGAGCAGGCTTGTTTTCTGCTGCTCCAGAGACTGGAACACGGAGCAATGGATGCAAGCTCCAGGAACAGAGATTCCACCTCAACATTAGGAGGGACTTTTTGACAGTAAGAGCTGTTCAGCAGTGGAACACACTCCCTCGGAGCGTGGTGGGGTCTCCTTCCTTGGAGGCCTTTAAACAGAGGCTGGATGGCCATCTGTCGGGGATGCTTTGATCGTGATTTCCTGCGTGGCAGGGGGTTGGACTGGATGGCCCTCGTGGTCTCTTCCAACTCTGCAATTCTATGATTCTATAAAGATGCTATACAAGAAAAGGCAAGTTGCACTCTATCACCATGATTCTGGTCAGTCAGTACTATGGACAGCTATTAACTAGAGATCGTTTCGAAGTCACAAGAAAATTTGCATAGGCATGTAAAAAGAAGGAAATGTGCAAAACATGCATCCAAAAACTGTTTTAGAATAAAGACAGGCAGCTTAGAATGAACAATACTGAACAAAGGGCTCTAGGTCAGTACCTAAGGTAATGCAGCCATTGTTTTTCTTTTCTGACAATGTGGAACTAAAATATGTTTAAAACAATTCTGTTAATTTGCAAATTACATGTCCAGAAGTTCAATGTAAGGACAAAATAAAAATACGGGCAATGATTTGGGTCATTACAAATTATATCTTTTAGAACTACTAATATTTTTGCTAACCTGTATCATCTTCTCCCTGCACTATGTCTTACTTCCCACAAAACTGCCAATGTTAAGCTTCTCTTCCTGGATGAATAGCAGGCTCTGAATGAGTGCAGTGCAGAGCAAAAGAATTAACTGCACCCACAGCACAGAGTCATCCTGATCCTAATATATGCATGCATGCACACACAGCTGCTATTTACATTCAAAAATCAGACACACTCAGGCACCAAACATAGTGACCTTTTACATTCACATACTGTTAAAAGTAGCCTTAAGGTCTCATCAAGAAGGTGGGGGGGGACCAATATATAAGCTTTTCATACTACCCACAAAAGAAGAATGCAGAATAAAACAGGAAAACGACTGTTTGCCCCCTCCCCAGGGATAAGACTTACTGTGAGGAATATAAAAAAAGTGGGGGGACTTGTTTAATGAAAGCACAGCATTATGGAGAGAGAACAGAAACTAAAAGAATGGTCTGGCCAATTATTAAAAAACTTTACAGTGTCAGTTCCTGCAAATCTTCTCTGCCTGAGCATCTGCATTATTACTTTTTTGATATGGTCAGTGTTTTTCCTTTTTATGAGGCTGTTGGGTACCTTAGATTTTTGTTTTGGGCTTCATTAAAAGGTAGAACCTGATTCTGTGACAGTGATTGTACTCAAAATTTTAAAAGCATAAATAAATTTTAAGATACAAGGGGATGCTCTAGGTCGCAAGGATAATAAAAGACCAATAAAGCAGAGGTTTAAACAAAGCAGATAAAAAAGGCAAAAATTACAGCAATTGCAGAGACTGGCAAAAAATGAAAATGTGGATTTGTTGCAGAAATACGCATACTCAGGCAGCTGTGGAGATGTGTATGCATGTCTGTGTGGCCTTTTATGCTCAGGACAACCTGAGGAGATAGGATAGACTGAGAGATAATACTTAGTAGGATTTCTAAATGTAACCCTTGATGCTGAACAGGGTAAGATACTTGGTGTGGATTTGGAACAACAAATCTCACCATCGCTCACCACAGGCCATGTTGATAGGAGTTGTAGTCTGAAACCTCTGAAGAGTGTCAGGTTGCCTACCCCAGATAGTGAACATTAGACTCATTCACAAAGTTCTTTAAAAGGCGGAAGAAAGCATGACAGTTTATGAGCATGAATCAAGTTCTTATGCAAAGAGCACTAGATTTAGCCATTCATTTAAGACTCACAGCGTTTGTAAAAGGCTTTCTTGCCTTTGAAATGTGCTGAGTTATTCACTCTTTCAGTTCAGGAAAGATGTTTTGTGGGATACAGAACCTTTGTGCAAGGGGGAAGCTGTCAGGATAATTTCCCTTTAAGTGCAGAGATAAAATGTTGGAGCAACAGACCATTCTGATAGCACAGTTAAAATGGGTGTGTGCACAGCTATGGCTAGGCAGAAGGTGACTAGCCAAACACTCCTGTAAAGATACACTCTGTGTGAGTTACTGTTGTGGAGTGTTGGATGTTTGGGGAATTGCTGTATATATTTTGTGTTTGTTTTGTACTGGAACTGAAGATAAAGCCTCCAGATATTATTGAAAGGACCTTGCTGCTTGTAAGTCTTCTTATTGTGGGTGAAAGTGGGTCAGAGCAGTGATAAAGCCTGCTAGCTGAAGCCTTTGTTTTTCAAGCCCTATTCTGCTGCGTAGTTTATCTGCTGTCTAAACTCATGGGTTTAGTTTGTCCTCAGGCTGTGCCAGTCACCTCTCAGTGAGCCTATACTGTTTGGACAAAGGCTGCATTCTGGTCCCATGTACAACCAGTTCTGGAGCCGTGAATCTTAACATAAGCACACCTTCATACAGGCTAAAAATTGTAGCAGGATGATTCCTCTTGATTAAAATGATAAGTGAGTTGGAGCTGCCCCACCCATTTGCCTTGTACCTGCTGCTTCAGCTACTGTTGCAGTCCAAGTCCTGCCTGTGTTAAAGCAGCAAAAAGAGCAGCTAAGATTAGACTGCTTGCTGATTAATATTGCTGGTGTACATCTTGATATCCTAAAGTCACCAGGTCCCATCTGATCTTGGGAGCTAAACAGGGTCAGCCCTGATTAGTACTTGGATGGGAGACCACCAATGAATACCAGATGCTGTAGGCTATATTTCAGGGGAAGAAGTGCCAAAACCACCTCTGAGTATTCCTTGCCTAACAAAACTCTATTAAACACATGGGGTCACCATAAGTCAACAAGCAACTTGAAGGCATGCATACATGCACGTACATAGTAGGTATGTATTTTTCTTTATTTACATGTCTACATAACAATATTGTTGGGAACACTTATAATTTAGAGTGCTTTTAGTGGCTGTTCAAGTGAGGAAATGTGAAATAAATGCCTTTGCTATAAGTACAAAATACTATAATGCTTAATTTTTTATTCTGTCTGATGAAGAAGGCAGAGAGCAGAAAGGAACAGTTCAATCCAGTGCACATAAGCCTTTTTGAATTCAATGAAGCTTACTCCTAGCTAAGTGTGTCTAGACTGCAGCCTAAATTAACTATGCTAAATTCAGAGCTTGGAAAAGCTGCTTTTGGGGGTACTACAATCCAAAGAATTCCCCCAAGCAATATAGCCAGTGGCTATGTTGGCTGAGGAATGCTGGGAGTTGTAGCCCCAAAAGGCAACTTTGCCAATCTTTGGTAAATCACTTAACACTAGGAGAGATGACCTTTCCCTAACAATAGGTTCAGTCCACAAAGTTCTTGCTTGAAATAGTATGAATGTTGTAATTTGCCATCCAAACACTCAGTTACATTCAAAATAATCTCTCTATACCATAAAGCAAAGATCCTCTATCTCCAATTCCAGTGCTACCAATGGCTTCTGCCTTTCTGGGGCCTGAGACCATGGGAGGTGGGCTAGCCAGCTTGCCAGCTATATAGGGTTAAATCCAATTATTAGCTTCCAACTAAAGTAGACCCTTGGAATCAATGGAACTTACATAAGCAATGTTGTACCTGATTCTCAGGGATTAAAGTTGGTTTTAACGCATAGTGGCCTAAATTCTCTTTTAATCCTGACTAGAGTAGACCCACTGAACCCATTAGATTTATCTACATTTTGACTCACCAAGTGAATGGGTCTATTCTAGTTGGGACTATCCAACTGGATGCCATCTGTATTGGATGCTGGACCAAGCCGGTATTCTGCCTGATGACAAATTATCACCTCCTAAGCTTCTACATAGCAGCCTGATACAGTAAATATACTGTATACCTCATTCTTTGCAATACAGGGCTGCATTTCTTTCCTCCTCTTAGCCTGGTTTTCTTTACCTCAGTCACCAACTAGCTGTGAAAATGGGGTCAGGGCTGGACCTGAGACCCTGGATGCATGACCAGGAAGCACAGTGGTCCTTGTGTTCTGTGAGTTGCTGTGCAAAGAAATCTTACATGGCAAAGATGCAGTGGGGGAAGGAAGAGATACACACTGCTCCCTATCAAAAACCACTTAGCTATATGTGTATAGGCAGAGCTTTTGCACCCTATTGTAGAGCGTATTTGGTACAGCAGAATCATGCCTATTAGGTTTCAAAGGTCCCGTCTACACGATTTAAATAATACGTACGGTGTGCGGAAGTTCGCGCTTTGGTACACATGGCTGTTCGGATTTACACACATCCCAAAGAGGGCCCCCCCAGTTTTCCACCCTGAAATACGCACACACGGCGTTCGGGAGGGAAAGCGGATTGCGAAGAGAAATCCGTATGCCGTTCGGATGGCTGATGGGTCTGTATGGTCTGTTCGCACACATAGGAACAGGCTGTGTAATCTGATTGGCTGGCCGAGGGGGCGGGGCTAGCACGGAGGGGAATTGGAAGCGGCCGCCATGTTGGATTCCCAGCTAGCGAGAGTCCGGTAAGTCCGTGAATTATACATTTATTTATTTTTATTTTATATTGTAAATAGGGAAAACCGACTGTCCGCAAAGCAGGAACCTTAAAAAAAAAAAGCAGGAGATTTAAAACCGCCGCTTGGCTTGCTCACTCCAGCCAGCTTGGGGAAGAGGGAGTCATACGGAGTTTAGGGGGCTAAAAAATCGTGTGGTTGGTTCGTATGCATACGAACTACAGCCTATTCATATTTTTTGCCTCCCAAACAGATTTTTTTTAATGATCGTATAGACGCACCCAAAGTAACATCTTACTGTATTACAGTGTGTCCTCGATATCCACTGGGGTTTGGTTCCAGGACCCTCCATGGATACCAAAATCTGTGGATGCTCAAGTCCCATTATGTACAATGGCATAATAAAATGGTGTCCCTTATATAAAATGGAAAAATCAAGGTTTGCTTTTTGGAATTATTTGGTGGGGAATATTTTCAAGCTGTGGATGGTTGAATCTGTGGATGCAGAATCTGTGGATATGAAGGGCCAACTGTATTTAAACACACACACACACACACACACACACACAGAGTCTAATTGCTAATAACATGCATTCGCTTTGTCTTTGTGCAGCCCAGAGAACATTGTGCATCTTGGGAACTGAGTGGTCTAGGGGAAAAGCACTATAGAACTCAGAGCTTGGAGAATTTACTTTTTGGACTGCAACATGATAGCTGAGGGATTTTGCATGCTGTGATCCAAACAAGTACCACTTTTCCAAGCTTTGCATGGGACAGGCTTTATCTATAGCCATACGATTCATTCAACATAGTGCTAGAAAAAGGACAGTTAATCATCTGCAGCATGACGTACAGAAAATTTAATTTCATAAAACATTATTAGCTCTTGTATTCAATTTTATTGATTTTAAATGGTCACAAAACAGAACACTGATAACTGGAAGACTGGTTCTGTTTTAAGTAAATTTTTGGCTGGGAGTCAGGCATGGCATGTTCAACGTCCCAAAGAAGACGCCGGGCGAATTTCGACTTATACATCATCTGTCTTATCCGAGGGGGCATTCCATAAATGATTCCATTCCACAAGAACTGTGCACGGTTCACTACACCTCCTTTGACGCAGCGGTCAGGGTTGTCAAGCGACACGGCCTCGGCGCTGAACTTGCCAAATGTGATATTAAATCTGCTTTCCGCCTGTTGCCGGTTCATCCGGACGATTTCGAGCTCCTGGGCTTCTCATTTGATGGCCTCTATTATATGGATCGTGCTATGCCTATGGGCTGTTCTGTCTCCTGTGCCGCATTTGAGAAGTTCAGTACCTTTTTGGAATGGGCAATTAAGCATCACACTGGGTATCGTGGGGTGGTACACTACCTCGACGACTTCCTCTTTGTTGGGCGTTTCGGCACGGGGGTCTGTCGCTACCTTATGACTCAATTCTAAGACCTCATGGCGATCTTTGGGGTTCCTCTAGCTCAAGAAAAGACTGAGGGACCGAGTCAGCGATTGGCTTTTCTGGGTATCGAAATTGATACAGTTAACCAGTTTTGCCGCCTGCCCTCGGATAAGATAGATGATCTCCTGCTCAGGGTCATTTCCTTCCTTCAGCGCAACAAGGCCACCCTTAAAGAATTCCAGGAACTTATAGGTCACCTCAATTTCGCATGCAAGGTTATAGCCCCGGGCAGGGCCTTTCTCCGGCGCCTATGTGATGCTACCAGGGGTGTTGTTTTACCACATCACAGAATCCGGATCACCCGCGAGATTAAGCTGGACCTGGATGTATGGTATAACTTCCTGGAACAGTTTAATGGGATTTCCTTCTGGCGGGATGAATTACGTTTAGGCGATGCCCTTAAGGTGTCTTCAGATGCCTCTGGATCTCTGGGATTTGGTGTCTACTTTTCGGGGAGGTGGTGCGCTGAGCGTTGGCCCAGCTCATGGGTTGGGTCGGACATTACGGCTGACCTCACCTTCCTGGAATTCTTCCCGATCTTAGTGGCTGTCAAATTGTGGCCGAGGGAGTTTGCAAACTCCACAGTGCGCTTCTGGTGCGACAACATGGCCACTGTTCAGGTGGTGAATTCCCTCACTTCCAAGTCCAAAAGGGTGATGAATTTGGTCAGGGCATTCACCCTGCAATGCCTCCAGTATAACATTCTGTTTACTGCATCTCATGTAGCGGGAGTGGACAACGGCATTGCCGATGCTCTCTCCCGTTCGCAGATGGACCGCTTCAGGCGATTAGCTCCGGGCGCCGCCGAGATGCCGGACCCGATGCCGGAGGATTTGTGGGAGCTTGGACTGGTGAGATAGTTAAGGCCATTAGCCTCTCCATCGCTCCAAGCACCAGGAAGGTGTACAAACGGTCTATACAGGAATTTTTTGAGTTTAGAGACTCCGCGCATCTCCCGAATTCCTGGCCTATTCCGGTCCCTCACCTCTTACACTTCTGTGTATCCCTTAAACAGAAAGGCCTTGCCCCCCAATCTATTCGGTCCAGGCTGGCCGCCTTGGCCTTCTGGAGTAAGGCACAGGGACTACAGGACAACACCTCCGACTTTAGGATCCGGAAGGCGCTGGAGGGTTGGGCCAGGCAGCGGGGCAGGGCGAACGATGATAGGCAACCCCTCTCACCGGCCATCCTTAAAGGCCTTTACCAGATATGGCCCAGTCTGTGTTCTACCCCATTTGAGGCTGCATTGCTCCACGCTGCCTCCTTGACGGCCTTCTTCGGGGCGTTACGGATCAGCGAGCTGGTGGTGGCGTCCAAGAAGGACTTGGCGGGACTTGCACTGGGCCTGGGTGACATTGCAGTTGGCCCTAAACACGTCACGCTGACGATTAGGCGATCCAAAACTGACCAGTTGGGCAAGGGTAGTAGTATTACCCTACGTGAGTGCTACGACCCAACTCTCTGTCCAGTTGTGGCCCTTAGGGAGTATTTGAAGTTGCGCCCTTCTGGCCCCGGCCCCCTTTTCTGTCACGCGGACGGGTCCCCATTGACTAAGTATCAATTTTGGTCCCTTACCACCAAAGCCTTATCGCGTCTGGGCTTGGGTGGTGTGCGTTTTTGTTCGCACTCCTTTCGGATCGGGGCGGCTTCGACCGCCGTGGCTATGGGGATGCAACCTGAGGCTATCAAGCGCTTGGGGCGCTGGAAATCTGCTGCCTACAAGGGTTACGTTCGTCCGCTATGCAATTGAGTGTCTGTGCTTTTCGATTGTCTTTGCCGATTGTCTCTGCTTTCTTTCCAGATATGAGATACCGGGTACTGATTTGTGGCCACAGCTTTGTGTATTGGGCAGCGAGATATGCCAAGAGGAGCCCGTTGGGTCCGCAGCTGGGTCTGGGTGACATTGCCTCTATCGAATGGCTCGGCAAACGGGGCTTGAGGTGGAATGGTTTAATCTCTTTCCTATTGCAGGAGCGTCGTGGACCTCCTCCACATGTCCTGGTCATCCACCTCGGCGGCAATGATTTAGGCCTGTTGAAGGGCAGAGCATTGGCATTGCAGGCTTTGGCCGACTTGCGACGGATTAAGGCGGCTTGGCCTCAAACATCTTTGGTGTGGTCTGACATCATCCCGCGACTTGCTTACCCAGGCGACGGGCCACCCAAGCTGTTAGATATTGCTCGCAAGAAAGTGAACAAGGCTGTTCACAGGGCTCTGGCCGAAGGCCTTGGCCATTTTATACAATACCCGGGCATTTCATACAAACGCCCCGAACTTTATCGGGTGGATGGGGTACACTTGTCGGATTTGGGGATCCAGCTCTTTCTTGAGGGTATGCAGCAGGGGGTGAGGGCTGTGTTAGCCTCCTCTTGGGGGGATAGGGGCTAAGTTGACACTTGCCCCTATCTATGGCGGGGAGCGGGGAGATTATAACTTGGCGTTCACCTATGGCAACCTCAAATTGAGTGGTAGGATATCTTCCACTGAACTGTACCGGCGTCCCTAATGGATAGGGTACAGGGATGTAGGATATCCTTGGGGTCAGCCTCGGGTGGGAGATCCTTCCCAGAAGCCATATGGCTTAGGGATTTCCTTCCCGACGCGGGGCCCTCCAGCAGTTGGCGCCCAAGGGGAACCCCTTACATCGGGATCCCCCTTGGGGCTCAGGTGAGTCGCCCAGGGACGCTGGGGGTTAGGTCGGTTGTGACCAACTGCCCATGTGCGTGCCCCCCATGAGGGATCTCCCCCCTTTTAGCACATTCGGCATACCTCAAGAAACTACAATAAATAGGAAATCTATCAATAAAGTGGCCCATATTTCAACCCAAACTTCTGTGTGTGGTCTCGTCATTTCTGCGTCAATCATTAACAGACACCCCCACGGATCCTGAAGAATGGTGGATCCGAGGGAGGTGTTTTAATGATGGGCAGAGAGGCGAACCTATGGGCTGGCCTGGGCGTGGATACGCCCCGGCCAGGAGGAGTCAGGGGAGGCACCAAAGCAGGGGCTATTTCAACCACTGCCTCCCCTGGTCTCCTCCTCTTTTCCTGATTTTCGGAACCCACCCACCCTGCCTCTGCCACAGTATGACATTTCTGGTCGCATTCTGGGCCGGGTAGGAATTTTTACCAGCTCTTTTCCGAGGGGTGTTTTGCCTACCCCATACTGTCGCTTGGGACTTTGACAATTGGCTCCGGGTGCGGTTCTTTAAATAGGTGGTCACTTGCGGGGAGCGGGGAGATTATAACTTGGCGTTCACCTATGGCAACCTCAAATTGAGTGGTAGGATATCTTCCACTGAACTGTACCGGCGTCCCTAATGGATAGGGTACAGGGATGTAGGATATCCTTGGGGTCAGCCTCGGGTGGGAGATCCTTCCCAGAAGCCATATGGCTTAGGGATTTCCTTCCCGACGCGGGGCCCTCCAGCAGTTGGCGCCCAAGGGGAACCCCTTACATCGGGATCCCCCTTGGGGCTCAGGTGAGTCGCCCAGGGACGCTGGGGGTTAGGTCGGTTGTGACCAACTGCCCATGTGCGTGCCCCCCATGAGGGATCTCCCCCCTTTTAGCACATTCGGCATACCTCAAGAAACTACAATAAATAGGAAATCTATCAATAAAGTGGCCCATATTTCAACCCAAACTTCTGTGTGTGGTCTCGTCATTTCTGCGTCAATCATTAAATGCATATTTAACAATCTTTTGTTGTTTATTGATCTTCTGAGAGTTCTAGAGTGGAAAGAACCTATGGTACAATTATGATACCAGACTATACGGTTTACATAAGTAAACTGA
The DNA here is from genome assembly GCA_030847615.1 of Gambelia wislizenii. NCBI lineage: Eukaryota > Metazoa > Chordata > Lepidosauria > Squamata > Crotaphytidae > Gambelia > Gambelia wislizenii. Next base: position 291,902,912 of record JAUMIR010000001.1, on the reverse strand, counting down.
ATATAAATTTGTGTGTGCTATTATCTGAACTTTTAAAATTGAGAACTCAGGAGAGCCTTGAATAAATTTTATTCTATGGTAATGCAACCTCTACCTTAAGCCACAAGAATATATCTTAAGTTTTTCATGGTACAAAAAATATAGCCCCATTTTATATTTGCAACATACCAGAGCTAAGATATGTTCCTCTATGGCTATTTACAAAATGTAATGTCCACTGTGGCACTATTTTAAGTTTCTAATAATATTTGAAGCATCATACAATAGAATGCATGGTACTCAGTGAAAGCAGGGGAACACCAAACTACCACAGGCCCCTGGCAAATTTTACCATGGTCCTGTCTTGAATACATAAAGGAGATTAATCCCCTCACATTTACAAAATTAAGGCTACAATCCTTAATGTGTTTAGCCTGCGCAAAGTTCCTTTGAATTTCCAGTGTATAGGACTGCATTATTAAGGAAATAATTTGGGGATGCTACAGATGTTGTTCAGTTAGACCTTTTGTTTTGGTTTAATTGGGGCTCAGTGTTAGGACATTATCACAGCAGCCTCACTGTCACTGCAATCACATTTGCAAAAGTGAATGGATAGAAACCAGTTTGGCAGCCCTTAGTACTGCACATCCCTCAGCTCTCTTCCAGACGTTCCCTTAACCCCTCCTCCCTGTCCTATTGCCCTACCTAGGATGCCGTTCATGGATTTTTACTTTTATTTTTAGTTGTAATGCAATTTGGTGAAACAAAGAAAAAATAAAAGGAAAGAAAGTGGGGCGGGGGGAGAAAACCAGCCTGTTTGGAGATAGCAGGGGGGAGGGGGCGAGAGGAGGAGACTGAGACCACATGACTGCCCAATCTCAGGACTTCAACCAGAGAAATTTGTTGAGGTTTCATGACACAGCAGCTCAATCGGGAGCCCCATCAATGGCAAGGCTTTGGAGGCACAGCAGCAACAATTTGGAGGTGATGTCATGTGACGAGTATCGCCAAAGGTGTTATTATCCAGCTTTAATTCTGATTTAAAAGGCTCATGTGATAAAGTCCTTAGAGTGTAGTTTGTATGTCATATTAAAGACAGTTCCTTAGAATTTCCAGACCACTCCCAGTCTAGGTAGTGTAGAGTATATCGTGCTAGATGGATAAACAGTCTGAACTTCTATTAAGCAGCTTCCTAGGTTTCCATTTGATGGGTGAGCCATTACTAGATTTCCTATATAGGAAGGCTCAGACAGAAACTAGTTGCTCTTGTTTTAGAGCTAGGAACCTGCATGATACAGTTTCTTTAGTCTGAAGATGGAAAATACTTGGCAAATCAAATTTTGTCTGTCTCATACAATTTAAAAATGTATCTGAAAATACATTTTTCCTCTGCTACTCATCTTAGAGTTGTTATAAATTTCTTTTATCTGTAAATGGCTTGTTTATATATATGATTTTGTTTTATTTAATCATTTCTGCTTACAAGATGTTCAGTTAAATTAGAGAGAGTTGGCTCTGAAAATAACATTAGCATTTAGAAGTGGAGAAGTGAATTGTGGAGGTGGATGGAAATTGTATTTAAAATTAGATTAACTTGGCATTCTGATATGTAATCAGTAATACTGTATGTTATTTTGTAGGTTTATTTGCTCTTAATTTATTCTGTAGTCTATGATCTGTTTCCATACAGCATACCCATAATCCTACAAACTAGCACATTTTTATTCAGCAACACTGACTAGATTTTTTTAAAAAAATTAAGGCCTGGTCCTTGAAGATCTTTGCTTGTACAAATCTCATACCTCTGAATTCAATTAAACAAGTACAAGCAGAGTACATTTAAGATACACGTACCAGGTATATAATCCCAAACAAAAGTGAGCTAAGGACTGAGGCTTAACTCTGAGATTTCTACCTCTAACAAAATCAAAACCTATTTATTTGGACTATAAATTGGCAGGTTTTACCTACTGCAGAAATAATCCAGTTTGACACTGCTTTAACTGCCATGGCTGAATGCTATAGAATTCTGGGATCCGTAGTTTTGTGAGATATTTAGCCTTCTCTGTCAGAGAGCTCTGGTGCCACAACAAACTACAAGTCCCAAGATTCCATATCATTGAGCTATGGCAGTTAAAGCAGTGCCAAACTGGATTATTTCTGCAGTGCATATGCAGCCAGAGACAACCTGGATCCCAAGAGAATTTACTTTATTGCTGCTAATGGAATATAATTTTACTGTCTTTTGTCTCAGGCCCAGATGGCCAAGAAGGGGATTGGCCTCTGCCTCCATTGAGAGCTCCCCAAACCAACTGAACTACAACAGAAACAACATCTGACACAAAATGTAGGCCTGTGACTCTAATATCATCACTTTTCTTCTCCTGTATGATTTCTTAAACATCTTTTGCCGGATGAAGAAACCAGTGGAGTTTCAAAAGCTTGCATGAGGTATTTTGCACATTTTGGTTGGCCGATAAAGGTGTCATTCTTTTGCGGATTTTGGATTTAAGGTATATAATGGGCAATGTTCACATGTCCTTCTATAGCTCAAAGGACACTCATGAAAGTGAAGTCCTCCTATGCTCCCAGCAATTAGCTTACACCCTCCCCCAAAAGGCTCCACTGAGGGTCATAGTACCCTCCTGAAAAATGTGGGATGGCAAATGCAGGGTTGCTGGGAAATGAAGGAATCTTCTAAAATGGTAGATTTTGACCAATTTACCTTTTCTCTAATACCCACACCATACCACATTGTTCATGAGGGTTCCCCAAAGCTTTGGAGTGGCTTTTCTGGTGATGTATGAGACTACTGGTGGGAGGATGAGATAGGAATTTTTTCATCCATGAATGTTCTTCTTTTCACTCACGTTAAGACCCACACCTATATCCCTTCCTCCATCCAAAACAGAACATGGCCTGTTTTACATAAGTGCCTTCCAAAAGAGCCCATCAAAATGTTGCCAAAGGGTTTAAACAGATTGGAGAAAACTACAACAAGGGATGGGATACGAAAATAAATGCATTGGCGATACAAGCCATCTCTAATTAAGGGGGGCAGATTTTCAATAACAAGTTATGTTCACACTGAACAATATGCCAGGATAGTGACCAGTTCTGCTGTACTGTGAATAAGCTGCATGCTAGCAGCTTGCTCCTAAACAAACCAGGATTCACATGCCAATAACATGATCCTGGCTTGTAAAGGGAAGAAAAAGTCAGGTTTCCATGTGCAGATAACATAAACAAGTTAGCAGAAAGAACCAAGGGGAACCAAACAGGATTTGCTGGATTCTTGGCTTATCATTCCATTCCAGTAGACTCAACAGATAACATATAATCATATTAGATGAAAATAAAATCACATTTGACAAGGAAAACAGGAGTGTAACATGACCTAACTGCAAAATGAGGAGGGAAAAAATTGGTTTTCCTTTTCCATGTAAGCTGTTTTCTTGTCCTGAATATTATTTATCAATTCACTATAAAAAAGAATTGGCAGTTGTTCTATGGGAAGAAAGGAAGGAAAGAGGGAAGGATGGATGGAGATAGCCATTACCCCATTTCAGAATTTGCTACTCACTTCTGCTTTTTTACGTGCCTCCATGGCTTTCATAAGCATCATATGCTGCCTTCTCCTTTCCCGTTCCTATTGAAGCAGATACAATTAGAACACAACACAACTCCACCTAAGAGTTGCAATTTGTTTGGTTTTACGTCAAAGCTCAACAGGACATGTTTAGCATTAACAGACAAGTCAGGGATATATGCTAAATAAAAGATAAGAATAGCCAAGTCTGTGCATGTTTTAGTTCAGGTTTAGAAAGCAAATAGAAGTACAACTGAAAGCAAAAAGGTAAAGCGATGAACATGGAGACAGTGTAAAACAGAAGCATACAGATTTACTTATGGTCAATTGTGAGGCTCCTTCAGAAGCTGGCAGAACAAAAAGCATAATGGTTGGCTGGAACAGGTCAGTTACCTTACATCTGCTATAACAGGAAGCTTGCAATTACTCACTGAGTGGCCAATTAAATTAAATTTTAAAAAGCAGAAATACAGACCCTTTGAAAGTAGCCAAAAGTGGTTTTTGCGTTTTTAAAAAATGAAACCATTTTGACTACATATTGGTTACAAATACATATATATGTGAATATAATAGTAAGGATGCAGACAATGGATCAAAATATACCTGATCTTAAAACTAGTTTCAGTGGAGCTAGTCACAGGTGAAACTAGAATGTAAAAGGAGAACAGAATTTGCTGTTCCTCTAAGGCAAGCCACAGAAACTGTGCCAGAGATTTAGGTTAATGATAGTGAGTGCATCCTGGACTTAAGCACAATGCAAAAAAGTATTTATTTTCAGACCAAAATAATGTGGGTTGATTTTTATATGGTACCAAACAATAAGGGGAGAATACTCTTCAACTGAATTTGAAACTACACACTGCCAATTACATAATATTAAAATAATGGCAAAATTGTATTAAGGTATTTTATATTAAATGAAACCAATAGAATAGGATTCCCAGAATCAATTGCAGAGGTTGCCAAGTGAAAATAACTTGTAACCTATTACAGGTCAAGTAATGCAATTTGGGGTAAGATGAATTTGTCCCCAATTACGTAAAGTAATCCAACTTGATATTATAGCAACAATAATTCCTGATGTCAAGGCAACAGCTTCGTGTATGGCTTATAGGGGTCAATTTATAACAAGTTTGAGATAAGTCAGATTGTTTTCTTTTACAGACAAGACAAGCAGATGTATGCAATGCACTGTGCTGGAAAGCCATGCAGCAGTATGTAATATGACAGCAGCCAGTGCTACATTTTATGCATTGCTATGACAACCATATCACAACCAAATCACAATGCGGTGTTAGATGTACAAAAATAAACATACCCATACCATATCTAGTCTATGCCTCTCCAACTCCTGGCAGAAAGAGTTGGCACATCATTATGAAACAGAAATCACAGAGTCAAAAACCACTTTATAAACCCCCAAAAGATCCCAATATGAAAGCAAAGCAATTTATCCAATAGGTAAATGAAAACATTTAAGCAGATTTTTAAAAAATTTAAAACTTTTAAAAAGGAAAAGAACACATGAACGTTTTCCCACCAAATACTTCAGGTGCATGTTTTAAAAACGTGTGTATTTCCCATTAAATTCTAGGTACAAACCTGATGCTTCAGAAGAACCGCTTGCTGTCTTCTCATTTCCTTTTCCTTAAAGATATGAAAAGAGAAATTGAAGTATCTAATAAATGTTATTATTAACAGAAGATGATTTTTCCACCATGCAAGTTTCTCTTATCCTTTTTCTTATTCTTATCCCTAGCCTTTACTTTATCTTTTTCTAGTAACATGAAATACAGTTGTCCCTTCATATTCACTGGGGTTTGGTTCCAGGACCTCCTGTGGATACCAAAATCTGCGAATACTCAAGTCCCATGATATGCAATGGCATAGCAAAATGGTGTCCCTTGTATAAGATGGCAAAATCAAGCTTTGCCTTTTGGATTATTATTTTTTAAAGAATATTTTCAAGACGTGAATACTTAAATCCATGGATATGAAGGGACAACTGTATAGCATGCTGGATACCTTGAAAACAACATGAATGGAAGATCCACTGTAATAAATGGCATAAGTTCAATTCTTAGTTCCAGAGTAGACCCAATGACTCAATAAGCATCCGTTCAGTGAACACTTATGTAAGCACCACTGATTGGTCTAATTAAGTCAGGAATAGAAAATCATTTAGACCAATGCCAAGTTCAAGTGTAAGAATACCTGCTTTCTAAATTTTATATATAGGTGATAAGCTGTAGGTAATATAACAACAGGCAAAACTATATTTAATTATTCTGTGTTAGCACTGCTTACTGCTCTGTTCCCTAAAGCACTTGTACTAAAAAAAAAAAAAAAAAAATTAGAACTGTGCACACAAGGGGCCTTCCTGCATGAGTGGAATTCTCTCTTAAGGAACGGAACAGAAGAATTTGAACCCAACACAGACCAGGATTTAAAGAGTCCCTTGCATGTTCTGAAGTATGCTTCTATCTTCACACAGAGGAGCTAGACAATTCTTTCCTTCCAGCCCTCTGGCAACCTCCTGGATGTTGCACTGGAAGGTTCAATAACCTTAAAGAGAGTGTTTTGGGGGAGTCAATAAGCAAAATGAGAGCAAGGAGTAGGAAAGGGGGAACATAAAGGTGCCCGTTGCAGACAGAGAGCACAGAGTAGAGCTCTTTGGATCATGGCCTTGGTGTTTATGCTCTTCTGAATCAACAGTACTGTTTTCCAGGAAACCAGTAAGTGCATCTTTAAACAATTTTATATCTAATTAATACATATACACAAAATACCTGGTAAATTAAAAAAAATAGTGATAACTTTTCTTGTACAGACACAAAATATACGAAGACACACATGTATACAACTATACAGCAAACACTGAATAAATTGCTGTTTAAATATTTCTTTCATATTATCAGTTATAGATATTATTAGTTGGGTTTTTTAACATTGGGAAGAGAAAAACTCTAATGCTCATCTAAACTAACCTTTATTCGTTTCTCGGCCTCCAATAATTTGGCATTTGCTGCTTCTTCTTTCTTTTTCTTTTTAGCCTGTGCATGCAAAACAGGTCCCAAGGTCATGCAACAGCACCACTACAACTTGAAAGTAATCTCAGACTAGAAATAATGCTTCATGCCTTACAAGGTGAAAAACAATACCACACATCATGTGTACATCATAACAGATTTCTTCCTCAGTATTTTCTGTTATGGAAAAACTCAACAGATTGTTTGGAGGAGAGGATGGATATTTATAATTAACAAACACATCATTTATAAAAATGTAATTTTAAAACAGTATTGAGAAAGAAAGAAATATATTTTTTAAAAGGAGAGGTTAAACAACCTTGGGTGTCTAATGACTATTCATGCCTTTTATTACCTGGATATACTTAATCTCTGGGCACAATTTTAATGTTTTAATTAAAGCCAATATAAAGAACCACTTACTGGCATTTTATCAGAATACTTCTCCCTGCTTATTTTATTAAAGGACAGGTATGACTACTGAGACAAAAAAGAAATCTGTTGCTCAACAGATCAGAAATGGAGATCTGAAACAGAAATCTTAAATTTAAATTTCCTCCAACTTCGCTATAAATGGCATGGATACATTATACAAACCAAATGTTTACAATACAGAGACTCACAGATCTTTTAGAAGTATAAACATGCACATTCTTTAAGATTAAGATCATGCTGTTCAAATGTCAGCTGCAAATATGTTTTCCTAGTGCTTATGGCTTGTTCTGATAATTCAGCCAAATGTTGCTATTTTTCTTTTATGTCTTTGTGATACAGCTTTCAACATGTACAGTGCCAGAGCTGCCTTTTTGTGAATGGGAGGGTTCGTTTCATTTGCCAAAGCAACTAAAATATAGGAGAACTTCCTGCTAGAGGTGAGGAACTGAGGCTTGCCAATGCCTCTTTCCATGTAGTCTGAAAGGTCCCATCCCCTGTTGTTATGAAGGATCATCCAACTATTCAGAACAGGGGGCACACGGAGGAGGAGGAAGAAGTGAAAACTACCCACACTCCATTCATCTAGTGCAAGAGGTCTGTGAGCAGAGTTGCATTCTCAGGAACTCTGGATCCAAAACACAGTGTTATTTCTGTTAAATGCCCTGCAGAATTCTGTAAACATTTTAAATATTAAGCTGCTAGAATCCATCAGCTGTAAGGTGAACACTCAAACCACTACACAACATGGCTTCTGCCACCCTGGAAACCCTGGATGTGTGCACATTGTCTAATGGTTTTATAAATGCCTCAAATATAAGAACATTCAGTTCTGGAGCCATAGTTCAGTCACTGGATCAGGATACTTACATACAAGAAATTACATCACCATGATACAAGACTTTAGTGAACTCTTGTAATAGCCCACTCCTTGGATTTCCCATTAAAAGTTAATTTTAATAATTGGTAATACCTCTAAAATCTGCTGTGCCCGAAGTTCTTTTTCCATTCTGATTTGCTGAATTCTCTTAATTTTTTCCTATAATAAGAAAAGTTTTCATTTATTTTCAGGTACAGTAATAACTGATCATGTCCAGTACAGCCCTCCCAGTTGCACAGCAGGTTTTCTGGACAGACTTATCTGGTTCTGCCACGAACACCCACTTGCATCTCCACCTTTCCATCATTCTATCATGGTCTAACTGGTTGACCAGCTGTTACCTACCCTGACACCCCCTGCCCCATATCTGTAATAATTGGCAATATTTAATGATTTGGCCATATGTGGCCTTCCACGCAGTGTGACCATTAAAATTGGGGAATAAAAAAAACGCAGGAATTCAAAAGGACTAACATTGAGACTTAGTCAGGTATGCACTTAACCAGGGGCCAACTCAAATCCCAAAGAAGGATAATTTGCAAGGTACCCGTGTTGCCTGAACATCTGGCTAATCCCATCAGCCTAAGCTGAGATACTCGCAAGATCCCTCATACCTTTACCCTTCCACAGACAAAGACAATTGTTTCCTCCATTCAATTACTAAGTATCCGCACATTAAGGATTGTTAGCATATCCAGAGTGTCCACTGTCTTGCCTTGAGAACCTCTGAGAAGCATTGTCTTTCACTCTAAATTCTATCCCCTGAAGGAAATTACTGGCTATATAAACCCTTCCAAAACCCCACTCAAGTGCACACGGATCCCCTCCCTGTGGACATTACATCCATCTGTGTAACCATTCCTGCTTCAGGACCCTCACTCTGCTGGTTTCTTCCATGACCTCATCTCCTTAGATCAGTACAGTGTAATCCCAAAACAACCTCCCTCCTCTAATCCTCTAACCCAATACTTCCTACTTTATTCACTAGCCTTGCATGAATGCTTGAAGCCTCTCTCTCTGTGTGTGTGTGTGAATGTTGTTATTATTGCTTTCTCAAATAAAGATTAATTATTGTACTATCTAGCTTAATGTCTCCTCCTTAGTACTGGTAAACATAGGTCAAAAGTTCAGCTATCTGTTGCCCCCTCTTGCACAGCCAAGCTGAGTATATTAATTCCCCAAGTTAATATCTATATTTGGAGGGCCCTTAAGACCCCTGAGCATTTAGGGTAACACAGCTACAATGATTTCATGCACCATGAACAGGCCATGTAATAGACAGTGCCACTCATCTTCAGCCTGAAGAATGTAATGGAAAGTTCTTCTGCTCCACATAGTTCTGAGGCACACTTGTGTTGTGGCGACAGAGGATTCAAGATTCTCTCAAGAGCAATAGTCAAACTCACTAAGAAAACATTCTAGATGCCAAAAGCAGCACTAATCATGAGGTACTCATAGCCCACACTATAGTTTGTTCTTCTTTGGTCTAAATAGGACTATTTATTTTCACTGCAGAGCTGATAGTGATATTTATCAGCATTTCACAGTCTTTATTACCATCTATGTAGACCTATGTGCTCTATCCGTGAAGTCACATGGTAAGTGTAATTTTAATATGTTCTTACTTTGTGCATTGCCAAGACAACCCCCGCTATTCAACAGCTGATAAACTGGATAAATACATATATAACTAGATATGTAATTAAACAAAAAATATCAAACACCTCAGTGAGATTGCTACTTACGACGAGTTTTGCCACTCTGCCCTTGGAAGGAGAGAAGAACCAGCAGTATCTGCTGGATTTAAACCTTACCCCCACTGCCATTCCCTTTTCCTTATGTGTCATGTCTTATTTAGATTGTAAGCCTGAGGGCAGGGAACTGTTAAATTGACCATTTGTAAGCCACCCTGATAGCCTTTGTGGCTGAAGAGCGGGGTATAAATAAATAAATAAATAAATAAAATAAAGTTTTAGCTGACTTGGGTAAAGTACAATACTCTTTTGTGGGAGGTAAGGAAGGATGAGTTGTTGATTTTTGTCTCTAATGGCCAAATGTTAAATCTAAAGCTCAATTTTCTTAAATGGGCATATTACTTACCTGTAACTGTGGTTCTTCAAGTGGTCATTTGTGCCCTTACACAATTGGGATCTTGTGCATGCGCAGATCAGACACGGAGCATTTCAGAGCTGAGTAGCTTCTTGGCAGTAACCCCACCCTCCTAGGGTGCCGTTACAAATAGGACTGGAAAGCTACTCCCCTCAGTTCCAGAGTCCATCATGGACTAGTAGTGAACCTGCCAGAAGAGGAGGGGAGGGCAGGTTTGTGTGAGAGCACAGATAACCACTTGAAGAACCACAGTTACAGGTAAGCAATCTGTCCTTCTTCTTCATGGGCTCTGTGTCTCACACAATTAGGAGACTAGTGAGTCTATCAATGGAGGTGGGTGCAGGTCAGCCAAGGGTGGAAGAGAATACCGCTCACCCAAAGTCAGCATCTGCTCCGATGCTGCAATCCAAGTGGTAGTGGCAAATGAAAGTAGAAGGTTGGGACCAGGTCACTGTCTTGCAGATGTCTGGGAGAGATATACTTGTGTTTTGGTGACTGCTCTGGGGGAATGGGGGTGGAGGTTTCTTGGCAAGCTGATAGGCAATATTGATTAGGTTGACAACCCAGTGTGAGAGCCTCTGGGAGGAAACTGGAGATCCTGGATGACGTCCTCCATAAGATATGAAGAGACAAGAAGATTTGTGTAAGGTGGCCGAGCGGGTTATATAGAATGCCAGGGCTTGGTGGACATCTAAGGAACTTAGGGCCCTTTCTAGATCTGATGTAGGGTTTGGGAGGAAGGTGGGTAGAATGATATCCTGGTTTAAGTGATATGAGGAGACCACTTTGGTGAGGAAGAACAGGTCAAAACAAAGTGTTACTTTGTCCTGGTGAAAAATCAAGTAAGGGCAATCTGCTTGTAAAGAGCATAGTTCACTCGCCTGTTTAGTAGAGGTGAAGGTGACAGAAAACCTCCAGTTTTCAAGATGAGGAGCCATAAATCACTGAAACTATGGATTCTAATGGTTTGTTCATGAGCTGTGACAAGAAGAGAAAGAGTGACCAGGACAGGACAGGTTCATGAAACAGTGGGGAGAGATTGGAGAGGCCCTTAAGAAAGCATTTTATGCCAGAGAAGCAGCTGGGTGAGAGTCTGGTTGGTTGAGCAAAAATGGCAGAAAGGTATACTTTGAGGAGGAGTGGGCTAGACCACTATCCTGCAGGTGAAGGAGGAAGAACATGATTGTATGAGCATTTGTCAGGGTGGAAGGTAGGTGAGAAGATTGAGCAAAGGTACAGAAGTGATGCCATTTGTGAGCATATGATCAGTGAGTGGATGGCTTCTGCGAAGTGGTAAGAATTTCTTGTATGCAGTCTATTTGGGTCAAATTCGCCATGCTGTGAGATGGAGCATGCCAGGATTCAGGTGTTTTAGGTAGCCTGAAGCTGGAGTCAGGAGAGTGGGGAAGTAGGGGAGATGAAGGAAGTTCCCCCGAGCAATCAGGAAGAGGGTGGAAAACCATGGTTGCCTCAGCCACCATGGGGCCAGAAGAACCCTGTTGACATTCTCATCCTATATCTTCCCCAGGACCCTTCTCACCAGTGGATGGGGAGGAAATAGATAAACACATGGGTCGGACCAGCAGCGGAGAAAGGCATAGCTGAGGGAGCCCTGGCCCTTGCCCCCACATGTGCAGAATTGTGTGCACTTTCAGCTGAGTGTGGAGGTGAATGCATCTATGGTGGGATGTCCTCACCTCCTGGTGATCGTATGGAATGCCTCGTCTGAGAGGCTCCATTTGTGGGGATGCCCCACCATGTGGCTGAGGGTGCCAGGACGGCTTGTTTGTGGAGAAAGTGGTAGATGAGGAGTGTGAGTGCTTCTGCCTGCAATGGAGATAGGAAGGTGTAGGCTGCAGAGGAGTCCAGGAGAGTGCCTATGAAGGGCAAGACCTGGGTTGGCTGAAGATGGGATTTGGGTAGGTTGAGGGGAAGTTCCAGATCCAGAAACAGGGGGAGCATGTGCGTCAAGTCTCGACGAAAAATGTGATTGGCTGGTGCCACCAGCAGCCAACTGTCAAGGTAAGGAAAAAATTCTTATTCCTGTGTGCATAGGTGAGATACCACAATGTCCACAGCCTTTGTAAAGACCCTTGGGGCCATGGAGAGGCCAAATGGCAGTACTTTATATTGGTAGAAGCGGAAACTGATGGTGAATCTGAGGAACTTCCTGTGGTGTGGGTGGATGTGGAAATATGCATCCTGCAAGTTGACAGAGGCAAACCAGTCCCCTTTTTTGAGGAGGGGAAGAATAATAAGACAGCGTGACCATGTGGAATTCTCTGAGATCCATGATTGGATGGAAGGAGCCATCTTTTGGGGGGGGTGGTAAAATAATGGGAGAAGAAACCAGAACTTGCAGCACAAGGTGGTAGGTGCTGATAGCTGCTTGGCATCTTTTTGCCAAGAGGGTGGAGACTTCGTGGCATAGGATTGGGGAGGAACAGGTCAAACGAAAAATCCCTGAAGGTGGGGAATGGGTAAACTTGATTGCATAACCAAGGTAGATGACTGTTATGACCCAGTTGTCTGTGGAAATGGCCTCCCAAGCCTGAGAGTGTGATGCTAAGTCCGGGGTGGGGGAGGAGAACTGAGGCAGTGGCGGAGGTCTCATGGAAAGTGACATGGGAAGGTACCATAATCAAAGGCGCTGGTTTGTTGATGGGTGAGACTTGGCCTGAGTGAAAGGCTGATATCGTTGGTTTCTAGCTGAACTATGGTGTTGTGGGAGCTTGGCCAACTGGCGAGACTGGCGATGGGGGAGTGCATGTCCGGGATCAGTTCTGGGATCAAGAGAGATGAGACCAAGATCTCCCAGAATCAGAGAGTCGGCTGTGTGATTTTTTTTGAGAGCAGTTGGTTGTGGTCTCCTGGGGAGAGGTGTCAGAGGACAGATGACATAATGTCTAGGCAAGGTCTGAGCACATTGCAAGGAGGAGTTTGAGCCTGAGGGCTGGACTCTGAGATGTTGCTTGAGTCTGAGGTGACAATGTCCTCTTCCTGGGTCTCCAGGATCATGGCTGAGGCCAATGCCAAGTGTTGGAGTGGTAGGAATTCTGGCAACAGAGGCAGCCGAGGGACTGCATGATGGGCTGGTTTTGCCTTTTTCTGTGGGACTGATACACAGTATCCGTATGCTTTTTCCCTTTTGTAGAGTGGGATTTCATGGCAGTAGCATGGCCAGGGGTCATGGAGACCAGAAAGATGTTGTCAGCACCTGAATTTTTGGTGGCCACTGTAGAAGAGGTAGTGGCCACCATGGAGGGAACCTTGGTGGAGGCTGATAACACAGAGTGGCCCTTGCAAATAGAGTGAGAGGCCGTGTTCAGGGGTAGTTTTTTGGCTGTCTCATCAGCTGCTGAAAGGGATTGTTCCCAGAGATGGGTCCAGAGGCAAGAAAGTCAGTTTTTGGTGGGTAAAGCCCTTACAGACAGAACAAGAGGAGATCTTATGGCTCTCTCCAAGGAAGGAGAGACAACAATCGTGAGAATCCATGTGGGGAATTCTCAGGAAGGGCAGGACTTGAAGAGGGCCTTGGAAGCCATACAAGGAATGGATCATAGTCAGAGAAAACAGTCCAAGGTTGAGAAGGAAGATCAATCCAAAGGAAAATAAGACGCTACTGAATCGTACTTCACAAAGAGATGTTTTGAAGTAAACTGCATGGTGGAAGAAAAGAACTGAGGGGAGTAGCTTTCCGGTGCTATTTGTAATGGTGCCCTAGGAAGGTGGGGCTACTGCCAAAAGCTACTCAGCTCTGAAATGCTCTGTGTCTGATCTGCGTATATGCGAGATCCCTTTTTTTTTGAGGCACAGAGACCATGAAGAAGAAATATTTTTTTAAAAAACTCTAAGCAACCAGAATGGCATTAGTACAGGTATGATACAAAAACTTGTTTTGACCTCTGTATTTCAGATATTTCTATATTCATACTGATTGACTGGATCCAGAATGCCATGTCCCTGGAGGAAAGGCTCTGCAATGTGGAGTAGGCTTCTAGAGGAGGGAAGGGGGGGCATTTGTTGACCTCCTGCAGCCTCCCAGTCATCTCCCACCTCTTTAAAAGAATGTATAGGGCCACAATTGACTGAGATTCCAAACATCTATGTACAAAGGAGGAAGGGACACAGGCGGGGAGAAGGAATGTAGTAGCAAATTTAAGATTAACTGGTTTTTATACAGTACTGACATTATACAGACTGACATTAAAGCCTCGGGTTCTAAAGTATATTTAGACAGCTGTGGGAGTTTGATAGAACAATATCTATATGTCAACCAGAAGCACAGTCACTGATTAAGTTAATAAGCTGAATTCATAAACTTCAATAAATATTACTTTAAGGGTATCCCTGGAAGTTGTACTTGCCATAATAGCATGGGCTGCAGGAAGGAGGAGGGGAAGGGAAGCTTTCCTCTGTATGAATTGACTTCCACTTGTGCAACACTAAGCATAATCTCATGGTGGCCTGCTTTCTTTTCTTTTTACTCCCCCACTCCCCTTTTTATTGTTCCTTTTCTTCTTTAACATCAGTTCGATGCTGCAGCAGAGGATATGCTTACATTCCAGTCCAAGATGTTGTACCAGCCATGGGTCTTTATAGTTTAAACATCAAGATGATGTTTAAAAAGCCACAATAGCACAAGTTTTCAGCTTCAAAGCCCACTAAATGTATAAAACCCATCAGAATATTTGGTCATGCTTACAGCTGGAATCCAAAGACATAAATTACCTGTTGTTTCATTATTTTTATCTGCTCTTTTTGCTTTCTTTTTTCTTCTGCAGCTATAATAGCTATGAATAGGACAAAGAAAAAAAATATCAGTGGTAAGTAAGTACACATTAATGGAAGCCAACTCTCTTTAGATTAAAATAAAACTCATTTGCAAGGATCTATTAGGTTCTTAGAAGAAGTTTCATACTTACCTTGCTGTTTTTTTGCTTCTTTGGCAGCTCGGGCCTGTTCTTGCTTCTGAAGTTTTCTCAAAAGCTTGATTTGTGCTGCTTGCCTAGCAATTTCTATAACATAAAGAGGAGATACTAAGGGCATTACTATTAAGTGCTGCATACTAAAGGGCATCCTCTCAGGTGAACAGATCAAAAGAAAGATGGGAAATGATTGAAGTAAAAGTGTTTGAGGAGGATTTCCTTACTTGGAGCCTTTTCACACTGCCCAGTTTTAGCTGTGTGATTCTGCTTTAACTACACTGGCAACATCCTAGAAAACCCTAGGATTTGTAGTTTATGGAAGGGTATTTAGAATTTTCAGCTGAAAAACTCTAATGCCACACCATGATTTTTTTAAAAAATTCTTTTGTTGAAACCACAGTGGAAAATGAAAAAAAGAAAATTTGATGTGAGATCATAAATACATCTTCATTGGTTGTACTGTTCCTTTGTCCCTCTCAGCCCCTGCTTATAAAGAAAAGAGTATTAAAATAATAAGTGACCATCATGCAGATGCTGGAAAATGCTATGATATATTGTTAATGAACCTTGAGGATATAGGGATTCAGCTTGGCAAAGAATGAATTCAGACTCGTCACATTCAAAATGTTTATCACCTCCCTAAAACGTTTCTCACTTTTACTGAAAAGTGCCTCTGGAAATTTTTGTAATCACGTATCTCAACCTTACATTTGGCACCTTAACATTTCCACACTATGTTTCAAAACAGCAAATAACTCTTAACAATTACTCATGGCCAGTAACATGACATCATTTCAGTGAGCTAAAGACATCATGATGAAACTGCTACGTCTGAGTGAAACCATTGGTCATCTAACCTAGCATCATCTGTAGCGCTGACAGCAGCTCCCCAAAATCTCAGTGTGAACTCTGCCTCTATCCTGGCTGAATTTCTACCTGGGTTCTTTTACACAGAAAGGCAAGGAACTGAAATTGAGCCTTGATGCATGTGCTATACCACTGATCTGTAGGACTTTCCGTACAGCCGTGGCTTTTAAAGAAATCAGTGGCTGCTACTACTGACTGATCATGCAGCAAGAATTCCTTTACCATTCACCTACCCACTCAAAAAAGAGAGAGAGAGAGAGAGAGAAAGAGAGAGAGAAAGAGAAAGAGAAAGAGAAAGAGAAAGAGAAAGAGAAAGAAAGCAGCTGTGGACGCAGGGCTGTCTCCACCAGCGCCACACAAGTGCACACTTGCTTACTAGTTACATCCATGAGAAGGGGTATGTGAGCTTTTGTGAACAGCTAATCAAGATGCCCCTTACCTTCATAGCTATCTCTCAAAGAAATGACCATGACAAGGTTTTCCATCTCTTCCCACCCAAACACACTGAAAGTTTCATTTGCTGCATCCATTAGAACAACTGGGCTTTTTGAAAAAGGAGCAATGTGTATCAAGGGCTTGTCTATATGAGGCAAAAAATAGCAGATTGCTCTGTAGTAAAGGCAACTTGCAGCAGCTGCGATTTGTCTTAAATTTTTTGGGTTTTTTTAAGATAGATCGCAGGCATGCAAATCAAGATGGCAGCCATGAATTATCTGCATTTTTGCTTACCAATTTGCCACCACAGAACAGTATTTTTTTAAATAAACTATTGCCAACATGTGATAGAGCGATATTTCACCTTAACAGAAAAGCAACCCCCCCCAAACCCCCATTTTATCGCATTAGTGTTCACTCACTAAGGCGAAAAAACACATGGTGATTCTGGGTGCTTGCCTTGTTAGCAAACTCTGCCCCCTGCATTCATCTGGCCAATTATCTTTCAGCTTCTGCTCATATGGGAAAGTGAATCAAATCGAATTGCTTGTCCCAATAAGCAGGAATGCGCATTGCCCCTGATGTTGTTTAAAAACTCTAGGAAAATCTGTTAAGGCTTTGCCTGTGGAGTATATGGTGCATTAGTCCCCGCTCCTTTCAAATACAGTGATATGATGTGGCATGCCATTAAGACAGGTTGTATTCTCTTTGCATTCTATGATGAGTATTTTCACCGTTTAGACAACCCCCAAGTTGTGAAACCACATATACACACATATATACAGTGGATCCTTGGTATCTGCTGGGGTTTGGTTCTAGGGCCCTCCGTGGATACCAAAATCCATGGATGCTCAAGTCCCATTATATACAATGGTGTAGTAAAATGGTGTCCCTTATGTAAAACAGAAAAATCAAGGTTTGCTGTTTGGAATTAATTCTTTTTGATTCTTTTAAAATTATGGGAATTGAATCATGTTTGCAGAATCTGTGGATATGGAGGGTTGACTGTACATCACAACAGAATCTAGTGCCCAAGACAAGTTACCTTAGTCAAAACAAGGCTGGAATTACTGGCAGATTATTTATGCCACAGATGCATCCTCTTTGGAGCTATAAATATGTGCCAGTTTATGGAATCAGAAGCCATTGAAATGAGAATATCCAGAAGGTTGGCATGTGCTCTGAAGCATGTGTGTGCCAAAGGGCGGATAATTATCCTCCTTCCGTAAGTGTTAGGAGCTTCAACTCAGCTCTGTGGTGTTAATCACATTGTGAAGCACATATGTAAATATATAAGCAATGAGAATAATTTTTACCCCAAATGATATCACAAGCCGTGAGCACAAATCCCAAGAAAGTAAAGTCCCTTTCATCCTTTGGAACCCATACACAAAACCTCTCCCTTGGGGTAATCGAAAGTCAGCAGTAAACAGAAATGTGATAACTGGGAAGGAAATTATTATTGCAGTTTTCCAGATTGCCAGAAATTCTGCTTGTTGCTTCCTCCACTGCTGAAGAAGTAATTTTTACTAATGGGTTAGTATGATAGTAAACTTTTTCATGATCTCTGTCAAAAATGAGGTTTTGTACCAGGACAAGCAAATTTTTATGACTGTTCTTCAGAATAGATTTGAACATTACAGGTCAACCCCCATATCCACGGATTTGGTATCTATGGTTTCACTTACCCATGTCTGAAAATATATGTTCTCTCTAGGCATTTCTAAGTCCTCCAATGTGATTCTATAGTCAACTTCCGGAGTTGTTCTCATTGAAAACAATAAGGTTCCCTATTATCCATGGTTTCAGGTATCTATGTATGTGTGTGTCTTGGAACATATCCCCAGTGGATACAAGGGTTGATCTGTATATAAGATGGGCTCTCACCTATGCAGTTATTTGCTTAGGGCATGTAGATATTTATTTATAGATTAGGACCAAGATCCTACATCGCCAACTTACTTATGAATGCATAACTAAGTATTGTCTCCTGGCCCATTAAAAGCCAGCAGGCACTCTGAGCAATGGAGGTCTGTTCTGATGGCAATCAGGGCACAGCAGAATGATGTTTCTACCATCCCCCTGCCAGCAACCTTGCAGTGTGATGAGGGGTTGAGATAAGGGTCCTGCTTCTGATTGTTGCAACCTCATTCATTGGTAGGAGGGAGCTGGAATGTCATTCTGCTAAACCTCAATCATTATTAGAAGAGACCTCCATTACTTGGAGCAGATCTCTGGAGTTTAAGGTGGGATCTGGGGGTGGGCATATATGATCATGGTAATAATGTCACAATCGTGAATATGTAGGGCCTTACTGCACTCTAAAGAAAAGCGGCAAGCGAACAGGAACATTCCATTTTCCATGCTGCCTTACCATATGATGTTGTATCTTTTTGCTAACTTGAAAAACCCATTTGTAAAAAGAAACAGTTTTACCCTGGTCTCCCGTGGGACCTGAATGAAAGAATGCCAGAAGGACGATGATGTTATTATGGTAAGGGAGCGTGAAAAACGGACCATTCCTGATCCCTTGCCACTTTTCTTCAGAGTATGGTAAGGCCTGTAGTACAGTTGAATACAGAGCAGTTACTCAAACCAGTATCTGTGGTATAGGATGCCAGCTCATGTAAGTTCCTCATCCATTTACAGTTGCCCCTCCACATTCGCGAACTCAACATTCGCGGTTTTGATTATTCGTGGTTTTGGGAGGGCCCCATAGGCCCCATGAAGGCCCTGGGTGGGAGGGGGGAGAGCCATGGAGGCATCCACGGGGCCTCGGGAGGGTCTCTGGAGGCCCCGTGAAGGCCTTGGGAGGGAGTGGGGAGTCCGGGGAAAGCGACCATGGGGCCTCCGGAGGCCCCGTGGTCGCTTCAGCGGGGGAGGGGGGGAATCAATATTCGCGTTTTTTTCACATTCGTGGGGGTCCGTGGAACCTAACCCCTGCAAATGTGAAGGGACGACTGTAGAATCTCTATGGTTCATCCTTATACTATATACCTGAAGAAAAATTATTTTAATGAGCAACATGCTGTGTAATAGACAAGCCAGATTTGCTGTAAACATTTTTTAAATTTTTCTTTCTCTTGCTTGATGTTTACTGTATATAGTATTTAAACCATGATAAAAAGTAGTTAAAAAATTGGCGGCTTGCATGTGAACCACTGTCATAAATGGAAACTCTTTTGACATCAGGAAGTAAAATGCTTTTATAATTAGAGAAACTGGATACATATGTTAACTCCTATCCAAAATGGGTGTGTGTTATGTGAGCCAAGATACAATAAAGCTTTCATTAGTCACTGGAATATGACAGGGAGAGGGAAGGGGAGGAACCTTCGTCTTGTATAACTGATGTGTTTTAAAAATATAAATATAATCACGGGTTAGGGAGATGCTGCACATATATGTACTGATTCATCTCTCCAGTGTGTGAAGAGTTAAAAAGGGAACTTTCTTACCAAAAGAAAAAGAGAGAATGTATACTTGGGAGGAGAAAACAAAATTGGTGAACTAATACTAGTAGACAAAAAAACCATTATTTTATAACACTTAACACTAATAATTTTGTGCAAGATATAAATGCACACACACACACACACACACACTTCCTTTGCATATGAAGTGTGATATATCTAGAAGCACAGAAGTGATAATACAGATTTCCTAAAATTTGACTGAATAATCATATGCTGCAGAGTCAGCAAAATATTTGAGAATTGTTATCATGAGATGTTAAGTTAGATGGGCTTATAGCAGCTAAGGGGAAAGTTTGGGCTTGTCCCACAACACTTGCTACAACAAGCAGGTTGCTACCTTTGCTCCAGCCCTCTTCCAAGGCTGAGAGAAAGTGATTGGCCCAAGGTCACCCTATGAGTTTCATGGTTCAATGGGGACTTGAATCTCCCAATTCAGTACTCTGTCACACTAGGTCTCTTCTTTCCAAAATTTTGTTGCCTGTCCTCATTTGAAAGTGTAGTATGAACTGTATGTTTGAATTTATATTATCCTGGTTTTAGTGTCCAGCAGTTACCTTTGATATCAGGCTAAGGCAGTAATGGAAAAATGTGGCCCTCCAGTTCTTGTTTGACTGTAATCACTATGAGTCCTCACCACATGTTGGCTAAGGCAGGTGGGAATTATAGTAGAAAAATATCTGGAGGCTCACATATTTCCCCTCAGGTAAGGTAACAATGAAATCATCCCCTTTTGATCACAACTACTGCAATCCCACTCCTATTTATAATCTCTTAAAACCACCAATAGAGTAGAATCAATTAGAAATCACAAGATGCAGGACTGCAGCCACAGAATGATTAAATATGCTGTGAAATTTGTGTAATACCTCAATACATATTAGCAGGGGGATATGTCAAGAACTTCCATTCAGAAATTGGAATATCAATCTTCTATCCCCACTCCAGTTTTGCCACACATTTGAGGACACAATAATAAAGGCTACCTTGGGCTTGCAACTTTCTCAGCAGCTTAGCATCTGTGTTGTCAAGGAACTCAGTGCTACCAACGTTTGGAGGTCGACCTTTGCGACGCCTCATTTTCGATTCCTCTTTAGCACGCTGTCTGTCCAGATTCGGTGGCCGTCCTCTTCGTCCTTCCATAGCTCTGATACGGGGAAGGACTTCCTCATCTTTCAGCAGACACCACTGCATCCCCTTGTAATTAATATGTTTAATAGAAACTCATTATAAACACAGTATGGACAACACAATAAAAATGTACATCAACTGACATACATACATACATACACTGAAGCGTATGTCTATATATCTGTAAGCATGGGACCTATAAGCTTGAATTTGCTCATCTGGCTGACTGATGATCAACTAAAATTTAAATTTGTCTTGGAGATAACTAGTTGAGATGAGACAGAAGGGCACAAAAACTGCATGTCACACAGTTGTACTGGTTTCTCTTTTTATGGAATAAAGAAAGCCCTTTAAAAGATTAGTTCCTTTCCATATTTTGTACTACAGGATGAAATCACTATATATGTCTATTTAGTAACAAGTACCACAGACAATTAAAGCTAGCAGGGATAAAATGAAATCAGAATCTGAATCTTTTCCATAATATAGATGAGATCTGAATTTGATTCAGTTTTTCAAGCCATTTTGGTTCTGGCAAAATGTTAACTGCAAAATGGTAAATAAGCCAAATTTCCAAACGTATAGCGACTTTACACGCGAACAACAGTGGCAGTTTTTATTTATCAAAATCAGATGTTGTGTCACACCTAGAAAGAAATATGCTTAATATACATCTATAAGTATAAACCTATCTATGTAAGTTCCATAGCTTAATCCCCCACATACACCCTGAACTGCATTCATTCCACTGACTGAATGTTCTAGTGATGTTCCTTGAACCTGGAAAACTACCATTCCAGGGAGATGGCTATATAAGGTCCCAGGAAGACATTATGTGAGCAGAGTGAATCAATTTACAGCAATTCCTCCTTTCCTGACAGCTCCCACCCTGAAAAGTAACTCTGGGATTCTGTGAGTAGAGCATGAGCCTACCACTGCTCAGTTATAGATGGTTTCACCATGCCATTGCATTCATTCTTCTTAAAATTAACTTGCCAAGCTATGGTTCGGGGACGCTCTAGAAAGCACGGGAGCTACTGGGAGGCACTGTAGGATAAAAGAGGTAACCAGCAACAATTGCATCCCCCGCCCCGAACAGAGAATGGGGTCCCCTCAATCATAGGATTACCTCCTGTGAATAGATCCAGTTGGACTCTGGGTCCGTTTCCTAGCTTTCAGTATCTTTTTTTCTTTTTAAACCTATGTTTTAAGAGACCAATGGCACAATCTAAAAGTTTCCAAAGCCCCATTTAAAGAAATGGAACTTCTTAAGATTTCCAGATTTGGGTAAATATGTTTTACAACTTAAAAAAGCAAAAAAGTAAAAACAAGAAACGGTTTTATTTTCTTAATTACTCTATCCCAATTTGTATCAGAGGCCTAAGCTGGATAGGCATCACAAAAGGTGAGAGTAAGGATGGGCATTTGGTACATTTGTAGGATTCTATCTGCATACCCAGTTCTTTACTCCTTTACATTTTAAGGCAATCCCAAAACTTTAACCATGAGTGTGAAGTTTTACCATTAAATAACATATGGAAAAAAAGAGATTTAGAACAGAAAAGGTAATAACTGGTGCTTTTATAGCTCTGATACGCTATAGCTCTGATACGGTTGCCGAGCAGAGGGGCGGGTTAAAAATTAAAAAAAAAATTATGGGAATTATATCAGAGAGTATAATTCCAAAGCTAATTAGTGAAATTTAAAATTAGGCACAGTAACTCCCACATATCTGGGAAGAAGAAGAGATTACCAAGAGCTTACTGGTGACAATGAGCAGATATTCAGTAATCCCATCACACACATATTGAATTTGCAAAAGTTAGTATGAACTAAATATTACAAAGAAATTTTGGACTGATAGAATTAACACATATATAGACATATATCAAAGCATATACTAAGAAAAGCACATTTATACTAGCAAACATAAACACTGAGCTGTTACTTTGAATAAACACACTGCAATTATCATATACAGCACACATAGCAATAAAAAGATTCTCCTAATACTAAAGAATTGCTTACCTTCATTTTACTGTTCTCCAAAGTTCATACCCTGTACAGCTACACACTAACTATATAATACAACAGCATCTAAGTGCTCCAAGTTTCTTAAATGTCTCCTGACCCCACTCAAAGCGAGGACAAGGGTCATGAATACAGAGCTACTGTGCTGAAGGTTTATCTTGCGTCCTTGTGTGGAACTAACCTTAATGAATATTTGACAAAAATCTCACCAAAGATATACCAAAAACTGGATGTGACACAGTCCATAAATAAGCAGCTACCTCCATTGGTTGATGGGGGTATCTAATTTGTCAGAATTATTCTGCCAGTTTTCAGTCAATATACCTGCACAGTAACAGTTTTTCAATGGAGACATGTAGCATATTCTTTTTTTTTACACATGTCCATTTCTGCCAATTAGAACTGAGAGAAAGACTATTTGAGGAGGGGCCCTCACTTCCTTTTGCATGGGCAACATTTGTAGTCCAAAACAGAATTTTGGCTCAACATCTGGATGATTATGTAAGTTGGATAGAACTATGCAGCAAGGATACAAGAGAAACCATATGAAAATTCAGCAACAATATATAAAAGGTGTACTCAAGATGTAGTAATATCACTGAAGATATGTTTCCCAGCATATAGAATCTGTTCCTTAAAAAAGATTTGGTACAGGATATTGCTTAAGAGTTAGAAAAGAAATACTGAAGGAAATCATTTAGACAACAGTTGTTGAGCAACATGGCAAGCAATGATCAATGTCCAAAGGAAACTTGTCATATTGTATTAATAGTTTATTGACAGCATACTGCCTTAATTGTCATCTGTTACCCATCCACATGCCTATCTTTAATATCATAGTATACCCAAAACATTAGGAACTGTGTTTCTCAGAAGCTGGTATGATTTTATTAAAAAATTACAAATGACCCCCAACATTCAGTAAAATTCAGCAATTCAGTAAAAACAGCATAAAACCAATACGCAGTGTAACTATACCATCATGAAAACTGCAATAATTTAAAATTGTTTTCCCCATGTCATGCTGAAAACTGGTGAATTCTACAAATTCACTCTTGGACATATTTGCTTCAAAATCTGCGCATTCTTGGTTTGTAGCTGTGGAAAATGTGCCATTAGAAAAGGAGGAGGGAGAGACTGTTATGTATATATATATATATCCCATATTCCAAAACTTCAGAAAAAGAGATATTTCCTATAATATAGGAATACGCAAAATATTAAGTGATCTAAAATAAATAAGGATATTGTATTTTAATGTAAAGATATAGCTAGTATAAGGAAAAGTTCCAGTTAGAAAACTATCCTTAAAAAATATCCTTTAAAAATATCCCTGGAGCTGACTACTTTTTCGGCTGATCTACATATACTTTGCAGATTACAAGACGCATTCTCTACAATGCAGTGTCTACACAGAGCAAGCCAACACTCACGTGTTGAACATTCCAACCAACACAACAGAGTCTATAAAGACATGATGTGCATTTGGATGCAGTTACATCCGATCACTATATATGTAATATAACAACACACAATTTAATAAATGTGAATACATTAGTGTCTGAATTATAGGGGAAGAGGAAAGAGGGACTTTAAATGATGTCCACAAGCTCCACCCCTAGACTCCTCCCAATTTTAGCCTGAATCATACTCTGTCCCACAATATTTTATGAACAGTGAGAGTTAAGAGACATGTTATGGAGAGGAAGGGAGTCCTTTCCCCCTATAATTAGAGCATTAGGATATACTTGACCTCAGGGGCTGAAAGTATTAGATGACTGCAGTTCCCAAATTTGAATCTGTGAAGCGCAGAGCACTTGTCATCTGAGGGGTTGTCTGGACGGTGAAAATAATCCTTATAGAAATTGCAGAGAATATCTTTTTTTCCAACAAGATCCCATGGCAATTCATCTTATTCAGAAGGAAGGGGCCAAAAACTCCCAAAACTGCAGGGGAAAGTCTTTGTGGCTATTCCTGAGGTTTTTAAAATAATGCATGGAAACGTGCATTACCGCTCCTTTGGACAACCAATTTGAATCACAGCGCATTTTCAGCGAGGGTGGAAGGGAAAAACTGATTGGTCAGACATGCGTGGAGGGTGGGCTTGCCAGCAATGAAGTGGCCAGAAGTGCCATTTTGGAGTTTTGTGCTGCTTTTTCATGTGCTTTTTTGCTGTGCTTAGGTGACCAAAGAGCTTTTTTTTTAAATGAAAGGGTTGCACTTGTGCACCTTTGATTTGCAGTTAAGATAAAACTACTGTGCAGCGGTGACAACATGTTGAGAATAATAATATGAGTAATTCACTCTCAGCTACCATGTTGATTCTCAGTGTGTGAACTTCATGGATAGCTTCGCATACCAGTGATTGTGCCAAAGGACCGTGGAGACAAATGAACACTACTGCGATTTTGCATTAATGCATAGCGATCAGAATTATATCTTCTCATCTAGACAACCCCTGAGACTGAAGCCTACTGAGTTGTGAAAGTTTTTCAGCACTTTCTGGGGTCAGGTGCTCAGTCAATTACAACTAATACTATGAAGTCACATGTATGGCTGTAAGAATGAAACCAGCTAACAATAGCAATGCTCCAGAGTGTAGTAAAAATGATTTAACTTTGATTTATGATACTACTCCTCGGATCAAAGACTTTACTTTTTTAAAAAGTGGATACCTGCGGTCCATCTCTGGCTTCATAGAAGTCACCCACTCCTATTTTTGCACTGAAGCTGAAATTGTCCCTTGAGATATCCATTATTCCATTTCTGCTGAGATACTGAAAAAATCACATATTTTTCCACTTCAGGTTTTAAATCATTACAACCCAGCTTTGAAGTAACAGCTGATATTAGAGAAGTCAAATGTTTTGCATATTCTGGTAAGGGGAGATGAATTTACAAGAGGTCAGTGTAGGGGACAGGTTAATGTATATTAGCCCCACATCATAGGCCATTTTGCATCAAGGATTGTAACAGGAGGGAAAATCATTTAAAATATGTGCATGCTTAATAAGTACCAGGAAGAAGAATATTTGAAGTATACCTTTACTACTTCAGGGTACTGCCTTAGCTTCTTTCCACATGGGGCATAATATGCAACTTCTCCCTGAAGGCGGCCACCAAAGTTCCTTATTCTTGTTTCTCTCTGCCACCTGTAATAAAATATAATTGTATATCAACAGACAAACCAAAGCAGAAATACTATGCCCATCTATTTGCCAGTAAGTCTTTTCAAAGTCAGCAGGCTTACCTCAAATCAAACAGGCATAGATTCAGACTGCAGAGCTGCAATCCTAAAGACATTTCTTCAGAGTAAGACCAAGTTAACTTAGTCAAAATTACTTCCAGTCAAAATATGTTTCCAACTAATTCAGATTGTCAGTATACATAATGTGTGAATAGGCATCTTCTTGCTGTGTTCCTTCAAGTCATTTCTGACTGATGGCAATCCTAAGGCGACCCTATCACAGGGTTTTCTTGGCAAAATTTGTTCAGAGGAGATTTGCCCTCACATTCCTCTGAGGCTGAGAGAGTGTAACTTGCCTAAGGCCACCCAGTGGTTTCCATGGCTGAGTGGGAATTCAAAGAATTGTAGTCCCAACATTCAAACCACTACACCACACAGGCATCTTACTAATATTAAATAACTATCAAGGCTTAATTTGAATAGCCACAGAGAAGAGCTCCCCCTAACAAAGGTATAATCTAGTATTATATAACTGTCATATCATTTGTTATATCTAAGAATGAAACTTGTTGTTGTTTCTCTATTGTTCCTGAAATATGTGCCAACAGGACTCAGTTAATACTGTTTTTACTAACACCCAGAAAAGTGAGTCTGAGAAGATTCATGAGGGTATTTTTTAAAAGATTGTCAAAAAGGAACACCAATTGGTGAATAACGACTGATGGGAAAGATCACAGGGTGACCAGTAAGTCCAGTAGAGACAGGCTGAAGGAAAAGTCTGCTTCGCCATGGAAAATTTTACACGCTTAGTAATTTTCAGGAAAACGTTAAACACATACATGGTATTTTAACCCATGTCCCCAGACATCTTTACACGGTCTGCTGATAAAGATACCAGTCAGAACACTGGTGGGTTGCAATAAACAAGGCTGATATGTTTGGAAATCTCTCTCTCTGGCTTTTCTTCGCAAATGAAGATTCAAGAAGGACTCATCCTGCGCTTTCTGCAAGCGCGCGGATGACTAAAAAGGCCAATCTGAGATAAACAAGTCCGGTTGCAGAAAGCACAGCAGAAGGTCTCCTTGGGTGATGTTTCCGGGTTGTGATTCTTTGTGTGTTGTTGTTTCTCTTCAAGACTTGTTTGGCGTGAGTTCTCAAATAAGGCTGCAGCATTGTGGATAGTGTGTCTCCATGCCTCCCGATGTGAGGCCAGGGCGGACCATTGTTGGTGATCAATTTGGCTGAGCCTGAGATGTTGTTTCAGGGAGTCCTTGTATCACTTTTTTGGAGCACCCCTCTTACGCTGACCCGTGGCGAGTTCACCGTAGAGTAGTATTTTTGGGAGACAATGGTCCTCCATCCTAGAAACGTGCCCTGCACAGCGCAGCTGTGTTCTCATTATCATGGCCTCAATGTTGGTGATCCCTGCTTGCTCAAGGACAGCAACATTTGTCATATAGTCAGTCCAGTGTATATTTAGGATTGTGCATATACAGCACTGATGAAAGTGTTCAAGGAGTCGTAAATGTTGGCGATAGGTGACCCACATTTCAGACCCAGAAAGGAGAATAGACAGTACAATGGCTCTATACACACTGATTTTTGTGCTTCGCCTCAGGTGTTTATTACTCCAGACTGTTTTGTAAAGTCTTCCAAATGCGCTATATGCCTTTGCTAATTTGTGATTAATCTTTATTTACAATATTCTTCAGCATGATGCTCCAAAGGGCTATGGCAGAGCTTGAAGAAGAAGATGGCATCTATATGTGTTACCATACTGATGGTAGCTTGTTTAACTTAAGCTGTCTGAGGGCTCGTATGAAGACTCTAAACTCTCTAGTCCATGAGCTGCTCTTCGCTGATGCCCTTGTTGCCCACACAGAAGCAGGTCTGCAGCGCCTAACACCCTGCTTCGCAACAGCTGCAGAGCTGTTTGGGCTGGAAGTCAACCTGAAGAAAACCGAAGTTCTTTACAAGCCTGCACCACAGGACGAACACCACCATCCCCACATTGTCGTCGGCAAATCTGTGCTCAAGTCTGTTCAGCAGTTCACCTACCTGGGAAGCATCATCTCCTCAGATGCCAAGATTGACAAAGAGTTTGGAAATAGTGCTTATTCATTATTGGTTAGTTTATATCACTGTCATGACCTTCTTATTGCACAAGTGTTGCCACTGTATAATTTTGTGAGAATTCTATATAAACTTCAGTTTAACTGCCTACTGGCTTGTCAGACTCTGGGCCTCCTAAGTTCTAGGCTTGCCAGATTCTGCTACATGTATCTTTATATAAACTGCTGCCTTCAATTCAGCAATGCCTCTTCTTATTGAACCCTAATGGGAGATTTCCCCACAATATAGCAAAACTATGCTAATACTACAAATGGGATAGTGAAATTTGTATTCAAGATTGGTTTCTCCTTTCTTTGTCTTACTACTGTCCAGCTTGAGACTGCACCTGAAGGTGGGATTAATTGTATCTTGACAAACTCTGTGTAGACAAACTATTATTACAATTTTCCTATAAAGCTTGCAGGTGAGGGTTGTCACTTAGTTGTATAGCACATTCTTTGTATGGAAAAGCCCCAAGTTACACTCTTTTTGCAACCATCTCAGGCATGGTGTGAGGACATAGAACAGCCCTGGTCAGTCAAGAGTAAAAAGTTGGGGGACAGATGGACCAAAGCATAAGGAAGCATCATGTATTCATATAAGACAGATGAGGCAGAAAGGTAACACAGCAGCGGGTGGCTTCCATCTCAGTGGGCCAGTGAATCTACTCTTGGTTTTAGCCTGAAATTTAAAAGAGCTATCCAGGATACTGAACCTTATCCCGCAACTAGGTTCAGAAGACTAAAACCTGGAGTGGATTCACTATTCCACTGACATAGGAGCCACCAAGCATGTCAGCAGAGATAGTGATCGGTCCAAGGTCATCAACCAAGCTTCAAATATGTGTGGGCACTTTAATTTTACATTGGATTTTAAAGGACTTGAGCATATTGTAGGATGCAAAAAATGATGCACTGGCAAAACTTGTTCTAGTAATCACCCCAAAGCCAAAGTTTCTACCCCAAATGTTGTCACCATTCCAACGTCAGTTTATTGAAAGAGGCATATGTGAAATGGGAGTACTTGAACCAAACTAAGATAGTTTCAAACTGAAAGAAGAAGAGAATCTCTGTTCATGTTTCAGATGTCAGTTGAAAGATATAAACTGAGATGTCAGGAATAGATTCTCAGCCTCGTCCCATTGAAAAGTAAAATGACTGAAAAAGAAACTGAAGGGGAGAGAGGGACCCAACAGATTCAACAAAATAAAAAGGGTCTCATGGATTCTGCCTCTGGAACTGACATGAGGTGATATAACCCAAAGGATTGTGGATTGCTCCTCTGCACCATCTAGAGCAGTGTTTCTCAACCAGAGCTCCCTGTTACCCTATGGTTCCCCAAGAGGCTGCTAGGGGTTCCTCAAGAGATTGTGATTGTGTAGGGGGGGAAGCAATAGCAGTATACAGAGTAATATTCATGCAGGGGTTCCCTGAGGCCTGAAAATTATTTCAAGGGTTCCTCCAGGATAAAAGGGTTGAGAAAGGCTGATCCAGAGAATAGTGATGTTATTTAAAGTAATATTTAAAGACAAACTGTCTTTACAAGACAAATTTTTACAGCAATAAAGTCTAAAAAACAATCACCCCAAAGAGTAGCACACTTCAATAATAGCAACAGTAAATCCAGTTTATAAAAAAAAGAAGCTAATCTTCTCATTTACAACCAGCCTGGAATATCCACGGATCCAATGACCATGGGCCTATCTACATGAGGGGAAAAAATCTAAAATACCTCATAGTATTGACATCTCACAGCAGCAGCATGTCTAAATGGGTTTTCTGGCCTTGGAAGCCCCCCTAAGCCTTGCATTCCTGATAGTGGCCACAAGTCATTTACCTGTGTTAGGTCTTCACCGCCGCCGATTTTTTTTTTTTAAATCATCCCAAGGTACATTGGTGTGATAGAGTGATTTTCCAGTTTTACAGGAAAGTAAAACAGAAAACATTCATCCTGTTTTATCGCCTTAGTGAGCGATCGCTAAGGCAAAAATCCAACATGGTGGCAGCAGGCGTTTGCTCTGCTAAAAAGCCACACTCCTGCTCTCATTCGGCCAGTCAGCTTTGTGCTTCCCTTTGAGTTTTTTTTATTGTTCAGTAGTCCAAACGAACAAAAATGCGCACCTGTCTCGCAGTTTGTGAAAAAGTACTGGAAAATCTACAAAGGCTTTTACCCTGTTGTTTTTGCTGTTTTGGGTCCCCCTCCTTTCAAATAGTGTGGATTGGTGCTGGATCCTGTTTAGACAGGTAGGATTCCCAGCGAATTCCATGAGGGGTATTTTCACCATTTAGACGGGCCCCATGTAACAACAGGAAGAGAACCACACATACACACATCCTCAGGTATAATATGCCATGAGTGCTGTGGCTGTAAGAGAAGTCTCTGAGCAAGACAAGAAGAAAGACCTGTTCAAAGTTCATTATCAGATGAATGGAAGGAGAAAGAAACAAAGGTAGAGGCAAGATACAAGCAATGGCAGGTGCCAGCCAAGTTTGGGGCAAAGAGAATAAAAGCTTGAAATAAAGTGGGTTATTCTATTTTCCAGCCCTATGGGTCAGCTGTCTTGTCGGTCATTCTTTTGCTGAGACCCATCCCAAACCTCAGAAGAGCCCTCAGAGAAATGAAGAGGGGTGGACCTATCTATGAAAATGCTTTGCACTACATATATTAGAGGAAGCTTTATGGAAATATTCCCCTCCTCAGCAGACTATTTATGAGCTGCCCTAGATCTATCAATCATTCTTAAAACCTGCTCTATAAGTTTACTTCTTTATTTTCTATGTCTTTGTGTTTCTTAATACAATTAGATAAAAGGCAGAAAAGGAGATTTTCATGAAAGCACCAGTGTGCCTAAGCACCTCTACCTCATATCCAAAAATTGGCTCCTATAAGTGCTTCCTCCTGGCAAACATGGGCTTTTCCGATACATTTGCCAGGTTTCCAGTAAAAGCTTTCTATTTCCACAAGAGACAACCTGATATAAAAATGTAGAGCAATTAAACATTGTACTCAACTTTTTGATCATAAACTAAAACTGTCATCTTAAAATCATTACATTTTGAGAGCACTGGTTCTCAATAAGTAACTATTTGCCAAATTTCATTTTACAAAAATAACATACCCATACTCTAGAGGAATGCGTAATTCTCGTTCATCTGTTATTCTTCGTCTTTTTGCAGAACCTTAAAAGAATTTAACAGGTTAATTTTATAAAGTAGCAAACAGACATTATAATTAGATAGTTACATTTTTGCTATTTTTGACACAAAAAAAACACCACCACCCTACTAAGCAGAGGTCAATTATAACCATCATAATTTTCTTTCCATCCTCTTGTGTAGTCAAAAATGCATGGAAAATTAGCAAAATACAATTTGTGAGCAATCAGTAAGTCTATAATGTTAGTAATTTTTCACAGTGGAAATAAGTTCTACTGAATGCCAGAGTTCTCATGTACAGTATTCAATGCTAAAAATCAAGAGATGTAGGGTTCACATTGTTGATTAAATGCTAGATCAATGCTCCCGTCCATGCACTCACTGAAGTAGGTTTAGCTGAAATCCAGATAACTTGATTGCAGGTTATGCCTCCATCCATGGTAGTTCAAAGCCAACACAAACCAGTGATCTTGTGGCTCACTGACTACTGACATAACATAACATGACAAGAAGCATCTCCTCAGTTTCTACTAAACGTATTTTCACACAAAGGATGCACTTCAGAGATTCATGCCTCAGGGTTTTAATGACATTTTCCTGTTCAACAGCTCTCCACAATAAAATCCCATTCTTTTTCCAACTTCCTAAGTTTAAAAAACAGTGTGGAAACAGGTTGCTCTGGATGCTGCTTTTTGGAGAACAGAAACTGGTGCTTACATGAAATTGTGTATGTATATGTAGGCAATATGAAATGGTCTATGTATCATGTTTCAGAGGAGCACGTGACAAACCAAGCAGGACCTTCATTTTATTTTATTTTTAAATTAAGGGTAAGTTGCTACACACTTAAAAGGACTTTTTGGGTAACCAATGTGTTGAAGAAGAGGATTATATGTGCTTAGAAACAGGATGCCAAACAAATGTATTCCTAGTTCTCTTCTACAACTTAAACTTTTCTAATGTTACTAGAGTGAAGGTAACTTCATAAATACCCTTACTGCAAGAATAAATTGGTGATGTGAATTTTGTGGGATTTTATTCCAAGCAAAATTTTTGACCTTCTAGGGTGTTGGGGAACCATCTCCTGAGAACTGCCCTAATCTGAAGCTAAGTGTTGTATATGAACGATTCTATGTGCAATCCTGGACTTCTCTAGACAGGGCTAAGAAATATTGCTTTCTGAAACTCTGAGATGGTGCCATCAATGCAAGGGGAAAAAACCCTACATAGATTAACTGTCAGACATAGAATCATAGAGTTGGAAGAGACCACAAGTGCCATCCAGTCCAACCCCCTGCCATGCAGGAATACACAAACAAAACATTCCCGACAGATGGCCATCCAGCCTCTGTTTAAAAACCTCCAAAGAAGGAGACTCCACCACACTATGAGGCAGTGTATTCTACTTCTGAACAGCTCTTACTCTTAGGAAGTTCTTCCTAATGTTCAGGTGGAAACTCTTACCCTGTAGTTTGAACCCATTGCTTCGTGTCCTAGTCTCTGGAGCAGCAGAAAACAAGATTGCTCCATCCTCAGCATGACATCCCTTCAAATATTTAAACATGGCTATCATGTCCCCGCTCAACCTTCTCTTCTCCAGACTAAACATGCCCAGCTCCCTAAGCCGCTCCTCATAGGGCATGCCTTCCAGACCACCCACCATCCTGGTCGCCTTCCTGTGGACACGTTCCAGCTTCTCAATATCCTTCCTGAATTGTGGTGCCCAGAACTGGACACACTATTCCAGGTGAGGTCTGACCAAAGCAGAATACAGTGGCACTATTACTTCCCTTGATCTAGACACTATACTCCTATTAATGCAGCCTAGAATTGCATTAGCTTTTTTAGCTGCTGCATCATGTTCAGCTTGTGGTCAGCTAAGACTCCTAGATCCTTTTCGCATGTACTGCCATCCAGCCAGGTGTCACCCATCCTATACCTGTGCATTTCATTTTTTACTGCCCAAGTGTAGTATCCTACATTTCTCCTTGTTCAAATTCATTTTGTTAGTTTTGGCCCAGCTTTCTAATCTGTTAAGGTCATTTTGGATTCTGATCCTGTCTTCTGGGGTATTAGCTACTCGTCCTAATTTGGTGTCAACTGCAAACATGATAAGCATGCCCTCTATTCCCTCATCCAAGTCATTAATAAAGATGTTGAATAGCACTGGGTCCAGGACAGAACCCTATGGCACCCCACTGGTCACTTCTGTCCAGGATGAAGAGGAGCCATTGGCGACTCCCGTTTGGGTTCGGTCAGTCAACCAATTACATATCCACCTAACAGTTGCATTGTCTAGCCCACAGGTTACTAACTTTTTTGCAAGAATATCATGGGGGACCTTGTCAAAAGCCTTACTGAAATCAAGATACACTATATCCTCAGACTTGATCTAAGGCAGCTTCTTCTATATACCTATGATATTCCAAAGACAAGCCTCCCTCATCAAGGTGCCCCCCCAAAAAAATGTGTTGGAATACAACCCCATCCATTCATCCATCCCTTCCTTCATTTGTATCCTACCTTTCTCTCAGGCTAGGACTCAAGATGGCTTACAAAAAGGCAGAATACATTAAAACACATAGTTAAAATATACAAAATCAAAATTAGAACAGTTTTAAACAACACCCCCTTATCCCCAGACAGCATGGCAATCAAAAGGTGAAGACTACAATATAGTGACCTGTTGTACAGGAAAATGCCATTAAAGGCCCTGGGCACAAGTTCTGAAGTATGTCCCTTTCGTGAAAATATCCCACAGAAATAAAAAAGATGCTTCATGTCATCAGCCTAACAAGTTATTGGCCATTATGATAGTTGTAGTACAATACATCTCGAGGACATTGGGTTGGGGAAGGCTGCTTTATATGCACATGATATATCCTCAAATCACATGTAAGCATGTTATTTGGCACACTGAATTTCACTGATGTCAGTGGGATTAAGATTAAACTAGACCATTTTTTAAAAACATAGGATGGCATCCTGTTGGTTAGTCCCAACTAGAATAGACCCATTTAATCAACTGTAGTATGTTAAGTCAGCACATAGATAGATTGAATGGCTTCAATGGGTTTATCCTAGTTAGGACAAAAAGAGAATTTAGGCCATATCTTTTCTTTTTCTTCCTCTCTTACTCTAGAGTAAGCACAAAAGACCCAATCCAAATTGGGACCCTTCTGTGTCTTGGAGGGCAGGGCATTGCCATATTTTATGGCAGTAAATTCCATAAGTTTAATTACGCACTGTGTCAAAATACTAACTTGGAGTTGTTAAAGCAGAAGCCATTACTGTGTCAGAAACAAGCAAAAATTACAGAATGATACAAATTTGTATGGTAAAAGAATGTTCTCTAACTGGTCAAGATGTTTGTTGTGTGGAGGCTGGAAATCAGAGTTCTCTAACTCCTCAAGCAAGCACAGCATCCACGTCTCATTTTGCAATGTGGAAGATGAGCTGGGATGTGGATGTTGTAATTGTCTAAGGACAATAAAGTTTCCTAGTCAAAATAATTGGGGTGCAAGAAACATTGTGCTATCCATACATTTCATGAGAATGCTTTTTTTCAGGTACACAGATTAATCTTTTTATCAGAAAATGTAAGACTATAACATGCTGAGATGCAAACATAGGTAACAAAGCTGGATCCTGAGATGTGCAGAAGAGTCACATTCCCTTTGAGATTTCAGCAACAAATCTCTCCTTCACCCACCCACAACATATTAACAGCATGTAGCTATAGAAAATAACTGCAATACCACTGTGAGAGCTTGAAGTCAGCCCTGATGAAGGTGTGCCCACAAAGACAGGAGAGGGAGACTCAGGGCACAATGCAGCTGGAGCAGAACTTGGTGTCTTTGTTACTTGGAGATTAAGTGGTGTAGAGCAAGCTCCAAGACTGATGGAAGAACTTTTGGCAGAAGAGGCTGTTTTGTTCAACTTAACAGCAGACTTCTCTCCTTCTGTGTCAGTCTCTGATTCATCTGGGTCTTTATCATCTTCTTCCTCATCATCTTCAGATCCTTCTGTATCAGATCCTTCTGAATTACTATCAGATTCTTTGGGGGAAACAGAGGGGATCATGAATGACAAGAAATGAATTCAGCCACATTCTAGTACTCTCTGGTAATGTAAGGTGTGCGAGAGTAAGAAGGAAGCACAAAGGAACATTTCAAACTATTTACTGCAAGGAACAACTGCTAGAATGTTATACAGGTTTTGAACCCATCCACTGGCTTCACATTGTGATCCACACACACACACACAAAAAAAAACATTTTTATTCTCTTTGTTAGAAGTTTGGCCACACAGGCTATCTATTTGGGATCTCTTTTCTGGCTGAAGATCAAACCTCACAATTTATGACCCAGCAAACCAAATCCCACAGCTTGCCAATAATATACTGTGTGTAGTCTAGCATACCAACTATTTGATGAACCCTGTTATTTCTTCAGTCTCAGGAAAGCAACAAAAGCTAGATGTTTCTAGAACCTCTTTGGGCACCATACAGGTATGGTGCATTTGGACTTGGGAACTTACAAGCTGAGCAGAAGCTGTGCAAAAACTGAGCTTAACACTTAACAGCTTTCACCTGCAGTTCTTCAACAACTGATGACAATTCAGAAATTAAAGCTAGTACCACCCCTTCTTGTTATCACTTCAGGGAAAATTTAAGATACTGGTTTGGACTACTCACAAATTTTAATTAGAACACTGATTCCTTCTTGGGGCCTAAAGGACTGTACATGATACAGTCATATTCATATCTGATATCTTTTACATTCTTACCTGGGAGTAAGGTTTATTTATCTTAATAGCAGCAAATGTCTTGATTAGGTTCCAATTATAACAGGTTTTAAACATGCAAAAAAATGTTGTAATGTAATGTTAATACAGTAATTCTATTACCCTACTCCTAGGCATGTCTACCTGAAGTGAGTCCCAATGATAGGGCTTATTTCCAAGTATGCAAAGGAATGC
The DNA here is from genome assembly GCA_030847615.1 of Gambelia wislizenii. NCBI lineage: Eukaryota > Metazoa > Chordata > Lepidosauria > Squamata > Crotaphytidae > Gambelia > Gambelia wislizenii. The sequence continues at coordinate 291,866,595 of JAUMIR010000001.1, read as the reverse complement.
AGCCAAAGTTATTTAAACTCATTTTAGCATGCTCTTCCTTAGTCTTTTCCTGCTTATCTCCTTCACCTTCTCAAGTTTTCACAATAATTTGAAAATATTAAAAACAATTATCCAAAAAGGTTTTTTTTTCTTTTTTCCCAGTGTTAAGAAACCCACAGGATGAATTCTGGACTGATGAGAATCTTTGCAGGTTGAGACCAATTCTGTACAAAATTTGTCTGTAGTATTCTTGTGCAGAAAACACAAAATTACACTTCTGCACCAAAATATTATTTTCTGTGCAGAAAATGCTATTACCTGTACAAAAATAATCACCAAACTACAGCATTTTCTGCACAGGAAACATCAGTTTCTGCACAAAAGACAATATTGCTGCACAGAAATATAATTTTCTGTGCAGTAAATGCTGTTTTCTGTGCAAAAATACCACCTTTGAATTAAGCACAGAATAAGCCCCAAACTGCAAACAACTTTGAAAAACTGATGCAGTTTTTGAAAACTTTCTCGCAGTGGGAAGAAAATTGTTAACATTATTCATTGCTTTCTTCAAGCATTCCTTCCTTTCTTCTTTCAGACTGTTTGTATTGTATGTCACCCTAAAATCCTATGATAAAGGGCAGGATAGAACTGTTTTAATAAATAAATCAAGGACAAAATTAGCAAAGAACTAAATCCCTACTTGACCAATACGAAATCTCCATATGTTTTCCCTTGCGTTTTTTCCAGGCTGTGAGGCCATGTTCTGGAATAGTTTCTTTCTGACGTTTCTTTCTGCATCTGTGGCTGGCATCCTCAGAGAATGGTTGTGTAGGGGTGTGTGTGGAGTTTATATGCTGTGAACCCCTGTTGGGGAGGATATGTAAATTTGTGTAATTGAATGGTTAGTTTCTGGGTATAGAAATGCAAGGCTCTTTAGTGTCTGTTTGGCTAATGGTTGGTTGATGGGGCATTATCTGCTGGGAATCCCCCTGTCCCTAGGTGGAATTCTTTTGTATGTGTTGAGTTTTGATTCTATTGTATTTCAAAAGTGGGAGCCAAATTTTGTTTACTTTCTTTTTTCCTGTTGAAGTTGTCCAGGTGTTTGTGGATTTCAATAGCTTCTCTCTGCATTCTGACATGATAGTTGTTGGCCTAGTCTAGAATTTCTGTGTTTTCAAATAGCATTTTGTGTCCAGGTTGGTTTATAACATGTTCTGCTACAGCTGATTTTTCTGGCTGGCCCAGTCTGCAGTGTCTCTCATGCTCCTTGATTCGTGGTCCCTATGTAAACTTGTCCACAGCTGTATGGTATGTGGTAAACTCCTGCAGCTGTGAGAGGGTCTCTTTTGTCCTTTGCTGAGTGTAGCATTTCTTGGATTTTTTTGTACATACATCAAAGGAGTCACAGACAGAATAGGGAAATGAGGAAACACAAGCTCCAAGCAATCTATAGACCAACCAAAAAAATCACCCTTCACCCTCTCACAGCTGCAGGAGTTTACCGCATACCATGCAGCTGTGGACAAGTTTACATAGGGACCACTAAACACAGTGTGCAAACACAAATCAAGGAACATGAAGACACTGCGGACTGGGCCAGCCAGAAAAATCAGCAGTCGCAGAACATGTTATAAACCAACCTGGACACAAAATGCTATTTGAAAACACAGAAATTCTAGACCAGGCCAACAACTATCATGTCAGAATGCACAGAGAAGCCATTGAAATCCACAAACACCTGGACAACTTCAACAGGGAAGAAGAAATCTTAAAAGTAAGCAAAATCTGGCTCCCAGTTTTAAAATATAATAGAATCAAAACTCAACACTTACAAAAGGATTCCACCTAGGGACAGGGGGATTCCCAGCAGATAATGCCCCATCAACCAACCATTAGCCAAACAGACACTAAAGAGCCTTACATTTCTATAGCCAGAAACACAATTGAATTTTGTAACCATTCAATTACACAAATTTACATATCCTCCCCCACAGGGGTTCACAGCATATAAACTCCACACACACACCTACACAACCATTTGCTGAGGGTGCCAGCCACAGATGCAGGCGAAATGTCAGAAAGAAACTATTCCAGAACACGGCCTCACAGCTCAGAAAAAAGCCAAGGAAAATCTAAGGATGCTGGCCGTGAAAGCCTTCGACTTCACTATCTCCATATCCTTTGATACATATTCACTACCCCATACTCAACCAAATGACACTTTCATGACTCTTTCTCCTTCTCCAAAGAGTAATCTAGAACAACAGCAGCAACATTTTGATAACCTGCAACATTTAGGCTCATGATTCATAAAGTTTGCAGTAGGCAGGATGCCTTGAGAAAGCTGAGGGTAAGCATTTAATAAAGTTTATTTAAATAAACCTGATTGACTATCATCAGAATCCTCATCTTCATCATCCTCATCTTCATCCTCATCATCGTCGTCATCCTCATCATCATCCTCATCGTTTGAATCTTCAGAATCTTTACTGCTAAGAATGTCTGAATCTGTTCCTCTGAATTGTTCAACTACTGATTTTGCTGAAGGGTGGTTGTGTTGTGTTTTTACTGCTGTTATTGTATTATTGCTGACTGTCTTTTCCTTTGCTGGGCCAGGTAATACAGGAGAGGTAGAAGACATCATGGGTGTCCGGTTGCTTGGTATCTTTTTCCCACACGTGCTTAAATTTACTGGTGAGGAAAAGGTTACGCTGCTGGAAGTAGATACATTTTCATTGACCTTGGTCTGAGATTTAGATTTGGTGGTAAGTGCTAGAGGAGCTTCCTGAATGACACTCTGAATAACGCCATTGGGTTGATGGTTACCTAAAAGTGCATTGGTCAAGAAAGGATTAGAATGGTTGTTTTCTAAAGAGGTGTGTTTTTGATGAGCTGGTGATGAACTGGTTGGCTTTGGACTTGATAATGCTGTGATAACCTTCTTCAGGTTCTTGGATGACTCATGTTGTTTCTTCAACTGTGCTGAGAATGTTTGTTTGTACTGTTCCTGAAGACAAGCACAAAAGACAACAAAGGTATAACGAAATACTACTGTGGGACATATCTTTAGCTATTTGGATCTGAAAAACTAACCTTAAATGGATGTATTAGAAGGTTAGTAGCTATAACGGCTGTATGCCACCTTTAATGTCAGAGGCAGCGTGTCTCTTGATGCCAATTGCTGAAGAACACTAGTGCACAAGTACTAATGCCCTTCATGACCTGTTTGAGGGCTTTCCAAACACATTTGTTTGGCTATTGCAGGAACAGAATGCTGGGGCAGATATGTCTTTGATCTGATCTAAAACAGTTTTTCTTATATTCTTATATATGGTGTGTGGCCAAGCTACCTTCAAAAATAAAAAGCCAATGATTAGAATAATTCTAGATTCATGTAGAATAATTCTAGATTCAGCTAGAATAATTTAGAATTGTGACACACTCAGGTGTTGTGGGAAGAAAATAACGTATTCTCTGTCGTTCTATAAAATGTCTGCTACATAAGCAAAAAAGGGATGGGGATATTCTAACAGTACATGATGGAAGATCTCTCATTTTAACTTCAGAAACATTTACTTGATTTACTTCAGCCATGCTGATGTTCACAGGGGTTACATATGAAAGGAAAAAAGATACAAAACTAGTCTTGCTTACCTGGAAGCAGGTTTTGCTATGATCAATAGGGCTTACATCTGAATGAACAGGATTTAGGAATCAGATGTAAGTAAGCTATCACAAGCATTCCAATAGAGAAAACATTAGGCAAGCTTAGGTTTTCTGTGTTTTTTTTTTCTTTTTTCGGGCTGTAAGGCCGTGTTCTGGATAGCCCAGGGGACAAAAAACCCACAGAAAACCTATGGATCGAGCCGTGAAAGCCTTCGACTTCACATTAGGCAAGCTTTTTGCAAGGGTGGGAAAAGCAAAGCCTGCAGGCAGGACACATCCCAGGGCCATTTCCATAACCTGCAGGTCTGCCAGAGGTTCTGCAGTGTTCCCACTGAACTGAAATTTTTGGGTTGTTTTTTTTTTTTAATGGACAAATGCTTTCCACTCCTGAAGGCTTCCAGGAGTGGTGGTATTCTGTTAGAACATAGTGGATCCCCCCTGCCCCTGGCCACCCCAAGAAGAAAGTGGACTTCCAGCCACTTCCAACTCTGCTTTTTTAAAAAACGAATTTGAGCCCTTCCAGGCCTGATGCAGTCACAGTTGGCCTCTGGACCAGTCAAGGTTGCCCATCTGTTTTAGTGGTTAACTGATGCTAAAGTGCTTCTATCTTTCCAGGTGCTCATTCAAAACACAAGTAATTTATAAAGCTTAGTTAGAAAATGTAGGAGTGACTTTAAAAAATATGAACAACAATAATGACAAACAAAAACAAAAACAAAAAACAAAAAAACCAACAACAACAAGTGGTGTTAACTGGGGAGAAGAGCATGATGTGACAGTATATTCTATAACAAAGGTCCGATTGCCTCTGGACAAAACCACCTAGTTACATGAAGAATGACACCTTTCTGTTTCAAAATCCAAAGCATGCAATCTCCCCCACAGCTTGATCGAGTGTGCCCCTCCCTTTGACTGTCTATGTGGAACTCTCCCTACTTTTGCACCAGTACAGTTTGATGCAACTTCACTGTGAGTATTGACTGGACTGTTTCAAGGCAATAGGAATACAATACTTTCTAAAGAGAAAAGAATGCTACAGAATATAAAAACAATAAAAAAATGGTAATCATATAGAATTGTCATGGCACATTTATATACTATATGTAGACTTGCTCTTCCTTTCCTTTTCCTGTATACACTGACTCCAAATCTGTGTAAGGAGCCTCTGGAGCAGGTGGGGACTACAGTGGAGAGGCAGATTCTACTCTGCCACTAAGTCCATTCTTCTGATAAATGGGCACCAGTGGATACAACTCTTTGTAACCACAATAACATAAAGGATCAGAAAACATGAAGTCAGTCTCCTGCAGCAGTGCATTTTATTTCCCATCCATCCTTTTTAATAGTGTGAGCTTCCTAAATACCATCTGTGTATCAACAATCCTAGGTCTACATGTAGGACAAAAACTCTGAATGGACTTTTCCCCAAATGCCCCCACATTCCCCCATAAAGCCATCCACATTATATACTCTTTTAGCTGCCGCAGCTGCTACAACCAATTTTAAAGCCCCAGAGCCAGTTCTCAGCAAAAGGGAGACGTTTTTTCTCTTCCCCTGGCTTGGCAGTGCTGCCTCTGCCTGCTCTCTATCGCTTCCTTGAAGTGCTTCCATCACTTTCTTCAAGCGCCTCTTCCTGCAACGGGCAAGTGGTGGAGCGGGTGGAGGCTCCAGAGCTTTAAAATCACATGTGGTGGTGGCAGTGGTGGTGGCAGATGCAGTGGCAGACAAAACTAAGCAGAAAACCTTGAATCCTCAATACTGCACATCTGAGTAGGATATCCCCAAATGTTGTGAATCTTGGCCATGACACACGTGGCCGGATAGCCCCAAATTTGGGTAAAAAGCTATGTCACGTGTGGCCTGATTGCAGCAGATTTGGGGGCATCCTCATGGGGATTTGGTGTATTTGATGGTGTACACAAGCCCCTAGTATCTTTCCTTGCAGGTGTGTAATGGATAGAGTAAAAAAAAAAAAAAAAGGTTGTCATTATCTATGAATTCAAACCTTTCTGAACAATCCCAGGTAGTGGAATCTCCTCCCACAGGAAGTTCAGTTGGCTCTCTCTCTACTCTCTTTCTGCTGGCAGACAACAGTCTTTTTATTTAGGCAGGCCTCTGGCTCTTAATTCATGTGGTTTGGAGGGGAGTTAATGGGATGTGTTGTGCTTTTATCTTTTTTATTATAATTTAAAAGTGTTTTAACTGTGTTTTTTTAAAATGTGTGGGTTTTTTTTACTTTTGTATTAATAGGCTGGAATTCATGACCACAGTTATAAACGTGTAAGCTAGAGTTATACATTCATAACTGATTTTTATTTGTGATCCCTACATATTCAATAGAGTAAGGGAGTATGCTGTGATTGTAAAAATCCCTAAATACTGACTTTCCAGCAGCCACTGCGAGCGACAGGGTCTGTTCTCCTGTCAACTTGGGTGCAGCAGACTGATGTTTCCACTCTGATGAGCAATCTCCAGTGCAACAGTCAGAAGCAGGATCCTGGTCACAGCTCTTCCTTGCACTGGAGATTGCTTGTGGGAGAGAGGTGGAAACATCAGTCTGCTTCACCCTAATAGACAGGAGAACCCCTGCCACTCATAGCAACTAATACTTGGTAAATCAGGACTGGGGTACTTTTAGGATCCCTACATGTTCCCTAAACTATTCAGTACATAAGGATCCGGCCAGGAGATCTATACTGTAGCTTTTTAGCTACACTTAAAACCAATTTTTTATAAGTTGCCTTAGGTCTGGTGTAGGGAGAAAAGCAGGACAAAATCAATCAATGAGTCAATCAATCATACTTGTATATGATGGCATATTAATAAACACAGTCCCCCAATTTTGTAACAGTGTCTTCATGTGCTATTTAACCTGCCCCTATGAATCTCGTAAAAATATCTCAAACAAAAAGCACACTTGTTTCCAAGGGCCTTACTCCTGCGTTTCCTTTTTAATGGCTTCACAGTACTACATTTACAGGTTGTACTATGCCCATCACCTAATAAACAGCACTATGCGATAGAGCTAGTGGTGGCACTAAGGATCAAATAATTACAGAGTTCAACTCCTTTTTTCAAAACTGTACTAGTTTGACAGCTGCATGTTTTCTTTGTAACTGAACCACAATATTTTGTATCTTGGAAGCTACAATACTTCCCACAGATACAGAATTAACTGCTGTGTGAAATACAGTTGTCCAAATTCATAGCTCTGTTCTGGATGTAACATAAAACTTTACCCTGTGTTTCTCACTTTAGTTTAGGGAGGTCTTCTTCTCTTTGTGTTGTTCAGAAACCTTGTGCTCCCTACATTGAATAATTCCAGCAATATGGTGCTTAACTCTTTAAAAGTTATGTAAAAAGGAAATTGCTATTTTATTAGGTTTTTGTAGAGCTTTTTTGGGGGGGGGGAATCAAAGCAGTGTATTTGATAGGCATGCTATATAGTAAATTTACCAGAGTATAAATTTAGCAGTACTGTACTTTTAAAGGGGCAAACAGTTAAACTCCTTTGCAGAATTCATACCCAGAAACTAGAAGTGAGCACGGGGATAGAAGAGCCCCTGGGTGGTGTTGTACCAGTGGAGAATTATGGCCCCAGTGTTCCTATAGGATGATGTACTTTCAGGCAACATTTGGGCTTAAATAAAATTTGTTCCATCTAAGGAAGGGCCATAGGCTTGAACCCCTTTGGTTTCAGCAGAGGGAAGTAGGAAGAGAAAGGAAAAAGTAAGCTCCTCCAGCATAGCAGTAACGGTGTTGCAAATGCTCTGGAACAGGACTCAATGCATTTATTACCTTTCTTTCCCACATATCCTCCAAGGGGCTCAAGGTGGCATGTATCATGCTCCCCATCCACCCCCTCTTTGTCCTCACAAAAATGAGGTAAGTTAAAGTGAAAGAAATGAGCTTTACAAAATGAAAGGAGATTTGACTATCAAGTCCTTGTCCAACATGCTGACCAGAAGACAGCGGCTGACTTTTATTGAGATAATTCCTACTATGGTCTTGTCTATACAAGGGGGGGGGGATACGAACACATTTGGAAAGGCAGGCATTAGCAACAATGCGACCTATCTACATGGCCAAAAGACCTCCTCTAAACACTGCATGACCCCCTAGCAAGATGGCCACTGCGAGTGATTTACTCGTGATTTTAAATCAGCTGCTGCCATTTTTTTTAAAGTTTCCCAGGGTGTGCACCAGCAACACTTAATATTTACAAATAAAGAAGTTAAAAAAGAGCGCCATTTGATCGACCTACTGGAGAGTGCCGTTTGATCGACTTACTGGACCCTCGCTTATCTGAAAATCCAACATGGCGTCACAGCCGCTTTCCCTCTATGCTAGCCTCACCCGCTGTGCTTGTCCAACCAATCAGATTGCACTGCCTGTTTGTATCTGTGCAAATGTGACTGTTCAAATGGTCGCACATTCGGAAGTCATATGGAGCTTTTCAGAAAATCTGTACGAAGCTCCAGAAATGGCACACACAGACTTTGCGGTGGATTTGGCTGGCTGCCTTCCGAATTACACATATTTGTGTGCACAGCCATTTGAATGGATCGCTGATCTTTCACATCACATACATATTATTTTGACCATATAGACAGGACCTATATTGGTTGTAAGAAGTGGATGTTGTAGATGTGTCATGAATTAAAAATAAAATTTGACAGTGACATCATTAAACTATCTAAGTCCCATTATATTTGTAAAGGCAGCAACAGAATTTTAATTTTTTTTGACTATGCAGAATTAACCCAGCTTGCATAGTGTTTAATTATTCCAAGTCTGCTGTTGTGTGCCTTCAAGTCATTTTCGACTTATGGCAACCCTAAGGCAAACCTATCATGGATAGATAATGTCTTTCATATAATCTAAAACGGAAAACAAAAACAAAAACAAATCCTCCACCACAGCAAAGAGAACAGAATAAGAATTAAGATCTTCTTACCCGGTTTGATCTTACATCAGTGGTCAACGGGCTAGGTTCTTCAGAGGTATTTTTATTCCCTGCCTTGAGTAGATCAGGAGAAGGAACTATAAGTTTTAAGAAAGTTTCCTTTTTGGCTTGATTTACCAAAGACAAAGGGTTCACATTGGGCACCAATCCCGTAGACTGTATAACGCTTGTGTGTTTGTTCACAGATTCCTCCTTTGCCTGAGAGCTTTGGAAAATAAAGGGAAGCTGCTGTGACAAAACCTGAGGCTGCTTCTGCTGGGACTGGAATGATGAGTGAGTCTGGCTATCAGACACAAGAGGTATTGGCTGGTGAGTTCTCTTTTCTTGGGGCTTATCCTGGGGTTTTTGTCCATCTGCTTTCATGTCTGGTCCACTATGCATTAGCACCTGGAAAACACAGAACTATATCTTGATTTGTGTTCGACTACAATGTTTAACACACACGCCCTTTTATAATATATAGAAAATACAAAAGAACTAAAACAAAATACTTATGCAAACACAAAGATAAAACTGAAGATCCAGTCAATGTTGTAAGGATTATAATGAAGTGCTAAGTTGGTCCCATTACTATCCGATACAAAAATATCCCCCCACTGGGACACACTCTGGCACATTAACAAACGCACACAGGAATGATAACTTATTTTATATCGTAATAATCTTAAAACAGCCTTACAAGATATCTCCTGTGGCTAATGTCGTGTCCTGTAAAGGTCCTTTCACGATGTGATGTGAAGGTTTGGAAAGGAAAATAAAATAAAATAATGTGCTTCGGAAAATTCAGTTACTTTTGAACGTATGCCACACGATTAACCTAACGGAACCCTGAGGTTTACATTCTGGTTACTGGTTACTGGACAGTGTTAACTGCTATGTGAGGAAAAGAGCAGCTGTAAACAGAATTCAGTAGTCATGGCAACACTTCAGGACATCTAAACCTTTGAGACTCAGCTTGCTTTTCTTCTGCCTGATCTCTATTTCATATTTTCCCAGTTTATGACAAAATAAAATGGCACTTGTGCCAGGGCTCTCCTAGAATACACCTGCCAATACATATAGGGTGCTTTAATTCTCTCTTGTGACAATAAGTCGTCAATACTATACACAATTAGCTGGGAGAAAATCTGATTGAATTCAATAGTTACTTCAGAATTGACAGGTATAGGATTGCACAGCATCTCTTTTAGCAATAGGGAGGAGGAAAATAACAATGGTTGCTTCCAATCTAGCCATTTATCCTGGGAGTAATATCACTCTGTCAACCAGTTTTTACATAGAATTGAGAATGCCTCTGTGCAGAGTTGTCTGTATTTTCATTCTGTCTTTTTTCCAGACCTATTTTTCTGGTGGTGTTTCTATCTGAACAGTGAAATAGCAGTGTCTACATAACATATCCAGTCTGGCAAAACATAACAGGAACTTTCCAGGGCTTCTATTCTTTTAATCAGTAACCTCTTCTTCTGTTAAAGCAGCAAGTTATTTGCCTCTTGGTTACTTGTCATGGCCATAGAACTCCTCAATCATTCTTAATTGAACTGTTTGTTTTCCCCATCAGGGAAGGAAGGCTTTTTTCTATTTTACTTACTGCAGCTAGAGCAATTGCTCATTACTGTATTTTATTATTACAATTGCTAAATTGCATACATTGTATCTGTATCTGTATCTATATCTATATCTTAAAAAGAACTAGTAACTAAAGCCACCACTCCTATCCTTCGGGGATTAGGAATTGAGTAATTCAGATGTTATTCACCATGCTTTCTTCAAATAGCAAAGTGCCCCTAGGACTGCCAGAGTGAAAACTGGAGAGGTCTTGGGTACATTTAATGGCTGTGTAGAAGAGGGAATTTCAGCAGGTGTTGCTTTTTAACCTGGTTGCGTGACAAACTACTCCTGCTGCAATTCCTTCTTTTACACAATCATTAAAAGTACAGGAGTCATCTCCAATTTTCAGCCTAGCAACCTTAGAATCCTCTTCCTCATGTGGAAAGTGACACAGCTGAGGAGAGAGGTTCCTGCTTGCATGGAGACTCTCTACTGCAAGCAAGAGCTCTGATTTTCTCAGGTTTTTGCCCAAATCAGGAACCTCTCCTTTTCAGAGATTTCACTTTCCATTTGGGAAAGTAGCAATGGAAGGTGCTATGGTCATGCATTCCCATCCCACCCCCGCTGAAGAAAGCATGGTTAGTGATGCCTGAAAAGGGCTTATTTACATAGCAATTGAACAGAAAACTACTAATTTAAGGGACATTGTAGGTAGAAGCAGGGTCTTTGCAGAATGAGGCTTACTTTTGAGTAAGCATACAGTAGGACCTGCCCATAGAGACTGGTACTACTGAATTTTTAAAGAAAAACTACTGCTTAATTATGCGCAAACTAGACATTATATTAATTGCACAACTACAACTAGCGTGCCACATTTTAGAGACATGGAGAGGCCTGGTCAAGTCAACAGGAAAGGGCATGAGACAGGCCGGGTGTTTTGATACTTGCCTGACACAATGTCATCCAAATGAAGATTATTACCCACTGCCCCTGGATGGTATAATATTCTAGAAGGGAAGTGTCTCCTGGCACCAATAGAAGCTTCCCTCTCAAGATGATCAGCCATTGAGGTTGGGCAATTTTCATTGATAGCACAACATTGGGGGAAAGGGTTAACTAGAGCCACATGGCTCTGACTGTGATTATTGTAGGTAGCCAGTCCCAGGCTCAAGAACTCCTTCCTGAGGAAAACAAATGGTGGCTGAGGTGTATCCACTGGCAGGAAAAGACATTTATATTTTGGCAGGCCTGTGGCAACAGCATTGACTTGTTGCAGAAGGGGCTTTTTAATGGGAGTAAAGCTGCATTTTTTCTTTCACTGGCATGCTTTTAAATTGTATCTTGTGCTTTTGAAATGGTTGATTTTTTAAAATCTTAATTCTATTTATACTACTTTATTGTAAGACACCTTGAATCTTATTTGTCAGAGTAAGGCTGGGTATAAATCAAACAGATAAATATATGAATAAATCATGCCCTCCCTCCTGGCTGCTATTTAAAATTTGAAAGCTAGACACATTAACTGCAGTGCGACAATTAATGTCAGATCTCGTTTGGGTCTTAAATGCCAGGCAGAATCCCCAGTTTGACCCTTGGTCAGCTGTCTGCAGTAAAACAATGCCCTGTTGTGGGCATATACTATAGTACTTGACTTAAAGGAGTTCTGGAAAATACCCCAGCCTGTGGAACCACTCAGTTAAGGTCCATTATCTTAAGAAACAGCTAAGCCTTTTCTTTCCTGCTTGTGTGGCCAGTGGTGTCAAACCTCTAGTATGTGATCATAGGGCTTGTCTACACTGGCCAGAATACACCACCTTTTGGCTGGAGTATTCTAGCCCCAGAGCTGGCCTCGAACACCCCCTCCCCAGCTACTATGGCAAAACAGGCAAAAGTTTGGATGCACACACCGGCCAGTATTGGTGGGTGCCTCAGCTGCTGTTGAGGCACTCTCTGAAGCCAGGATGGAGGCCCTCAGCATGTGATAAAGGCTGACTTTATTGGAAATAAGGCTTCAGAGCAACACCAGCGGTGGTATTGTTAGTATACCCTACTATCACTCCTCATGGTATCTCATAATTAGAAATATTGGACACTTTGGGGGGTCAGGTTGGCTGGGGCAAACCAAAAGTCAGTTGGAGTTCACAATGAACTGGAATGTGTCTTAGAAATATAATGGCAAGAAAGCCCATATTAGGATTGTGCCGCAGCCCCTCAGTAAACACACTCATTAAGAAGGTATGTACTAATCCTTTCTTCCAGCCCTGAGCGTCTCAGCAATGATTCAATCAAACAATTAAGTGACCATTCCTTAAACTATTCCTATGGAAATCTTTCATATATCCCCTCCTGTCCAACTTTGCGAGGTTCAATCTATCTTCTAGCAATTAAGGCAATCAGTTGAGTTCTAGTTTCCTTTAGGATATAAAGAGTACCCCTTTAGGATATGAAATAGGGTATAAAATATTAGTCCTCCAACCATATTAAGATGTGCCGTGGTGGACAAACTCAGCCACTCTCTCAGCGTGCACTGGATTGGAACCTCCTGTGCCATCCTTAGATGCCTATCTGAGTATCTTTGCTGCACAGAACTCTTCTCTTCAAGATTGGTAACTATCATCCTATATTCCCAAATCTCTTAGTCTATCTAATCCTTCTGTCTTACTCTGCTATAGCCTTGTATGGTTCTTAGGCATGTGTGTTGTGTATGAGAGTTTACTTTGCATTATTTCCAATAAAATACTTTATTTCACTTTAACTGAAGTGCTCTCTACAGTTAGTACTGGTATACATAGGTGAAATGATCCCTGAAGTTACCTTCCCCTCGCAGGTGTCCATTTTAGCCAATAATTCCTCCAAATAATAATAGAAATTTTTTAATCATGGGTGGGATTCTAAAGCACCTCCACCTCTTAGGGTAACAGTAGCACCCAGCATGCAGGCACGGACTCCTGCGTTCCTGTGCTGGACCCATTCAGGTTTTCCTGCATGATGTGGGTTTTCCTGGGGGTTATTTTGAAACATTTTAAAAGAGTTTCCCCAACTTCCCCCAGTTTTGCCTCTGACATCACCAGGACTGTTTGGAGGCAAATCAGGCAAAAGCCCTGCATCGTTTAGACTTCAGGGCTCCAACACAGAGGGAAGCTGGGGTAAACTGCCCATTTAGACAAGCTCATTATGGTCCTGCTACCAGTGTTGGGATAAAGCTAGAATGAAGATCATGCTGATAGAAAAGACCAAGACTAACGGCTGTCAAAATACATACCACAACATGCAGTGCCATAGCCAACCATGTAAAATAACAGTGTTTGGAAGTTTAAAGAATCATTCAGAAAACTAAGGCAGTGTACAACTCAACTATACCTTGTTCTTGTTTTTTTGCTGTGCTTCATTCTCTGAGTCAGAGTCATCATCTTCACTTTCTTCTGCACTTTGATCTTCTTCTTCCTCTTCCTCTTCTTCCAGATCATCTGAGTCACTACTACTAATGCCTTCGCTGGAGGTGTCTGAAGAGGAGCCAGAATCACTTTCACTGTTGCTGGAACTATCCACTGTTTTCTTTCTGGGTTTCTATGAGGACAGAGAAAGGCTTTTGTTTCATTTTAAAATTCTGTTATTACCTGAAACACCCAGCTCTCACTAACAGGATCATAATTTTTACTTACTTTCTTATTTATTTAATCCCTCACCTCCCAACATAAGATTCATGGCTTCAGATCTTCAGATGTATCTTTGGATGTGTCTTAGGCTGCATCTGCTGCAGAAATAATTCAATTTGACACAGCTTTAACTGCCGTTGCTCAATGCTATGGAATCCTGGGATTTGTAGTTTGTTGTGGCACCAGAGCTCTCTGACAGAGAAGGCTAATATCTCACAAAACTACAGATCCCAGAATTCTATAGCATTGAGCTATGGCAGTTAAAGCAGTGTCAAACTGGATTATTTCTGCAGTGCAGATGTGACCTCAGTTTCCTATTGGACAGAATGGGAGCTGAACACACATAAATCTACATTCAGATCTTGCTTCTGCCATGGTTTTCTCATGCATCCTTGGGAAATTCACTACCTCTCAGCCACAGTTTCCCATCTGTAAAATGGAAAATATTGTATCCTATGCCAGGGTGAGACTAAATAAAATAAACATTGTAACTGTTTGACTGGTGTTCATGCTAATCCAGTGAGTAGTATTTTCAAAGGAAATGTCTCAGTCAGCCAGTTCTGCCAAACCACTCTCTATCAAATTTGGGAGACCATGCACGTGAGTACCGATGTAAGGAATTATTACTACTTGGCACCTGTGTTGTCATCCCTATCATATCTGGATAATTGGTGGAGATAAACATTACTAAGTATGTGTTCTTACATATCATTGTTCAGTCCTTCCTGAATCTTCGTTTGCGAAGAAAAGCCAGAGAGAGCGCAACTGCACAAAGACTAGACTCGAAGCCATGGAAGATGATTAGCACATACATGGAGTGTTGGGAACAATGTTCCTTTAAGACTAGGTAAAATATTTTGTATAGCTGTGAAGGGTGTGTAACACCAGGTGTCAAACCTGAGTAATCACCACAGTATATGAGTGAGCTAAGATCCAGAGCAGGTGTGGGTTGTTGTGGGTCAGAGTAGTTGCTGTGTAAATTTGCTGAGAGTAGCGGGTTAACTATTGTGAGATTTTGCATTACTTCAGACATTGTATGCTGGTGATATTTCTTGCAACAAGAGATAAAGAGCCTCCAAGAACTTTGGAAGAAGCCAACTGTGTCTGTGCATCATTTCAAGGTTGGTCAGTGTCATATTGCCAAATACTGCTAAAGGGTTCTATGCTTCCACACTCTGCTGTAATAGCTACTGTTGAGGACAAGCATCTCAGACAATGCTGATAGTTGGCTTCTCTAGTGGGCCTAGTTTTTGTATTTGTCACTGCATGCCTTGCAGGACATAAAAGAGAGCCAACATCGAGTCAGCTTCCACACACACTGGACTTTTTCAGACAAGGTTTACCACGCAACAAGCTTGCGGGAGAGGCACATCGCTGTCGTGTGGGAGGGTGTCCATTTCGGACAACGCCATCCCTCTCTTGGAATCGTCCATGTCACTTCCGTGTACGATTGAAGGCAGCCGCACCATATTTTACTCACAGACAACTTCCGTGAGTAAAATATGGAGTGGCTGCCTTCAATTGTACACGGAAGTGACACGGACGATTCCAAGAGAGGGATGGTGACCCCCTGCCATGCGACAGCACCGTACCTCTCCCGCAAGCTTATTACACAGTAAGCCTTGTCTGAAAAAGTCAATTCTAACTAAATAATGAGCCCCATGTGCATATTAAATGCAGGCACACAACACATCCAGTGCAGTTTTGTATTGCAAGGTGTGTAATGCATTTCTATCTACACTGTAATACACAGAGAAAGGTCTATTCCAAACCATTGTTTTGGATACACAAATTCAGTTTACTTCAGTTTAGCTCCTGTCAGTTAACAGAATTATTGATGTCTATTTTTAATACTTTCTGTAGCTGTACAAATCCAGAAGAAAGGTACAGCCTGTCCATGTTTACTTGGAGTCAGGACCCACTGAGTGTAGGTTACAGCTCATTAGGTGTGCATAGAACTGCAGCCTTAGGGCATATTTACATGAGTCAGGATACACCAGCTCCCTGCCAGCGTATCCCTGCTGTGGAGCAAGCTCATTCCACCCCTGTTACTGGACAAAATGGGCCAGAGTCCAGACAGAATGCCATCCCATTGTTATAGCCGCCACTATTGTCTTTGCCCTGCCAGGTCCAGGAAGCTGGCCTGCACCATGTGACAAGGCCCCTGCATGTGACCAGGCCTGCTCCTTGGACCCGGAAGTATAAGGGTGACTGGCAGGTAGAGTGACAGGCCAGCCTGCAGGGACAGGCTCCCACAAACATGCAGGGCCCAATCCATTTCCTCCCAGTGGAGACGGAGTAAATCAGGTACTGTATTGGCCCCTACCCAGGCTTGCCCCCATCTGAGCCCCATTCTGCCCTGGAGGTTGTAAGGACTGCCTGGGGGCAGAACAGAGCAGATGCCCTTCACTGTTTGGACTGCAGGGCTTCAGACTGGGGCAGAACGGGTTAAATAGCCCAGGTGGATAAGCCCAGGTGGATACATCACAATAACCCAATCAGCTTCTTACTGCAACTTTACAGAATATACACATTACAATACCAGCTGGGTAGTCCAATGTGTTAGGCAAATTTAAAAGTACTTTTGTTAGTATCTTTTCAAGACCTGACCCAGTTTAAACTGTGTGTGAAAGTTGCTGTATACAAGTAATGGCCCCAGATAAGCATGCACACCCTCATTCCCATCAACAGACACTTCCATCAAGTTTCCCAGGACACTAAGGAGGCCCATCGACTTTACTAGTGGTTGCACACAGTTACCAGTCCTGCAAGTAGCCTGGTTTTGCACAAGGATTTCCTTTACAGTACAGAAATGAATGTCTTAGTTAAGATTCCTTCCACCCCACCTTTACCTTATCTTTTATCTTGTCAGCTCTGGCATCCAGAATCTGGTTTTTATTTTGTTCCTGGTTACATTTGCGACTTCCTCCCACTGAGGTGATAACCTTTGCCTGTGCTGCAGAACTTGCAGTGGTCGTAGATAATACAGACGTGCTGATGCCTGATACTGAAGTGGTGCTGTTCCCATTTACTGATCCATTAACACCTTGAAAACAATGTATTCATATTTAGAATTGGAACTTTGGCAAAAATGTCAAAAGCAAATCAGAGTCAAATAGGCTTACACATGTACTGGGAAACATTTTGCAAATGAAGACAGTAAAGTAAAACAAAACAATGCACTTATTCTGGGTTTATTTTAAAAGGATGTCACACGGAAATGGTCAAATTATATGATTAGCAACAGCAGCAATTTTGTCAAGATTTGTTAACCATATTTTCTACAGAAAACTTTTTCAACATGAAAAACAAAGACTATAATATTGCAAATAGACAAAATGCAGAATGGGAAGATATAGAAATACATGCTGTGGACTCAAAGGTTCCTTTTAGTAATGGCTAAAGCAAAAGATGAATATATGTATGTGCAGGTATTTATGCCCTTGCTCCTTTATGCACATCAGAAGATACTACACTGCTATATGTGATGATGCCAGCAGGAGTAAAATAGCTGCAGGCACAGCAGCAGTGAAGGCAGGCAAAGAAGACAGGCATTGCAATGTCTTATATTTGGGTAGGCCCTCAAAACCAGTATTCTGGGAACACAGTCTTGGAAAGCCACCTGTGCCATATGTGTCCCAGAACACCCTGACTTCAAGGACCCACCCAGAAGGTACACACTGCAAAAATGGGTTGCTTGGGAGTAGCTCTCAATGGTGAGGGTGAGGACATTCTTTGCCTTCCCTTGCTGCCACTGCATAGCTTGCGAAAACAGCACTAGGGTAGTGTAACCATTTGTTATACTAGCGTAATGCACCAAAAGGATTTTGGCCAGAAAGTCAAGGAACATTCATGTCTGTAAGCCAGACATTTTGAGTTGGAGTGGCCTAAGCATAATGAAGATGGTCAGCATACTTAAATGAAAAGTAGGTATGGTGCAATACTTGTTAATTAGGGGTGGAAAGATTATTCAAAAATGATGTAGAGTGTGTTTCTCAAGTTTCAGGAAACCCTGACTAGGAGAATTCTTCACTGATTAAAATTTTCAACATTCTGGATTTATTCTGTGCAAAATCCTCAGAGTTTTTGCAGTGACATGAATGCTGCAAATTTCAGATGTACCTGAAGAGAACAACTGGCATACCCTGAAAGCTGACTCACAAGATTTTTTTAAAAGCCCAGCACTTAATTATACACATATAGCTTATAGAAGCTTATTGATTCTTCAGCATGAAACCTGGACTGAGTTCAGAGGCATTGTTGTTGTTGTTATTGGTGGTGGTAGTAGTATTAGTATTACTATTACTACTATTATTAGGACAGACTCTCCCCATATGGTGGGGGGAAACCCTTTTTCTTCAGCATAGGCTACCTGGATGTAATTTACAGGCTATTATTTGTTTGTTTGTTTGTTTATATCCCATCTTTTTCCTAAAAGAGGGACTCAAGTCAGCTAACAATGAGTTTAAAACAATACAGAGTTGTAAAGAGAATTAGGAAAAATGACAGAGCAGTAGGACTCAATGACTCCTACTGAAGATCTAATGTATCAATATGGTAAAGATGCAGGCAGGATTCAATGCATACATACATAAACTTTGAAAAACGAAATCACTTGCAAGAATGTACACTTGATGCAGGTGAATCAGAAATGTGTGTCTGTATGTGTGTGCATACTTCTGCACATATACATCAGTGTGGGGGAAATATGGCACTCCAGGTCCATTTCTATTTTATACGTTTTTGAAATAAATGTTTAGTCACCCAAAGCCCAAAAACACTGCCAAGAGAGTGTGCGGGGATATTTTTGCCATAGTTTTGACTCACCCAGGCCATTTTTAGGCTCAAGAGAGGCATTTTCCCCCTAAAGAAAGTAACTTGGAAGTTACTTCTGGGTTACTGTCTGCTGAACAAAGGGGCTCTCCTGAGCCTAAAACAACGAGAGAGGGTCAAAAACATGGTGAATGCTCCCATGTTCACTAGGAAGCACTAGAGGGGGCATGTCAAAATTTTGAAATTTGGGGGGTGGGTCAGCCCTTTGAGGTCTCCTGGGGAGGGGTGCAATGTGGCCCTCTAACACAGATAGTGGCCAACCCATGATATATACAGTATACTCACATACCTATCCACATGTCCTGTAAGAACAGATGGTGGCATATCTTATTTGCATTACCAACCCATAGCTTACCCTTCTCCAAACTGCCTCGGATACTTTTTCCCGTGGTCCTTGAATGGAATGAAGTGGAGTCATGATTTTGAGCAGCGGGGGCAAACAGAGGAGAAATTCCAAGAAGTGGTGGGAAGAAAGCCGCACCAGTGCGTGAGTGCACCTCTGCATTCCGCCACCATTCTGTACATCCAGAGCAAAGAAAAGAAAGACATGAAGTGAATATTGAGTTGCGATGCCCGTTCACTTTTGCTCAAATCTAGTTCAATATGTTAATATAAAGTGGAACTGCTGTGCCTAAAATTCTCAAGCAGCTAAGCGTTTCATCTTTACTCAAGCTTGGAATGTGAAATTGTATCTATGCATTTCCTAGCTCTATAACTACTTCTTTACACAGAAACATGCCTGCCTGTCATCTTTCAATGAAATACCATATACCATCCCAAACACTGAAAATGCATTAAAAGTAGTAAAAAATCACACAGATCTTTGTAATGACATTTTGTCATAGACTTCTCTACTTCATACAAGTTATTATAACTGATTATCTTTATATATTGATGTAATTTGTAATATACATCTTGGTTGTCTGATCGGTAGTTGTTTTAGTTATGTATTTTGAATTTTTGTAATGGGCTTCAGTGTACTGTTTGCACTGTATATAACACAATAAAAAAGAGAGAGATTCTGCAAATATAATGGTCAAGTTGTTTAAAAATCTTATTACAACCATTACATATAATGTCTAGCAAACAAGTAAATGTTTTACAAACAAGTTTGAGTTAGACTTCACAACGGCACAGGTCTTATTCTACAGAACAATGAAGGGACCAGCTGGAAAGACCCTCCTTTCTGGCTGCCTAAGACTTGCCATACAATGTTGTTGTTTTTCCTAGAGCAATGTTAGCAGCTTTTGATTAAGCAAATTCACCAAGATGAAAATAATTTATAGCATACATTTTAAGTTAATAGTCTTTCTAAAGTTCCTCCAGTGCTGCTCATTAGCTCAATTTGAGCATAGGTTTGAAATGAAAATTTTTCTGTCGTGATTAAAAATGCAGACTAGGCAGAACAACAGAAAACACCAGTAAGGAACAATCTACACAGGCAGGTTTTGAGGAGCAGAGGACAAGATGTTCTCATTTTAGAAAAATATCCTGCAAAACAAAACAAATCCTATGTGCAATTCTGCCTTCCCCACCCCAAAAGCAAATTTTAAAAGGAAACCAGGCAAGCTTACAGGTAGAGGAGTGGCTACGGGGGCAGGAAGCAAAATGAGGGCATTACCTCTGCCATAAGAATCCTTGCTATTTTGACAACAAAGAGAGCAAACAGGCAATTTTTGACAGAAATGTTGTTTAGGAAAGCGAGTAAAACAGTTAAAATGGGTGTGAGAAGAACATGGATGTCTTCTTCTGGTTGCCCAAATGACCTAAGGTATCACAGAGGACAGGAAATCAACAGTTATTTAATGAATGATGACTGATGTTTTTAGAGAGAGGTATTTGTGGGATTTTCTATCCAGCTGAAAAAATTACTAAGCAAGCCATAGACTTGGGCAGATGGCGCATTTGCGAATCTGTCTTAGATGCCCAAATGTCTTGGGATAGCCTTTCAACTGCCCAGGAGAACACAGAATTGTCTTAGCACAATAGCTCCTTGTGCAAGCATGGGGTTCATGCGTGTGCAAGGATTTCTGCACCAGCACCCTGTTCTCTTTCAAGGTAATGGTATCTTTTAAGCTTACATTTCTACTATCTATAGAATTCCCCTGATACCAAAGGAATGGAAACCATTCTGTCTCTCATGCTTATGATGGACCTATGTGTGTGCAACAAAGCAATGATTTAGCACCAATCATCAAACTGATATTCATGGTTACAAAATGACATGCAATCCTAGAAATAATAGCTAAGTCTGCCTGGGATTTGTCTCTGTTTCAGCTAATATTTGTGCTACAGAGAAAGCAAGTAACCTAAATCAAGGTAAGTGCTATTACGTAATTTACAGCACCATCCTAAAAATGTCTACTCAGAGGTAAGTTCCAGCAGTGTGGCTTAGTTTTAGATAAGTGGGTTTAGTATTGTTGTCCTACAAAAGAACATAAAACTGATCAATATTATCTAAGTATAAATCAGTTTATTTATTAACAGAAATGAAACTTCTAAATGAAAAGAAACCTTTATAGAAAAAGTAACCTATGATAAACTTAAGTCTATCCAGAAGGTGTTTTTATGTAGGCCTGTTTCTCTCTTGGAAACCAGTATTGTTGAAAGGCCCTGATCCTAAAAGAATGCTAAAATACAATGGCTACTGAAGTAAAATCAAATGGTGTTTTTTTTTTTCAGCAGAAAAGAATTTATCTTCTGTCAGTGAAAGACAGTAAAGCACAAATATGCCAAATTCTGACAGCAGTATCTGTCATAGAGAAAATGCATGAACCATTTGACATACAAGAGGGGAAAAAATAAGAGGTAGGGCACTGTCACAGAGACATTTACTGTCCTGAAAATAATTGTAATCCCTTTGGATTCCATCCAGTGTTGTGTAAATGGACTTTTGCTAGCACAAATAGTCTACTGTATATCATTCTATCCTACTCCTACATACATACACACCAAATCTCCTACAAGAGTTCCAAAATCGTCTAGACCAGACCAGGGGGCACATAGGCAAACCCCCTCTGTCAGCACTAGTCATTCTGCTGGATGATAAATACAATTAGATATATTCTTTAATTTCATTATGCCTATTATTAACTGCACATTCAGTGTAGTGATTCTTAACAGTCCATGTCAGGAGCGCCTGTTAACAGCTTCGGCTGATACGCCAGGTGCACCCTTTCCTAGAAATCAGGGACCTCGAAACTGTAGTACATGTGCTGGTAACCTCTCGTCTCGACTTCTGTAATGCGTTCTACACGGGGCTACCCTTGTGCTTGACTCGGAAACTTCAACTAGTCCAGAACATGGCAGCCAGGTTGATTTCTGGTGTTTCCAGAAGAGAGCATATAACACCTGTGTTAAAAGCTCTCCACTGGCTGCCTATTAGTTTCCGGACACAGTACAAGGTGTTGGTTATGACCTTTAAAGCCCTACATGGCTTGGGTCCAACTTATCTCCGAGACCGCCTCCCTCCGTACGACCCTCCCCGCGCACTTCGGTCCTCTGGGAGGAATCTGTTACAACCTATGAAAACAAGGGTGTTGGTGACCTCCCAGAGGGCCTTCTCTGCTGCCGCTCCCAGATTACGGAATGGCCTGCCGGACGAGATCTGTCTTATTACCACCTTAGACAGCTTCAAAAAAGCTGTCAAGACGGATCTTTTAAGGCAGGCCTTTCCCGAATAGCTATCTCGGCCCGAAGATTTGGCTACCTTTTCCCTTTAGCAGCCACTGGATTATTTCATTTTTTTCTTTTAATTATTGTACATTTTTAATTTGTTTAATTTAATATTGTTTTAAGGGGTGGGTGGGTTAGGGTATTAATGTAATTATGGGATTTTTATGTTGTAAGCTGCCCCGACTGTGTTGCAGAGCGGCGGGATAGAAATAAATTTTATTATTATTATTATTTATTATTATTTCAAATCAGAAACCTGAGCTTCTCCTCTAATAAAGAACAAAAATATATATTCTCTAATCTGAAAGTATTTACAATTTAAATATAAGCCACAAACGTATAAGACACACCACAGTAATCTCTCAAATTGTTTGTCATCACTTTGACAAACAAGTAGAGCCATTACTATGAGATTTACAACAGAATCCTGTGCATGTTTATTTGGAAGTTATTGAATTCAATGGGGCTTACTTCTGAGCAATTATTAATCTCAAGGATGCAAAAAAAAAAAAAAATCAATTCCCATTCACTGTCCCTCTCTGCCTTTGACTAATCTCCAAGACCCAACTATTAGGAAACCTACCCTCTATTTATGGAATTTACTGGCATGTTATTATTGGAGCTGTATGTTGTTTTCACGAGCATGGTAGAAACCAAATTTCAATTGGCAGACAAATTGCAAATATTTTACAATATTATCATTCTAAAACTATTACCCAGTGCTGGAAGAATAATGATGTACCATGAGACTGCCAAAGTATAATTATGTACATTTCCTTATTGCTTCCTTTTTTTCTGATTATCACATTTTCACATCTATCTCTAAACTATGAGGGCTAGAGACCTACTGTAATATCATCACAGTGAACTCGTATACATATTTATTAAAGTACGTTTCGCTGGGTTCCGGTAACTGCATACAGGATTGCAGCTTAAAGTGTTAAGGAAGAAATTCTTAAGTCCTAGGGGGACCCAGTTTGTTTAATTGTACTTGGAAATAAAAATCTTATTTCCTGACAATAAAACTGTAATTTTGAAACATGCATATTTCCTGATTAATACTTCATTAATTAATAAATTATCATCAGAAAATTAATTATTTAAAAACCACATTTCTTCCAATAATTTACACTAAACACCAAAAACACATGAACCAAGGCTAGAGACTTACTATAATGTCACTGCAGTGATATCCTACATCTACCTAATGAAAGTCCCATTGAGTTTAATGGGACATATTCCCAGATAATGACGTATGGGACTGAAGCCTTAATAAATGATAATCATAAACATTCCTGAACACTGACATGTTCTTGCTATTATGACTGTTAATGAGAAAAACCGGACTTCTACACTCAAAAATAGAATATATAAAATTTGTGCCTATTTGTATTTAGGAACATTCATGGCTGCATCTTCTAGTGATTGTTTCTTGAAATGCATGTTTACCTGGAAAAGGTGCTAGTTGGGGATGTGCTGCTAAGGCTGTGGGTGTACCAAGTGTCCCCAAGCCACCAAATTCTGTATGCCCTGAGCTGGCTGTATGTAGACCAAAGATGGGGTGGCTGACCATTGGGAAGGCACTCGACACTGTGGACAGGTTACACGGTTGATCCCCAGCTGTTCTGAATAAATGTCCTGAAGAGGGGAGAAAAGCAAAACTTGAAAATGTGCTATTAAAAACACATGCTGATCTTTATTTATATTTAGTTGATTGCTATCCCATTTTTCTCCCAGTAGGGGACCCAAATCTTGTAAGGTTCTGCCCTTCCATGTAAATATACCCCACATATTCAAGAAGAGCAATTTTATGACTTTTAAAATATTTATAACCTGAGCTGATGCACACACATAAGCAAACTCAGTAATATTCAGCTCAAGGCATCGTAATAACATAAACACTACAAAGGCACTATACTCATTTTAGACATCTGCAAAGTATTTCTTGCAGATTCTTTCTGTGATATTTGGAAATGTACCACCACAACAGGTAACTTTCCTTCCATGCGAATCTCTCATTTGATTACAATGAGATGAACCAAAGAATGATTCCTTTTACTAAACAAGAAATAAATCTAAAGCAACTTAGACTACAATGTGCCATTCCATTTGATCTTCCACTAACATATTCAAAACATCTATTTTTTTTAACATAATCACACCAGCTCTTGTAAAAAAATGGGCTGAATGTTATGTTCACATTCATATTAAAATGCTTTAATTTCCCTTCAGAGAGTCAGAGTCATGCTGCTGAATACCAGCTGCCGAGGAACAAAAATGGAAGATGGCCATGGGAAGTGTGTTATCCAGAAGTGTCTGGTTGGCCACGGTGGGAAACAGGATGCTAGGCTACTCTGGCTGGGCATTTATGTCCTTGAAATGCCAGGTGTGGGACAGGCAGTCTTGAGTTCAAATCTGCAGTCACTGATAAAGCTCACATGATTATCTTAGGCCAGTCAACCCTACTGTTAGCCCCAAATAAGCAGACCCACTGAACTAATGAGATTTACCATTGTGTTGACCGGCTATTTGAGAATTGATTCAGTAAGTCTATTCTACTCTAGTTGTGACTAATCATAAGGATTTAGGCCATAATTCTCAGGTGTAGATAAAAAGTAGGCAGATAAAAAGAGGAAAGCCTAGATATCACTCTGAGCTCCTTGGGAAAAAAGGATGAGATAAAAATATATAGTACACTGTATTTATAATTTGTGTCCCTCCTCCTCTGTTCCCAGTCACTAAGAAAAAGTTCATATTACAGTATTTTGTTTCTCTCTTTCTTGCTATGGCTTTTTTTCTCTCTGAGTGCTTATAGGGAAGATGTCTGTTTAAATGTGCATCTTCCTCTCAAGTGGATTAATTTTCTTTTCCCTTCCCACTTTGGGGCTGTTATTTCTAATATGGTTGCTGTAACTCTTGTGATGTTTGTATGTAATCACTAGGTGGTACTATTTGCATCACTACAGCATTCACATATAGGAGAGTTGCCTCCTCCCCTGTGCATCTCAAACAGCTTTACCTTTGTAATTCTCTGTAGTAAAGGAGGAGAAAGTGCAGTTTGGTCAGAAGAAACTGCACTTGCATTATGCAAACAAGCACTTACCCTGAGGAGAACTAGAATTTCAGTAAAAGGAGAGAATACTTGAAAATACTGCAAGAGGCATTTCCTTCACAACTCTTGGAATGCTACCAAGTGCCCTGATTATTTACTGCAATTTAACCAATGGATGGTATCTATGGACTGGATTCTTGGTAGCAAACTTAGGTCAATCACATGTAACCTTTTGTGAATGCTTATATTTTCCAAAGGCACCCAAGTTATTTGCAACCTGATGAGTTGGCAGGCTTCCAGTACCAACCAAGCCAATCTTTGACACAGCAGCCAAGAGCACTTGGAGGGTGGTTCCAAGTTTTATCCATCTCACCTACTCACTCTCTTTCATTCTTCCTCTGGGTGGTTCAGTAGCCGAGGCACAGAGCGTCATTATTTTTCTGACTCTGGGTAGAAGGAATGGAAAGAAGGAGGAAGTCTTGCCACAGAAGCATGCTGCAAGAGTCCCAGTACAGAGAAGCAGGGCCAATCTACTGTATCTGATTCTGAATACAGGCTTGTAAAGACTCAAATGTAGTCACCTGTGCCACAATAAAAAGACTGTGCACCTTGTGACTATAGAGGATCCTGGCGTATGTTAAGCAATGACTATGCCAATTAAACGTTTTAATTCCTGGTACTAACAAAACAAAATGTGGAGAAGTCAATTGGGGGGGCAGTGAATAATTCTGCAAGGCCCTGCAAATTAGGGATGGACTGAATATTTGAAAAGATTTGAATCTCAAATGAAAAAGGGGTCTCCCGAATGCTCAGGGAACACTGATAAGGAAAATCCTAGACAGACAAGGATCTTTGCAGTTTCTGTGCCAAAAATGTCCATGAGTTTTTCTTTTTCTTTTTTTGAAAAAAAACCAACGGTATTTTCTGCACATAAATGTTATTCTTTGTGCAGAAAATATGATTTTCTGTTCAGAAAACAACATTTCTGCATAGAACAGGCTGCTGTCTGCACACACAAAACCCCCTTTTTTGAAAAATACATCCTGAATTGTAAATAATTCTTGAAAACTGCACAGTTTTAGAGGAGGAAAAAGGTTAAATTGTTCATTTTTGTTATCAAGAACAAAATGTACAAAGATTTACAGGTACATCCCTCCTGTATATATCAGAGTCCATGGAGATTATCAGATGCTTGAAAAAAAACCCAAAGGAGCTTGCAAGAACAACGTTACTGTACCAGGAGTGGGTCCCGGTATCACATAACATTGTCCTCCTGGCATGCTTGCTCTGTCCTCCCTCCGTGCTGACACGACAAAAAAGGCATTGCTTTTCATTAGCAGAAACTCCCGCTAATGAAAAGCAATGCCTTTTTCGTCACGTTAGCACGGAAGGAGGCCGGAGCAAGCACACCAGGAGAACAACATGTCTGATACCAGTACCCATTCCCGGTAGTGACGTTGTTCTCATGAGCTCCTTTGGGGCTTTTTTCAAGTATCTGATAATCTCCCATCTGGGAAGGAGTACAATACAGTTGCCCCTCCACTTTCGCGGCTTTCACATTCGCGGCTTTGACTATTCGCGGTTTGCTCACGAAGCACCTCATTTAAATCAGCTTCACTCCCTTGCACACAAGAGAGAGGAGCCAATTTAAACGGAGTGCTCCCTGACCAAACCGTGCTGCCTAACTCCCTGCTCTCCTGGGGCTTGGCTCCATTTGGGGTGGAGAGCCAAGTCCCGGGAGAGCGGGGAGTTCGGGGCAGAGGCGATTTTCACACACACACGCCCTTCCCAAAGCAGCAATGGGCTTCTCCTGAAGCCCATCCTGCCTTGGGAAGGGGTGTGTGAAAAGCCTCCCTCCCACCCCTCCCTCCCTCCCCAAGGCAGATCGCTGCCTTAGGAAGGGGGGGAAGCCTCCCTCCCTCCCACCCCTCCCTTCCCTTCCCAAGGCAGATCGCTGCCCCTAACCCCCGCGAATGTGAAGGGATGACTGTATATACTTTGTGTATAGAAAACCCCAGGTTCAGTCCCTAACATGTCCTTTTAAAAGCTCTCCAGTAGTAAAATTTGAGAGCCAGTGTGGTGTAGTGGTTTGAGTGTTGGATTATGATTCTGGAGGCCAGGGTTCAAATCCCCACTTAGCCATGAAAACTCAGTGGTGACTTTTGGCAATCACACACTCTCAGCCTCAGAAAACCCTGTGATAGTTTTGCCTTAGGTTCTCTATAAGTTGGAAACAACTTGAAGGCACACGACAACAAAGTAGAGCTTAGACCAACCTCTATCTATCTATCTATCTATCTATCTATCTTTCTTTCTTTCTTTCTTTTATTGTGCCCTTTTCCCAGCATGGGATTCAAGGTAGCTTACAGCCATGTAAAATATCAATAAAAAAGTTAAAGCACAATTAAACCTGAGTCCCATTTAAAGCACATCTGCTAGTGATGGTGCAAGCTAAAATGATCAATGGACCAACTATATAAAGCAATTGCTAACATCTTAAAAAGATTGATCACAGCACCTGCTAAGGCTTCTCAGTTGAGGCACAGTCTTTCAGTGGTAAGGCTGAAGTCCAAGGTTTATCAGTGGCATCTCCAGTTAAAAATATCTAGTAACAGGTTGATGCGAAAGACCTTGGTACAGTTGCTGCCTGAAGCAGACAATATTAGTTTGGATGAGGAACAGCAGAGCTGTTATAAGGAAGCTTCCTACATTCTCATTCCTACCAATGACATCTACTCATAGAAAAGAATGAAAATCCCCTGCATAATACAAGGCCATGAGTCCTTATCAGGTCAGGTCTCTGGCTATTAGTTAGATGTAGTTAGGATTGGTGCTGTTTAGTTAGCCACAGTTAGGCCTGAAGCCTGCTGGTATTAGCCAGAGACTAATGAGTGAGCTGGGTGATGGGAGGGGCTTGCTGGCTCTGGAAGGTATTTAGCCAGGTGAGAGGAACACCCAAGGTCATTTTAGCCTGGGAAAGAAAAAGGGCATCCTTAAAATGACCACAACAGGTTGTCTGGCCAGCTGAAAGGTCAGGTGTATAGTCTGTACAACCCATTTCATTTGGAAAGACACTTACTGTCCCTTCCTAGGCCTACTGTAGCAGATGAAGAATCTGTTAGAACTATGAAACATAAAAGTCCCACACCCATCATACTTTGGGAAAGTGGAGGGATCTTTCCAAAGGTGACAATGGTTGTGGATAGAAAGTAGGAAGGACAATGTCCTGGCTAAGATGGAACTGTGAAACTACTTTAGGAAGAAGGTTGATATCTGGCCACAGGACCACCTTATCTCGATGGAAAACAAGGAAAAGTTCATCAGATTGAAGGAATGTGAGCTCACTCACTCACCTGGTGGAAGTGATGGCTATAAGAAATGCCACCTTTAAGTTAAGCAAACATTCATTAATAGGAGCAAGTGGCTCAAAGGGCTTATGTGTCAGTTGTAAGAGGACCAGAGACGGCGACCAAGGCAAAGTAGGTGGAACCACTGGTGGGTAAAGGTGTGACGAACCTTTGAGAAACTTCTTAACCACAAGATCCAAGAACAGAGTTGTCAAAGTTGGAGACGCTGGTTGGTGTGCCACAATTGCAGCAAGGCAAACCTTTAAAAGAAGAGAAGGCAAGTCCTTGTTCACACATATGCAATAGCAAATGCAGAATGGTGGATATTTCTGCAGGAGAAGCAGGCTAAGATCTAGGTGACACAAAGGAGTATAACCACTTCCATTTACAACCATAGAATTTCTTAGTATTGTCTTTCCTGGATGCTGACAAGATCACCATGAACCTGAGTGAAGTTATGGTATTATTCTCCAAGCCATGAGTTGCAGCATCTTGAGGTCTGGGTGGAGAATTTGCCCATGAAACTGCAACAACAGGCCTGGCACCTGTGGAAGAGACATGAGTCTCCTCTAGAGAGATGCATAAGCAGGGTGAACCACAGTTGTCTCAGCCACTATCGTGCAATCAGAATTGTGTTGCACCTGTCTCTGGAGAGTTTCACTACCACCTTTGCTAGAAATAGAAAGGGAGGATACAGATGCATCAGAGAGCTGGACCATCTGTGCAGAAAAGCATCGCCAAGAGAAGAAGGGATACTTTGCATTGGCAGGAGATGCAAACAACTAGAGAAGAGGTGTTCTCCATCTGGATGTCACAAGGTGGTAGGCATTATTGGATAGAGACTGCTTGTGTTAGAGGTCACGGGCACAGCTAAGTGAGTCTGCTAACACGTTCTCCGTACCTGCCAAGTGCACCTGAGGAACCTATGATGTTGTGGTCTTATCCCAATGTGTAAATATGCATCTTGAAGGTCTATGGATGCAAACCAATCTCCCTTGTGAAGGAATGGAAGAATGGAGTGCAGCAGCACCATTTTGAACTTTCAAGGCTTGATGTAATGGTTGACACCGAAAAGGTCCAAAATTGGGTGAAGACCACACCCCCTCTTTGGAACTATGAATTACTGAGAAAAGAAGCCCTCTCTTCTACAACGATCTAGAATCTTCTCCATGGCAATCTCCTGGGGCAAGGTGGTAATCTCTTCTAACATGGCTCTGGATGAAGGAGTATGATGAAATAAGCCAATGGGTGGAGTACTTGAAAACTATGGTGTAGATGAATGTTGGTTAGAACACAGGGATCTATGGTGATGTTTTGCCAGGTGGTATAGTGTCAATATAGCCTGGGTGCCCAAAATGGAAGCAGATCTGGGCTGGGTGGAATGAAAATCAGCTGCAGTGACATTCCAGATGAGCAGTCAAAAGCGAGACTTCAAGGAATTGGAGAACTTCTTTTAAGTAGATGACTGATAGTGCTGCTGTTTGTACTGGTGCCTCTGATGTAAAGAAGAATGTTATGATAGTGTACAAGAAACCCATGATGATAATTAGAATGAAGAAGACTAGCATCACCATGAGGATTTGAAGGGCTGTTGCTGCTGCTGCACACCAAAACCCATCTGCTTCATAGTTAGCCTTGTCTAACACAGATGATCCAGGGCCTCATTTGTCTGGGCACTGTAGAGGCTTTCTCCATCAAAAGGCAAATCTTCCAACCTATGCCTAGTGTCCTCAGAGAGAGTGGCAGACCATAGCCAGGCATATTGGTGAAGGGCAATATTACCTTGGCTGCACAGTTAACCAAGTGATGGGCTGACTGGATTTGCTGTGTAGCCAAAGAATGGGCCTCCTGATGGAACAACTGTGCTGTATGATGGTGCTCCTCTGGAAGAAGGGGAATGAAGGCCAGCATCTTGTCCCACAGAAAACTTTGGTAGGCCGACATGCAAGACTATACATTGCTAACTCGCACCACCAGAACCGCAGATGAATAGAAGTGACAACCAGTGATATCCAGCCTCTTGCCCTCTGTCAACTATGTTGAGTGTGTCTTCCTACCAGTTCAAGATTGGCAAGCCTCCACAACAATCAAGTTTGGGGCCGGATGGTTAAACAAAAAGAATGCTCCCATGGTTTGCATCTGGTATAGGTTCTCAAGCCACCAGGAAGTCAGTGGTAGTGATGCTGGTTTAAGTCAGGATTGTTTTATCTGTTCTTGCAAGGCTGGTAGCAGAGGTATCATGGCAGGAGCTGGCATCTGTGCATCTATCAGAGGAAACACCAGATCAGCCATTGGAGCAGGTGGTGGTGTAATGTCCAATCCAAGTAATTTAGTCATCTGGAGAACAATGTCTGCATAGAGTTTAATGTCCTCAGTAGGAGACAAGGGAATAACATCTTCCACAGCCCTGGACAGAGAAGAGATAAGTGGAAATGGAGAAGCAGGAGAAGAGGAATCAGAATAATAGTAATCAGACTGGTCTGGAGAAAGCTGTTGCTGTGGTACAGGAAGAACAGAGGCAGCAACAGATATAGACGGTACACCTGAAGTAGAAGCAACCAGAACAGAAGAAGATGGAGCATATGAAGAAATCGCAGACCTGACACCAGTGCTGAATAGACCAATATAGTTGCTGTTGATACCTCCCATTCCATACACACTCAAACAGTTAAAGCAAGAAAGCTAGAATGCTTACAAAAGGCCTCTTGAGCATTAGCACTAGACACCATTCCTCCTGAAGAACTCTTGGTTATACAAGCCAAGAAAACCAACATTTCCCCAGTTATTCATACCACCTCTAATTAACTATATGATCACAGGTTTACTTATATGATCTTTGGACCTTGCAGGTCTATTAATAATCATCTCAAGATATATTTCTGTGGTACCATATAGGAACAGTAAGAGTTTAGTTGGAAATGTGAATTTTGTATCACAAAAATGAAATGTAAGTTCCACTTTCTTGTATGTGCAATGTGAAGAGAGAAGAGACATTTTTAATTTCCATTTACAAACCTGTAATTTCTGATTTCTTCTTATTTGGTATATTGTGGCCTAAATCCTATTGTTATTTCTGACTACAATAGACCTATTGAATCCTATTGTTATTTCTGACTACAGTAGACCTATTGAATAAAAAAAAATTACCTATCTGTTGACTCACCATTCAACCATTTACTAAATGGGCCTACTCTAGCAGGGAGTAACCAACAGGATTTCAGCTTGTGCCTCCTACACACGAGGTTCATGGGGGAAACTTTTGCCATACTTTTTGCTGTTCTACTGCATACTTTTAGAGCATTATATTTTTTGGTAATTTACCACAGCACATATGAGCATCGATAGTTTAAGAAGACTTTGTGGTGTAATGTCTAAAGTGTAGAAGTAGGACTGGGGAGAACAAGATTCAAACTCCTGCTTGATCATGAATTTCATTCCCGCCCTAACCTACCTCACAGAATTGTTGTTGTTCTGAACTTTATTTACTGTATACCCCATATTTTCCCCAAGACTGAGACTTAAGGCTGCTTACAAATTAAAACAATTACAATGTAGTTTTAAGAATATTTTTAAAATCAACATTAAAATACAATTAAACTTTTAGCCATGTTAAAACAATTTAAAACATATTCTTTAAAACGATGAAAAAATTTAAAACAGTAAAATTTAGAACAACGCAAGTGCCCTTTCCTTTAATACTTTTTGATAAAACTGAAGAGAAAATAACCACCTCCAGGTCTTTAGCAGAAAATGGGGATCATAAATCCATTAAGCAAATAAAGAATATATTGGAAGTGCTATATAATGCAGACTACCGCAGCATAAATAGACTAACATTTCCTTTTTGTGTCATCATGGACTTTTTAAACTGTTGCCCAAATAACCCAAATCTTTCATTATATAATAAGAAAGTCCACTTGCCGGGGGGGGGAGCTGAATCTGTTTGGGGTTATTTTGTTGTTTTGATTTCTCTGTCCACGCATCCTACGTGATCATTGTCCCCATTGTTCATGATTTTTAACATCTTGGTGCAATAGCACATATCTCATGGAGAATGTCTCTCAAACAAAATTGCACATAACTGATTTACATATAGGCTTCTAAAATATAAGTAACAGCATACTCAGTTGGTTAGACAAATGGCTGAAAAGAATAACCTTTGCTATCTTGTTTAAGTGGTAAATGGTTTAATATGCTTTTAGTCTTTTAAAGTTATTGTTATTGTTTTTAATTCTTCTAAATTGATTTTATTGTACACCATACTGAGTTCCTCAGATATAGGGCAGGACATAAATATTTTAATTAATTAATTAATTAATTACAAGTATAGGAGAAAAGACAGGGTCAGATGTACTAAGCGTGATGGCCACACAAAGGCTATTTTTCATCTGTGCTAGCTGCCTCTACAGAACAAGCCATTAATCTGGAACACCTCAACATTAGTCATTTTTATGTATTAGATACATTTAAACTCTGCTGTTTCTCCAATGAGCCCAAGGAACTCCTTTTCCAACTGATAGTATGACCCCTGTATCTGTGGGGGATATGTTCACAGACTTTCCACGGATACCAGAAACCATAGATAACAGAAAAGTCTATTAAAATGAATAACTTCTGGCCCAAGCATACCATAGACTTGTGCTGGATGACCCAGAAGATGCCTAGAGAGAACACCTCTCTAGGCATCTTCTTGGCCCTCCAGCACAACTCTATGATCAGCTTCCACCAGAAACATACCATAGAATCATGCTGGAGGGCCTAGAAGATGCCTAGAGAGACCATAATTGTTCAGATGCAGGTAAGTGAATCCGTGGATATGGGTGTCATGCTGTATATCCTTACAACAACCCTTTGAGGCAAGCTGACAGAATAACCGGTCAAAGGACATTCAGTGAGTTCTCTGGCTCAGTGGAGACTGGAACTAGAATCTCCCACTCACAGTTCACTATCCTTAATCACATGCTCAGAGAAGCATGCAGAGAAGCCTCCAGTCACAATGGCATCTGAAATCAACACCACACTGAGACTGTGGTATCCAGTAGAGCCATCCTGCAGAATGAGCAGCAGGACCTCCTGCCTCAAACACAGTATGGCTAACTTACCACTTTCTGGGGTGACACCACACTACACAATTATAGTGCTGTTACCCATTTTGACTGACATGGCTGCATCCTAGTTTGGTCAGAAGCTATGGAGACTCTCTTGGCTGAGAATTCTACATTCTGTTCCTTAAATGACAAATCCCAGAATTCCATAGGATGGAACCATAATAAGTGGAAACATAGCACTATAATTTTGTAAAGTGAAATAGGCCCTGAAGAAACTGAAGTAATCCATATTACTAACTAAAGAGTTTCCTCTCTCCACCCCTTGACCCAAATAAGACCAGGAAGTTCAAAGTTTAACATAACATAAATGCATCATTGGGTATTATAGTGGCTACTTCCCATGTAAGATCTTTCAAGATCTAGAGTTTGCTGAGTGAACACCGTCACCACAGGAATCACTGTCTACACTGAGCATGTTCACATGTATCCACAATACTGCAAAAGAATACAGCTTTAGCTGACATCTGTTTTTACAGTTGTCCCCTCATATTCACTGGGGTTTGGTTCCAGGGCCAGCCTGTGGATACCAAAATATTTTTTATTAAAGGATTCAGATCAAATATACAGTATTTTATAACTACCCCAGTATTGTGAGCATTTATAGGCAGTGGCTATCTAGGATTTCTGACAAGACACCCCCCCTCCACAGTTTTTCCTGGAGAAGTTGAGTGTTGAATCTTGTGACTTGCATGCACAGCATATGTAAGCCCTAGATGCTTTCAAGGCATAGTCATACATACAAAGTCGACCCATGATTTGGCATCATGTCTGAACTGTCCCTATACAGAAATGAATTACACTGATCAGAACATTAGCTTCACAACAAAGTCTGTGGGTTAAATAATTTTTCAGACCTACACCGAGATCTGAACATTTTAAGATGGAATTAAGAGGCCTTGAAATGAAATGGACTTACAGGATTCACAGTTACATTGTAGGCTCAACTGCAAAAACCAGTTAAGATGGAGACTGTCTAGTACCACTGCTTCCTAACGCCCAACTTTATGTTTACTTGTTTGTGATTTGACATCTGAAGTTATGCTCTTCAGTTATATGTGTATTATGTACTAGTATGTACTAGTACATTACACCTTAATGCAGTCTTTTTTTAATGTTTTGGCAATGCCTTTAGAACAAGTATTCTTTTCTTTTTCTTGGTAGGCTTCAAATATTGTACCAAATTACTACAAATGTTAATTAGAGCAGCAGACCTTTATTTGATCTACAGCTACTCTTGATGATTAGACACTCTTCTCAGTTTTAACACAGAAGCCACATTTGCAGTACAGCAAATTCATGAATCTAATATTTGGGAGACATGTTGCAACAAGCTGTTCAAAGATTAGTGTTTTAGGGGGAAACCACGTGCATGATTTTGTGTGTTGTTGTTGTGTTTGTCTTGTGTAATGAGAAAGAATGGAAATCAAGCTTCCCCTCATGTCAACTCAGTTACCTCAGTAAAATATATCACTTTCCTGCTTTTATATAATTGTGAAAACTGCCTTATAGGGGCCACCCCACTAAAGAATGCCTTCATATCTCTACTATCTTAAATGTGAAGCTGCTTGGTGGGGGCGGAGAGTCAATTTTTTACCCTTTCTTGCTTTGCAGATGATTTTGTTCACCAGTGTTTTATGTTGAAGGCATTAGTTAAGTATTTATCCCTTTTAGTTCTTTTGAAAAGGCTTATTATAGTGCAGCACAAAATTCATTAATATTAATAAAGGCATTTGCCTTTATCGTTCCTTGTTACTAAGACACCAGCACTGTCGAAATGGATGCTGGCCTTTTGGGTAATACTTTCAATCATTTATCTATGTACTGGCTAGTAGAATTTCAAAAGCTTTGCTGAAAAATATTCAACCTATTATAATGTAAGTCAAGAGTCTTAAGCAATGTAGTTTTGTATTAAATTTCATTATGCAAAACATGCGTGTAGAAAGCTGGCACCTTTAAACGGGAACGAAAACTAAAACCGAAAAATGAAAGGAAATACAAATATTCATCTCTAGCCAGAATATTAATGTATCAGGAAACAAAAAGATAATGAGTTGGAGGAAAGAAGGGAATCAGTATAATTTACCATGCTGTCATATGACTTGCTTTGAGGACAAGCCAGGAACGTATTCCATTTTTGAACATACTGTTTTGTGTTTTGTTAAATGCATATTTTAAAATTAATATTTCTTGTTTCCAAACCACATTTGAATCTTCCTTGCATTTCTGAGAAAAGTATTATCAGGAATGTGATTGGAGTGTTTTTGTGTTATACAGTGTTATTTTTATGAGTCTTTGCAAGGGTGACAAAATTGTGCTTGGTATTCCAACTTGACTTATCTTAAAATTACTGTTAGAATTGGAAAAAAATATTTTAGTGCTTGTTTCCATGATCACATTTCTTGATGCATCTGCGTCTTCATGCATTTCATACTTGGATCTATACATTCTGGGATGTTGTGTATAAGGCTGAAGTGTCTGCATCAGTTTCGAGACAGAGCTGAATTATATAAAATGACCTGATGTATGTGTTTATATAGAATATATCCTATAATCATGTTTTTTGGCAGTTGGTTTAGAATTTACACCAGTAAGTCTGCACAGTTTTGAGGAGGGGCAAGTATACCATGTAAAACTGCAACACTTGTAATACCATATACAGTTGTCCCTCCGTATCCACGGATTTAAGTATTCACGGCTTGAAAATATTCTTTAAAAAATAATAATCTAAAAAGCAAACCTTGATTTTGCCACCTTATATAAGGGACACTATTTTGTTATGCTGTTGCATATAATGGGACTCTAGTATCCACGGATTCTACACTACAGTTCACTACATATTCTATCTTCCCAGAGGATTGGTGTCACTCACTCGACAAATCATTTGCGCATACCATAAGCTTTTAAAGAGTATGAAAGGGAGGCTGTAGGAAAGTCAGTCTCTCTCCCACAAACAGATACCATAGATCTGGATTCTAATGCCTGATTCCTATTGGTAGTCCCAATTAGAGAAGACACATTGAAGCAAATGTTGAATGGTAAGTCAACACTCATTGATTAACCCTTGACCCTTGATTAAAAGGGTCTACTCCAGTTGGGTCTACCAATAGCATTTAGGCCTCAATGTCCAGCTTGAGAACTGGTGGTGGTGGTAGCAATTAATTATTATAGCTAATGAGCTTACCAAATAACGACTAGTATATGCCTAAGAATGGGTCACATTGGTGAATTGCAGTTTGCACTCACTCTGCAAACCAGGACTGGAAACCAGGATCAACCAGTTCTATCTAAAACTCTTAGGAGCCAACTATGAGCTAATTTAAATTGAAGCCTGTCATATCACATGTACTTTATTACTGGAAAGACATATCTTGAAACTCAAATATTACTGCTGGAATTTAGGAATCCACAAATTTAGACAGTCCTGATTTTGATATTACTGTACTTACTTTACAAAATTCTGATTCAGATGCTAATTACTTAGCAAGGATCTATTTTAAGTACATCTTCCTGACCCTGGCTGAGATTATGCTTGTTGAAAGACTTCACAAGCAAATTTCTAGTAATTGCTAATAGTTGAATCAGACCTCAAGGAAGTTCCACCAAAGTTCATAGGAATACTCAAAGCTTGCTCTGGGGTAAGTGGCGTATAATTCAGACTTGTAATTATGAAAAATACTGTCAAAAATGTATGTGTAATGTAATTACTATGCTCAAATAACAAGCAATTGGAAAAGTATTTTTTCCAAAGACACATCATATAGCTACAGCTGGTTTTAGAGTACACACAAATAACATATTATCTGTAATATAATCTATTTGGCACAACACCTAAAGTTCGACTCTGAGCTCAGTCTCTGTCTTGGGATTTGTGTGGCAGAGGTACTGAAGTTTATTACAAGTCTGCTTAATAGACTATTGATTACTGCAAAGAAAATAATTATATTGAATTGAAGGAAACCTGATCCTCTCTAATTGCAAAGTGAGAAGAAGGTGTTTTCGACTTTACATCACTGGCAACAATAACTGCTAATACTTTATAAGATAAATAGTCAATTATATAAGTAGATTTTATTTTTTGCACTTTACACATTGGGACCAATAAACTGACAATTTATCATGTACTTTTCAAAGGTCATGTTAACAGTGAGACTCAGAGCTGATGAGAAAGGGAAGGAGGTGATTACAGTCTCTCTTGATGTTTGAATATCTTGAAAATGTGGTGTTTACTAGATGTTATTGAACCATTCAGAGTGGAAAAGCGATTGCATAGGTGTTGCTACAGGACTCTAGCAATGAAGCATAGGCATCCCAATGTCTTGCTATTGTTCAGAGACATAACTAAATATTTGAAAATGTTCTATGCAATACTGTGCAGCCTGACAAAGGAATATGCAAATGCCCCTGCCAAGTGTGTCCCAAATGTGTTATTCCAACTAAGATCAGCAATTTTTTTAAACAAACAAACTATCACACAGACACACCATAGCCCAAATGGAGCATTTAATCCACATAATTGAAGAATCCTGTGGATGAGGGACAACTGGACAATGCTTGCTTGGGCACATCCAGGGCCGTTTTAAGGAATTTTGGGGAGCCCTGCAATGCTTTATTTTGGGGGGCCCATATGTTTATCTCAGGGCAATGTAAGCTAACCTATTCACAGTACAGGATGTTCAGATTACAGTAGGACCCCCATATGCCACGGATTCATTATCCATGGGACACAAAACAGCACACCTACCATAGAGTCTTCCTAGAAAATGTGTCCTCTCTAGCCATTTTTTAGGTCCTCCAAGGCAACTCTATGGTATCTTAAACCAGAAGTCCCATTATTTTTAATGGCGTTCACAATTATCCACAGTTTTCAGTACCCACGCCCCCCCCCGAACCAATCCCCAGTGGATAAGGGGGGCTACTGTATTACATAATTTGCCACCAATAATTTAGTTTAGCAATTAACGTAATGGTGTAGATTTCCTCAAAGAAAAGAAATAGTGGACTACAAGCTGAAAATGAGTTAGCAGTATGATACAGCAGCAAAAAAAGCCAATGAGATTCTAGGCTGTATTAATAGGAGTATAGTGTCTAGATCAAGGGAAGTAATAGTACCACTCCATTCTGCTTTGGTCAGACCTCACCTGGAATACTGTCTCTAGTTCTGGGCACAACAATTCAAGAAGGATATTGAGAAGCTGGAATGTGTCCAGAGGAGGGCAACCAGGATGGTGGGAGGTCTGGAAGCCATGATGCCCTATGATGAGTGGCTTAGGGAGCTGGGTAAGTTTAGCCTGGAGAAGAGAAGGTTGAGAGGTGACATGATAGCCATGTTTAAATATTTGAAGGGATGTCATACTGATGATGGAGCAAGCTTGTTTTCCGCTGCTCCAGAGACTAGGACACAGCGCAATGGGTTCAAACTACAGGAAAATATATTCCACCTAAACATGAGGAAGAACTTCCTGACAGTAAGAGCTGTTTGGCAGTGTAATACACTGCCTCGGAGTGTGATGGAGTCTCCTTCTTTGGAGGTTTTTAAGCAGAGTCTGGATGGCCATCTGTCGTGAGGGTTTTGATTATGTTTTCCTGCAGGGCAGAAGCCGATTCGATGGCATGGCTGTTGGAGTCCCTTCCAGCCCTATGATTCTATGATTCTAGGCTGCATTCAGGGCCTGGGAAAGTTACTTTTGGATTACACCTCCCAGAATCCCCCTGCCAGCACCCTTCTCAAGGTCTGGTTGCATTGTTCCTTTTCAAGCATTCTCTAGCCCAGTGGTTCTTAACCTGGGGTCCGCAATGTCCTCACAGGGGGTCCTCAAAGGCTTGAAGGCTTCTTGGCCCACCTCCTCCCTGTAGTGGAGCAGCCATGTGACAGGAACCAAGACAAAGTCTGGCTGGCTGGCTTGGCCTGCACATTGCCATTCAATCCACTCCAGCCACAAACTGGCAGGAAGAAGCAAGAGTGCTTCTGAGGGAAAGTTTAATGGATGGTGTAATCGTATTATTGTTGTTGTTAGCTATTATTATTAGGTATTATTATTAGGGTTTTAAATCTTGAGTTAAGTCTTGGGGCAAAAAAAGATATTTAAAGGCGGTCCCTGGTAAAGAAAAGGTTAAGAACCACTGCTTTAGGCCAATGCCTCTCACATAACACTAATGGGATACTGGTATGTTTAGTGACAACAATAAAATCATTGTTCCCAGTAACATTACTCCAAATTTTTCTTTATATTCTTCTGTTAAAAGAGCTAGAGTGTTGTAGAAGTTTCAGCATTGCCCTATGACTGTGGAGACCAGGGTTTGAATCCTTACTCAGCCATGAATAGCCACTCGGGG
This sequence comes from Gambelia wislizenii, assembly GCA_030847615.1. Taxonomy (NCBI): domain Eukaryota; kingdom Metazoa; phylum Chordata; class Lepidosauria; order Squamata; family Crotaphytidae; genus Gambelia; species Gambelia wislizenii. The sequence continues at coordinate 291,826,432 of JAUMIR010000001.1, read as the reverse complement.
ACCTTGGGCAAGTCACACTCTCTTAGCCTCAAAGGAAGGCAAAGGCACACCCCCTTTGAACAAACCTTGCCTAGAAAACCCCATGGTAGGTTCGCCTTAGTCAGAAATGACTTGAAGGCACATAGGCAAACACACACAAATTCCTTTTTCAGGTTGAACTCAGTTGGCAGCAAGGGGAAGAAGCTGAGGAGAAAGGGGGAAAGGGAGGGAGGGGAGAGAAACCAAGACATGTTAAGTGCAGCAGGAAGGATGGGCTAGAGGGGATTTATGTGGAAGGAAGGAAGGAAGGAAGGAAGGAAGGAAGGAGCCCTTTCTGAAGAGAGAGAAGGGTAGAAAGAGACAAACCTTACACTTGCTTCCCTCCCCCCCTCTCTCTCACACACACACTCACCCCTCTCCGGCACACGCCTGGCTGGCTTGCCTTTTGAAGATCCTGGGAGGAGAGGCGAGGGAGCAGCAAAGTCCCTCCTCCAGCTTCTTTCTCTTTCTAGTTTGGGAGACACGGTGTTTTGTTTTTTTTAAAGGAAGAGGGCAGGGTCCTCTGGCTTTGTGAGGCCCCCCGCAGATGCTGATTTGGCAGTATGGTTAAGCTAGCCCTGGGCACATCCATGCCAGCCCACTCCTCGCTACCCATGTCCTGTGCAATCAGGGGCTATAAAAAGAATCTAAATGCGCACAACATGCTTTCCTGAATAGGCATTGCCCCCAACACATGACCAATGCAGGCTGGCCTCCAATGATGGGTATGTAGCCAATGACCATAGTTCCATTCTTCCCTGTACACACAAATTTGAATTGCCTGGATTCAGTACCTTTTTAGCATGTAGATAGAGTAGCTAGATATCAACCGTATTCAGGACTTTACAAAAATGGTTAAAATCAACATACAATGCAAGGAGTGCACTAGTGCTAATCCCTCTGTCATGGCTTTCCACGTGTGGAGAAAAAGTATGTAGAGAACAGCATCCTCCATGCATGGAGCCTCTCCACAGAACTGGGAACCCAGATTCTCTATGTGGAAAGCCTTCATGTGGAAAGCCATATGCAAAGTAAAAAAGAAAAAAATCCTCTTCAGATTGTCACTCTTCATGTGAGGAAACCAATAATGGGAAGATAGGGCTAGAATTTCCCTCTCTTCAGGTATAGATTACTGTATAACTTTTTCCTCTTTTTTTCTGATATGAGCCTCCTGAGTCTTACAATTTTGGGGGGATGGTTTCTTCTCTGTCCCATCACCTTTTCAGGCTCATCTAGTAAAGACATAGGAAAGAGGCGTTTCAGTAGCGCTCCTAGGCTATGTTACTCCCTCCCAAGGGAGGTTCAATTGGTTCCCTCTCTGCTCTCTTTTCACCAGCAGGCAAAGTAAAGACCTTTTTATTCAAAAAGGCCATTGGCTTTTAACTGGTTGGAGTAAAAGAATGTACAATAGGTGTGCTTGTTTTTATATGTATTTAATTTGTTTTGGTTGTTTTTAAATTAATTGCATTAATTGTTTAACAATTGCCTGAATAGTCCTAGATAGGAGCATTTGGGCATCTGAATCCTGAAGAAGGGAACTGATAAATGCTCCAGGTCCCTTGCTTTGGTCACCATACTTGTCATCCTCCCTTAGTTGGAGACCAACCTCAGCTGTGAGGAGCCTTTTCTCCTTTTGTAAGTTTGCTGAGCAATTTAGAACCCTAATTTTCTAGGGTTAAAATGTTGCCAAAAAGTCCCCAAATAAGAATAATCTGGCAGCAGTTGGTCACTTTTGCAAAAGGATGACTTGGGACACTCTTGTCAACAGTGATGAATTTGTGAGTGTTCTTCATATCCCTACAGAGGAATCTCAATAGCAGGCAATAAGGTCTGAACATGCACAGAAGTCATAACATGGAGTGTGTGTGTTGTGGGGGTGAGACACAAAACTGAGGGAAAGAGGAATAATATGACTATACCGGAACAGGGCAGTGTTTTACCCAGCCAGTTATGACTGAAGTACAACAAACTGCAACTTTTGATTAGAGGGCCCACTTGTCTAAGAAAATGTGAAAAGAAAAAAGGGTTTTGAAAAATACTCTCCTAAATTATTACTACAGAAGAGAAAATATCTGATTGTAATAGAAATTTGATAGTGCTTTTCAATAATTACGCAAAAACCTGTGTAGTGTTACGCTGACATGGTTTTCTCTCACATAAGAATATTTCCAAACCAGTAGACATTACATCAAATTCAGATTTCATTGTGATATAAAAACATACAGTCACAGCAATTGTTCTGCAATTCATCAATTATGCAGCATGGCTCTTCCTTTAATCTTGATGTGGCCTAATCAAAAAAATCATAGACTTGAAAGAGACCTCAAGGGCCATCCAGTCTAACCCCCTGCCATGCAGGAATACACAAGCAAAGCATTCCAGACAGATGGCCACCCAGCTTTTGTTTTAAAATCTCCAAATAAGGAGACTCCACCACACTATGAGGCAGTCTATTCCAATTCTGAATGGCTCTTACTGTCAGGAAGTTCTTCCTCATGTTTAGGTGGAATCTCTTTTCTTATAGTTTGAACCCACTGCTCCATGTCCTTGTTTCTGGAGCAGCAGAAAACAAGCTTGCCCCATCGTCAGTATGACACCCCTTAAAATATTTAAACATGGCTACCATGTCACCTCTCAACCTTCTCTTCTCCAGTCTAAACACGCCCAGCTCCCTAAGCCGCTCCTCATAGGGCATAGCCTCCAGACCTCTCACCACTCTGGTCGCCCTCCTCTGGACACATTTCAGCTTCTCAATATCCTTCCTGAATTGTGGTGCCCAGAACCGGACACAGTATTCCAGGTGAGGCCTGATCAAAGCAGAATAGAGTGGCACCATTATTTCCCTTGATCTAGAGACTATATGCCTATTAATGCAGTCTAGAATCGCATTGGCTTTTTTAGCTGCTGCATCACACTGCTGACTCATGGTCAGCTTGTGGTCCACTAAGACCCCTAGATCCCTTTCGCATGTACTGCCCTCAAGCCATGTGTCACCCATCCTGTATCTGCGCATTTCATTTTTTACTGCCCAAGTGTAGCATACTACATTTCTCTCTGTTGAAATTCACTTTGTTAATATTGGCCCAGCTTTGTAATCTGTTGAGGTCATTTTGGATTCTGATCCTGTCCTATGGGGTATTAGCTACCCCTCCTAATTTGGTGTCTCTGCAAACTTGATAAGCACACCATCTATTCCCTCATCCAAGTCATTGATGAAGATCTTGAATAGCACTGGGCCCAGGACAGGACCCTGTGGCACCCCACTGGTCACTTCTCTCCAGGATAAAGAAGAGCCATTGGTGACTACGCTTTGGGTTTGGTCAGTCAACCAATTACAAATCCACCTAACAGTTGCACTGTCTAGCCCACCAGTTACTAACTTTTTTGCAAGAATATCATGGGCGACCTTGTCAAAAGCCTTACTGAAATCAAGATACACTACATCCACTGCGTTCCCTTCATCTATCAAGTTTGCAACTCTATCAAAAAAAGAGATACAATTAGTCTGGCACAACTTGTTTTTGAGAAATTCCATGTTGACTTTTTGTGATCGCGGCATTCTTTTCTAAGTGGTTACAGACTGTCTGTTTAATGATCTGCTCTAGAATCTTTCCTAGTATTGATGTCAGGTTGACTGGGAAGTAATTACTGGGGTCTTCTTTCCCCCCCTTTTTAAAGATGGGGACAACATTTGTCCTCTTCCATTTTGCTGGGACCTCTCCTGTTCTCCAGGAATTCTCAAAGATTATTGACAGTGGTTCTGAGATTACTTCTGCCAGTTCTTTTAATACCTTTGGATGAAGTTCGCCTGGCCCTGGAGACTTGAATTCATTTATACTGGCCAGGTATTCCTGAACTAGCTCTTTATCCATTCTGTGCTGTATTTCCCCTACTACACCATCTGCTCCATCTTCCCCAGGTTAAGCACTGTTCCCCCTTTGGGAGAAGACAAGCAAAGAAGGTGATAAGTCGTTCTGCATTTTCTCTGTCCTCTGTTAGCCTTTTGCCATCTTCTCCACACAGCGGCCCTACCATTTCCATGTTCTTCCTTTTGCTACGGATATAACCAAAAAAGCTCTTTTTATTGTTTTTAACCTGTCTAGCAAGCCTGAGCTCCATCTGAGCTTTGGCTTCTCTGACTTTCCCCCTACATGAGCTAGCTATTTGTTTGAATTCTTCTTTGGTGATTTCCCCCCTTTTCCATTTCTTGTACATGTTCTTTTTAAGTTTTAGCTCAGTTGAAAGTTCTTTTAACATCCATCCTGGTTTCTTTAGACACCTCCCCTTTTTCCTCCTCATTGGAACTGTCTGAAGTTCTGCCTTCAATATTTCACTTTGAAGAAACTCCCATCCTTCATGAACTTATTTATCTTTTAGTATTTCCGACCATGGGATCAACCCCAGTAATTCCCTAAGTTTTCTGAAATCAGCTTTCTTAAAGTTTAGAATGCATGTCTGATTGTGCTTGGCTTCCTCTTTCCTCTGTATAACAAACTCCAGGAGAACATGATCACCCCCCGCTAAGGATCCCACCACTTCCACACCATTAAGCATGTCACTGACTAACCCTTGCATTCTCCCTTTTCTAAAATGTGAGCAGGCCTTACAAAACCAATTTGGTTGGAGAGCAAAGTATATCCTTCAACTTTTCACAGATAAAAACTGGGGCAAAAATGTCCAAGCAACATCAGAATGTGGCAAAAGGTATTAAGTGAAGAAGAACACTCAACCTAGGAGAGGATACAGCAATTTGCTTTTACCTGAGCCTACTTGGAAGAACAATTTTCTGCCCCTCTTCTCCTCTTCCTCCATGGAGTTAATTTACTGCAAACTACTGCACTTTGAACTCAGTTTGCAGCAATTGAAATAAATCAAGGACAAAGCAGAGAGCAGGTAGCAGACCTTTTAAAAGCAGCCAAAAAGGTGGGATGACAGAAGATTAACTGGGGCCGTTCCTGCTAAAACAGAACTGTTGGATGGTATAGCAAAGTAGACATAAGAAAGAGATAGCTTGGAATTGGCTGGACTGCCAAAGTAGCTAAGAGACAGAGTTGTTTGAAAGGCTGTTGGAGATGCAGCTAATTTCACTTTGTTTCTGCATTCAAGAAAATATTGAAATCATTGCACTAATGCCCAAACATATGTCTACAGTACTTTCTCTATAATGCTGCCCTGCATTTATTACCACTCAGAGACGAGGGAATACACAACTGTAGGAGCACTGCACCTGTTAATCGGAACACTGCCAGTGAGCCAAGTCACTCCTCTTATGGTTTTTGTTTACTTAACAAATTAATACATTGTTAAGAAAACAAAAACTGCAAAAAATATCAACAAAATTTATTATTTGCATACTTTTTAGACTGCTCATCATAAAATAAAGCCCAAGTCATGTGTACAAGAAACAAGAAGGTTTCAAAGTCCCCAAGCAGCACAAGTCTTGATTTTGTATGAAGACATGTATCTAAATGTAGGGGATGTTTGTAGAGTCCTAGCAACAACAGCACATATGGTTCTGAAACATTGTCTCTATCTATTTATTTATCTAATTGACTGTCTATCTGTCCTCCCTCCCTCCCTCTATCAACAGTAATCAATTCAATTCTGACTATTCTACAATCTTTGAAAGCACCAAGAGACTACCACACAGCACACCCAACCTCACAATGCAGTTTCATACATACAATTACAACACAGGATGTACCTCTGCACATGCTTAAGAGCCATTTTGTTCCTAATATTATGTCACATGTTTCAGAATTAATCCCAAGCATTTAAGAAAGATCCTGGGATTTAAACCCTGGGGAGACCCATCATAAATTAATTCCTGCACTGGAGGATAAAAGAACTTTTAAAGAACAGCTTGAAAAACTGTCAGATTTGCAAGACTTTGTAAAATATGCAGCAATTATTCATATTACATTTAGCCCATATTGGACTAAGAGATAGAGAGCTCAGGCAATTCATGGAGCTTCTATCACACTTCCGATAAAACCAGTATTTTTTAATTATTTTTACCCCGCCCCTCTGTTAAAAACAATCGGGGCGGCTTACAACAATTAAAATGCAACAATGCTGACTAAAATCCCTAAGCACCACCCACCCTCCCCTCCCCCATAAAAAGATATTAAACTAGTATAAAATTAAAAACTACCTAACTAAAATCACATAAAAAACAAATACAAGCAAGACTAAAAGAGGCCAGGAGACGCAGCTCCTGAGGCCGGGATCTAATCAGGAAAGGCCTGCCAAAAGAGATCCGTCTTTAGTGCTTTTTTAAAGCTACTCAAGCTCATCATCTGATGGATCTCGTTCGGCAGGCCATTCCATAATTTGTGGGCGATTACAGAAAAGGCCCTCTGGAAGGTTGCAGACTGCTTAGATTTTTGTGGCTGAAGCAAATTCCTCCCAGACAACCGGAGTGCACGGGGAGGATTGTATGGGAGGAGGCAGTTCCAAAGATAAGTTGGACCCAAGCCATTTAGGGCTTTAAAGGTAATAACCAACACCTTATACTGGGCCCAGAAACTGATAGGCAGCCAGAGGAGAGATTTTAATACGGGAGTTATATGGTCTCTCTGAGATGTTCCTGAGACCACTCTGGCTGCCATATTTTGTACCAACTGAAGTTTCTGGACCAAGCACAAGGGTAGCCCCATGTAGAGCGCACTGCAGAAATCTAGACGAGAGGTTACCAGCGCGTGTACCACAGTCTCCAGGTCCCTTACTTCCAGGAAAGGGTGCAGCTGGCGTATCAGCCGAAGCTGATAACAGGCGCTCCTGATCGTCAAATTTACCTGACTCGTCATCTGAAGCGATAAGTCAAGGAGCACCCCCAGACTGCGAACACATTCCTTAACGGAGAGCGTGACCCCGTCCAGGACTGGAGGTTGCAACCCAACTCCTGGTTTTGGGGCCGCTACCGTGAGCACCTCCATTTTGTCCAGATTTAATCTCAATCTGTTTTTCCTCATCCAGCCCATTACTGCTTTAAGACAGTCATTAAGAGGAGAGACGCCATCGGAATTCGAGGCCGACGATCAGGACAAGGAGAAATAGATCTGGTTGTCATCCGCATACTGATAACACCCAGCCCCATAACTCCGAATAATCTCACCCAGCGGCTTCATATAGATGTTAAAAAGCATCAGGGACAGGATGGCGCCTTGCGGAACGCCACAAGTAAGCTCCTTTCTGCTGGAGCAACTGTCCCCGAGCAGCACCCTCTGGGACCTGCCCAAGAGGAAGGACCAGAACCTATTGGAGCGCAGTGCCTCTGATTCCTAACGCACTCAGGCAATCTAGGAGGATGCTATGAACTATCGTATCGAAAGCCGCTGAGAGGTCTAGAAACACCAACAGGGTCACACTACCCCTGTTGATGCTTAGACACAGGTCATCGGTCAAGGCAACAATGACAGTCTCAACTCCAAATCCTGTCCTAAAGCCAGTTAGAAATGGGTCTAGATAATCGGTTTCATCCAAGACCGATTGGAGTTGAAGCGCAACTGCCCTCTCGATCACTTCGCTCAAGAATGGTAACATAGAAACTGGCCTATAGTTGTTCATGTCCAGGGGGTCCAGTGAAGGTTTTTTCAGGAGCGGCCTAACCGCCGCTTCCTTTACAAAGGATGGAACACACCCTTCCCTGAGGGATGCATTGATGATGTCCTTAAGGAACACCATCAAGGCACCTCCCCTGGATGGCCAGCCATGAAGGGCGAGGATCGAGAGGGCAGGTCAGCTTCCTCACTCTGCCAAGTAGCTTGTCCACGTCCTCAAGGATTGAAACTGATCCAGTAAACTTACATCAGTGGAGTTGCTGGACACCTCATCAATTGTTTCTGTCAAAATACTGGCATCTAAGTCGGCTCTTATCCGAGAAATTTTATCTGCAAAGAAGTTGTTAAATGTGTCACAGCAGGCCGTTGTTGGGTTAAGCAATGGGTTCTGTGCAGGTATAACCTGCATCATCTCCCTTACCACCCTAAACAGCTCTGCTGGATGGGACTCTGCAGACGCAATACGTGCAGAGGAGAAGGATCTCTGCGCTGCACGTATTGCCTCTCGGTAGGACCAAAGAAAATTCCTATGACGAGTCCTGTCGGATAAGAGTCAAGTTTTCTGCCAGTTGCGCTCTAGTCATTGTCCAATCCGCTTCATTTTCCTAAGCTCTGATGTATACCATGGCTTACGGTTTGGAGCGAGTTGGAAAGGACGTTTGGGAGCAATTGTGTCGATAGCCTTGGTAAGATCGGTATTCCAAGTATTAACCAAAGCTTCAACAGGGTCACCGGCATTACTAAGGTTCTCATCATGTTGCCAAAGAGCATCTATACTCAGGATCTTCAGGAGATAGGTAGAGATATTAACAGAAGCAGGGGGGATAGGTATTAATAGGGGTGGAGGGATTTGGACTGAGAGACTGGTGCTGGGTAAAGGTTGCTAACCATATCCTTCCTCTGTTTTCTTTAACCAAATATTTTCTCTCCCAAAGCTGGTATTCTCTTGTTGTAACAAAACATACAAGAGTCCTTTTGGTAACTGTACATTTTTGTCTATCTGCTAGTATGGCGTAGGGTTGCTTCTTTGTTTTGGTAAAATCTATTACATATGTAACAATCAGACTGTAATCTGTAACATTCACTAGTCTTTGAGTCCTGAAGAATTCTGGGAGCCTATGTGGTGTAGTAGATTGAGTGTTGGACTACAACTCTGGAGACCAGGGTTCAAATCCCCACTCGGCCATGAAAACCCACTCACTTCCAGCCCTCATAAAACCCTGTGATAGGTCCACCTTAGGGTCGCTGTAAGTCGGAAATGACTTGAAGGCACACAACACAAACACACATTTTTATCTGTAGAGCAAAGTAACGAGGGGGCAATGTGAATTGTCAAAATGTTGGGGAAGAGATGTAAATTGCTCATTGCCCCAGTGGCCATGACCCTGATCCAATAATTCTTCCCACATGGGGACTATAATTATATATATATATATATATATATATATACACACACACACACACACACACACACACACCGTATATAGTGTTTAGGACCACAGATCTCCCATGTTATGTCCCAATTGACACTGAAATCACTCCTGTGTGGGAAGATTGGTTTATCAGCTAACTCTAAGCTTCATGCAGGGAGGAATATGTTCATCTTTGCTTATGGGATCTGTAAGGCATAATATAGTGATCCAACTATATGATTCTATGAGACATAATAGGAGCATTAGGTATAAAATCACTTAGGCTCTGTCCTGTCGTACCTTGAATTGCATCGGAGAGACTGTCAGAAGCTGCAGACCTCTTCTTCTGTAGACAGAGAGAGATCTGCCCACAAAGTTGCACCCAATACAGTGTCAGACTTATCTGTTGTTGTAGGTGCCCTACTGGCTGCAGAGCCCCAATTGTGGTGAATTAGAGGGCTGCTGAAGCAGCCAAGGATCTACAGGACCTTGGGCCCTCCTATTCTCCTGACATACCAGGGAACACAGTTGGTGTACTAAATTCCTGTCTGTTGGAAGCAACAGGGAGGAATTCACACACACACACACACACACACCGCCAAGTCAGCAGGCCTAAGGAAATTGTGGCTCCTTTGTACAGGACCTCCACTTCCCTTCCTCCTCCAGATGCGTTTTCAATGGGTATAGGTGAAATTTTGGTTTGTAATCACCTCACCTTTGAAGGCTAATTTACATCCAAATTAAACATACAGTGTGCAGTGTAAGATTTACATTCTTTTGTAACTTACAAGGAAGTGTGTTGGGCCCAGATCCACACTGGCCCACCACATGTGGGAAGGAGAGGTTTAAACTCTCTCCCAAGTGATCACTCTCCCTTAGTCCTTCATGGAGGACTAAAAAAACAACAACAGCTCAATAGGTGCAAATGGCATTTTTCTTTCCACCACCACCCTCCTCTCTCTCTTAGACCCACATGGGGCTGAGAGACAAATTTCATGAAGAACAGCAAGAGAGAAGGTTTAAGCCTTCCTCACAAGCATGCACTATGCCTCATATGGCCTGGGAGCTTGCACATTTACTTGCAAATCTCACCAGTTCACAACACGCATCCTCAATAACATTAGAAGCCATGGTTTCATAGAATCATAGCATTGGAAGATACCACAAGGGCCATTTAGTCCAACCTCCTGCCCTACAGGAATGCACAATCAAAGCACTCTTGACAGATGACCATCCAGCCACTGTTTAAAAACCTCCCAGGAAGGAGACTCCACCACACTCCAAGGCAACGTATTCCACTGTTAAACAACTCTTAAAGTCAGGAAGTTCTTCCTAATGTTGAGGTGGAATCTCTTCTCCTGTAGTTTGAATCCATTGCTCCATATCCTAGTCTCTGGAGCAGCAGAAAACAAGCTTGCCCCATCCTCAGTATGATATACCTTCAAATATTTAAACATGGCTATCATGTCCCCTCTCAACCTTCTCTTCTCCAGACTAAACATGCCAAGCTCCCTAAGCCGCTCCTCATAGGGCATGGCTTCCAGACCTCCTGCCATTTTGGTTGCCTTCCTCTGGACACGTTCCAGCTTCTCAAGATCTTTCCTGAATTGTGGCACCCAAAACTGGAGACAGTATTCCAGGTGAGGTCTGACTAAAGCAGAACGGAGTGGCAATTCTATTGAACAGAATTCAAAGTGCAAAACTTTTTGCTCAGGCAAAACCAAACCACTGCAGCCTCTCCTAGCTCATAATTTCTTCCTCATTAATAACTTTTGCCATATTGACCACACTCCAATGCTGCTTGGCCAAACATGTCCTAAGTTTTGTCTATGAAGTGTTGGCAAGTATGAACACATTTAATGCAGCATGTGATTTAGCCCTGAGATTCTTGATTCATTTTCACCTGGAAAATCTTAACCTTATCTTAATCTTATTGGAACCACTTGGTTTAATCATGTTTTTGGTGCACTCACCACGGGTCAGCATAAGAAGGGTGCTCCAAAAAAGCAATACAGGGACTCCCTGAAACAACATCTCAAGCTCGGCAAAACTGATCACCAACAATGCTCCGCCTTGGCCTCACATTGGGAGGCATGGAGACACACTATCCACAATGCTGCAGCCTTATTTGAGAACTCACGCCGAACAAGTCTTGAAGGGAACCGACAACGCAGAAAGAATCACAACCCGGAAACATCACCCAAGGAGACCTTCTGCTGTGCTTTCTGCAACCGGACTTGTTTATCTCAGATTGGCCTTTTTAGTCATCAGCACGCTTGCAGAAAGCACAGGATGAGTCCTTCCTGAATCTTTATTTGCGAAGAGAAGCCAGAGAGAGAGAGGTGCATGGCATACAGACTGAGCTCTAAAACAGAGCACAAAACTACACTAGACAGAAGAATTTACCCATGATGATGAGTCGGTTTTATACAGAGTAATGGTCACATATATTTTTTACACTGTTGCATAAAATGCATCACCAAGGATTTGTCTCAAGCATAGCCATGTTGCCATTGTTTGTTGCATTGCACTGCTGTTGTCATTTCAAGGCTTGTTCAAGTAAGGGTTGCAAGCGTCCCATGCATCTGACCTGCGTTACATTCCCTTTTGGGTATCACAAGTTCAATGCAACAACTGGGAACAAGGGACACTTCTGCATCAGAGTACATATTTTTTTTAATATTTTACCATATGGTTGCTTTAAAGGAAACCTTCCATATTTAGCAAGGCGTCAGTGTCAGTGTCCTTTTACTCTGTGCAACAAATATATGACTTGATGCAGGGTGAAGCTGCTACATAATACATCACTGCTTTTCTTGGGATGGTGGCTTCCATATCAGTGGAGCAGTGAAAACTGCTTCCAGGTTTCAGCTCAGATTTTCAGGAAGCTATCCTAGGTGCTGAATGCCATGCTCAACTGGATTTAGCATCTATAATAGTTCATTTAAGGTTCAGACAAAAACCCAAGAGCTGATTCGGTCTCCACTGACATGGAAGCCACCAACCTCCATGGCTTCCTTTGCCCATGCTTTCAGAAATAATCATTCTGAAATAATCTGTATGAAGTTCATTGAGAAAAGTGCAGCATACTGCCCAGCTTGTGGGGGCAATTAGCTAACACACATTGGAAACTGTTTAATGCAGTGTAGATGTGTAAATAGCTATTGCTTAAAACAATTTGTAAGCCGCTCTGATAGCCTTGTGGCTGAAGAGCGGGGTATAAATAAATAAATAAATAAATAAATAAAATGGCAGCAATATTTACCACAGGTGTTGATTGTGGAGCTTAGTGATGCAGCTCCAGTGGAAAGGCCACCTTTGGAAACTGCCAAAACAACTGAAGGGGATGAAGAAGCAGGAGATGATGTAGCTGTTGTAGAGGAGGTCGCTGCTGTTGATGTTAACCGCTCTCCAGACTCCATATCTATGAGGGAAAAATGACAGAGAATGGAAAGTTAATGGATATCAAATATTCCACCTAGTTCAGAAGCCCTAATTGGAAGTACGGCTGTGGCTCCATTCTGGTAACGCTTGCCACTCTGTTTTGGGGGAGGGAGGGTTTTCAGCTTCTTCCCACATGGTAGCTGCAATGATCAGTGTGATTGTGCAAGGGAGACAAGCTCTACAGCTTTTGTGAAACACAGAGATCTCACTCAGCCTATGCACCACTAGATATAATAAAGGACCTTCCCCTAAACTTCAATAGTAATGCATTTTTACAAGTTATGTAATCATAAAAGAATATATAGTAAGACCCCCACATCTGCAGGGGATTGGTTCCGGGCCTCACCACAGATAGTGAAATCCATGGATAATAGCAAACACTGCTGGAACCCACCCACCCAACCCACAGAGAAATGAGGGGAGAGGCATACTTGCCTCCTCTTTCCCTCCCCTACCTGCCAGAACCCCTCCCCCAAAGGACGATGATACCGCTTTGGAGGTGATGAGGGAATTCAGCCTATGGGTCTGAGCTGCATTTGGGCTGCATGCTTCAGTTCTTTGCAGGCAGCCTCTGGGCTGCCAGGGGCCAGGACAGTGAGGCAAGGATACCCATCCTAGAATTTCTCCAGCTCCTCATCCTCCGCTGAGAGGAGGGATGTGGTGGAGTGTGTACATGTGTCGTTGGTGGGAACCAGTAAGCGAGGGTGTTGGGAGGCCAGTGGGGCTCCCTGGCTGGCATGGAGGGTGTCGCCTGCCAGTTGAGCCCGAAAGAGTTGCAGCTTGGAAGCCCGGGAGGGTAGGGGGGAATGGATGGTGAGATGCCAGGGATGGTTGCTAAGCGAGGGACGGGGGAGAGGCCTACAGGCAGGGCCAACTCCGCTGCTCCACCGGAACCCTCATGGGGAAGGGGGAAGGCGAGCTCACCTCCTCCCTCTCCCCCTCCCAACCACCCCCACTGTCACCATCCGCAGGTAATTGAATCTGCAGATGGTAAATCAGCGGATGCAGGGTGCTACTGTACTTTTAACAAGATAAGATGAAATGACATTTGGGTTTAGTTGCTAATATACCATTTTTCAAGACCCAAGATTGTGAGTTTTTTTTAAACAAAATTCTACTTTAATGTAAAATATTTGATACTTTATATAATGTATAGGGCGTGTTACGACGCGTGTGTTATGCTGAGGATAGCAGTTTCAAAGGTTCTGGGGGCCACTTCCTATCATTTTCTGGACCTATGTTGACTGTGCATCCTCCTTTTTTTCGAAACCGGAAGTAGTCAGTTGTCCACTTCCGATTTTGGAGAAAAAAAGGCTAATTTGGGCCTTAAGAAGTAGAATATCCTTTAAATGAAGAACCATGACTTTGCAGGCTTTTTTGGGGGTGGCGAGGGTCAACCACCATCTAAGGGAATATTTATTCACAACATCAGAGGATATGAGGAAGCACACAGAAGACTCACAGGCTGTTCTTTGCCCAGCCCTAATATACCTCAAACACAGAAAGCTACTGGTCTAGAGGTTTAAAGGCCTGTGGGGGAAAACTGGAAAAATGTGGGGGGAAACTGTCCCCCCCTTTTTTTTTTCTGAAGCCTTCCTCCCAAGAAAAGCAGGATTTCTTCAAAACTGCAAAAAGGTAAAAAATGGATTATGATTTTTTTTTAAAGAATGATGAATAAAATGTTTTAAGATATGGTGTTGCTATAACTCCCCAAAAATCATTTCTAAAAACTATGTAACAGAAAACATCTATGTATGACAATGTATAGGATCTGGTCATTGCAATTCCTGGTCCTAGTATTCTGTCTACTTGATATTACAGAAGACTAGAGGAGAGAGAAAAATTCCCTGTTTTGCTCATGTTAGCTTATCTGTCTTGTCTATACCCAAAAATATACCGGTATTAACGAAGCTTCTTTTGAATTCAGGATGGAAAAATTGTTGAATAAGGTAGTATACAATTGAGGTAAGTTACAATATCTTGAACGCCAGACTTTGCAGTTTGACAAGTGCTCAAAACATAACTTTGGGGGAAATCCTAACAGAGGATTCTTTTAAAATTCTCCAATAATGAAATTTAAAAAATGGATATGAGATCGTATTGAAGAAAAACCAACTTCAGCCCAAACCAAAATGACAAGAGTGCCATGAGTTAGAACTAAAAGTTTTTTTGAGAAATGTATTCTGAAGGGTCTCCAATTTGAAAGTCATCCCACCCTAAGACAACCGTACCATACAAAATCTGAGCAATGACTTCGCCCCAGAAAAATTTAAGGACTGGATCAAACAAGAACCCCCCTATAGTGTTGTAAAATTTAAGGAAAAGCTCCAATAGGTCTTAAAGCCACTGCTTAGTTGTTTCTAGGTGGGGCTTTCAGGGAAGGTTTTCTATGCAGTGAGTGCCTAAGTATTTAAATTCACATTATTGTTCAATCTAGTGACCACTGATAGACCATTTTAACTCAGAATGTCTTTTCCCCAACACCATCAGCTCTGTTTTAGCTTTTTAGTACAAAATTCAGTAAGCTTAGAGAGCAGCTGTCTCAAACCTGTGCAAGTAAGTGAAATTAATACCATATCATCAGTGTATAAAAGAACAGAAAATACTGTTGTTGTTTTTTCTTTGCCTGCTCCTAATAAAGGGGCAAATGCAAAGAGGTTCCATACAATTCAGGTTCTTATAGTCCCATTTGTAACAAAAAATTAAAATGTTTTAAAAAGGAATGCAGTTTGTAACTATTGTCCTACTGGGCCATATTTTAATATACCAAACTTTATAATTTTATACCAAACAAAATTGTATCATTATATTGTTTCTAAATAACAAAGCAATTTTCAGTCTGTAAGGATGCTAATGACACATCTATATCTATAATTCTCTTGGTTATGTTGCCATTTCCAGTGTACTGATTGGCTGCTTAGGGAACTGACCAGCCAATCACAGGTCTGTTGGGCAGCCAATCAGCACACTGGGGGCGGGACCATGTAGATCTCAAACATGGCCACTGGAGAGGGACAGTGAGTAACATCGGAGTAGAAGTGGTGTGTGCGTGTATGTTCTGGAGTGCAGGGGGTGGGGGGGCAGAACGAGTGGGGGGGCAGAATGAGTGGGGGGCAAAATGAGTGGTAGGAGGGGCAGAACGAGTGGGGGGAAGGGCAGAACGAACGGTGGGGGGTGGCAAGGGGCAGAACAAGCAGTGGGGGTGAGTTAAACCCACCAGCCTACCTCAGCGGGTTGTCATGAGGTCTCCTGGGCATTTTGGGGGAGTTTTTTTAATGGTGTATGGTACGCCGGGTCCAGCTAGTATTTTCATTTTTTTTTTTTTCTGTTTTGGACAAAAGCATTTCTTTTCCATGGCTTCAACATTTCTAGAAATTTTACAATTCAGTATTGGACACAATTGGAGTACCTTGTATATTTGGACCAGGGAAAGATCAACTATTGGATCCATATATCCTACATCTGTAATATATGCTAAATTGAACACAAGCATGAAAATGCTGCAAGTTGTTGTTTACAATCTGAGGGTTCAGTTCCACAAGTATGCTGATGGCATTCAACTATCTCTCTTTTTTCGAGAGAAATTCAAGGGAACAGTTCTGTTTCTAAACTAGTGTCTGCCATCAGTAATTGACTGGATAACAGTGAACAAATGGAAGCTTAATCTAGAGATAAAGGTGCTTCCCATGAGCTGAAAAGCAGAGCAGAAAAGGTGGAGTTGACCTGTGTGGGACAAAATGACCTTCCCCTTGTAGATTCAGGGTTAAACTAGAAACTACAGTAGGACCCCTATATCCGTGGAACCAATATCTGCCGTTTTAGTTATCCGTGGCTGAAAAAATAGGGACACATGCTGGAAAATGCCTAGAGAAGTGTCCTCTTTAGGCACCTCCTACGTCCTCCAATGTAACTCTATGGTATGTTTGTATCAGAAGTCCTGTATTTTAATAGTGTTTGGTATTATCCATGATTTCTGGTATCCACAGTAAGTCCAGGAACAGAACCCTTGTGGACACAGGGGTCTGACTGCACATTAAATACCAAGTCTACAAAGATGCCTTAATGTCTTTTTTTACTTACTAGTAAATGGGGCATGAATCTGGATTAAGGCCACCACACACAAGTAGGGAATGTTTTAAAAATGCCCCCTCACACCATTTGTAATTTCCCTTTCCTATGCACAAATGTTTTTAAGAAAAAAAAAAACTTTATTGGCACCATCTGAGTACTTTCTGCTTTTTGTATGTGTTTATTTTTGTATGGAAATTTAAGGGGGGAAATTTCTAGGGAGGTGTTAGTCTCCTCTCCTAGTGATGATGGTGGTGGTAGAGAAGCAGAAGGAGCAGAAGCAGCATGTATGAGACACAGTCTTTGATTTAACCTTCATGTTCACAGTTTGCTTGTATTCTAGGATTCAGACTGCATCTTAATGTCCAAATGGCAGTGACAGCCAGGACTGTATTTGCAGTTAAGGCTAGCCTGCCTAACTGCACCCATTCCTGGACTTGTCAGGTTTGGCTAGAGCTATACATGCCTTAGTTACATCGCATTGGGATGATGGGAAGTGTACTCTAAATGGAGTTGTCTCTAATCAGAAATCTTTCCCCTTTCTTTATTTAATATTTTAAAAATAGTATATAATTCAGTGCTTGATTGCAATAAGCTTGTTTAATTGTTTTAATTGTTCTGTAATGTTATAACTTGCTGGTTTTAGATGTATTTTTAGTTTCTATTGCAAGCAGCTTTGGATTCTGTGCTGGGAGAAAGATGTGATATAAATTAAATAAAAATGTAACAAATTTCAGCTAGCCCAGAATGTTGCATTCACACTGGTGCAATTAGAGTGAGAATACAATAGAACAGCTTTACTGAATGCTGGTCTTTCTCCAGGCACAGTTCAAAGTTCTGGTTATATCCTACAATGAATTAAGATCAGGCTTTCTGAAGGACTGCATTCTCCCATAGGCGCTTGTTGAAGCATTAAGATTTTGGGGGAGACTTTTCTCACAGTTCAGTTTAGTGGCAAGAGAGGACTTTCTTGGTGGCCACTCCCAAAGTATGGAATTCCTTGTCAGGAAAAGTTGAGTTGCCCTCTTGTCTGTTGTCCTTCCACTGACAGGCAACAATCTTTTCCTTCAGTCAGACCCTTGGGTGTAATTGTATTTGTTTTATTTGAATGTTATAATGGTTAACTCCTTGAATGCCAGCTTTTCGACAGAAAGGTGAAATATGACAAATACAGGTCGGCCCCCAAATCTGTAGGGATTACTTTCCAAGACCCTCTGTGGATACCTGAAACCATGGATAATATGGAACTCTATCATTTTCAATGAGACAAACACCAGAGGTTGACCAGAAGGAGCCCTGGTGGCGCAGTCATTAAGTGCCAGTACTGCAAGTCATCACGTTGCAAGTTTGATTCCAGCGGGCTCCAAGGTTCACTCAGCCTTCCATCCTTTCATAGGTTGGTAAAATGAGTGCCCAGCTTGTGGGGGCAATTAGCTAACACACATTGGAAACTGCTTAATGCAGTGTAGATGTGTAAATTGCTATTGCTTAAAAACAATTTGTAAGCCACTCTGATAGCCTTGTGGCTGAAGAGCAGGGTATAAATAAATAAATAAATAAACCATAGAATCACATTGGAGGACCTAGAAATGCCTAGAGAGAACATTTTTTCAGACATTGATAAGTGAAACTGTGGTTCAGTGAATCAGGGGATACGGGGGTCAATCTGTAATTTATAATAACAGCTCCTTGGGAAATCATGCTAGATGCCTAAAAATTTGAGAGTGATTTTATTTGTTACCTAAGTTATGTTGTGAGGTGTTCGTTTTTAAAGGCTAGAAGACATGAGAGAGAACTCTGAGGTACTGCTGCTAAGATTTCTGAGGCAGGAAAAAGGCATAAAACAGGAAAAAGCCAAGGTCCCTGAAGTTTAAAACATTGGCAGGAAAATGGGAGAGGGCTGAGATTGTTGATGCTGTTATTTGCCATAGTCAATTCTGACATGTGGTGACCCTATCATAGAGTTTTCTTGGCAAGATTTATTTAGAGGAGTTTGCCATTGCCTTTCACTGAAATACAGCCTACACCCTCTGGTATTCCCTGATAGTATCACTTCCTAGTACTAACCAGGCCTGACCTTACTTAGCTTCTAAGATCAGACAGGATCTGGTGTCTTCAAGGTATTTCGGTTACTGTTTAAGGTACTACCAGTAGAATTCCTGAGGCTAAAAAAGGTGGAGCTGGAAAACAGGTATCATCTATGGGTCATAGATATTTGGGATATTAAGTACCCACCTGGGCAGCAGCAACTAGACTTCAGCTAATTAATAAATATGGGGAACATTGTGGTTCATGTCAGCCTGGCAGATGTGGTACAAATGCTCTCTGCTTGAGGTGAGAGAAAAGCATTCCCCCATTGCATCACCAACAGATACCTCCACCCCACTCTGATGGAGAAGAAATATGGCTGCTCTTGGCTCCCCATCCTCAATTACTTGTCCACCAGCTGACCAGTCCCCCAAGCAACACTCTTCCCACCCAGAAAGAATGGGAAGCAAGAGGAAGAGCAAGAGTGGTGGCAGTGCAGTGGCAGCAGGCTCTGCTTCCTACTTCTTTGGGTCGGGAGGGTGGCATTTAGGCAAGGCTGGTTGGAAGCTCTGGACAGTGCCCAGATTGGTGGCAACCTTCCAGAGCAGCAAGAGCCTCATAAGGCTGGGGTGCCTGAGGCAATTGCCTCACCAAGCCCAATGGCAGGGCCAAGTTGGTACAGGGTTACTGGAGGCTACAGCAAAATTTTATTCTTCCTGGTTTTTTATTCAATGCTGTTCATCAAATAGCCTCTTTCTTTTCAGTTGTGAATGTTTTGTATTGTTATATTTGCATTGTTATTTCTCTATTTTTTTATTTTTAAACTGTAAAGAGTACCAGTGACCCACAGTCCAAGCAAGGGAGCGGGTGCTTACTGCTCAGACCACAGCCACCACTGGTAAGTGCTTTAAATTGAAAGATGGGGTAAAAATGTTTTGAACCAATAGTAAAGTCTGAATAGAATAGAGGATGTAGCCCAGGAAAGCCTCACTGGGCTCCTCTTATACTAGATGAGAAATGTTACCAATTACTTTGTCATTTTCTCTAAGAACGTGTGTTTTCCTTCCATGCATTTTGCTTGTGACTTTCACACTATATTCTTAATTCTATGGCTGCACTAACCTTGCTAGAGTTTTGAATACAGAACATGCAACCTCATAGAAATAGGCCTCACCTAGCCCCCCATTTCTGTGCTTACGGATTATAAAGGAAATCATTTTATGCACAATGTATTTTGTAAAAAATGATTTTGACTTCATACGTATTTTAAACAGTTTAAGAGCATTTTAACATGATCTTCTTAGAAGGGTAGATGGGATCACCTCACCTATCAGATGATAGAATCAGATGATGGAACATGCCAACTCTTTGCATTACATTTTTTTCTACTATGGATGAGTGGAGGAGCAGCAATAGCCCCTTAAAAGGTTTGGGGTTCCCAACAGCCTCCCTCATGCCATGATCATGCAAACAAAAACAGGATTGTTGTGTGTGTTAAGGGAAGCTGTTTGTTCTGCAGCAGGGGTAGAAATGTGGTCCTCCAGATATTTTTGGAACTGCAACTCCCAGAATTCCTCACCAGTGGCTATGCTGAGGAGGGCTGCTGGGAGTTGCAATCCAACAATGTCTGGAAGTTCATATATCTACAGAAGAACATAAGGACTTGTCAGAAATCTTGTACACACTTGAAAGCCCATACTTTCTATTTACCATTTCCCAACAGAGAAATAAAACTGATATATGAACATGCCCGAGAAAAAAAAGCATAAATTTGTATTACCAGCAATGCTCAACATTTTAAAGTATCTCCTAAAGACACGTCTGCAAAAATTCCTGAGTGCCTCTTTGATGGATCTATTTACAGCACTTAGAAAGTAGGCCTATGACTCTCTTGAATACATTAGCACTTCCTTTCTGTTTAATTTTTTTTTTAAGTTTCAAAAATTGTTCTCCCACTTTTTTTGTTCTATTTAGGCAACTTGCTAATTATTTAAGCTTTAAAAAGATACGCTACATAAAATTATACAATCTGTCTTAATGGTTTTTGACAAACTGATGGGCAGAATTACAGGTGACAATGACTAAGATTAGTTATCCATGGGAAAAGAATACCAAAAGATCTTATGTTGTTGTGTGCCTTTAATTTGTTTCCAGCTTATGGTGACCCAAAGGCGATTCTACCATGGGGTTTTCTTGGCAAGATTTGTTCAGAAAAGGTCTGCCATTGCCTTCCTCTGAGGCCAAAAGAGTATGACTTGACAAAGGTCATCCTGTGGGTTTCCATGGCCAAGCAGGGATTCAAACCCTGGTCCCCAGGGTCCTAGTCCAACACACAAACCACTATACCACACTGACACTCTGTCTCTCTCACACACACAGTAGAAACATGACCATAAATAGTAAAGCACATTGAATAAAAGGAAAATAAATGAAATGAAAAATAAATTAAGATTTTAAGAGCAGAAGCCCTTTTTGTTTATATTTCACACAGTTGCTCTAAGCCAGCTAAAGTTAGCTTGAACTAACCATGAAGTCTATTATATGCCTACTCAGAGATAAGCTCTATTCAGTTCAATGGTACTTACTCTCTAGTAAATGTTCAAAGACATAACCACGTTAAGCAAGGGGATCTTGTAGCACCTTTGAGACTAAGGAGATTATCACACACACACACAAACAAACAACCCCGGGAGGTCAGGTAGAGGATGCCACTGTATCGCTACAGGCTGGCCGTACTGCACAACGCCGTCGTTCATTCTCCCTCAGTGTTGGAGGGACGAAAAAGGCACCACTTTTTATTGATGGAAACTTCCATCAATGAAAAGTGGCATCTTTTTCATCCCTCCAGCAAGGAGGAAGGACGGGAGGAGGACGGGGCATGGGGTATCCTCCTTCTGATCACCCTGGATCTTTTTTAAGACTAAGAAGTTGTAGCATAAGCTTTCACAGTCTTGGTCTTTCCTAGACTTTTGGAGACAGTCCAAGTCTATGACAGTCCAAGTCTACGAAAGTCTATGAAAGCTTATGATACAACTTCTTTCTTTCAATCTCAAAGGTGCTATAGGATCCCTTTGCAATCTAGTAAGCATGTATAGCAGGGGTGGACAACTTTGGGGGAGGGCTGAGCGCCACTGCCTCATGTCAGATGTGACCAGTGGGGTGCCACAGGGTTCTGTCCTGGGCCCAGTGCTATTCAACATTTTTATCAATGACTTAGATGAGGGAATTAGGGGCATACTTATCAAATTTGCAGATGACACCAAATTGGGAGGAGTAGCTAATACCCTAGAGGACAGGATCAAAATTCAGAATGACCTGGATAGACTGGAGAGCTGGGCCAAAGCTAACAAAATGAAATTCAATACGGAGAAATGTAAAGTACTGCATTTAGGGCGGAAAAATGAAATGCATAAATATAGGATGGGAGAGACCTGGCTGAATGAGACTACGTGCGAAAGGGATCTAGGAGTCCTAGTAGACCACAAGTTGAACATGAGCCAACAGTGTGATGCGGCAGCTAAAAAGGCCAATGCAATTTTGGGCTGTATCAATAGAAGTATAGTGTCTAGATCCAGGGAAGTAATAGTGCCACTCTATTCTGCCACTCTATTCTGCCTTGGTCAGACCTCACTTAGAATACTGTGTCCAGTTCTGGGCACCACAATTCAGAAAGGATATTGACAAATTGGAGCGTGTCCAGAGAAGGGCAACTAAAATGGTGAAAGGTCTGGAAACGATGCCTTATGAGGAGAGACTTAGGGAGCTGGGTATGTTTAGCCTGGAAAAAAGATGGTTTAGAGGCGATATGATAGCCCTGTTTAAGTATTTGAAGGGATGTCACGCTGAGGATGGAGCAGGCTTGTTTTCTGCTGCTCCAGAGACTGGAACACGGAGCAATGGGTGCAAGCTCCAGGAACAGAGATTCCACCTCAACATGAGGAGGAACTTTTTGACAGTAAGAGCTGTTCGGCAGTGGAACGCACTCCCTCGGAGCGTGGTGGGGTCTCCTTCCTTGGAGGTCTTTAAACAGAGGCTGGATGGCCATCTGTCGGGGATGCTTTGATCAAGATTTCCTGCGTGGCAGGGGGGTTGGACTGGATGGCCCTCGTGGTCTCTTCCAACTCTGCAATTCTATGATTCTATGATTCTATGTCCTCTCAGCAGACTTAGAATCATATAGAGTTGGAAGAGACCAAAGGGCCATCCAGTTCAACCCCCTGCCATGCAGGAATACACAATCAAATCATTCCCGACAGATGGCCATCCAGACTCTGCTTAAAAACCTCCAAAGAAGGAGACCCCACCACACTCCGAGGCAGTGCATTTCACTCCTAAACAGCTCTTACTTACCTCTCAACACAACTGGAAGTGGTAGCATATCACTTCTGTTTCCTGTTTTCAATTGAAAACTGGCCCCATTTGTTCATTTGTCTATTTTTTATTTTAGTTTTTATTATTTTGTTTTTTTGGGGTGGGGGTGGGGATCATGCCATGTTTTTGTAGTAGTTCAGGAGTTTTTGTGGTGATTTTGGCAGGGGGAAAATGGCTATTTTAAAGGGGTTGGGAGGCTTGGGGAGAGCAAAATAGGAGCTAGAGGCCACATGAAGCCTGTGTAAATGCACTTTCCTCCTGTTCATAGAATCAAAGAGTTGGAAGAGACTCCAAGGGCTGTCTAATCCAACCCCCTGCCATGCAGGAATACCCAATCAAAGTACTCCTGACAGATGGCCATCCTGGTATATGGGACTGCAGTCTCAATCTCACTGAAAGCAATGGATTTAAAGCTACCATCCTGTACCCACTTACCACACTGACCTCCATGGGACATACTTCAGAGAAAACTTATGGAATTGCACAGTTTGCTATTTATGGCTACTTTGCCCCACTGGTTTTAATAGGACTTGCAGCATAATTCTATACCTGCCTACTCAAATGAAAGTCACACTGAGTCTTCAATGGGGCCTACTGCAAAGTAAGTCAATACAGGATCACAGCCTTAGCTATGGATAACTTTAGCAAGCTGGGGAGGCAACATGTTTAGCATTATTGGCTGAGTATATTAATATTAATATTAAATTATGGTAATTAAATATGAAACTTTCAATCCAAAACTCTATACCTTATGGGATAACACACAAAGTTCTACTGCTCTCAGGTAAATGGTTATGCTTAGAAACTAGATACTAAAAGATATATTTATTATATTATCTTTTTTGATAAATAGTCAGCTCTTTTGAACACTTATATCAGCATGCCTCACCATAACAATAATAAATGCTGCAATCTAGACAATAAAACCACTAGTAAGATTTTCATTCAAGATCATTTGCAATGTATGATAGTCCATAAATTGTCTGTGAAAACTGGAATAATTTGAAGCATTATGAGCAAACATATTATTAATAATTTAATATGCCATAGATTTGACATAAATTTGTCTGAGGAAAAACAGGAGAAAATGGGGAAATCTTAACAGTTGACAATTATATGATTGAAAACAAAAAAGAAAAATATATAAATAATATGTGTGTGTATTATATAGCTGAATTGTAAACATGAGCAGTAACGCAGTTTATGACATGTTGATCAATGTCCCTGCTACAGTGAGATGACACCGAGACATTATCCATATTGTCTATCATTGTGTTTCAACTGACATAAGAATTTTGTTTTTAATTTAAGACTAAACCTTAATTGTACCCAGTTAGTTCATTACTCTAAACCACAGCAGATGGCTCACATTGTAAGAGATAATCCCTGAAAGAGTCATTAGTGAGGATCAGCAATAATTACCGGTAGACTGCAACCTCAAGGTTCATGAGACAGAATAAAAATGTATCAATATGTGGACAGTTCTCCATATGAAAAGCAACAAGTGCTTATTACATTTTTGTTCCTTCCACAAAGTATAGACAAAAGATATACAGGACAGGGATAAATTAAAGTTCTTCTCTTCTTCTTTCCTAAATGTATATCTCAACAACTGGCCAATGCCTTGGGGTGGTTTATAATCATAAACTCAAAACAATTAACAATGGAATAACAATCAGTAATAATACTCAAAACAATTTTCTATTGATTATTTTGCAACAGAGAAATTAAAGTCCAATGTTACTATTAAAATATATTAACATAATATATAAAATATTAAGATACTTTAAAAGCCAGCAATAGAAATGATAATGCAAACCACAAATTAAAGGCTAAGGCTCAGTGTATCACTACTTTGCCAGGGGCAGTAGAAGCAGCAGCAGGAGTAACAAATATACACAAGTAAAGCAGCAGAGAAGGAAGGTGGAGAAAATCCTTGTCATTGTTATTAGAAAGGAAAGTTGCTACCTTTAGAGCAGCCAGCTTCTACAGTGCCTGTCTTCAAGGTAGGTCCTTGAAGACATGGAGTTATGGGAAAACAGGCTTAGAAAATATGATTTATCTAATAAATGGCATCCCATGTCAATCTGAAGGAGGGGGGCAAACCCATCAAAAATTCCAGCTTTTCCAGTATTTTTTAAAAAGTTCCACAGGGAACACACATTTAGGCCACGGGAGCAGGCCAAGGCCCGAGCAAAGAAGGCCCAAGGCAGGCGAAGGCTCAAAGTCCAAGGCAGACCCCCAGAGAGTGGGGGGGGGGGCGATGAACGGATGGCCCAAGCAAAGCAAGCCCGAGTCCCAAGGCCCCCAGAGGAGAGGAGGGGGGTTTATTAAATTTGATACCAATTAAGTCCAGTCAAAGCCACTCAATCTAATCAAAGCCACTAATCTAATCAACCAAATTTAGTTTAAATTGAACCACAAATTAAAAATCCCAGAAATTAAGGAAATCCCCCCCCACACACACACACAATCAAACTGCTGGGCTGCCCAATCATACAACCATACATGTACAGCCCAGCCCACTTAGCTCTCCCTCGTGGCACGAAAACAGGTTCCAGGTGATGGATGTCCTCTCCTCTTCAATCCAGTGGAAAAGAGGAGGAAGCCAGGGGTGGCAAAGGGTAAAAAGAGGCCCTGCCTGAACCCCGCCCTTGCCTCTTCCTAGCCAGGACGTGACTACGCCCTGGCCAACCCCTGCGCTCGTCTCCCTGCCCATCATTAAACATCTCCCCCGGATTTACCATTCTTAAAGATCCGGGGGGGGGAGTGTCTGTTCCACTCATTGGGACAACCAATTCGCTTTGGTGCACATTCCCGTAACAGCAGAAGTGGAAAGCTGATTGGATGGACGTGCACAGGGGGTGGAGCTTGCTAACAAGGCAAGCACCCAGAACCATCATGTTGGACAAGCCCTCTGTCTTTCCTCTGCAAACAGTGCCCTCAGCTAGGACAACAACTGTTATACTACAGCAGTGCACCAAGAAAATTCTGATTTAAATACCTGCCAGAAGAGGCATGTCTTAGCTTGGTGTCTAAGTGAATAAATATAATGAGGACCCTAGCCAGATCTCCCTACCACATATCTTCCAACATTTCACAAATGAAAACCAGGGCATGTGTGGCAGAGAAACATCACTGTGAGGTCTAAAGGGTGTGGCAAGGTAACAAAAGGGAAAAAATATTAATAAGGAAGAACACATAAAACTATTATTTTAAGCAGATAAACCCTGGAATTTATGTACAGGATTTAAGAAAGTCTGAAAAAATGGGGGGGGGATCCAAATACACCTACTGGGAACGGCAAAACTTTACCCCCTCTTCTCCCTCCTACTGAATTAACTGAGCACAAACTACTTTTGCACTGTGAAATCAGTTTGCTGCAACTGAAGTAAGCCATGGACAAAGGAGGAAAGTGGGGGAGGAGGAGTGAGAAACTGGAACATTTCAAAGGCACCTGAGAAAGTGGGACAACAGAGGATTAACTGGGACTGTCCCTGCTAAACTGGAACAAGATGAACATAACGAGGGAAAAGAAGAATGATTCTTTTTGGCTTTCTCTGTATACCTTTCAAATCAAGCACATCCATTAACACAGAGTATTGGCTTATTCTGCCTTGTGAAGTGGATCTCATAGAACTGGATTCATCCGCATGTCTATTGATCCAATTATCTCCAGAATTACAGGTTAATGTTGGACAGAATGTGTTATTAAGTGGAGAAGACTGGCCCCACTGGGAATGTGCAGAATGTGTGGAATCCACATTACCTCCATTGTCAAGTGCATCCAAACATTAGCTGTCTCAAGCTAAAATAACTTTCCAGGAAAAAAAATGCTTTATTTACCAGACCATTTTACAAAATATACTATTAAAACTATAGTATTATTACTTTATTATTCTTATTTATAAATTACTATCATTTCAACAAAGATGGAGCATATTTCTCAAAAGAGATGTGAGCAATGTGAACAAGCATCCAAGGTTGGTTTATATCATATGCCTGTTGCTCTTGAAAGTCTCTCTCATAATTGTTTGCCAAATGGACTTGTCCATACTTCATTACAAGATCCTGAGTAAAGGGAAGCATGGGATTATCAGATCTTTTTTTTTATCTTACATTCCAAATACAACCGGTAGAAATTCTATGTAACCTGGTAGAAATCAGTTCACATTCAGCAACATTTGTTTCGGTTGAGACCAGGTTGCAATGCATTTTGGTAGTCTCTATTTATTGCCATATCATAAAAATAATTCTTGCCCTTCAGAAAAACAAGACATTCTCTAACACATCCATCTCATTATACTGTGTGATAACTGTACCTGATAGTGAAAATAGACTTCATGCTAAACATGAATTGCAACTGAAAGCAAATATCAAAAATATATGATCTCTTGGTCTGAATAAGCAAGGCCTACCCAAACTTTGCAATTAGCTTAACATAAAGGGGTATGATAACACCTATGTTTATACCTCATATCACTAAAATAGTAGATGCTAAAAGTGCTTGTTCTCCTTACAGGATCTGATTGGGATCACTGGTAGACCAGGAGTGGGGTGTGGGGGTTCATATTACCCACCCCTCCGGTCATAGAGGGCTGCATCTTCCATTCTTACCACTACCATCCATCCCACCTCACTTTTCAGGTCCAAATTTTGGGCCACAAAATGGCCCATAGTGCTCCCAAGACCTCTGGAAAGTCACATTCTTGTTCAGGAAAAAAAATGCTAGTCCATGCCTTTATAAATCTTTAAGCCCCTCCCCTGCAAAAAGCACCCCAAATGCAGTGAAATACCCCATAGCACCCTCCCAGAGGCTTTGGGGGAGGCACTATGCACCATTTGGGAGCAAAAATATTGAGCCCTCAAGCTTAAATCAGAAGACTGTTAGGGATAATATAATAAACTTAACACCTGATCAAGGCCTACAGAGTTTGGGGAAGCTGGAAGGAGCTGGCATCAAATGGAAACTGGATGCTTTTTGACCAAGCAAGATGAGGAAGTTAAACATAATTACTGTATTCCAGACTGTTCATACTACCTGTTGACCACAAGAGCTGATGTTGCACCTTTTTATTATCTTCTGACAAAGATTCCAGCAGATGAGCACTCCATTTTCAGATAACTCACCAAGTTAGTTGCTCTGACCATAAAATTGTATTTTGAATCAGGTCAACAACACCATAATTATTTGCACTTGCAAATACTGGCCTAAATCCAATTGCCCATCCCAACAAGGACAGATCCACTGAATCTCTGGGATTTACATAAGTCCTAGCTGATGATTCAGCAACAAATTAAGGGGGTCTGTTCTTGTTCAGCGCTTCTCATACTATCAGCTGTAGGGAACTGGTAATCCCCCCCCCATATTGCAGGGAGCAGTACAAGTACCATATTTGTGCTCATTGGTTAGCACTGTTTATTTTTTTCTGGACACTCTCCATGGACCAACAGCCAATGGGTCGCAGACTGGTACCAGTCCAGGAACCACCACTTTGAGCAGTACTGCTCGAGTTGGCACTAACAGCTGTCTAATTCAAATAACTCACTCTTTTACATCCTGACTCTTACATTACCATTAACATTTTGTTCAAGTTGTTAGTTATATGAACACGAATACATAACCCTCTGTCCCTGCTGTATGAATTCATCACAGTACCAACCAATACAAGCAGGAAGGTCTCAAACATAAGAACTCATACCAAACAAGAGCATAATAAATAAACATGCTTCAAACAAATGTCAGAAACAGTATATATTTCAAACAATGTTAATACCAATAACCCATGCCCATAAGAACTAAATCAAGATGTTGTTATTGTTGTTGTGTGCATTTAAATCATTTCCAACTCATGGCAACCCTAAGGCGAATCTATCATGCGGTTTTCTTGGCAAGATTTGTTCAGAGAGGGTTTGCCCTTGCCCTCCTCTGAGGGTGAGAGAGTGTGACTTGTCCAAGTCACCCAGTGGGTTTCCATGGTCAAGCAGGGAACTGACCCCTGGTCTCCAGAGTCCTAGTCCAAGACCCAAACTACTACACCACACCAGCTCTCAAAACCAAAATAACCACCAAAATGAAGGCCTGAATAGAATTCCAACAGTTCATAACATGGATTAGAAACACTCATAGAAAACAACTAAATACACTCTTGACATGCTCAAATGAGAAACAGAAATAAATTCCATATGTATCCTGTCTATGTAGGATGGCAAAGTCGATGCACACTAGTAAGAGGCTCACTTCTGGGAACTTGAGGAATCATTTCATTGATGTTCTTCAGTGGGTTACTTTTGATGTTCAACATACCAGTTTCCAATACTGCATAAGCTCACCATATAGTTGCACAGAGTTGTATCAACTTAGTATGTTAGTGTTTTCCAAGACAGCATTCATTCATTATTGCTATTTATATTGCATTAAATATATACAATGAGAAAGAAAGAGAGAGAGAGAGAGAGATTAATATTAATTCTGCACAACACCATCAAATGATCTCACTTAATTTTAGCAGCAAGCTAAACTTTGTAGAATGGTTAGAAAACTGGATTGAAAGGTGTTCTATGCATTTTAAATTCATGTTGGAAGTTAACTACAGTTGTCCCTTCATATTCGGAGGGGTTTTTGGATTATTTTGGGTATGAATTACAGGTAATTCATACCCAAATCCATGAATACTCAAGTTCCATTATATGCAATGGAATAGCAAAATAGTGTCCATTATATAAGATTTGCTTTTTGGATTATTTTTATTTTTTAAAGAATATTTTCAAGCTGTAAATACTGTACTTAAATCCGTGGATACCAAATCCATGGATACAGAGGGACAACTGTATTAAGAAACAGTTTCATTGTCTGTCTTTGGTACATGTTGCTGCTTCAACCAATACTGAGATTGCAAATTAAAGCATATATAATAGACAGAGTTGGAGAAGAATATTGGAAATGGGAGTGTGGTCAGAAACAAATCTATTTCAGAAATCCCTCGTCTATTACAGAAGGAAAACTCATTATAGTTTCGGCCTATTCATCAACGATTACCTATCTCCCCCACCCACCCAAACTCTCACAAATGCACTAACTTGCAGGATGCCTGCGAGTGTTGGGGAGGTAGCTCAGGGTGGGTCTTTCATACCTGTTATTTTTCTAAGAATTCTTCAAAATTCTTAAAAAAAAAGAAGGTACAGAAAGGCTCAGCCATTCTAAGCCAAAACAAGCAGGTTACTTACTCCTGCTTCTGACTTTTTTTTTTTAATGGCTATATACAACTGCCTGAGTAAAATTATCACTTCCTAAAAGACAGCATACTGACACCTGTCAAAGATCTTGTTTAAACAGGCATTTGCTGTATGAGTTTAGATAAAACATACTGAAATACAGTATCTGTCTATTTTGATTTTTCTGTTTTAATCTATGTTAGCTGCCAGAGGTCCTATGGAAGAAAGGCATGATGTAAAGTAAATAAACATTGAAAAACATTCTTGTTTGGTCATTTTATGGTATTTTGTATAATTTCAGAGTATTTTACAACATGTTAACCATGCTTAGGGGCTGTCTGGATAATGAAAACAGTCCTCATAGAATTCACAGAGAATACTTTTTGTCTCAACCCACTGCAAAGGAGATTTATGGCATTCAGAAGGATCGGAAAGAGCGGGTGGGAAAAAGTTCCACCTACTGCGTGGGAAAGGCCTTCCTGGCTTTTCCTGAATTTTTTATAACAATGTGGGGAAATGTGTTTTACCACTGGTTAGGACATCCAATTCGGGATGCTGATTAGTCAGATGTGCATGTGGGAAGAGCTTGCCATCAAGGAAGTGGCTAGAAGCACCATTTTGGGGTTTTGCGTTATTGATTTTTAGATTTTCAAAGAAATCTGAACTTATTTTCCTTTCTCAGCAAAAACCAAACATTGTCACCAACAAGACAAATTTCTATGAGAACTACTGGGAATCACTGCTCTTTAAACACAAACACACACACACACAGAGTCCCAGTTGCTCTGTTTCCACTGTGTCACAAATGTATGCTTCTTACCAAGCTGTTGTACCACCAAGTTTTGTTTCATCAGCCTTCTATTCCTATACCTGCAGTTCATCATCCAGACAAGACCATTCAACAGTGCCAAAATTAGGAGCCAATCTTTCTGCTGTGGGAATTTACTAGGCTAGCGACAAAAGGGTTGGAACAGGCAGGTTTTCTTTTTCACATTGCTGCTACCTTGCAGCTACGTCCATGATTATGAATCATGATGCAACAATGATTTTTTTTCAACACTAGAAGAATTGGGTGGGAAGAGCAGAATGATTAGAAAGGCGAAACCTCTGGAGAAATATGAGCTAAATGTCACAACACATCTCTACCCTTGCACAATAGACCCTGACTTTCAGGCTCATGCTCCTGTCTTCTGAGAACAAGAATTACAGGTAATTAATTTTATTCCTTGACACAGTGTCTTCATAATTGGCACAATGGGAAATGAAGTACATAAAATCTGCTGGAAAATATTTAATGAAGTTTTACTAAAACGTATTACATTTCAAGTTTCCCAGAGTGGTATAATGGGTACTCTAACCAATGCAGGCCACTCTTTAAATCCTGCTCATGTAGTACAGTTCAACAATTCTGAAGCACGTGTGGGCATGTTTGGGTCTTCCCCCCAAACAGTTTCATTTCCCCAGATGTAGCCCATAGTGTGACCTCCTCATCTGTCCCATGGGGCTGGGGGTTCCTCCAAAGCAGACTGGGGGGTGCATAGTGAAGGAGGAGGAGGTCCTTACTGGGACATTTAGTGTAGTCGACAGAAATTCCAAAAATCATGAAGCCATTAAGGGTGCAGAACTTTGTCACTCTTCCCACACATGAGTGTTCCCTTCCTGTTTTGGCTTATCTGGCAGTACAAGGATAAATAACTAAGTGCCCACTAAAAGAAAGTGGAACATCTTATAGTAACACCGGGTCTGCAAAAGATGGTAAAGACTGATGGATTTAAAGATGGGAAAAAAGCCTGCCTCCACAAACAGGAAAATCTGTGGCTCTCATGTAGAGCAGCACCTAAACCCTACCAGGATTATGAATTACTTGGACATTTAAACAGATAACTTGCAACTACTTCTTTGCATTAATTAGCTGGACTTTCAAAAGGGTTTGGCCAATGTAGTTCCCCATGGACTCCTGAACAACCATAGCAAGAAATGGAATCAGAGGAGAAGCCTTAGGGTAGGTTGTAACTGGTTATAAGATGAAGGCAGAGAGTAGGAATAAATGCCAGTTCTTGCAGGGGGTGAATGTAAACAGCAGGGTCCTCCAAGGATCTCTGTTGAGTCTGATGCTTTTTAAATTTGTTCAGGAATGATTTGGAGTCTGGGTAAATAGTACGATGGCCAGGTTTGCCGACAACACCCAATTATTTCAGACACTTAAAACAAAAATGGATTATGAAGAGCTCTAAAAGCATCTCTTCAAATTGGGAGTGGGGATGAGCAATAAAATTGTTAATTCAGTGTAAGCAAATGGAAAGTGATGGAAGTGTAAAAAAAAATACCCCCAATTCACACATACACCAATAGTATCTGGGCTGGCAATGAATGGTCAAGAAGAATAAGAGAATTGGAAATACTGCAAGGGCCATCTAGCCCAACTTCCTGCCATGTAGGCATATACAACTAAGATTTTGGAATTGTGCAGGATACCTTAATAAATCAGCCCAGTTTGGAGCCGCTGAAAGAATAAGTAAATCAGATTTAGAAAAATAAAAAATGAATATATATTTTTAAAAAGAATCAAAAATAAAACCGCCAATTTCATAATGACCCAATAAAAATCTATAGTGCTTTGAATACTGTGTGGAGTTCTGGCTCCTGTACATGAAAAAGGATATTGTAGAACTGGGAAAGATGAAGGAAAGGCAAACCAAACTGATTGTGGAGTTGCAGCAATACCCCTTATAAAGATATGATGGCGTCTTTGTGTTATTAGTTTTGGGAAAGGTGAGAGAAGAGGGACATAACAGATGTGTATGAAATCATTCATGGTATAGCGAATGTGGATAGGGAACAGTTTTTCTCCCTCTCTTCTAACAATTAAGCCTGTGCTCACCCACTGAACCTGAATGATGGGAGATTTCAAACAGGGGAAAAAAGGTATTTCTTCATATGATACACACTTAAATTGTGGAAACGTCTTCTACAAGAAGTAGTGTTGACCATCAACACTCAATGCAGAATCTCCAGTTAGCACATCCACAGCAGGTAGCTGTCTAGCCTCATTCTGAAGATGTCCAGAGAAAGAGACGCACATTTCTGGACAATGTTCCATTGATGAAACACTGTTACTATGAAGATGTTCCTTCTAATGTCCAACCCAAATCTATTCTTCTCCTGGTCATACCCTTTGGGGCAGGAAAGAACAAGCCTTTGAGTGCAATCACAGCATTTCACCATCTTCTCTTCACCAGGGTGCACATGCCCAGCTCCTTCAACATTTCCTCAAATGTTTGTTCTCCGCACCTCGTATAATTCTTGTCTCCCTTATCTGAACCCCCTTCAACTCATCTCTATCCTTCTTAAAATGAGGCGCCCAAAACTGAAGCAGTACTCCAGATGAGACCTGACCATTACAGAATATAGTGGGACTATTACTTCCTTTGACTTGGCAACTATAGTTTTACTAACGCAAGCTAAAACATTATTTGCCTTCTTTGCTGCAGCATCACATAAGAGAAAAGAAATAGAAATATAGACAAAGAAAAAACCTAAAGAACAAAGTACATACAAAGAAAGATAAAGATGACTTCCAACTTTCTTTACTGCGGTTACATATACGTAATGTAATCATTCCTCTCCCTCTTTAAACTACATCTTTAGCTAATCAAGTCATACTAATTTTCAAAGCCTACAATCATGTTCAATTTCATATTATTAATTTCCATTCAATTTTCTAGTTTATCAAGGTCCTTTTGAATTCTGTTCCTATCTCCCAGTGTGTTAGCAACTGCTCTCAGTTTTGTATCATCCATAAACTTGAGAAGGATGCCCTTCACCCCATCATCTAAGTCATTAATAAAAATATTGGAGAGTAATGGCTCCAGGACAGAACAGTAGTGTGTGTGTGCGTGTGTGTGCGCGCGCACGCACCAACAAATCTTCAACCTGGTGGGACCTATTTATGGACAGTTTTTCATTTCTAAGATTTCTAAAATTGCTCTAATAATCACAAAGTACTAAACAAGTGACAGTAATATAACCCCCTTACTTAAACTGGAACCTGATAAGCACAGATTCAGTGGGATTTGTTTGAAATAAACATGCATGGGACCAAGCTGTGTGGCTGCTTATTTATAAAGAACTGTGTTGATGTTCATTATAATCTGCATCAGTTGCCAGGGCAACAGCTCAACTGTCATGAAGGAGAGGTGCAGAATTATAACCTTAATTGGGATCATGGACTCTTACCATACTCCTCGTTCTCTTTTCTACCAGTGCCAGACAGATGAGCTTGGGAAAGGGCTTGGCACAACAGAGCCAAATGCTTCTGACTGGGGACCCTGACCTAGGTGCTGTCTCATAAACCAAGGCTGATCATACACCTGCGGTAAGAAAATGAGTATCAAGACTAAGGCTAAGATCAACAAACTAAGTACTGTATTCCAGAGCAGACCCATTGTATGTAACAGAAATAAAATACAGTATTTAAAGAGGGACAGGATAATAATTCCATTGTAGACAGACTTCAATGTATGTATTATTATCTGAAATGTTTTCCCTTCCAGCAGTATCATATAATTGTAATCAAAGCCTGAATATAATTAGCAATATAACAAAGAAGCTACTTGAGAATAACCAATTAGGAATTATATTTTTGTAAAGCCTAATTTCAACTTAATCGATGCTTGAGCTCTCCCAAAACAGAAGGATAAAAATACCAAGTTAATGACTGTAGTCTTCCAACTGCTTTGAAGGAGTCCTACTAAGCAGGAAGGGGCGGGGGAGTTTGGTCCTCTAACTGTGGGGAATCATTTTCTTGTTTACGCATTCTAAGATTTTGGTTGAAATGTCTGTTCTGTCCCTGGCATTGCAGAATCTCTCTGCTTTGTCTGCTAATCTCTGTGGTATATGAATGGTTCTAAACTACAGAACTTGGAAAAGTTACTTTTTAGGCTACAAGTAAATGCTGGCGGGAGATTCTGGGAAGTGTAGTCCAAAAACATGACTTTTCAAAGCTCAGCTTAGTGTATTAGGAGTCCTTAATACCAAACATTACATTAATGCAAAGTGATCGATCCTTTCATTTCATAGCTCTCTATTTTTTGCTTCCTTTTTTAAAAACCACAGTTGTTCTCAAAATGTTCTTTTCCACACAGAGCAGGAAAAAAATGAGGCCAAAATAACTAGAACCATGCAACAGATATAATTAAGTGCTGTAAGTTTGTTTGGGGGACAATGGAGGCACGATAACACTTTAGTTTCAGTAAGAAAGTATATGTGCTGTTGAAACTACTGTATATTGTCAGCAGTTCTTTCTGATCACTGATTCTAGTTTTACTACCATACCTTTACTATCATACCTTGTTTTACTACCACATCTTCAAAGAAAAAACTCTTCCTCCATATGTTTTGAGCATTTACAGTGTAAGTTAGAGACAAACCATAGTTACAATATTTTAAAAAGAGAATTTAGAGAGGGTGGGTGGGTTCTATGTCCACAAGATCAACTTTGATGAGTTTCTCTCTCTTGATGAAACAAGATTTTTTTTAAAAAAAAAATCTTTCAATAGTCTATTTCAAGAATGTGATGATAAGACACAATTAAAACTGGGTTGCAAAATTCAAATACCTGATAATACAAAATTCTAATAACCATATCCATCAGAAATAACCTGTGCAGTTCTTTATATGGCTAATCAATAGAAGGCCACACTGATTTCAGCTTTATTCTGCAGTTCTGTTTGTATATATCTGGGCGTAAGATCCCTGGACCCACTGATTGACTTCTGAGTACTTTATAGAAATGGGCTTTGAGATGGCAGTCCTCTACACA
The DNA here is from genome assembly GCA_030847615.1 of Gambelia wislizenii. NCBI lineage: Eukaryota > Metazoa > Chordata > Lepidosauria > Squamata > Crotaphytidae > Gambelia > Gambelia wislizenii. The sequence continues at coordinate 291,790,493 of JAUMIR010000001.1, read as the reverse complement.
CTTACTTGGGAGTAAAATCCATTGCATATAAGAGGCACTGCATTTAAAATATACTTAAAATATAATCAGCATCACCCAGTATTTAGATTTTATGGACTTTATCAGACTAGCCTCTAAAATGTTCTTTTGCTGGCATCATTAAAGCCATTTTTATGCCAGCAAAAGAATGCCTCCCACTGGACTTACCTTTGTCTCCCAGCAAAGGCTTCCCCGGCAATTCTTGCGAGAAGACGCTCACGTGGGAAATTAAAAACAAAACAAAAACAACACACAAAAAGTTTTTAAAAGCACATACACATACTTAGAACCTTCCAAGTAACCCAGCAAGGGTAATTAAAAGTGTGTCTCTTACCTGGATGTTGTGATCTCAACCAGAAGTGTTCTGGCTGGACTGGCTATTGACGATGCATTCACGTGAGTTAAATGACATGAGATTTCATATGCCGGCAATACTGGCACTAAAGTGCTATGGGGGACCTACTGACAGCTCCAGCCATCAATAAAATAGGATAGGTTTTGGCCAGGACATAAATGTGAAAGGGTGACACCGTCTGATATGTGCATCCTTTCATGTTTATGTGGTGTTGTTATGACGCCATCTTTAGTGTGCCTGATAAAGTCCTATATTGCTCTGTAAAAGTTAGGAAGGGGGTACAAAGACTCATATGCCTTTTCTCAGACATTTTTGAAACGTGTTGATCAGAACTGTAAACAGAATTCCAAGTGCAGTCACTCTAATACTAATCTATATTACAACCACACACGCAACAGTATTCATGGTTCTGATAATGCATTGTAAAAAGGATGTCATAGAACTAGAAAAAACTGCAGACAGGACAACTAAAATGATCAGGGGCTGGAGCAAGCATCTTCCCTACCAGAAGGAACATTTACAATGTTGGAGCTTGGTTGTAGTTTAGGAAAAAGCAAACAAGGGAAGTATGACAGAAGTTTATAAAATTATGAATCCTATGAAGAAAGTAGATTGGGAGAAAAGGCTCTGTTGTTACATTAGAATCCAAGATCATTCAAGGAAACTGAACAGTGGGAGATTTGGGACAGGTAAAAGAAAATCTGTCTTCATACCATATATTTGCTAAGCACTGGAATTTGCTACCATAAGATGTAGTGATGGCCTTTCAACTTAGATGGCTGTAAAGGGGGATTGGAGAAATTCATGGATGGTAATGGATTTATTTAATTTATGGCCTGCCTTCTCTGCCCTCATATTTTATCCTCACAATCAACCCTGTAAGGCTAGGCTAAAAGGTGGTGACTGGGCCCAAATCATCCAATGAGTTTCATCATGGCCAAACGGGGATGTGAACCAGATCTCCAAGACCTAATCCAACACTGTACCACATCAGCTATTAGACAAAATGTTTATATGTTACCTCCAAGATCAGCATGCCTCAGGATTAGGGTTCCTTGATCTAAGGCCCACAGTTCCTTCTTCTCTAGCCCTATGTTAATTCTATCACCTTCTTTCCTGTGGCCTTTTACCCAACTGGCATCTAAGAGGTTCAATTAATGGCAACCAGAGAGCCATCTAAAATCAACACAGCTCTACCAAAACAACAGACACTCTTTTGCCATTTCTCTTCCTCAGTGCTACAAATTTATTCAGAAGAATTATTTGCAACATGCAAGGATCATGTGGTTGTATTTGCCCTCTCCTAGATCTTGGAAGGTTACACAAACCTCTCTAATTCTCCCCATCAAACTAGATCCCCCCCCCAAAAAAATCACACACCCCAGAAGCTGGTGGAGTGAGTGTGATTTGCCACTGAAACATCCTCCCCATGGCTGTTTTAGGCCTTAAGTAGCCTTTGTTTGAAACTTATACATGGGACTTAAATTAGTCCCATGGTGTTCAAAAGGACTTACTCCCCTGTAAACATGCAAAAGGTTGTAGCTTCAGTGTATCCTTTTGTGTTTCTGCTTCTCCAATATGTTAAGAAAGCTCAACATACCAAAAAAAATAAAAATAAAATAAAAAAATTCCTTCCCCTCATTTGCAGTGGCTCCTATTTCATCACTCAGAAACCCTTATGACAGAAAGATTGGAAAAACTACACTGAAGACTATGTTATTCTGATAAATATGAGATATGTCCAGAGGACACTGGAAAGGGGGGAAAGTAATATGCAGTCCTGGAAACATTAAGAGGGTAAATAGCTTGCACAATTCCAGTACCATCAGGAACTTTCAAGCCTATTTAGGACATCCTGCAAAGTTTCAAGGAGTGTCAGTAGCAAGGAGGGAACAAGGTGTAAGCTGACAGCTAATTATTTCCTGTCTTGAATGCAGAATTTCTCTTGACTTCACCAGATATTGTTAAAATCTACAAGGTGTTGCCAAAGAAGAGAATATTGTGGAAGACAATATTCCAAAGACTTCTCTCAGCTGCATAAATACAAAAATGTATAAATGATACTGTAATAAAATTCTTGCTTTGCCTAAAAGACAACAGGTCCTAAATGTTTCACTACAGCTTTGATTCAATCTGACTGTGCAACCTATGCTGATAATTCCATTCTACAGTATGAAAATTACTGTAAGCAAAAAGTAAAACTCAGGGGAATAGGCTATGTGGTTCCTGCCCTGTACCTTGGAGTAAGCGCCACTTAATACAATGGGCCTTACTTCAAGAGTAAACAGATTGTCTAGTCCAGCTTCCAGTACTTAACAAGATAAATGGGAAATGTAGGGGGCTCAAGAAGTAAAATCCAATCTGTTTCCTTTCATGACTCAATTGCTATCAAAGTAAGCAAGGATGAGGTAAAGAATCACTCTCCTCCACAGACTAGCAAGTCTATGAAACCTCGAAGCAAAAACTGGAAGGTTTCACAGCTTGATTTTGAATCCCTGAGGCAGCCCAAGAAGTTAACAGCAACCCCAAAATTTCTGATTTCACATTGTGCACAGGGTTTCCCATTATGTTAAAAGGCATTTACTCCCAAGTTAAGTACAGAGTTTGGAAAAAAATTACATTCTAGGACTACAGTTTCCAGAAAACATAGCTGGGGATCCTGTGAGTTCCAGTTTTTAAAAAGTAAAACCACATCTGAGGATTCCTCTATACACAGTAACAGCAGTCATAGTAGCTGCAACTTGTCTTAATGGTTTTACAGCCCCCATAAACTTCGCATGACCTCTAGCCAAGATGGCCACCACAAGTGATTTACTCATTTTTTTTAAATCTGCCACCAACAAACCTTAAAAAAAACCATTTCCATGATATGCACAAACAATATTTCTTTCACCTTTACAAAAAGAGAGAGAGAGAGATAATACAAATCCCCATTTTCACATGCTAAGGTGAAAATCCAAAATGGTGGCAGCGGGCACTTACCCTGTTAGCAAGCCCTGCCCCCTGCACTCATCCGGCCAATCAGGTTTGTACTTCCTCTCGTATGGGAAAGCAATTCAAATCGAATAGCCTGCCCCAACGAGCGGGAATGCACATTCCCCATGGAGCTTTTTAAAACCTCTGGAAAAGCTATAAAGGCTTTCCAGGTGTAGTTTTTGGAGTTTTTTCCTACACCCCGCTCCAAATATGGTGCATTGATGCAGGTTCCCATTAAGACAGATTGTATTCCCAGCAAAATCCATTAGGATTATTTTGACCATTAATAGACAACCCCTGAGTCTTCCTTGCCTAAGAAAACCCTATGAAATTCATGGGGTCCTCTTTAGTCGACAGGCAACTTGAAGGGCACATACACCTACACAACTTTCCTGAGTTCTGGGTAAGTATGCCCAGGATTACAGCCCTAGAAGACAATCCTAGACATGTTTACTCAGAAGTTACATCAGGCTTACTTCCAAGAGGAAGAGAACAGTGGATGTAGCCTTAGTCTGTTTCCGAAGGTACAGTCTACTAGTCCCAGCTGTAGCTCTTCTCAGAGCACATGAAGCATTTATATGCATAGCACAATGAGGGTGGAGTCATGCTAAGTAATACCTGCAACCATAAGTGCATAAGGTGAGGAAAAGACAGGTTCAGCAACTAATCTTCTCATCTACCTTTCAAACCACTCACAGTGTTGTGATCTCAGAGACTACACACAGGTGGAAGTGCAGAAAGGAGAGGCAAAAATATTGGCCTACATTCAACTCAAAATACACAGCATTACACTTATGGCTGGAAAATATATACAGTTGCCCCTCCACATTCGCAAATTTAACATTTGCGGTTTTGAGTATTTGCGGTTTTGGGAGGGCCTCCCCCCTGCCCTCCCCAAAGCAGCGACTGGGCTTTAGAAGCCCTGTGGCTGCTTCTGGGGGGGGGGGTGGAGAAGCAGGCCGAAGGGGTAGGAGAGGTGGGGAGGGGGCCTTCTGAGGCCCCCTTGCCACCTTAGGAGGCCGGGCGGGGGATGGGAGAGGCGGCGAGGGGGCCTTGGAAGGTCCCGTGAAGGCCTAGGGAGTGGGGAGGGCTGAGGAGGCGACCACGGGGCCTCCGGAGACCCTGTGAAGGCCTAGGGAGGGAGTGGGGAGGGCTGGGGAGGTGACCACGGGGCCTCCAGAGGCCCTGTGAAGGCCTAGGGAGGGAGGGGGAGGGCCGGGGAGGCAACCATGGGGCCTCCTGAGGGCCTCCGGAGGCCCCATTGTGGCATGAGGAAGGAGGGGGGAGGCGGGGGAAGTGACTATGGGGCCTCCGGAGGCCCCGTGGTCGCTTTGGTGGGGGAGAGGGAGGGCAGTCATTATTTGCGGAATTTTCACATTCGCGGGGGCCTGTGGAACCTAACCTCCGCGAATGTAAAGGGACGACTGTATATATAATTAGTATTATTACTTGCAGTGGTAGTTGCAAGTTTCCCATCTCCACAGAAGAGGCTGGAATACAGTGAAGACAACTTATTGACCTGAGTAAATGTTCTCATGTAGTATGCCTATAACAATACTTACCCATGAGGGGTAGTTGGGTTCAGGAACAGTTTTTGATAAGTTTGGTTAAAATTTTAATACCTTTATGGGGGAAAATCTAAATATTTAACGGGGCCAATGTCCATGAATTTATTATTGAAAAGATTTATGCCTTGTCTTTCTACCACACAGACCAATGTCCAAGACAGTTTTCATCCATTATAATTAACCACCAAAAAGGGTTGTGTTCATTGCTGACTTTGCCTAAGTGAAAAAAATTCTTATCATCCAAGTCAACTGACACTGGAATTTTTACCAACTCCACTTGACTTTTGCATTCATCCCAATCTCTTCTGGAGAACCCCACCATCTTTAGGAGCAATTGGGGTCTCATATTGGTAAGAGGGATCTGTAAAAATCGGGTGTGCTGGCTTTAAGGTTGCTGTGTCTTCACAACCTTGCCCTGAGTTTCAGGCCCTGGCTCCTCAGGGCGAGCTCTCAGGGTGAGGAGAAAGACTCTCAGGGTGAAAGCAGTGCCCTGAAAAGTATATGTAGATCTAATTTCTTCATTTGTTATGACTTGGCATTTCACATTTGAATGGCATATTCTGTGCAACTGTGCTTGATGCTTAATGTATCGCACTTAATTACATAATCAGTGGCTATCCCTTCTAACATCAACCTTGTGACATCATCAAAGCTCACCCCATGACATCACAAGGAGAGATGACCCTGAATTCACTGGGCCTGGGATAGTACTGAGCTGGCATCCAGGGCTTGCTTGCCATTAAGCAGGAATAGCTTTCGCTAAGATAAAGCCAACACTGGATACCGCATAGTAATAATAAAAACAAGCAACTACAACAGCAACAAGAAAAGTTCAGCATCTGCAATAAGATGAAAGAAAAAGGCTAGCAATTCCCACACACTCACTGGGACACGATGAATTTTATATAGCCACAGAACACCATAACAAAGCTCAACTTATCCTCTTTATTGAGACTTTCAAAACCTCGATGCAATTTTTGGAAAAGGCTGTCTGTGTATCTACACTATAGCCCCTACCCCTTGCTCTAGAGGGTACCAGGAACAGCAATTATCATTTTTGACAAAAAACATTTGTGACTCTGGGGTCCAGGGGCCACATGCATCCAATGGGTACAGGACCCCCCACCCACCCACTGTAAACAGTAAACATACAAACTACAGAGACACATAGATTTTCCTTGGGTTTTTTTCCTAGCTGTGAGGTGTTCTGGAAGAGTTTATTCCTGTCATTTCACCTGCATCTGTGGCTGGCATCTTCAGAGAATGGCTGGGTAGGAGCTCCTACCCAAGCATTCTCTGAAGATGTCAGCCACAGATGCAGGCAAAATGACAGGAATAAATTCTTCCAGAACACGGCCTCCAAGCCCGGAAAAAAACCCAAGGAAAATCTATGGATGCCGGCCATGAAAGCCTTCGAAGTCATACAGAGGCACATGTTTCCATCCTGAATTACACCCACTGCACAGACTGCTGCTATGTTTTACTGTTGCCCTTGAAAGTGCGGTTTCATTATCTAATTGGGCCCTAGTTCATGTTCGTACTTTGCATGCAGTGATAAACTACGTGGGCTAGAAAGAAGGCCCTTGCATCAGCTCTCGAGAGGCTGTGGGATGATTTCACACAAACCCCTCCTTCCACCCCAATTCCTTACTGCCTTTTAGAAAGGATTACAGTGCGCATCTTTGCCCTTTCCCATCACTCTGCTCAGCATTCACCCCAAAGAGCAATGCATTATTTTTGTTGCAGTTTGGTTCAGACCAAGGAAAAGTTACTTTTTTCTACCACTTCCAAAATCCCCTAGCTAGCATAGCCACTACTATCCATATGGGTTGGGGGACCCTGGCAGTTTTAATTCCCAACCACCACCAGTAATTATTTCAAAACTCTGGTTTTATAGGTATTTCTGGTGGTTGTTTTGTTATCACTTTATTTTTGCATGGAAAGGTGGCCTAGAAATGTCTCTAATGAATGAAGCAATGAATCAAAATGATAAAAGGCTAAAGTGACAAATGTCATGTACAGCAAACAGAAAGGGAAACACACCCTCCTCACATTCAAACTGCATGTGAAGTTCCCCCATAATGCCATTCCCATGAGCTGTGGCATCACTGAGGCTGGTGGCACACCCACCCACTGACAGTGTCACCTGGTGCAGTTTGGTCTCTCTGCACCCCCCTAGTGCTGCCACTGCCCATGAGCAGAGCAGCACTGGACATTTACATACTGGTACTGCCTGCCTACATAGAAAAAGCCTCTACTACACATAAGAGATTTTTAGAAGGGGAAAAAATAGCATCCCCATCTCTCTATCTCCTGCCCCCCTTCCAACCACATCCCGGCACAATAGCTAACAGTTTTACACCTACCTTGATCGTGCGACGTTCGCTCCCCCTTGGCAGCCTAGGAGTGAATGCAGCTCTCCAGAGCTGCATTTACTTCCTGGTTTGAAATCCCGGGCCATTCTCACAAGAGGATGAGCACGCGGGAAATTCAAAAATAAAAAGTCAAATACAAGTTTTAAAATGACAGCAAGCACAAAAACACGCTTAAAAAATAACAAGTAACCTGGGGAGGGTACAAAAAAGGGTGTCACTTACCTGGATCTCCTGATCGCACCCGTAAGTGTTCTGGAACGGACCTCCCACTGACGCTGGCATTGTGCCAGCATAACAGGGCACCTTTTCACTCACCCGTCATTTTGTGACAGAAATGGAACAGGTGATCTATTGACGGCTTAGCCTGTCAATTAAAAAAAAACTATGATGGAGCAGGATCAGCATGGGAGCATAACGACACGGGAATGTCATGTGAAAAACAAGCCCTTTCACGATCTCCTGGTGTTGTTATCACAGCATATTTAGGGTGTCTGATAATCTCCATAGCTTCTCATACCTAGGCTTTTCTAATGTAATCAATCCATGATGATGTGAAGACAGGTAGCAGTAGAGGATGCAAATCCAGTAGTATGTTGTTGCGTGCCTTCAAGTTGTTTCCAACTTATAACGACCCTAAGGTGAACCTACCACAGGTTTTTCTGAGGTGGAGATTGTGTGACTTGCCCAAGGTCACCCAGTGGATTTTCATGGCTGAGTGGGGATTTGAATCCTGATCTTGAGAGTCCCAGTCCAACACTCAAGCCACTATGCCACGCTGCCTCACTAGCAGCATGCTTGGACCCAATTCTGTTGTTAGTCCTGACTAGAGCAGACCCACTGAATAAGCTGTATTCTCCATCTTGTTGACTCACTATTCAACAATTGATCAAATGGGTCTACTCTACTTGTGACTCACAAACAGAATGCCACCTCTTATGTTAAGGGTAGTGCCAACTGTGATTGTGTTCCTGGTGGTTCTGTGATGCAACTGCCCCCTTCAAATATGAGGGGGCTTCCACATGTTAAAATAGCTCCTGATGTTTATCTATTGATTTTAATTTATATCCTACCTATCTTCCAACATGGGACCCAAGGCAGCTTACAACAAGGCTTAAATAAGATAAAACTAAAAACCTGATTAAAAAGTGAAAACACAATAAAAAAAATTACCATCTTAAAATGCCATTAGTAAAGTATGAGCAACTAGGCTTGCCAGGGTTTACTGAAATCCATATGGTCGTGTGAGGCAGGCCTATATAAGGCTGCCTCTAGTCTTGTGAGATCTCAGAGCTCCCCAAAACCCAGGCGAATTTCACAATGGCAGGCCAGCCACTGTGAGAGAAAAACTTTACTCTGCTGCTCTGCTGTGTTAGCCGGAGGGAGAGGAGGAAGCACAATGGTCAGCCAGCTGCAATCCACACAGACAGATCATAATCTCAGGAAATACCCCTTGGATTTTGTATGTAAGGCTTGATTGCTCCATGTATACTAAAAGCTTGGGGCGGAAGGGTAGCCTAGAGGAAGAGTGACTAGTGCCTGCTCTCAAATACTGGATTGGGGCAGTCTGTATTGCCCCAATATGGGATGAGACTTTAGAACCCCAAATACAGGATGTCCTATAGAAAATGAGATACGTGGAAAACCTGCGAGTACCTTTTCAGTGTCGTACCATTAATGTTTCTGCTATGACTGCAGCTCTCAAAACCCACTATAGATTAAATCATTGTATTTTGGGGCTTGTCTATAGGAAGGAGAAAATGTGGATTGATGTGCATTAATGCCAATTTGAAGCAACTTTGATTTGTCTTAACTTTGTTTTGGCAAGATCATAGGTATGCAAAGCTTTCTGCTTTTGCTGTTCCAACAGGCATGGCTGCAAATCGAGATGGTGGGTGCGAGTGAATTACTCATGTTTTTATTCTCACCAGTTGCCTCCACTGATCAGTATTTTTTGAAAGCGTATCTAAGGTGCAAAAGTGCAATATTCTGTCTAAATAAATTTTTAAAAAGGAAAAAAAAGGCTGTTTTGTTGCCTCAATACACGATTGCTAACGTGAAAATCCAACATGGTGGTTCTGGGCTCTTGCCTTGTTAGCCAGCTCCACCCCCTGTACACATTTGACCAATCAGCTTTCCACTTCTGCTTTTATTGGGAATGCGAATCAAAGCGAATCAGTTGTCCCAATGAGTGGGAATGCACATTCCCAGAGAGTTTTTTTTTAATTTCTGGGAAAAATGATAAGTTAACATGTAGAATCAAAGTAAGAAGAGGAAGTTGGAAAGAAAGTGACTTTGATAAAATTTGGAAAGTATTTGTTAAAAAAGTATTACAGACAAAAGATGGGAGGTTACCTCCACGAGAAGAAATGAGATTCTGGAAAGATTAGGTAAAGGATAATGGCTCCGGTGAAGGGGAGCACTGAGGTGGGGGGGGGTAGGGGAATTAATATTTTGGAATAGAATTATAGTAAAGAATCCATGTTAACTTTTGAAATTAGTTAATAGAAAAATTGCGATGTTTATAGTAATTTTATGTGTTATACTAACTTAAGTATTGATTGGATAATACTGTATAATGTATGATTATAAAATTAATAAAAATATATTTAATTCTGGGAAAGCTGTGAAGGGTTTTTCCTGTTGAGTTTTTGGTGGATATGTCCCTCCTCCTTCTGAATACAGCACATTGATGCAGAATGGCATTTAGACAAATCGTATTCCTGAATTCTATGAGGAGTATTTTCACCATTTAGGCAACCTCTTAGATTGTCCATTTTCTTCTGTTCTGCATTTTACATCTTAATTTATATGCATTTTTAAACAATTTAAGTTATGGGCTTAGCCCATGTACTTTGTCCCTCTTTCCCCCCCTTTTTTGTTCCTTATCTTTTATCTTTTTTCCTTGCTTCAAATTTATATTTTAAAAATCCAATTAAAAAAAAAAACAGTTTAGAAAGAATAGCTGAAATTCAGCATATAAATCTGTGCCCTGCATGTGGATGTTATAATGCAGATGGTTTTGCTTGCTGAAGTTTTGCTTGTCTTACAGCCATTAAAGGCAATGAAGCTCTACAAGGAAAAAAAAAGTAGCTATCCTAAATAGAAAGCTACTTGAAGAGCTTACAAGCAAGAGGAATTTTTTTTAAAAAATGCAGTATTATTTCCTGTGGCTTGAGACAAAAAAGGGTCTGTATTTGCATTTATGTGCTGCACCTGTATTTTTCATAGAGATGAACAGAAATGCCTTCATCCATTCAATGTCTGCTCTGCATACGGTCATCCCTTCCAATTCGCGGATTTCCATTTCACAGTTTTGTGAATTCGTAGAGTTGTGAGACATGGGGGGGGGGTGAACGGTTTTGGCTTTTCGCCCAACAGGGAAAGAAAGCCAACCAAACCCACAGCAAGCACTGAGAGTTTTCTCAGCTTTCCTTCCCTGTTGGAGGAAAAGCCGAGGTCATGGGGAGGAGGCTGAGCGGTTTTTGGCTCCCCCACCCACAGGGAAGGAAAGCCGACCAAACCCATGGCAAGTGCTGTGAGTTTGCTTGGCTTTCCTTCCCTGTTGGTGGGGGGGGGGTGAGGGGGAAGCGGCAAGTCTTCCCAATCCACACCGCAGCTTTTGCAGGGGCGCGGGGGGTGGGCGGGCAGCGGCAAGGCCTCCCAAGCCCTGCTGCCAATTTTGCAGGGGTGCAGGGGGCGGTGGCAAGGCTTTCCAGGCCCCACCGTCGCTTTGTCGGGGAGTTCATTGGGGGGGGGGCAGAAGGTTATTCGTGTTTTTTTTTTCCAATTTCACAGCGGTGCTCTGCCCCTAATCCCCACGAATTGGAAGGGACAACTGTACTTCCATTTGTAAGCCCATTCCACCTTGTTATGGCAATAACCTGTTGTTACTTGTAGTCATCATGACTAATGTGCATTTTTTAATGTATTTTATTACAAAATACACTTTTCCAAACTTTTTAGATTTTTAGATACGTGCATTTTTATGCATATTTGATCCCCAAAATTAACATGTTGCAGCTGGTTTTTTGGTTGTTTTTTTAAGGCTGCAAATAGCATCACAAATTTTGGAGAGGTGCTATATCCAAAGGATAATTACATTCCAATCTGTACATTCATGCAAGAAGTACACAGCAGATCATGCCATTTTGTTTTGGAAATTCCAAAGATTAAATCCCTCAAACTTCCCTAGTTTCTTGGACATCTTAAACTTAGGTTCCATTTTTACATTTTTTAAATGTTGCCATTCTCCTGTCAGACAGCAATGACTTGTTCCATGTATGAACCATGGCGATTTTAAACGTCTGTTTATTAATATAAAAGCTGTATAGCAATAAACAAAATAAACACAAAATGAAAAAAATAGAAAAAGAGAACAAAAACAAAACAGCACTTAAAGAACAAGTACAAAATCAACTGCTAAAGCCAACTAAAATAACAAATAACTAACATAACAAATAAATACGTAACTCAAGGATAAGCAGCATTCTGGATAATTCCTCCCATTACATATACACTTACAAACACAAAACTCTAAAAAGATTACACACTAAAATGACTCCCTGCTTTCCACCTGTAATGGATTTTAAGACAAGCTTTCAAAATTCCCCTTTCCCCCCACTTCTTTCCATATCAGTATAGCCCTATCGTCTGAAATGATTTTTACTTATTATTAGTTTACTATATTTTGTTTTGTTTAGGTCTCTACGTTCTCCTTGTTCCGGATTATTCTATTTTGCCCATGTAGCTTTTAAGTAATCTATCACTACCTTACAATCTTTCTTAAACTGGTCTAGTTTGATCTTTAATTAGACAAATGAGTTTGTCTGCTCCATGTATTTGTATTGATTTAGAGTCCAGTCTGTTACATCTGGTGCCTCTTTCTCTTTCCATTTGTTTGCGTAGGTTATTCTCGCAGCAGTTGTCATGTAAAATAATATTTTGTCATGTTTGCTTTCTAATTCTTCCTTCACCATGCTTAACAAGTACAGTACATTTTCATTCACAGTTGTGTAACCTTGCCATATCATGCAAAAATCAGTAACCTGGATTACTAATCCAACACTTGTGTTAAAAAATTACTAGGACACACACATAGTGGGATTTATCAGATATAAAATACCATCTTGTTAAATTGGGAACAAATGTTAAACAGTAGACACCTCTCTCACACTTTACACTGGGCTACAATGCTGCAATCCTGGATAAATTAAGACACAATTCATGGTTGTATCTGAAATGGTGAATTGTGATGGTTTAAGCAGGAACTCAAACCAGAATGAGTCTGTGGTTTGTGACTCTGATATTCAACAGATACTAAACTACAGGTCCACAGCTACTTTAAGGATAAGAGAATGGGCAGCATATACTGTAATAGTGTGCTCTTCATTCTCAATAAGCCAAGGCTCTTGAGTTGCCTGGTTTATCATGATACTCATAGCTATTGACACAAAATAAGACTCCAATGAGAAACTGGCTTCATCCAGAATATTTTTTACAAGGATCACTGAGCAAACACAGCTGATGGAGAATTTGAAAAATGAAAACACTCAACTGATATTAATAAGAACGCAAGACTAACTTTGAAAACAGATCCATGCAAAGGACATAATACGATTGTCAGAGGGAGAAAAATTATGTTATTGCAACCATGATAAAGTAGACATCAAATCCTATTTTCAGTCTTGATATTAGTACTGTAGTTGCATCACTTCTTGAGCCATGAAGTAATCTCTGGTTATCCATACTGTTGTCATTCACACTGAGCGTCTCTTATGAGGTAGAATCTAAATATTTTTATAAATGTCTTGCCCTAAAGTGGGCGAGGGACCTTGTTGGAAATGGACAGAATTCTATAATCCTTTCCAATTCCAAAATTTCACATTTTGGGAAGAACTGCTGCACAAATGTACTCAGACAGTCGAAGAAACTAGGCACCCCAATAACAATAACAATAACAACAACAACAACAATAATAATAATAATAATAATAATAGAGTTATATATTGAACATTACAAACCACTATAAAAATATTTGTGGACAAAGACAATTAAGAACTGGTGATGACATCAAAGCACTTTTATCATCAATTTCACAACACCCACACTGTTACGCAGACTATCACTATTACAAAATTCAACAATATACTCACTAGAAAAAAGCAAAACATTTCTCTGAACTGATCCTCCAAGCAGATTTATATTTCACCATAATTCAATTGTTATCCTTTCAAATGACTGAAAGGACTATTTACTGGGGGGGGGGTCACTTTTAGATAAGCGATATAAAAATGAAGTTGATCATAACAGTATGACACACTGGATACCTCATTTATAAAACCTATTATTATTATGTATATATAATAGTGATCATTACCTATGCTTGTTGCTCCTTTATAATGAACAAAAGCAAGAGCTTTCGTTCTAATTGCAGGGAACTGTATCTTAGGGTTTGTTAAGAAGATATGGCCTAGATTTTGCAGTATGTCTCAGTAGCAAAATAAGATACAAAGTGCTGCCTACAAAACAAGTCTTAAATGATAATCAAGATAGTGCCTTTACAAATAAAACTGAAATTTGTATTAGCAGAACTACTATTAGCTAATTTATCTGAATATGACTTGGAGCATGAAGGATACAAAGCGTGTTTTGCACATACAGTGGAGGCACTGATGGTTCCTTTTCTCACTCTGGCCTTTCTCAGGGTGCGTCTATACGATCATAAAAAAATCTGTTTGGGGGTAAAAAATACGAATAGGCTGTCATTCGTATGCATACGAACCGCCCACAAAAATTTTTACCCCCCTAAACTCCGTATGACTCCCTCTTCCCCAAGCTGGCTGGAGCGAGCAAGCCAAGCAGCGGTTTAAAATCTCCCGCCGCTTTTTTTTAAAGGTTCCTGCTTTGCGGACAGTCGGTTTTCCCTATTTACAATATAAAATAAAAATAAATAAACATAATTCACGGACTTACCGGACTCTTGCTAGCCGGGAATCCAACATGGTGGGAGCTCCCAATTCCCCTCCATGCTAGCCCCGCCCCCTCTACTCGGCCAGCCAATCAGATTACACAGCCTGTTCGTATGTGTACGAAGGGACCGTACAGACCTGTCAGCCATCCGAATGTATGGATTTCTCATCGTGATCCGCTTTCCCTCCCGAACGCCGCATATGCATATTTCAGGGTGGAAAACCGCCCCCCCTCTTTTGGATGCATGTGAATCCAAACGGCCGTGTGTACCGAAGCGCAAACTTCCGCACGCCGTACGTATTATTTAAATCGTGTAGACGGGACCTCAGTCCCACTCCTCATCCAGTTTTACCATGAGATCAGGCTGTGGGATGCTCCACATGAGCATTCCACATGACACAAGGCAGTACACTGCAGTGCATTGACACTAACAGGCCCCTTGTATTTTCTACTGTCCCATAGGATACAACAGATACCAGCTTCAAAAGCTTATTTACTTCAGGGGAAGATTTCACCAGCTACTTAACTCAGAGGTGTTCAACTTGAGCTATCTGAAATCAATGAGATTTTAAAATGCTGAAGTTTGATTTGATTGGTCCTTTTACTAGTAGTCAATATATTCAGACTGAAAGGTCACTGGTAACCAGAAACATGCACTTTTGGCTGAGAAGATTATCATCAGCACTTCTCTTTTCATCAACTTGTTTGATAAAGAATTTGCTAAATATTTGTCAATATTTTCCTCATAATTAAAAATAATATTATATAACTGTCCTTGTATTGCAACATAGCAGCTGTCAAGGGTTATGAGGTGCTACTGTGAGATCATCTTTCACTTAACAGCTTTCATTAAAACTTGGCATTTTCACAGAACAAACTATTTTTCATGTAAACATATCATTGTATACTAGAGGCTATTGATATAATTCTGAAGGGTCTTTTGAAGTGGTAAGACTGAAGAATATGTAATGACACAGAGCATAATGTACATGCATATATTAAAGGTATCACTGCTCAGATAAGAAGAAATCTGCACCACTTGTGACCCACCAAGCCAAATGCAGTTGCCTTCAGCCAAGTTTAGGGACCCACCAGCAATCCAACTATTGTTGCCATTTACTCAGGATTGCAAAACTAGGAAGGTTTGTTGACAGACTGGCAAACTATTATACAGCTGCTGGGATGCATTCAGTTTGGTTATTCCTAAATTGCACAGACCTATACTAGGTCATTGACCTAGCCTTTATCCTTACATGCTGCTGGCTAGTTGTTCCTGGAGAAGCTACTCTTAATTATATGATTTGCCACACCATAAATTGCTTATGTACAAGTACTGTGTGAGACAAGCAATAGAAACAAGATACATGGATGTTCCTTTACAACAATAACCTTGTGAATGACCTCATCACCAACCAGCTTCCTTGAGTGCAATGTGGATTTGGCCTCCCAATCATATAAATTCACTTTAGCAGAGAGCTGTGGCATTGAAGCAAAAGATGGCTTCTATCCTGGGAAAAGTAAATGATGTGCAGGGTTTCACCAATAAACATGGGCCTCAAGCCAGTCACAAAGCTGTGAGCTGCTATCTTTTAGACACTATCTCTTCCTCTATCTTCAGGCCCTCCCTCCAGACCAACTGCCACTGTCCTGGGCTTGGAGGGAGAGAAGAAGAGGCAGGCACAGCTCCATCACGCCTAGGCCCAGAGCAGATGAAAGGCCTACTTCCATCCCGACTGCCACTGCCCTGACCAGGACATAATCTCCTCCCACTGTCATACCCTTTTCTCTTTGTGCCACGTCTGAGGTTTTTCTATACAGTCAAAAAAATACGAACAAGCTGGGAAAGATTGGTGATCTGTTCAAATACATGTCATTCAGAAGGGGGGCAGAGAAATCCACCACAAAGTCCATGTGTGCTGTGTCTGGGGCTTCATACGGATTTTCCAAAAAGCTCTGTACGACTTCTGAAAGTGCAATTGTTTCAACACTCACATTCACACAACTACAAACAGGCAGTGCAATCTGATTGGCTGGACGAGGATAGCAGGCGGGGATAGCAAAGAGGGAAAAGCAGCTGAGGCTGCCATTTTGGATTTTCGGCTAAGCAATGGTCCAGTAAGTCGATCAAATGGTGATCTCATACTCTTATTTATTTATTTATTTATTTATTTGTAAATATGATGTGTTGCTCGTGTGCACTTTGAGAAACTGTTTTTTTTTTTAAATTGGCAGTGGCAGATTTAAAATCATGAGAAAATCACTTGCGGCCGCCATCCGGTTAGGGGTCATGCGGAGTTTAGGGGAGCTCTTTAGGCCGTGTAGGCAGGTTGCATTATTGCGAACACCTGTCTTTCCGAACGTGTTCGTATTTTTCCCCTCGTATAGACAAGACCTTAATCAGATTGTAAGCCTGTGAGCAGGGAAATGTTTTGAGGTTCTTTAACTTATAAAGTGCCACGTACAGTGATGGTGCTATAAAAATAAACAAGGAGAATAAGATGACACTGGCAACAACTACATCTTACGCTTCAGAGGGGGGGATCCATGCACAGTAAAAATCCATGCCACCCCAGTGTCATCTGCTGTACCAGCATCAGGAATGGGGTTGTTTCTCATTACCAGCAACAAGAGATTGGATCTTCCTCACACAAATAGGAAGAAAGGTAGCCACAGAGCAGCAGCAGATCAAACTGAATATCAGTGGATTCTTAAATCCAGCTGATTGGCTATATATTGTGTTTGTCATGTTTTAAGATCCCAAATCATCTTTTGAAAACCAGGCTGGGAGTTAAGACATTATTTTAAAGAGATCAGAACCAGAATATTAAACTTGATGTCAGCAGAAAGAATTTTCTCCCTCTGTTTTTCACCTATTCGTGTCAGCATTGCGAAGTCATTAAAACATTACATGTTTCCACATGAAGCGTCTATGCAAATTTTCACACACACACACACGATCTATATACAGTTTTTTGTTTTTTTGTTTTAAAAAGAACCCACATAAGAAGAGCAGGATGTACACAAAATTTTTAAAGTGGTTGCTTACCTCTAACTGACCAAGTGGTCATTCTCTGCAATCACACCTATGTATGCAACCTCAACTAGCATTTGGCCTAGTTAAGGTGCAACCTATTCTGTGGCTCAGCTTACATTTTAACAATGGAACCCAGGTCTAGCAGTTAAGACTTAGGTTGTATCTAATATAAGGCTTTATCATGTCTTATTGGAAAGCACCACTACTCATGCAAGTCGGGGCTTTTTTTCTTTTGGCCAACCTCCCCCCAACTAACTTAAGTCCCCTAAAAACAGCAACATGGGAGATGTTCTGGAACTGAACAAGGTATGGTACAGCGAGTGGCAATAGATCTCTCTGGCTTTTCTTCGCAAATGAAGATTCAGGAAGGACTCATCCCATGCTTTCTGCAAGCGTGCTGATGACTGAAAAAGCCAATCCAAGATAAACAAGTCCGGTTGCAGAAAGCACAGCAGAAGGTCTCCTTGGGTGATGTTTCTGGGTTTTGATTCTTTCTGTATTGTCATTTCTCTTCAAGACTTGTTCGGCACGAGTTCTCAAATAAAGCTGCAGCATTATGGATAGTGAGTCTCCATGCCTCCTGATGTGAGCCCAGGGCGGACCATTGTTGGTGATCAATTTGGCCGAGCCTGCGATGTTGTTTCAGGGAATCCTCGTATCGCTTTTTTGAAGCACCCCTCTTACGCTGACCCGTGGCAAGTTCACCGTAGTGTATTATTTTGGGGAGGCGATGGTCCTCCATCCTAGAAACGTGCCCTGCCCAGCGCAGCTGTGTTCTCAGTATCATGGCCTCACTGCTGGTGATCCCTGCTTGCTCATGGACAGCAACATTCGTCACATAGTCAGTCCAGTGTATATTTAGGATTGTACATATACAGTGCTGATGAAAGCATTCGAGGAGTCGTAAATGTTGGCGATAAAACATGGCAATAGGTGACCCATGTTTTAGACCCGTAAAGGAGAATAGACAGTACAATGGCTCTATACACACTGATTTTTGTGCTTCGCCTCAGGTGTTTGTTACTCCAGACTCTTTTGTAAAGTCTTCCAAATGCGCTATATGCCTTTGCTAATCTGTGATCGATCTCTTTGTCAATCCTGGCATCTGAGGAGATGATGCTTCCCAGGAAAAGATATTCCACCTAAAAATTAGCAAGAATTTCCTGGTGGTAAGAGCTGTTTGACAATGGAATGTGCTGCCTCAGAGTGTGGTGGAGTCTCCTTCTTTGGAGGTTTTGGAACAAAGGCTGGATGGACATCTCTTGGGAATGCTTTGATGGTATGTTCCTGCATGGCAGGGGGTTGGGCTAGATGGCCCTTGTGGTCTCTTCCAACTCTATAATTCTAGGGACTTTATCAGACTAACCCCAAATAGTCCGTTCTTTTGCCAGCACAACTTGGCTTGTTTTATGCCGTCAAAAGAACTCCCCATGCTGCATCTACCTTGCCTTCCTGGCAAAGGCTTCCCAGAAATAAAAGAGAAAGTGAACGGAGCTCTCTTCACTTCCTCATTCAAAATCCCATGGATTCTCGCAAGAAGACGCTTGCACAGGAAATTCAAAAACACAAACAACACAGAAAAAGTTTTTAAAAGAACATACACTCACTTAAATATTTACAAGTAACCCAGCGAGGGTCATAAAAAGTGCGCTACTTACCTGAATATTGCGAAGTCACCTGGAAGTGTTCACACCAGACTGGCCATTGACGCTGCATTGACGTGAGTACAATGATATGAAGTTTCACACACTGGCAATGCCGGCACAAAAGTGCCACAGTGGATCAATTGACAGGAGTCAATAAAATAGGATGGATTTTGGCAGGGACATAAATGCAAAAGTGTAGTATGTGGGGAAATAATCATTGTAATGTAAAAGCAATCTTGTGTACCTCATTCACATCCTTAGTTAAGTCTAGGGTTTTTCCCTGCATGCTTTTGTTCTCCCCAAATTCCCTTTCTCTTATTTCACTGGGCACTTCCAGCCAACTGGAGTGCTGGGTCATTCAACACATGACCTAATTTAAATTTTATTGCTCTGTGTAAGTTCTCTTTTAAGTTTGAGTCTCCATGAGGCTGCAGCCATCTTGGACATCTTTAGCCATCTTAAGCTATACCTTCTTTCCTGTAACCATGCAATGATGTTTACCATGCAGCCTGTAGGCTGGGTGAGTTTTTCCTACCCTAAATACCATTAGTTAGTTAGGAACCTCTTTTTAAAGTTTGTTTTAGTATGTAGATTGAGATTGATATACCTTCAGTAAACTTTGATTTGCATTTTAAACTGACTCCTTTGTTTTGTAATGAGTCTAATTTAACTGGGTGATCCCAGACCTCTGAATACACTTTTTAAATGTTAATTGAGCTTTCAGTCTTAGCATTCTTAAGTGCACTCTGCATGAAGTTAAAAGTAAATGAATGATTTTTTAACTCTTTTTTTAAAAGGAGATAATTCTTGTTGCTTTTTAAAAGGACTAGATCCTGGAATTTTTAATACAGTTTTATTTTTAGACTCATTACTCCTACAAAAAGGGTAACGTTGTTTGGTATGTGCACCCTTTCAAATTTATGTAGCATCATTATGACACCGTATTTAGTGCGTCTGTTAAAGTCATATGATTCTATAAGAACTGCCTAGCCCAACTTGTGTAGTGGAAAAAAGAAGCTCTTCCCACTACAGCCAAGTTTACTTTAACACTAACTAGATTTTCAGACAACACTGTTATAGTGTTACTATTCCACTTTATTTGCTATGGCTGCCTCCTGTTGAATCCTGGGATTTGCAGTTTAGGGAGGGGCATTTACAACTCCCAGCCAGAGAGCTCTTAGGCCTCACTAAACTACAAACCCCAGAATTCCACAGCAGGAAGCCAGAGCAATTAAAGTGGAATAGTAACACTATAACCGTGTAGTCTGAAAATCTCCTAAATTGGTTACATACATGACACTGAAACATGGCATGCACGTGTGTGAGTTGGTTGGGACAATCTGCATATGAGAGGGCTGAAGCCAGATAGGGCATGTGTAATCCTGATGCCTGGGTTCTTTTTTAGTTGTTAGGTCTTGACAGGGCCACTTACCATCAGATAATGAAGATTTTTTAAAAAACACACTGGTCCCAATAATTTATAAAGCATGAAAAATCATTCTCAGCAGAGATGTTTGGAGAATGTAAATGAAAAAATGGGTAAGGGTATAAAATTTCTTGGTTCTGACAATGTAATTATTCCTGTAATATATGGGCTAGCACAGAGCGAACTTTGGCCTATGGACGTGAAATTTAATAGCAAGTTTAAATCTTATAGGTCAGATGTCAATATCATCATACAGTAAATGCAATCTTTTCAAGAGAAATTGATTATACAATATAGAGAGAATTTACATAATAAAATCAGCATATCAGGATGTACAAAGCACAGAATTTATATAAGCAAACAATTATTAATAAATAATGGGCAGTGGTTCCCAGCGCTTGAAAACTCAGTGTGTATAACAACCAGCATTTAACTACAGAACTAGTCTATTTGGCTATCACTACAAAAGAAAACAGAAGTTCTTTACCAGCCTGCACCACAGGACGAACACCACCATCCCCATATTACTGTCGGCAAATCTGTGCTCAAGTCCGTTCAGCAGTTCACCTGCCTGGGAAGCATCATCTCCTCAGATGCCAAGATTGACAAAGAGATCCATCACAGATTAGCAAAGGCATATAGCGCATTTGGAAGACTTCACAAAAGAGTCGGGAGTAATAAACACCTGAGGCGAAGCACAAAAATCAGTGTGTATAGTGCCATTGTACTGTCTATTCTCCTTTACGGGTCTAAAACATGGGTCACCTATTGCCACCACCTACGAGTCCTCGGACACTTTCATCAGCGCTGTATACGTCCTAAATATACACTGGACTGACTATGTGACGAATGTTGCTGTCCTTGAGCAAGCAGGGATCACCAGCATTGAGGCCATGATATTGAGAACACAGCTGCACTGGGCAGGGCACGTTTCTAGGATGGAGGACCATCACCTCCCCAAAATAATACTCTACGGTGAACTCGCCACAGGTTCAAAAAAGAGATACAAGGATTCCCTGAAACAACATCTCAGGCTCGGCCAAATTGATCACCAACAATGGTCCGCCCTGGGCTCACATCAGGAGGCATGGAGACGCACTATCCACAATGCTGCAGCCTTATTTCAGAACTCACGCCGAACAAGTCTTGAAGAGAAATGTCAATACAGAAAGAATCACAGCCCGGAAACATCACCCAAGGAGACCTTCTGCTGTGCTTTCTGCAACCGGACTTGTTTATCTCGGATTGGCCTTTTTAGTCATCAGCGCGCTTGCATAAAGCGCAGGATGAGTCCTTCCTGAATCTTCGTTTGCAAAGAAAAGCCAGAGAGACAAAAATACTGGATGGAAGTTTGCAATGACATACAAAATATATAAGGTTTGGAACATAACTAAGTACAGCAACAAGCTAGAGGCTGCCATGACATGGAATTTAAAGTGGAATTTCAACTCCAGTGCATGAGTTCATCTGTATAGATATTCAAAGAGGCTCAAGAGTAGCAGTAGCTCATATACTGAATTATTACTTGTAACTGGCTATTACTATTTTGTTTGTTACGGTATACATAACAATGTTTTATTTTAATAAATAATTTGCCTTCAGAAATTGTAAATGTGTTCACAATTTTATGCTTACACTAGGTATAAAACATTCAATCTTACTGTATTTGCAGAATTGCAAACTTTTGTATTGAGCTATCTTAGTGTCCCTTGATGTCATCATAAGAAGGGCCTACTACCCTAAAGATACCAGAGCCTGACTGATCTTAGAAACTAAACAGGGTCAGCCCTGGTTAGTACTTGGAAGGGAGACTGCCAATGAATACCAGGTGCTGTAGGCTATATTTCAAAGGAAGGAACTGGCAAAACCACGTGAATATTTCTTGCCTAAGAAAACCATATGAAATCCATGGCGTCACCCTAAGTCGACAGGTGACTTGAAGGCACATACAGACACCATATCATCACATGTGGGAAATCGTCATCCTCAAAAGCTTCATCCTTTTTAGGAGGAAATACGTTGCAGCCCAGAGCTCAAAAGAAACTACCTTGTTCCTGAAAAAAAAAAATGTTATTGTATTTCTTTTACTATTTTTGTTCCCATTTCCGTCATGGTCATGAAGGTGTGTGGCCTCTATCTGTATTAGCTTGTCCTTCAGGCCAACCTAAGCCTCACTTCAAGCCAACATCTCAAACGAGATGCAGACCAATGATCCTAACAAGGTCACATTTTCTCCTCTTCATGGATTTTTTTTTTTTTTACCATCTCTACTTGATAAAGAAGCCAGTGGGCTTCGAAAGGCAGCATGATGTATTTGGTTGGCACAGTAAAGGTATCCCAACAATGTGAGTTTTATAGTTTTTCCCTGTGATTTAAATCCCACAAAGCCCCTAGATATAGAGAAGCATTTGTTGCTGATTTACTAATTTACTATTGATTGATTTTTACATCACCACCACCATAGTTTGGTTTCTAATTAATCAGGGGCACTTTTCCCCTGGTTAAAACATTGTTAGTTATTAATATAACCAGTTACAGCTCTAATGAATATATGTTTTATTTTAGTTGAGCCCTTCATGAAGATACCAAAAGTCAAATTTCAGTACAAAGTAAAAGACAGAATGCCAAGGTAGCTACCACATTAGCTCAGCACTGACCACCAAAGGCAAACTAACAGAGAATGCACTGCCCAAGGAGATCATTTAAGAAAGTACTCAGAGAGCAACTACACAGAGAGCAACTACATTTGGTAGGCACGCTTATATACGGGCTTGTCTATACAGCGAAAATACTCCTCATAGAATTTGAGAAGAATATATTTTGTCTATGAGATCCTGCATCAATCTTCCATATTTGGAAGGAGGGGGGCCAAAATGCCAAATAATCCACAGGAAAAGCCTTCACGTCTTTTCCCATATTTTTAAAAACAAGTGTGGGAATGCACACTATTGTTTGTTAGGACAACCAATTTGCATTGCTGCACATTCTCAGGCAGCTGACTGGTCAGACATGTATAGGAGGCTGAGCTTGCTGGCAAGGCAAGGGCCCAGAACCACTATATTGGATTTTCACCATAGCAATCCTGTGCTGAGTCAATGAAACACACACACACACACCGTTTATTTAAGTGGAAAATTGCACTTTCACACCCTGGATTTCCTTTTTAAAAAAATACTGTTCGGCAGCTGCAACTGGTGGGAATAAAAAAATATAGTAATTCACTTGCACCCACCATCTCGATTTGCAGGCATGCCCGTTTCAACAACAAATGCGGATAGTTTCGCATGTCTGCAATCTTGCTAAAAAATCGTGGAAACAAATGAAAGGTGCTGTGAATTGGTGTTACTGCGCATGAATCCACATGTTATTGTCTCATATAGACGGACCCTATGTGTTCTTGCTGTATCAATCCTGATACACGAATGACAACCGGTTCAGCAACATTGTCTGCACGCATGTGCACGCACACCTTCAAGTTGCCTGTTGATTTATGGCAACCTAATGAATTTCATAGGGTTTTTTTAGTCAAGGAATACTCAGAGGTGGTTTGCCAATTCCTTCCTCTGAAATATAGCCTTTACTCCACCTTAAAACTTGTTTGGAAAACTGGGAAGGAACAGACTCTGACCTGGTTGAGACATGATGCTGCCCAATTGCTAAATCATGACATAGCTTTTGGAAGGATGATACAGGCTCATGTATTCCTTGCTTTTCTTGTTCAAAAGGTATCCTCATGCATCTAATTATGAAGATAAGTGTGATTAGCATTACATTGGAATCACTATTTTCCCTAGCTACAGTTAACCCAAACTACAGCTTGAAACCTGCTTCTGAGCATGATTTGACAATGTCATTTGGGACTAAGGATAATTCTTCCAATTGCAGTTTTTATTATGAAATTTCCCTTTCTTAAATGCAGAATGTTATTAGGGTTCAAGATAATAATATTGTCAATCCATACTCTCCCATGTGCCCCCCTCAAAAAATCTATTAAGGAGAAAAAGAACAAACAGCTGCATAATGCCCTTTGGCCAGTAACTCTAGGACTAACATAACAGTAACTAGCAAAAACAGCATGGAAGATATAAAAGGGAAAATATTTTATTCTGAAACAGAGAGATTAAATGGCCACTCAGGAGAGAAGGACTATATAAGCCCATAGGGAGCTCCTGGTTGCCAAAGCAAAGTTGTGGGATGGACTTTGTGTGGGCACACAAAGTGGCCTGGTGGGCCTCCATGTGGAGTGCTGGTTGCATTTTGGCCACACCTGGAGGGCATGTGGCCTGCAAGCTCCATTTTGGTACATTAACTCTTTAAGGAGTAACCACCTGTAGTAGTCCTGAGAGGTTAATAGATTCAATTATTAGGTTCATCAAAAGGTATTCATGAAAAGGTCCCTTACATATGAAACATATTTTAGACAACCATTAACTTAATAATAATAATAATAATAATAATAAAATGTTATTTCTATCCCGCCCCTCTGCAACGCAATCGGCGCGGCTTACAATATAAAAACTCCATAATCACAATACCCTAGCCCACCCACCCCTTAAAATAATATTAAATTATGAAGGATTAAAAACATACAATAATTAAAAATATATAAATTAGAAGAAAAAATGAAAACATACCATCACAGCCCAGAAAGGACAGCCGAGTCTTGGGCCGGGATAATTATTCAGGAAAGGCCTGCCGGAAAAGATCCATCTTGACAGCTTTTTTAAAGCTGTCTAAGGTGGTAATAAGACGCATCTCATCCAGCAGGCCATTCCATAATCTGGGAGCAGCAGCAGAGAAGGCCCTCTGAGAGGTCACCGACAGCCTTGTTTTCATAGGCTGTAACAGGTTCCTCACAGAGGACTGAAGTGCGCGGAGAGGGTCGTACGGAAGGAGGCGGTCCCGGAGGTAAGTTGGACCCAAGCCATGTAGGGCTTTAAAGGTCAAAACCAACACCTTGTACTGTGCCCGGAAACCAATAGGCAGCCAGTGGAGAGCTTTTAGCACAGGTGTTATATGCTCTCTTCTGGAAACACCAGAAATCAACCTGGCTGCCATGTTCTGGACTAGTTGAAGTTTCCGAGTCAAGCACAAGGGTAGCCCCATGTAGAGCACATTACAGAAATCCAGACGGGATGTTACCAGTGCATGTACCACAGTTTCGAGGTCCCTAGTTTCCAGGAAAGGGCGCAGCTGGTATATCAGCCGAAGTTGATAACAGGCACTCCTGATGGTCGCATTAACCTGATTAGTCATCTGGAGCGACGGGTCCAGGAGCACCCCCAGACTGCGAACACAATCCTTGGAGGAGAGTGTATTGGAAGTTGTATTCCCAGACCTGGTTTCGGGCCTGTAACTGTTAGCACCTCTGTTTTGTCTGGATTCAGTCTCAATTTGTTTTTCCTCATCCAGTCCATTACTGCTTTAAGACAATCATTGAGAGGAGAGACACCATCTGAAGTCAAAGCTGATGACTGAGACATGGAGAAGTATATCTGGGTGTCATCAGCATACTGATGACACCGCACTCCATGCCTCCGATGATCTCTCCCAGAGGCTTCATATAGATGTTAAATAGCATCGGGGACAGAATGGCACCCCGAGGAACGCCACAGTTAAGGTCTATTCTGGTAGAGCAACTGTCCCCGAGCCTCACACTCTGGGATCTGCCCGAGAGGAAGGAACAGAACCACTGCAAGGCAGTGCCTCCGATTCCTAACTCCCTCAGGCGATCCAAGAGGATGGAATGGTCTATTGTATCAAAGGCCGCTGAGAGGTCCAAGAGCACCAACAGGGTCACACAACCCCTGTCGATACCCAAGCAGAGGTCATCAGCCAGAGCAACCATGGCAGTCTCCACACCATATCCCGTCCTAAAGCCAGTTTGAAATGGATCTAGATAATCGGTTTCATCCAAGACAGCTTGGAGTTGGGAAGCGACCGCCCTCTCAATCACTTTGCTTAGAAAAGGCAGCAAGGAGACTGGCCTATAGTTGTTCCTGTCCAAGGGGTCCAGGGAAGGCTTTTTCAGGAGCGGCTTAACCACCGCTTCCTTCAGACAAGGTGGAACGGACCCCTCCCTAAAGGACGCATTGATAATATCCCTAAGGAGTACTCTCGATGCATCACCCTCTTGGGTGGCCAGCCAAGATGGACAGGGATCGAGGGGACAGGTCATCTTCCTCACTCTCCCAAGGAGCTTGTCCACGTCATTGGTACTCACAGATTGAAGCTGATCCAATAAAATTTCATCAACGGAGTTGCTGGACACCTCGTCTATAGATTCTGTCATAACACTGGCATCTAAGTCGGCTCTTATCCGAGAGATTTTATCTGCAAAGTGGATGTTAAACGCATCACAGCAGGCCGTTGTCGGGTTGAGTAAGGGGTTCTGCACAGGTGGAATCTGCGTCAGCTCCCCCACCACCCTAAACAGTTCTGCTGGACGGGACTCTGCAGATGCAATACGTGCAGAGGAGAAAGACTTCTGTGCTGCACGTATCGCCTCTCGATAAGAATCAAGGAAATTCCTATGACGAGTCTTGTCGGACAAGAGTCGAGTCTTCCGCCAGGTACGCTCTAGTCGTTGTCCAGCCTGCTTCATCTTCCTAAGCTCCTCTGAATACCAGGGCTTACGGTTAGGAGCAGGCTGGAAAGGACGCTTGGGAGAGATTGTGTCAATAGCCTTGGTGAGGTCGGTGTTCCAAATATTAACCAAAGCTTCAACAGAATCACCGGCGTTACCAACCATTAAACCCTCCAAGGCTTTCTGGAATCCAATTGGTTCCATTAGCCTTCGAGGGTGGACCATTCTAATGGGTCCACCACCCCCGGTGGGGAAGACAGTGGCTCTTAGCTCCATCTTGACCAGGAAATGATCTGTCCATGACAATGCGGAGGTTTCAATAACCTCCGCCCACGGATATTCCTGTTCCGTACTAAAGGCTGCATCGAGGGTATGACCTGCACAGTGAGTAGGCCCGACAACCAATTGGGACAGGCCCATGTTTGTCATGGATTCCATGAACTCCTGAGCTGCGCCAGTTAGATTTAGCAAGCTGGTCTCAAGTGGGATGTTGAAGTCGCCAAGAACTAAAAGTCTGGACGACTCCAGCAGCAACTCTGAGACCAGCTGTGTTAGCTCGGTTAGGGAGTCTGTTAGACAACAGGGTGGCCGGTATACTAACAGAATCCCTAAGCTATCCCTGGACCTCAGGCTTAGGTACATACACTCGATGTGTACTGTGTTCCGGATAGGCTTCCTGGTCAAGGTTAGATTGTTTTTATGAACCAGAGCAACTCCGCCCCCCCCCCGCCCACTTTTCCTTACCTACTCACTAACTGAGTACCCGGCCAGGAGTGCCTGCGCCCAAGTCGCAGCACTGGCCTCTCCCAGCCAGGTCTCCGTAAAGCATGCCAGGTCGGCAGCCTCATCCAATAAAAGGTCATGGATAATATGTGTCTTGTTTTTAACCGACCTGGCATTGCAAAGGAGGTTATATAATGGTACAGACTGAATGGCTGGTTTCCTGCAATGATATTTTTACTCTGACAGTTCTCTTATTGTGTTCTAATAGCTACTACTTAAGAGGAAGTATTCTGTTATTTCTATACTTTCAGATGATTTCTACAGAAATCTTATTTCCATTAAAGGAGAACATTTGGGAGATCAAATCCCCAACTGTTGGCCACAGCACAATCTCACGCACTTAGTTCTAGCTTTCCGTCATTGTGCTTAAGAGCAAGAGCCCACATGGCAAGACTCATCATATGTGCACAGTACAGATATAGGTATAATAATCTCTAGCCACTCTACTGTCACTAGGCACCGCAAGATGCAACAAAAACAGCCAGCTGTTTGCATTGGCTGGTTCTTAAAGACAGAGCACAGCAGCTACAGAACAGCTATATGAGCCAGGCCTTTCATATCCTTTTACACAGAGAAGACAACATTTACAATCAGATACATCTTGAAGACCAACAATCTGGAAACAAAACAAAACAAAAGGAAATGTGAAACAAGGAAGCAGCACCCTGGGGTAAACCAAGGGTAAAAGTTTCAAAACTTGAAAAATCTATTAAGGCTAGGAACGGATAAGGGACTTGGGTATTCCCACAAATGCAATGGCCAGAATCCTGTTGGCCATTTAACACCAGTGAAAGTCTCAGGGGTTGTCTAGACAGTCAAAAAACTCCTCATGGAATGTGAGGAGAATACCTTTTGTCCTAATAAGATCCCACAGAGATTTTCTGTATTTGGAAGGGGGGGGGACCCGCAAAAACTACACAGTAAAATACTTTGCAACTTCTCCCAAGTTTTTTTTAAAAAAACATGTAGGAAACACGCATTCCCAATTGTTGGGACAACCAATACAATCATTGGGACAACCAATACAAGCACATTCCCGGATAAGAGCAGAAGTGGAAACCTGATTGGTTGGATGTGCATGGGGGCGGAGCTTGCTGGCAACGAAGTGGCCATGTTGCATTTTTGCGGTATCAATCATGTGCTTTTTTGCTATGCTGAGGCAACAAAATAGCTTTTTAAAGCAAAAGATTGGAATTGCACACATTAGATTTACTGTTAAAAAATACTATTCAGTGGCAGCAACTTGTGGAGAATAAAAACATGAGTAATTCCCTCATGGCCACCATCTTGATTCACAGGCATGCCACCATGTGAACATCAAACATGGATATCTTCGCATACCAGTACTCTTGCCAAAAAAATGTGGAAATAAATGAATGCTGCTGCGGATTTGCGTTAATGAGCAGCAATCCATGTTATATCCTCTCGTCTAGACAAGCCCTCACTTTCCTTGGCATGAGTCCTCTTTTGAGCAAAATGTACTGGCAGTGGTAGGGCAGCCGGAAAAGCCATCTCTGATAGGAGATAAAGCTGCTCTGTTTGGTCCTGAGCCACGTAGGCTGGCTGTCACTGCCATTCACCAATCATTGCCACATTCACACTGCCCCCTTCTCTTCCATTGGCAGAGTAAACACCAGCCAAAAGGATCGTGTCCAGTATCCTCAATATTCCACACAGTCAGAGACAAGGCTGGGTTGTTGCCTTTCCACCTTTTGTGAGGAAACAGGAGAAAAATGCTTTGTTTTTCCAAAAACTGTAAATGTTATCCACAGAATGAAAGGAAAATTGCAGTCAAACCAGGGTCACCATCCCACAGACTAACACAATGTTATTTGCCTATATTATAAGATGTGAATAATCTAGGAAAAAAGACTCCCAAAACCATTAATGAGAGATGATGTATAGGTAAAAGCACACATTCTAAAACTGGTTGTATCTTAACAGTACATTAACATTTTACTGCTAGAGGTTTTAAATAAGCCAGAGTAAGTGTTTTGCAAAACCATTTATGAACAGACCTTTCTACCTCAAAAACATTACATTGGACATACCAACACAGCATACAAAATAAGCTTACCCTGACAGCAGCGCTATGTATATGGCAACTGGTGGGCAGGGCTGACAAACAAATCATTTTGAAAATGTTTCAGATGCTGGCTATAGGTGATGACAAACCTCATCCAAATAAATCTTGTCAAGAAAACCCTATGAAAGGGTTACCATAGGTCAGACTCAACTTGAAGGCAAATAACAACAAGAGCACTTTCACTTTGTTACTTGAGATTTTAAAAGAAAGAAAGTGCTTAGGACAAATATATTCTTCTAGATCTAGATCTTAGCCAGATTTTGATCTTGTAATATTAAACCAGGCTTGAAACAGTTCTTTGACTAGTCTCACTCATGTAAAATCAGAGATCTCCTGCCACTAATAAGGCCCATTCCAGTGCAACCATGAAACGTGATTTGAAGACAGTGATGCTGTTTTCTGTGCACATTTAGGTGTCCATTGTTAGTATCACTCATCAAGATATCTTTTGTCAAGATATCTCTATCACATTCAGGGCCTCAGCTTGTTTCTCACAGCATTTTGCTTTCTTTATAGCTGACATGATGCAGTAGTTTAGTGATACTAAAGGTACCAAGAGGCCATTCATTCAAATCCATTCCATTTCAGCTCCAAGATTCAGTCTCCCCCATCTCAGCTTCAAGGTTCAATCTCACATCTCTCTTGTTAAAAAAAAAAAAAAAAGAGAGAGAGAGAGAGAGAGAGAGAGAACAAGTAGAAAACAATCTTTCCCATTCAAGTGGGTTAATAGCCCTGCTAAGGATCTTGGAGCTGAAGTACTGTAGTTCTGGGATAGACAAACAAGTTGCTTCACGTGTTTATGTAGTTATATTCTGTACTATGAAACCTATCAACAGGTCTTTCATCTGTTAAGTCCTTGCTATTTCTGCTCATTAACTAGCACCCAGCATTAAGGAAACAGAGGATGCAGGGTAGGAAAAAACACATCACTATTTGAGGACACTGAGTTCAGACAGTTGTTAACAAAGGGCCCTTTAACACCACACAATTATAGCACTATGATTCCACTTTAACTGCCTTAAGAGAGCCTTACTGCAGTCCGAGAAGAAGCAGCAAAGCAGCAGGAATGTTCAGTCTTTCCTGCTGCCTTCCCACATGGTGTCATTGTTTTTTCATTCCAGTCCCATAAGGGACCGAGGTAAACCTGTGGCTTTTTGTTATCCAGAAAAACCCATTTGCAAAAGGTGCAGTTTTAGCTCAGTTCCCATGGGACTGGAATGAAAGGATACCAGAAGAACACTGACACCATGCAGGAAGGCAGCAGGAAAGTTGGAACATTCCTGCTGCTTTGCTGCTTTTCCTCAGAGTGCCTTAAGGCTCTTGGTTTCTTCTTATGGAACCCTTGAATTTTCTGCAAGGGGTCTCTAGTACATCACCAAACTACAGATTCCAAGATTCCTTGGGATGCAGTCAGGTCAGTTAAGTAGAATCAAAGTGCTGTAGTTGTGTAGTGTGAAAGCACCCTAAAACATGTAAGAAATAATTAGAGAAGGCAGCATCTTTCTTTTTTTCTTTTCTTTTGCAAATCAGCGAAGGCACATTTACAAAGAAAAACTCATAACCAGCTGCTTTTACAAGGCCTTAAATCCCTGCACTGACAACTGACTACAGGGTCTTTGAATCACCTGTTCTCTCCTCAACATACCCCTAAGCTCCAAGTCTTCATGAATTCCTGATACATTAACTTTAAATCATTGTACAGCAACCAGTGCCATAAAGAGCCCAGAAACAAGTTAGTTGGATCACTTAAATTCCTACTGAAGCTTGCAAATAAATTTGCACACAATCAGTAAGAAATAAATGGGGAGCTTCAAATATATATTTTAAAGAATAAGTATTCTTACCTTTGGTTCTGAAATCATTAGTTGCTAGTAAGGCAACCTACCAGTAGGCAATCACACAACTACTTTTAAAAACTGGTCACACCCTGTTTTAAAACTCTGAAGAGGAACCCAAATACATTTATTTTACAGGGCTTGTTTGACTGTGTGATGCAAATATCTTTTAAAAGTTATAGATGTTTTCCCCTTCTCCAAAAGCAATGCTGTTTTAAATTAAGGCACAATGAAAAAGTAAACACAATGCTGGATTTCAGCCTCAAAGCCACTTACTCTGAAGTAGTTATGTACAGTAACTTCACTGGAATGTCTCCAGAGTCAGCAGACTGATGACTGTGGTATATAGCTGTTTAACTGTAATTTAAATTGTGAAATGTCCGAACAAACAATGATGTGCTAACATCTTTTTCCTTTTTCTAAAAGTTTAGTTTCCTGCACTCAAAACAGAGTTGCCGTGCTCTTTATGCAGCTTTTTAAAACTGCTACAGCAAACCTTAGTCTGAATCAGTTGCTTAGCCTTTTATTCTATTTTTCAAAACACAAAATGTTGATGTTGTTATATGAAGTAGAGTCATTGTTCTTCCTCCCCTAGGTATTAAATCAAGCTTTACATCTTTCAATTGTTAGATTAATCCTACATTGTTAAGTCTCAGTGGTTACTCAGGCCAGGCCAGGATAAGACACAAATAAAAAGACTGTAATTATCATATTCAAGGAAGTAAATTTTGAACAGAAACAGGAAGGAGTGCATTCATATTAGCTTGCTCTTTAGGACTACAAAGAAGGAGCAATCTCCTGTAGCTAAATAGCTAACCAATAATATTAATATAATAGTTGGCACAAACACAATGACATCACAAATTAACATGATGGACTGTACACATGTAACATATGCATACCACCCGCATGCATGGGAGGATAACACCCATGTGCTATGATCTCCCTCTATCCATGCTGAGTATAATTTGTGAAAGAGTGTATGCGTATACAAATTATACATACATAGACATTGTACCTGCAATGGGGGAACTTTGCTTTTTTGACAACTTATACTGAATGTATAAAAAAGGAAGCCACAGCCATGAGGTTGCAAGATCTTGGTAGTTGCAAGACCTTGGCAGGACTGTTAATGCAAGTTAAGTATCCCTTATCTGAAATGCTTGGGACCAGATTTCTTTTGGATTTTGGACTACCTGCATTTGCATGTATGTTGTTGTTGTGTGCCTTCAAGTTGTTTCCAACTTATGGTGACCCTCACAGAGTTTTCTGAGGGCTGAGAGTATGTGACTTGCCCAAGGTCACCCAATGGGTTTTCATGGCCAAGTGGGGATTTGAACCCTGGTCTCCAAAGTCTTGGTCCAATACTCAAACCACTACACCACACTGGCTCTCATATACATATACATATTTGTTGCTGTGTGCTTTTAAGTTGTTTATGACTTATGGTGACCCTAAGGCAACCCTATCACAGGGTTTTCTTGACAAGATTCGTTCAGAGGGGGTTTGCCACTGTCGCCCTCTGAAACTGAGAGGGTGTGACTTGCCCAAGGTCACTCAGTGGGTTTTCATGGCCAAGCAGGGATTCAAATCCTGGTTTCCAGAGTTGTTGTCCAACGCTCAAACCACTACACTCCGCTGGCTCTCTACAAATACATATACACCTCCCACCATTTCACAGATCCTCACATCTCTCTCCAAGCCTTGCGTCTCATTTGTTCATTACTCATGTTATGTATGAGATAAAAGGATCTGTGAAATGGTGGCAAACAGAAGCCTTTTGCCACCAGCCACCCACTTCTGCAGCACTCCTTCTCATTAATTTCTCAGATCCTCAGTTTTTCTAGCCTTGCACCTCATACACAACACAAGTAGTGAACAAACAAGATGCAAGGGTGGAGAGAAACTGAAGATCTGAGAAATTAATGAGAAGGAGTGCTGCAGCCACCACTTCAAAGGCTGGAGACAAGAAGTTTTGGGGTTTGGAGATTTTCAGATTTTGGATTTCCAGATTAGGAACACTCAACCTGTAACAGGGTCTGCTGGGTGTCTCTCATTCATAAGGCTACCATAAATCAAAACTGATTTGGTGACAGGTAACAACAAGAATGCACGTAAGGGTAGGACAAGATAAAGTAATCAGGTATGATCCCACTTCTATATGCATGTTGACTATATTGATACATATTAAATCATGAGTTTACACAATTAGAGAAACCTTATGGACTTATATATTAAGGGCAGGGTCCTATATCAGAAGAAGACTAGGAACGAGAAGGGTATATATCTGGCTTTTCTTCGCAAATGAAGATTCAGGAAGGACTCATCCTGCGCTTTCTGCAAGCGTGCTGATGACTAAAAAGGCCAATCCAAGATAAACAAGTCTGGTTGCAGAAAGCACAGCAAAAGGTCTCCCCTATATCAGAAGAAGACTAGGAACAGGAAGGGTAGCTATGAAAGAACTAGACAAGATACTAAAGTGCAAAGATATTAAACTGAACACTAAGATTAGGATTGTCCAACCATTGTGTTTCCCATCACCATGTACAGAGGTGAGAGCTGGACTGTGAAGAAAGCTGATGGGGGGGGGTCAATTCATTTGAGATGTGGTGCTACAGAAGAGTGCTACAAATACTGTGGACAGCCAAAAAAACACACACCAATAAATGGGTCCCAGAACAAATCAAGCCTGAGCCCTCCCTAGAAGCCAAGATGACTAAACTAAGACTGTCATGCTTCAGCCATATCATGAGAAAGCATGATTCATTTAAAAAGACAATAATGCTAGGAAAGGTGGAGGGCAGGAGAAAGAAAGAAAGGTCACACACTAGATGGATAGACTCAAACAAGGAGGCCACAGACCTGAGTCTGCAGGATCTGAGCAGAGCAGTTGAGGACAGGGGGTCTTGGAGGTATCCCACTCACAGGGTTGCCATGAGTCAGTCAACTTGAGGGCAGTTAAGAACAACAACAAATCCTATATCAGATTTCGTAACTCTTGCATACTGGTCTGTTATGTAAACAATTTGACATTCTCTGTTCTCAGGTAGCATAGTAGTAATGACAGCAGAAATAGGTGAGTTCCTATTTCTTGCATGCCTGCTTTTGGGAGGACCTCAGAGCAAGGCACTATAAGGCAGGGTAGCGTGGTGTGGACAAATTGCCTGTTCCATGTATTCTTTCTTGCCCACTGCCTTTTTGTTCTTATCCTCACTATTGCTGTCATATGCTCCCCCTGCTCCTGCTGTGTAACTACCACAGTGGAGGTACAGGACCTTGGCCTAAATTCTTTCCAAATAGGTGGTCTAAACGACAATGTTGAATACTACTTTTTTAAAAAAATAATCTGTGTGGTTTCTCTAATTTAAAATATCCTGGGCAGCAGAAATTCAGATGTTTAGCAATAATCCAAGCCCTTTAAAAACGCTATCCTTTTAAGAAGAAACATTTCTTCTACATAGATCTGACTTGGAACTTAACTACTTGAGGAAGAACAGAATATAGAGACCTAACTGCTCCATCTTCCATATACAGTAGCCAAGGCTGGTCAAGTTATTTTGGCACCCAAAGCAGAAAACCCCACATGTACCTGGCAGTAAATCTATATCAACAATTAACAATTTGCTTTTCTTTCATGACACCTAAAAAATAAACTACCTGAAGCAAGTGCCTAACTCTACCTAAGTGTAGAACCAATTCTGCTTTTGAAATGTTAGGTGGAGGTGAAGGTTAAATTAATATATCAATTTCATTATCTCCATAAGGAATGTTAAAATTCTACATTTTGTTGTTCCATAGTAAATTGTTTAATGACTCAATGATTCCATCCTTTAAGAATCCTCAGAAACTAAAGATGGATCCCTACAAATATTCGGCTTGTTTTCTTCTTGTTACACAAAAGCATTCGAAACAGTTGTAAATGTGTCCTGAACTAGCATCTGGAAACTACTGCCCCAAACAAGAGACAACTGTTGTTGTTGTTTACTTACAGCATACTATACTGCGTCAACAAAATAGCTGCCCAGACCTTTGCCAATAGGCAGTCTGTTTCTGTAACGCAGGGCAACCTTGTTCTTAACTTAGGGCGAAGCTATCCATTAAAAAAAAAAAGATGGGAAAAGTTGTATAGTATCACAACTCATTTAAAACTAACATAATAAAAAAAAGTTTGAGAGGCTACACAAGGAGAATGACTCTTCTCTGGGTTATCTACAGCAAACACCTTCATACAAAGCACAGGCAATTTAAGAGATTGTTACTGCAAGATTTTGTTGTATTATGTAGATTTTTGCAGCCCTTTTATATTTTCGTTCTAAACTTTTATAATTGTAAATAACAAAAAACATGAAAGGTAAATGATAACAAGGATTATAGTGATTGATTTTTGAAGTCTATTCCACTGTATTCTGATTGTTCTAAAAATATGGCAGGGAAAGGCTAATGTTATTCACTTTGGAAGTGAATGAAACAGGTGGTGAATCCTTGGTTGAGATCAAAGAAGAAAACCTCAAATAACAACAAAACAAAATAATACTAGTATAAACTGTATGTAGGTTCCACAGTGTAAAGATTAACATCCTGGACTTTAACATGCAATGCTATGCTGTTCAAGATTTTAATAGAACAGGCAATACTACATACAGGCAGTTATCATGATATATTATGCTTAAGGATGATGCCTAACATATGTGCAAAAGCTGTTTCTCATAGAATGCTGAATGACAACAATACTTAAATCTACTAGACATAGTTAGTCTCTTAAAAAACAGTGGTTAGGATCCAATAATTCCATGAATTCTCCTTAGAAAATGAGTTTCTCTCTGCATCTCCAAAGAGAAAGGAGGGATGTGATATTTACTAATTTTCCTCTCACTGCACTCTCTGGAGCGCTTGATGATCCTCCTGAACTATGGTTGCCAGACTAGATACAGGAAGGGGCTCTGGTAGATTTAATCCTGAAGAGATTATGGAGCAGGTTGAGGTACCATAAAGATCTCTCAAGTGGGACAAAGGTACCTGTCCTCTCTTACCTTCCAAACCACAACTGTGCTCAAGGAAGCACAGAGGTGCTCACAACAGAAACACAGTGAGACATTCCTCCATGCTCTTTCCCTCAACCTCCGCTGGCAAGGCATTTGCCATGTTTGGAGGGGATGGCTGCAGTTGGAAGATGGGGTTTGGAACATGAGGGAGGAGGACAGGTACCTCAGTACAGCTTGACAGAAGTTTATGGTACCTTGTCCTACTCCAAAATTAAACTTACAGGAGCCCCCACTTGGATCCAGATTGGTAACCCTATCCTGAACAGTGTGAGAGGTGACCTGGATAGCTGTAGACAAGAGGGGGGAGGAATATATATATATTTTTAAAGGAAGACCAAATGGATTCCCACTAAACCTTCATGGGTGAACCTTTTCCATGAACAAAAAAAGAATACTGGATCCAACCTTGGTTTTTTAGCACTAGCAACTAGCAATAGGCAAACTCACTCAGTTCAGTTTGGAACTAGCTCAGTATTTACAAGATTTTTTTGAACGTATATGGGTTTATCTGTTTCCAAGAATTTTTCTCTAGTTCATACTGTCTGGACATACATGTTGGTAATACATCACATATTTGACTTATGTTGTTGCTTCCTTAAAAAAAAAATGTGGTTGCCACCATTTTCCGTGGCTGCGGGATAATTGGAAATGAGAGTTCCAAGGCCCTGCCAAAATGAACCCACCCCGAGAACAAGATCTAAGATATGCAGGGACAGCAACCAGGTAAAACAATTGAGGGAACTCACCAGAGAGAAGGTATCTATCGTATGAACGTTAGTCTGGTGAACTGATCATAGTTCATGAACCAAAGTTTCATCAAGAGTTACATTAAATAATTTTTGCATAGCCATCTACACCTGTCTTGTCACCCCAAATATCAACTGCACATCTGCAGAATTTCATTTTATATTATCAGCTGGACAAATTCACATTCTCAACCAGGTAATTATGAACTTTGGCACTATCTACTTAGCCTCTTTGCTTACCAGCCTCTCAACAACTATATCCAGTGTTGGTTTATCATGGTACCCTCACTTACATAAAAAAACTCTCACCATCTACTTTTACAATCTAAGAAGATCCACATGTTTAATCTGACATTTGTTCCAATTTGAGTTCAATCACACTTATTTCCCTTTGAAGTACAGTAGGACCCCTGTATCCGCTGGGGATTTGTTCTGGGGGGCCCCATGGATACCAAAAACCGTGGCTAATAGCAAACACCATTGAAAATAATGGGACTTCTGGTTTAAAATACCATAGAGTTGCCTTGGAGGACCTAAAATGGCTAGAGAGAACACATTTTCTAGGAAGACTCTATGGTAGCTGTGCTGTTTTGCGTCCTGTGAATAACTGAATCAGTTATAATAAATCAGAAATAATGAGTCAGTGGATACGGGGGTCCTACTATACATATACATAATATTATGTAGTTAATCAAGCAATTTTAAATAGTCATTCATTTTAATTTGGTTATACACCACCTCTTGGTGACAAATATTTATTTTTCATAAAGTTATGACTTTTTTGTATTTTTTTTCAGTTCGTAGTTTGAAGCTGGTATCAGAACTGGCATTTGACCCCGCCAAGCAGTTAATATTTGACCCTCAACCTTCATGCCATTGGTTTTTGCTACACAAATCTAATAAAAAATATTAAAATTATAAACACAACTAAACCAAAATTAAGTAATCCCTGCTGATTTTAATAAGAGAATAAGGATATGCTTGAATATTTCTTATTGAAGTCAATGAAACAAAATTAATTTTGGCTTGACTCCAACTTATGTTTGGAGAAGCAAAATAGTGTACAATATACTGACATTACCAAAGTTAAATTTTATATATATTTTACATTATTTTTCTAAATCTTTACTTACACAATACAATGCAATATATAGAAGAAAGGTTGGCACAACAACCTATGTAAAAAGTACTGTAAACTTAATTTTAAAAATGGATTGTGCTTTAGTCCAAAAGAAAAACAGATGTGCAAGACAATAATAATAATCCACAGATGACAACATAGTTAACTGCCTTTTGTTTCTTTAGCTCACATAATATGGAAAACATTTGTCACTTATTTTTCCTAACAATATATGGCATTTCCTTTCCCAAGAATATACTGCCTCAAATATTTATATCCTTAATCCAAAAGTTACAACGCATAATTTAAACATAACAACATAAAGGTAAACTCACAGATGCATGTATTAAAATATTCCTTCAGCTTTTAAGTACTAACAATGTCCTTACACTAAGAAAAATACAAAACAGGGAAAACACTCCTCTGAAATGAAAGCTTTTAACCCACATTCCATAAACATTTTAAACTAACAATTCCCTGGTTATTTTTTTTAAAGGAAAACACTGAGTACTCTTCCCTTCACAGGCGAATAGAGATGTAATATGAACAGCTTACTGTGGATAGTGGTTTAATCAGGAAGTAGCCATTATCCTTTCGATACAGAACAGTGACAGCTCTCCAAAACAACAAGCCGTGATATTTCTTTTTCCCCCCAGTTAAGAGGAATGAAAGAACACACACTATTGCATCCCAGCCCTACTGACCCCAGAGGTCAGCAGATGTCTATTATCAAAAGCTATCAAGGAAGGATAATCCAAAGCAAGCATTTACAACATTCTATTTGTGGAAACACCTAAAAATCTCTCTAACACAACCTCTCTCTCCCTATGTTACTCACAAAACATGGCTGTCTTATTCAGAGATTAGCAATTATTGTAATGAGATACTGCCGGAGAGGGTCAAATAGTACTTCCTGCAGTTTGCACATCTTGATTTCCTGGTAAACAAACTGAAAGGCAGGTGGAGCACTTAGATCACCAGTAAACATCCCTGCTCATGTGATCAAAACCAACCCAGGTGAAGTATGTGACTTGCAAAATATAAGGTAGAAATTGTTCTGCTGAACTGTGGCAACACCCATAAATTTAAAAAAAACAAAACACCACATGCTAAAGCATATGCCCCCCCCCTTTAACAAACAGATCACTGGAAATATGTGTTCTGTTTTTCACATTGTGCTCACTGTAAGGTAACATGTGACACTGAACCAATGCAGCTAACTAAGGAGTCTGTTAGTACAACAGGTATACATCCCAGATGAATCACATTTGTTATCAGGCCCATGCAAGCCTGACAAAAGATACTTTAATTGGCACTAGATTTTGTGTACTACACTTTAGGAGTCCACATCTGAACATGCAATGGTAGATCTGTGTGTGTGTGCGTGCATGAACTATACACGCAGCAGGGTTATGTCTACCCACCTCACTCACCTCAGAATGGTTAAAAATGAGCTGAGGTTTTTAAAAATGGGGGGTGGGGAACTTGTTTTGCAATAAAATGTGAAACCACTCTTCCACCCAGTCTGGTCTCCTAGATCTGTTTCAGCTAGCCCTCCAGATCCTCAAACACATTCCCCTCTTCTCTTTAAAAACTGACTGGGCAGCAGAGGTTGGTTTCCGAGGACCTGGAAAAGTTATTTTATCAGTCTTTCTGGAATAGGAGAGAGTTGTTGCTCTGAAACCATCAGGAAACTCTCAAACAGGTTCAGAGATAATCATTCCAGACTCTTCTTCAGCACTTTAGGGCCCTCTGGGGTGATCAATTACTTCCCAATGGGAGGGGCCCCAATGGCAATAAATCACAAGTCTGAGCCAGCAGTTCTAAAGAGAATACAAGAGTCCACAATCTGCTCTTTCCAGCACTCATCCCACTAGGAAACAGTCACAATCTGGGGCAATTTCCCACTTCTCAATGGGAATACCACCAGAATTCAGCAGTGCGGCAGCAGAAACAAATTAATTTGTATGCTAAAACAGGGCGTACAGTGAGTACTTGCCTTGTTTTATAGAGACCTGCACTCCTTGGAGAAGTGCAATTCTCTTCTAAAACAAGGTGCACCCTTCCCACACCCTTTGTTTAGAGTGAAAATGTGTTTAGCAACTAGAAGTCCAGAGATCCAAAAGATAGATGCAATTAGCATCTAGAATCTTCAAAGCCGTTAACTACCCCAGTAAGTATGCCTGCCTCCATTCCATTTTCATAAATGTGGGCTAAAGCTCCTCAGAAGAAATTTTTCAGAGAAGATTCTGATAATTTTCTGCCCCCTCTCCCCTGATCCCACGCAGAGAGCCATTTTGAAGAACATTCTACATATAAGTGGGAGCGGGGCAACTAATAGCAATATCAAGGTCCTGGAATGATGCTAAATTATGTTGTTTCTTCTTGAAGAAATAGATGAATAAACCTGATTGAATACAGAATGAGGCCATGCTGCTGCTGCTAAGGATGGGGCACCCCATCCTTATGAAACAGTTGAGAGAATTCCTTATCTACTCAGAGAATATTAATGAAAAATATTACTCTCAATTTTGCTGTCCATATATAGGATACAGAATTCTGGGAGGCCATTTTTACTCCACTCTTTGCTGCTGGTCCAGCATTAGGTCAGTGACAGGCCTTCTACCAAGCTTTAGGCCTCAACAGCTGCTATCCACCAATCTGTATCCGTGGCTGAAATACACAGGGTACTTAGCAGGAACTCATGCTCCCTGAGAGCCCATGAATTTCTTACCATGCATTTTATATTAGCCTACGACTTGCAACAGTTTCTAAAGCACTGCAATCCTGTGGGAGCAGCAGAGAAAAAACCCTTGGCAGAAGACTCCCAGGGTGGTGGTGGAAGGAAAGAAAATACAGGTTGCCCCCTGCCTTATATGTGGGACTGGTATCCACGGTTTAAATTATCTGTCATCTGAAAAATATGGTCTGTCTGGCATTTCCTGAGGAGAGCCAGCATGGTGTAGTGGTTTCAGCATTTGACTATAACTCTGGAGAACAGGGTTCGAATCCCCGCTCAGACATGAAAACCCACTGGGTGACCTTGGGCAAGTCAGATTCTCTCAGCCTCAGAGGAAGGCAATGGCGAACCTCCTCTAAACAAATCTTGCCAAGAAGAACCTGTGATAGGTTCACTTAGGGTCACCGTAAGTCAGAAACAACTTGAACACACAACAACAACAACAACAGGCATTTCCTAGGTCCTCCAGTGTGACTCTATGATAACTTCCACTGGAAGTCCTCCAACATGACTATGGTAACTTCCACCAGAAGTTACCATACAGTTGCACTGGAGATACCTATAGAGGTGGCTTCTCTAGGCATTTCCTAGGCCCTCCAGCACAATTCTATGGGGTTTGCTATGAGCCATGCTTTCAAGTATTTACAGTAAGGAGATTTTCAGACCGCGTTTTACCGTGGCTCATGCGGGAGGAGCTTCCAGGAGAGGGACGGCGGTCTTGCGCGTCAGAGGGTCGTTTTCGGACGCCGCCATCCCTCTCCCGAAACCATCCGTGTCACTTCCGTGAAGCTTCGGAAGCCTCAGCGCCATATTTTAATCATGGGCAACCTCCGTGATTAAAATATGGCTCTGCGGCTTCCGAAGCTTCACGGAAGTGACACAGATGGTTTCGGGAGAGGGACGGCAGCGTCCAAAAACGACCCTCTGCTGCGCAAGACCGCCGTCCCTCTCCTGGAAGCTCCTCCCGCATGAGCCACAGTAAAACGCGGTCTGAAAATCTCCTATGTCTGGGAATGTATCCCCCATGGATATGGTGGGAAACCTGTACAGGCATACCTCAGTTAACAAAGACTCTGACAAAGAAGCTCCTTTTACAAAGTGATTTTATGAGTGCACAGCCCCACCCCCCTTTTCTTGTCTTCTGTCTAGCTGGAAGTTTTTTGCAGCATTATCATTGGAAGGATGGTGAAGGAGGGCTGGAGAGATAGACTTTCAGTGTTGGACTGCAGCAGCAGGTCTGCAGTCAATGCAATCTTGACCTGGGAAAGAATGGAATTCTAGTTTAGGTGAACCTGCTGTATAGCGGTGTGAGCTTATGTTCAACAGGCAAGGTAAAGAGCTGGCTAGAGAATCACTTATTGAGCATGTGTGAAGAGCAAAACAGAAAGAAAGGGGGAAAGCAGATTTGCCTGCCTCACCAGCTACCATGGAAAATTGAAAAACCATAGATCTGTAAGTTTCGCTACCAAAATAGAAATAATAAGCAAAATGGAGGTTATTGAAAGAAAGAAAAATTATCACAGGATGCACTTTGGAAGAAGCTTTCAATCTAGAAGATTCAAAATGTTTTTGTCTACTTATACAAAGCTTACATGAACTGGTTGTTTCAGTTCACATGTGCCTAATGTTAATTTTGAATAAAGTTTTCTGAAACATGTTCAACTGCTCTTATTTTTTGATGTGTAGGAACTTATCCCCACTCTTTCCATGTTATTTCTACTTCTGGTACCAAAGTTTCTGTTAAAGAAGTAAAGCCCAGGAATGCATCTACTTCATTAACTGAGGTATACCTCTATGCGAGTTCCAGGGCTTCCATGGTTTCCCTTCTTTGTCAGAAAGATGTGAGGGGAATAGGAGGGATTAATTATGTCCCCAACATAATCAACACTCTTGATGTGCACCTTCCTTCCTCATTAGAGCACCAATGATAGGATAATGGTAGGCTTTTTGACTGCATTGAAGGACCTCTCTGCTTGAGCGTCTTTCTTTGCCCCCCCCCCACACACTGGCAGTCTACCATACCTTATAGCCCCTACGCTGTTCCAGGCACCACACAACTGTGCCATTAAACCTCAAACATGACACTCAG
The DNA here is from genome assembly GCA_030847615.1 of Gambelia wislizenii. Classification (NCBI taxonomy): domain Eukaryota; kingdom Metazoa; phylum Chordata; class Lepidosauria; order Squamata; family Crotaphytidae; genus Gambelia; species Gambelia wislizenii. The sequence goes on along the minus strand of JAUMIR010000001.1, from coordinate 291,747,099 downwards.
GGTAGCATGGGACTCTGTGGATGTTCTCGTGCTAATAACAAAGTCTATCTCTCAGCCCTCCAGTGTAGGTTTTGGGGGTATGAAGGTGACTGTATTCTCCTCCACATACAGTGAATTCTGATCTTCTGAAAGTGAAATACAGTCCCCAATGGTAACTTATTATGAAAAGAGAGTCACGTTTCATATTTCTTGCAACAACACTTTAAAAAATGGTTAATCAGATTTAAGGCTAAAGAGTATTTTGATTCTCACAAGGAATGCTTTTTAAAGCTTGTATATCAAATTACAATAAAGTTGTTTATATCTAAAATTTCTATAAATGCAGTTTTGTGATTAATATTATTGCTCTGCTTTGGTATTCTGGTGTTTTGACTCACTGTTCAGAGCAATTAAGTTTGATTTTAATCAGATGCTAATTATTTGATACATCTCGTATTGACCTTTAACATGCTGTCTTGGAGAACAAATCCCTAAAATAATAACAGCATTTGGGATTTAGAGTTTCACTATATGCACAATACTTTAAATAATTTCACTTTAAATAATTGGCAGCCATGGTATTATTTATGCTGCCATGGTATGTCGCCTTGGGTCCCATACTGGGAGAAAGGGAGGATAATAAATAAATAAATAAATAAATAAATAAAAATGCAGTAATAATTTTCAGATCTCAGGGAATGTGAAAGGGATCTAGGAGTCTTAGTGAACCACAAGCTGAATATGAGTCAGCAGTGTGACACAGCAGCCAGAAAAGCCAATCTGATTCTAGGCTGCATCAATAGCAGTATAGTATCTAGATCAAGGGAAGTAATAGTGTCACTCTATTCTGCTTTGGTCAGACCTCACCTGGAATACTGTGCCCAGTTCTGGGCACCACAATTCAAGAAGGATGTTGACAAGATGGAGCATGTCCAAAAGAGGGCAACCAAAATGGTGAAAGGTCTGGAAACCATGCCCTATGAGGGGTGGCTTAGGGAACTAGGTATGTTTAGCCTGGAGAAGAGAAGGTTAAGAGGTGACATGATAGCCATGTTTAAACATTTGAAGGGATGTCATATAGAGGATGGAGCAAGCTTGTTTTCTGCTGTTCCAGAGACTAGGATACAAAGCAATGGACTCAAACTGTAAGAAAAGAGATTCCACCTACATATTAGGAAGAACTTCCTTACCGTAAGAGCTGTTTCACAGTATAATACTCTGCCTCAGAGTGTGGTGGAGTCTCCTTCTTTGGAGGTTTTTAAGCAGAGGCTAGATGGCCATCTGCCAGGCATGCTTTGATTGTGTGTTCCTGCATGCCAGGGAGTTAGACTGGATGGCTTGTGGTGCCTTCCAACTCTATGATTCTAACTCCTTCATAAAAATGATTATATCTACTGCTCAAAAAAAGTTTACCCTTTTTAAACCATGATCTCTTTGAGCAACCCCTAGTGACCTCTGCAGAACTCCAGGGTTCCAGGGAAGCTAGGTTGAGAAACCCTGGACTATACTATATAGCTACAAGAGTTTCAGTCCACTTTAACTGTCATGGCTCCATCATGGGATTTGTAGTTTGGTGAGGTACTTAGTATTTAAATGTAGTTCAGGGAATTGCACACTTGAGGTCTCTAGCAGATAATTCTAAGGAATCTCAGGATTCTTTGATGAACAGGACAATTGAAGTGGGATTAAACTACTTGAAGTGGGATGTAAACTGCAGACACACTGAGACTTACCTAGTTTCAACAAGGTGGCTCCTTCATGAGCTCCCCAGACCAACCATGAAACAGTATAGCATTTGTGGTTTTACTATGGTCTTGTCTATATGAAGAGAAAAAAATATGAACACATTTGGAAAGGCAGGCATTCGCAACAATGCGAACTGCCTACATGGCCCAAAGACACCCCCACTAAACTCCGCATGACCCCCTAGCCAGCTGGCAGTTGTGAGCGATTTACTTGCAATTTTAAATCTGCCATTGCAAATTAAAACAAAAACAAAAACAGTTTCCCAGGGTGCTCACAAACAACACTTCTATTTACAAAGACAGAAAGAATAAAAAAAGAGTAAAAAATTGCTGCTTCATTGACTTACCGGACCCTCACTTAGCCAAAAATCCAACATGGCAGCCGCAGCTGCTTTCCCTCTTTGCTAGCCATGCCCCATCCTCATCCAGCCAATCAGACTGCATTGCCTGTTCGTATTTGTGCGAATGTGAGTGTTCAAACAATCGCACATTCACATGTCATATGGAGCTTTAAAAAAAAATCTGTACATGGTCCTGGACTTTGCAGTGGATTTTTCTGCCCCCTTTCCAAATGTCATGTATTTGTGCGAACAGCCATTTGAACGGATCACCGTATGTTCACATGCCATTTGTATTATTTTGACTGTATAGCCAGGACCTTTATTCAATGATGAGTCACTGATGAGTTTTATACAGTGTCAGCTCCGACATGACATTAAGACCTGTGGTGGCACAAGGGAGGTGCGAAGAAGCAGAGCTGCACCAGGTGACACTGTCGGGAGGGAGGGGTGACACCGGCCTTAGTAACACCACAGATTAACACAGTTTCAAAACAGTCACAACAAACTAGCCACTTTTCAAAAGACAAATACCTATAATCCCACTGTCAGTTTCAAGTAGAATAGATCCACTGAATCAATGAGACCCTGGTAAGAGATTCAGTGATTCAGTGAATATACTCTAATTGGGATTTAGCCCAGAGTATAAAAAATTAGATTTTTAAAGGCAAGTTTTATGGTAAAAAAAAATTGCTTTACTCTTTATCGAAGTGGTATAAGAACACAATACAGGTGCCCAAACATCCAGAGAATTATACTAGATGAGAAGAATCTAGTATTAACAAGGCAGTCCACTGGTGACTTGGCACTTTATCTCTCCAAGCTTGCTATTCTCTGAGCCAGATTTGAATCAGGAACTCAGAGACTGTAAATCAGCCTTTCTCAATTTTTTTTTAAATCCTGGAGGAACCTTTGGAATAATGTTCAGGTCTCAGGAAACCGCTATATATAAAAATTATAGGGAACTCCTACATAATATATATTTAGAGAGAGCTCAAAATATTATTATTTTTTTTTAAATCATGATCTCTCGCAGAACCCCTAGCAAATTCTCAAGAAACCCTAGGGCTCCTGGAAACCCCGGTTGAGAAGCCCCGCTGTAAGTAATAGATCATATCCTCTCTGAAGTCCAGCTGCCTATATTTCTGCCCATATCCTATGACAAAATGTGGCAGGGTAAGCATTTTAACCCATCCTTCTCACAGTTTTCCACATTTACTCTGCTGATGCTGTTGCTAGACCCAGAAAGAGCATTTAGTTCCGAGCCAGTTGGAAAATATGGGCATCTATCTATTTTTTTTTATTTTATTTTACTAGATATAAGGAAATTACATCCCTGTATCAGCATCATACAGAGATGATAGGAAAAGATTGTATCTGAATATTTGCTATTATACAGATTAATAAAGCTCTGCTTTCTCGGACTGACAGTGTTCAAAAGGTTTTTAGCCTAACATCTTTCCCATAGTAAAGGAAAAAAAAGAACTGAATTCACACTGACTATCTCCACTGTAATGCTAGTTAATTTATACTGGGTGGTGTGTATTAAAATATTCATTAATATACAGCTCTTAAAAGCTTTAAGGGGACGAAGGGGGGCACTGAATCCGAAGCTCTGCTTTTTTCCTAGAAAATTCATAAAAGACCGTGAAACGCAGTAAATATATATCCTTTCATTTATCCATCAACAGAAAATAGACACACAGCCTGTGAGAATACAATATTCATTTTGCTGCAGAAGAACAGACATTGCATAACAATGAGATTTGCTAATGAAATCAACCATCAACCTGGAATACATATGTATTAAACCAAGACCTCAGTGTCATTTTCTTTTTGCATCGTTTGTTCTTTCTTCGATTACCCTCCACCCCCTACCCCTTTCAGTATTTTGTCCTCCTTTCAGTTTTCAGAGCTTCAAATACAGCACTATTGCACACCACCATGTAAATATTATAAATGCAGTGCTTTTTAATTTAACATTCCCACCTCCCTTGCTAAATGTAGATGCTAACTGCACAGGTTCTATCAGCATTGTTAATGTACCCTTGAAGGAAAATCAATGGGTACTAAGGAGACAAAGGAGGTTTATTTCTCTGGGAAACTGTTGGGAGTACTTCTTATCAAAACTGTTAGCCATTTAGATTGCGTAGGTGCATATGGCCACTGACTAATATATAAGCCCATGTAGAAAGTTTAAGAACTAAAAGAACATGAATTAATACCAGTTTAATTCAGTCCTCTTTGTCCCCTAATAACTATAGATGACTGCACTGAAGAAGTATAATGTGCAATTGCAATTGCCTTTTAATTTATTGAAACACAAGGAGTATTGGATGTTATTAAAATAACCTTAAATACCCATAAGATATTGCAACTTGTCTCCTGGTTACACAAACAGATGTGCATGTAAAAAAAATGAAATAGAATTTCAAATGCTATTATTAAATTATTTGCTTAAATTGTCAGCAAACAATGACGTTCCTTTGCACATGTTAAAAAAAAAAACCCACTGACTTTTTGAGAAGAAATGGTTCAGTTGAAATATGCAACAATGTAGGTTTTAGCTTTCTAAAATATATTGTTAGAGTGCATAAACTGGGTTTAATTAACAACTAAGAAAATGATCAGTACATCCTTCTGGTAGTGTAATTAATCCTAATTCATGGCACCTATAATTTCTGAGATAGCTGCATTGCTACTAACTAAGGGAATAACTCATCAACCACTGCTACCACAGAACCCTAATTCAAACTGACACAGCTTATGTTGGAGTCTGCACAAACTACACTGAAATTAATGGAGAAGCATTGATTGGTAAACTGCATTTGGCCACTATACGGTCTCTGTGTTGGCTGCCTTTTCACTGGTCCTAATTCATACCTCCAGTTACTTCCTAATTAAAACACACGCAAACACCATTATAACAATGTATGTGTATATGGGCTTGCTCACACGATGTAATTCTTCCTGTCTAGTATAATCAATTAAGTTTAAAGTTTGTTTGTTTTTTAAAAAAGCATAGTTTGATGTGTCTATGGTGCTATGCCTAGGGTCTATGGTGCTATGTCTGGGGTGCAGAAATTGCATCCTGACTGTCTTAAGCAGTTTTGTGTTGGTGTAGCAACATTTAGGAATAAATTAAAAGCATGATCATCCCTAAATTAAGATTTCATGTGTATATCTATAAAAGAAGCTGTCCTGGTAAACTTGAGATTGAATATTTTCTGGAGAAATAAAAATACAAGGTTTGCTAAACTTGCACGATCATGATGCCACGATAGCGCACATGGATCCTGCTATCACATGATGTTGTAGCCCTCCCGTGCTTACTGTGTGCTCCAGCCACAAATAAGGCATCATTTTCCATTGACAGGACAAGCCGTCAATAGCTCTCAATATCACTATTTTTGCGGTATTGAAGAGCATGTGAAAACACGTCCCTCTGTAATCACAAGATTACAGTGTGAATGGGTGGTCCTCTTTCCCCTCTCTCCATTCCTGGCAAGAAAACCTCCAGGTGAGAACATGAAAACTATCCACAGGATGCTTTTTGTATGAACTGTCCCATTTTGTTTGCATGTTTTTAGGTGTGTTTAAGTGTTTATGTGTTTACTTTGTTAATAAAGTTTTTTTGGTGTTTAAAAGCATGCTTGCAACTTCTCGGGAGAGCCGCTGAAATCTTGCCCATGCTGCATCATGGAAGTAAACTCCCATTCTTAAAATGCTAATGGTCATCATGCCATAATTCTGTGGCATTTGAATCTCATGATTACAGCAACGTATGATAATAAGTGTAATAATGCCACTATGTTTCCACTTTCCTCGTTTGTGGAATTACATTATTAGCCACTAGTCTGATAAAGTCCTTCCTGAGGGAGGATTCCGATGGTCATTCTTTGCTCATCACTTAGGGATTGCAGTCAATTCACATGGAAGTGGTTTGCTAGGAACGTCTAAATTGTGTTTTTGGGGAATGGGCATGCACAAAACTCTTCCATTGCAATAAAAGCTAATGTGAACGAAGAACATCATCATTTCCTTTCATACAGTCATGCTTTATACATACCATGTACACAGATGTCAATCTTGCATTCTGTACAGGTCTAACTGACATCACCACAGGCTTGGAAGTTCAAAGATCTTTATTATCGGATCCATTTCTGACACATTTTTACTTTCTCTTCACTCTCAAGATTGAAGTTCTGTGACAAGTGTCTGCTAAGAAGCTTCCATATATCTCTCATAATGGAAAGGCCTAATGCTAATTCAAGTGTAAGATATTTTGAGGAGAAACACCAAAGATTTAAACTAACCTGGGTCATAATTTGCAAACATTTTGAGAATTATGTTTTCTCCCCCCTAGAAATCAGTCCATAATACAATTACAAAGGAATTGAACACAGGAAAGGGAACATATAGTTAAACTGAGAGTACAGTCCCTCTGTAAAGCAAAGACTAGACTACAACCACAAGGGTTTGAGAGAGAACAGATTTTAATGCTACAACCTTGACCCTGGGAAGCACAGGGTCACTTTCCTTGCTGATGAACTGTGATTGCTTTCTATAATTCTAACAATTGTCAAGATGGATAAAGAGTAGCCCAGGCAGGTTATAGTTGTGAAATGTTTGCTATTTTAATTTTAACAATTATTTATTACTCTGTAGTACAGGTCAATGAGCCAACTGAACATTTTTAACATGATGTGATATGCTTTTAGGCCCACTGGCATCAATACTTCCACTACAGCTTAAAACAGATGACCTTAGAACATACAAAGGGTCATATAAATTTAAGAGACTGCCTCCCTGAAGATTCAAAATTAGTACATTAGAGAATGCTTTAAAATTTTTATGATTCAGATTTACAAAAATATTGTAGGAATTACTCACAGGATACAATTTTTTATACTGCCAAATAATGAATTATGAATTATAGTTCAGTGCTATGAAGTCAACTCAACATTATTTACAACTACTAGGAGTAGGAAACATTGGAACAGATGCTTTGCAAAGGGTAGCTCTTTAAATAAATGTCTTTCTAAATTGGTTAACAATCCACTTCAGAAAATCCTTGTCTTTACTAAACCAAATTAGAGCATTTTGCAAACAATCTAAGACAATCTAAGACCTCAACTCACATAGTAGTATTCTTAGTAGTCTAGATGGGCAATTTACCCTGTCTTGCCCCCATCTTAGAGCCCTGCAGTCCAAAAGACGCAGGATTTTTGCCCTGTTTTGCCTCCAGGAAGTCCTAACAACCCCTGGGGCAAAGGTGGGGTCAAGATGGGGGGAAGAGAGGGTTTAACACTATGTTAAAAAAAAAAACTGATAAATTTGTTTCAACTGGCAAAAAATGGATAGGTCCCCACGTAACTTGAGCCCATTCCAGCACGCCAGCCCATCACTGCAGCTGCCGTCTGCCTCACTCTTCCATAGCCAGGAAGGAGCCTGGCAGCATGTGACCAAGGCTGATCACATACAGGGGCCTTGGTCAGATGCTTCAGGCCAGCTTCCTGGCTATGGAGAGTGTGGCACAAATGGCAGCAGCTGCAGAGACCAGCAGGCGTAGCGGTTTGGATTCCATCCCATTCCATACAGGGAACCAGGGAGCAATGGGTCAGATCCAAGGGCAGAATATGCCAGCTGGGAGCCATGTAAATGAGCCCTACATTTCTATTTTTGAGATGAAGAAAGCACAAGGTTAGCCCAACACATTTTGCTGTCACAGCTACAAAACCAACAAAGGACTTTATCAGACGGGCTTAATGAAATGGAACAGAAATGCCACAGAATCGCTAAAGAGGTTTTTTTTTCAGACGACGTCCTCCTCACCCGTTCTGACCCCGTGTGCTTTCTGTTTTGTTTTATTCACGGGGAAAAATCGTCAATAGATCTCCCATTCTGTTTCTGTAACAGAATCACGGGTGTGTGAACTGGTTTGCCATTTCGCTGGCGCGATGTTAAAACACTTCCGGATACGATCGTGACATCCAGGTGAGTGACAACCTTTTCTGTACCTTCCCCATGTTGCTTTTAAAGCTTTAAAAGTGTTTTGGTGCTTTTTTAAATTTTTAGAAGTCTGCCTGTATTTTTATTTTTAAATTTTCCCCGGGCTGCCTGCCTCTGTAAGGTCCTGGAAGGTAAGTAGAGAATACTTCTGGTGGCAATCTGGACATCCAGGTAAGTGATAGACTTTTTTGTACCCTTCCCTGTTTATTTGTTTCTTTTAAAGGCTGTTTAGGTGATTGCTTTAATTTTTTGATATCTGTGGGTTTTTTTTTTTAATTTTTAAATTCCCTGCATGATGTAGGGCTCCCTGTAAGGTCCTGGGAGGTCCCTGCAAAGCACTTCCTACTTCGATTGGGACAAAGAGGTAAGTGACAGCCTTTTTTGTTTCCTCTCCAGGTTACTTGGGTTTTTTTTAAGGGTGTTTAGGTGCTTGGTGCACTTCTTTGAGGTTTGGGAGATTTTTTATTTTTAAATTCCCCACGTGATTTGGTCTCCAGGAAAGGGAGGAGGCTCTGTGAGAGATCCATTCACTTCCTGGACAGCCGGAGGAGCGGGAAGCAGTTTCTGTCCCAGGATTAAGGTAAATGTGTGAACATTTGTTTTATTCAGTTACAGGGACGGGAGGAGGGTCTGTGGGTAATGGAACAGGAACGGGTTTTAAGGGCCCTTCTGATAAAGTCCATAGTGTGGATTTGGGGACACTTCAGGAAAAAAGTCCCAGCTCACCTCTGAGACTAACACCACCACCACCACAACAACAGAAATATAACTATGAATTTGCCTTTGCATGACACTGAACATAATCTACCCAGGAAAGCAGCCTCTTCAGTATATATTAAATCATTCTTTTATGAAATAAGACTAGGTCTGATAAGACAATTACCAGAAATGTATAGCTCTACTAGAATGTTATAGAGTTTTAAACATTTTCAGTATTCACCTTCTATTCTGAATTTGGATTAGGGGTGTAAATATCTGCTTATTTTGTTCTTACATGAAAGAAGGAAACAAATTTAAGGTTTCTCCTTGCTGGGAAAGATTACAAAAGTTCTTTGTGCATTTTTCAATGATCTTCCTAATTTCAGGCCATTTTTGCAGAAAATTAACTTGGAAATAAAATTGTAATTTGCACAAAATACAATGATTTTGTGCAAGAAATTATATTGTGTACAAATAAACCATATTTTTGCACAACCATATTTTTGCATCTTTTGTGTCAAATACAATGTTTCCGATTAGAAACAAAAGTTTTGCAAAAAAATTACCAAAGTGAGAAAAATAATAACAAATATATATATTAAAAAATCAAAATGTGTTGAAACATATCAAGATGCCCTTTATAATTGAAGACAAGACAATCTGAAAATATCCTTTCCATTCCCAGTGTGGACTCACATCAAAAAGTATGAAACAGCCTTTCTTTTCTTCAAACCTAGTTGGCCTCAGCATGCAAAGAGAATCTTTTCCTCTCTCCCTTAAAGCAGGCTGTTCAAAAAGCATAACGCAAAGATTTGTCAGCCAGAAGTTTATCAGCAAACCTGGTTTATTTTCACATTACCCTGGAGCGTTTCCAATCTCAAATTGATGAAATAACCTATATTGACATTGAAATCATCTCTAGAATAATATAATTCATCTATTATGGTGAAACATAGTTTAACAAATAATTACTAAAAAGTTCTGAAGATACTGTTCCACATTTTCAAGCATCCCGGTCAGTCACAGGAATATATTTATTTACTATTTGTGTTCCTAAATATCTTATTTTTAACTTTCTCCTCTCAGCATTCAAAAGCAATGGTAGCTTTAGGGCCTAGTATAATCTCTTTAGATTTTTGTTCCTTTTAATTTTAATCATGAAGATACAAAGCTTTTTTTTTTTTTTTAACTAGTTTCCCCCTCATTCAGACTTGAAAGTGACTGTTTTAACGTTTAGGTACTAAAGCAGCCTTATGTTCCTTTTTTTAATGAAACAACTCAATTTTTCCTGAATTATGATGACTACTATTTATCTACTTTTAAGGAATAAAAGCTGAGGACAATTTATTAAAGCAAGAGCGTAACTCCTGAACACTGGAAGGTCACAGCCTGTGAGTTGAGCTGCTAGCAAAAACATCTCTGATGTTCCAGAGCTGCCATTTTTCTTCCTTGACAAAGACTCCATCTGCCACAGCACCATTTACAGCCTCAGAGTCAGAATATCAATGATTTCCAACCATTCTGCAAGTCTGCTTTCACCTTGACATCACCTCTGTAATACATCTAAAACAGATGATACATACATCCCTCTGCAAGTTCCACGCCCATGCTTTATGCAGCTGATAGGCATTTTAAACCAGTTTCTGATGAACCATTTTATATTCCTGCCAAAGTGGAAAAGATGGAGTTTAAAACTAGGACATTTTGTACTTTTAATGCTTTGCCTACATGCCTTAAATGAATTACAAGTCAGTTCCTTTCAAACTGTGGGGACAGAAATTAGAGTCTATTTACATATTTAAGGGGATATTTGTAGAAGATTTGGAAAAATACATGTTCCAATTCAGCACATTTGATCTTTGCATGTCTTATGATACTGTGAGCTGACTGAACTTCAGTAGTCTGCCAGCAAACTGGTAAAAGGAACAACTCTGGTATCATAGTCCACACAGAAGAGAGGGACAGAGACAAAATCATGAACAGGTCTCAGATAAAGCTTTCTTTTCCCCTTTCCCTTTCTCCCCTCAAATGGTGAACTGGGAGCCGATGTGCCCTTGCATTATAGACTTTTTCTCTAAATTTAGCCTTTTTCATTGACATCCTATCAGCGGTCTAAAAACTCCTGAATATAGTGAAAAGAATATTCATTCTATCTTCATTCCTGAAGACAGTGAAAAGTGAACAAAAAGTGGCATATGATGTAATATATGAAGAATTTGTTTGATGCCAAAAAGGGACACCTGATGATAAGTGGCACTCAACAAATTTTTGGTACAGGTTCTATTATAAAATTATGCCATGCCATAATATTCAAAAGAGTACAGCCAGGCCACCATTGCTAAAGGGTTTCGCAACCCCTGCCATCTCTCTGATCTTCTTTTATTCATACCTTGTTTACATGTTTACATGCATGTGCAGAGATACTCTCTCTCTCTCTCTCTCTCTCACACACACACACACACACACACAGGGGGGCAGGGAGATTTTGATAGTTTTTAAATGCTAAACCTAAGTTTGTTCCTAGGTTTCAGGACATGTGTGCCCAATTTCAATCTGTAATTTAAAAAAATATTAAATAGTAACTAATAGGAAGGAAGTACTGTAGTAATGTCTCTCCATAACACTGAGAATTAAAGATGAAATATTGTAGTTGCATCAGTTCTTGACTGAGAAAGAAACCACAGTTTTTATCCCCCCCCCCATTAGGGTTTTAAGCTAAAGCTAAGAGAGACAAAATACCTATTTTTAAAAACCCAAGGTTTTCAAGTCAAACATAGAATCATAGAATCATAGAGTTGGAAGAGACCACAAGGGCCATCCAGTCCAACCCCCTGTGCCATACAGGAATACATAATCAAATCATTTCTGACAGACAGCCATCCAGCCTCTGTCTAAAAACTTCTAAACAAAGACACACCACCACACTATGAGGCAGTTTACAGTAGTCCCTCCACATTTGCGGGGGTTAGGGCCATGAGACCCCCGCAAATGTGAAAAATCCGCAAATAAAAACTAGGTCACACTACCGCCCTACCACCCCTCCAGGAGCAGTGATGGGGCTTGCCAAGTCTCATTGCTGCTTCCTCCCACCCTCTCCTGCCCCCCCAGGAGCAGCGACGGGGCTTGCCAAGTCTCATCGTTGCTTCCTCCCACCCTCTCCCGCCCCCCCCAGGAGCAGTGACAGGGCTAGCTGATCCTTACTGCTGCTTCCTCTCACCCACTCCCGTTTGGGGGGGCACTCCCAAAACTGCAAATAGTCAAAACCATGAATCTTAAAGCTGCAAATGTGGAGTGGCAACTGTATTCCACTTCCAAACAGCTCTTACTGTCAGGAAGTTCTTCCTAATGTTTAGGTAGAATATCTTTTCCTGTAGTTTGAACCCACTGCTCTGTGTCCTAGGGGTCATTTACACGGGCAAATATTCCTCTAAATATACCGCTAAGATAGCTCATAGTTCACATGGATCGCAGCACAGCATCGCCTCATTTAGAAGGGGGGAAGGTAAAACACCCAAATATAGCGTGGCAAGGGATGTTGCTACTTTTGCAGGTATATTTGCAATGTAGCGCTTTATTGGCAGTGTAAACTACCATTCTGTTAAGGGTTGCAGCAGAACTGCATTGTGATTGGTTGCTCTGATGCAAGGGGCGGGCTTAAAAGAGGGGGACTGAGTTCAGTAGTGTTCAGGAAACTTTGAAAAATTCTCTCTGCTATTTTGCAAATCTGCCAAGAAAAAGGATTCCCAAGACCTTTCAGTCATAAATTTCTCATCTGTCAGCTCTGCTTGGGGGAGGGAGAGAGAGCGAGAGAGAGAGGGGGGGGACTGAAGGAGGGAGAGTCAAAAATCCTCTGCTATTTTGCAAGTCTGTGAACCCTGACTAAACAAATCGTGCTGAAAAAACTTGTGATAGGTTCACCTTTGGATCGTCGGCATGGCAGCAAAGTCTTTCAGCAGAGAGTGACTGAGCAGTGACTGAGTTCATTTACAAATGAACGGGCAGTGATTGAGTTCATTTACAGGCAGATTTAGAGAGAGACAGAGAAAGAGCCACTTCTTTGATCTTCCCCCCTGCTATTTTGGCAGTCTGTGAGTTTTTCTTTAGCTCGAAAATGCAGGGCTTCAAAGGAAGGTCTATGCCCTTCCCCATAAAGCCTGCCTCTGCTTGGGAGGCCACGCCCCCCACACTTTTTCAAGTCTTAATGAAAAAGTGGCATAATTAGGAAAAAAAACCTGACTGGCACAGCTGCAGAAAAGAATTAAAGTGCAAGTTGCCGCAATAAATCTACCATGTAAACCAGCCCCTAGTCTCTGGAGCAGCAGAAAACAAGCTTGCTCCATCCTCAGTATGACATCCCTTCAAATATTTAATGTTAACTTGCTGCAAAAGATATAATTCTGCCTCCAAAAACAATCTACTGAGTTTAATGCTATTGTTAGTTTAATTCTGGTTTTAATTTTTATATGGTAAGAATTTTAATGCTGCAAAAGCTTTGTATGATATAATATGAATTTTAAAGCAGCATTTAAAATCAGTTTTAACCTGGACTGGGAAAAAGACAGGATATAAGTAAATATAATAGCAAAAATAATGCCAGTGGGAATAAACTGTGGTACACAAATTCTAGTTCTGTACCAGTTCGGACCTCAGGATGGAAATCATATATGTATGTTCTTAATTCCATTTCTTGGAAGGCATTTTCTATAGAAACTTTAGGGCCCATTCCTAGGTCTCAGGTTTTGGCCTAGAAACCTCAGGTCCTGCAATGATCCTGAACTGGCAAGCAAATCCAAATTGCAGTTGGGCCAAATGTTACACGATCAAACCGTCTGATGCCTGTGATCAATCTGGGTACTGCATTCTGCACTAGCTGTATTTTCAGAACAGTCTTCAAATTGTGTGCCCTGAAGTAACTAGCTAGCATAGACAATGGTAAGGAATGATGGGAGTTGCAGCCCAACAATGTCTGGAGAGCCACATAATTCTCCCCACTGCTTCAGACAGTAAACCTGTGGGTAGGGCCTGTGTTATTTTTAATTTAATTTAGCAATTTGGGGGTTAATGCCCACCACTTTTTGTGATCATATTTAACATCCTCAATAAACCAGTGGTGTATCATCATTATTTTCAATGATTAGGGACTGCAGTGCTGTTAGCCTTCCTGGCAGATATATTATTTCTCTACGCCTTAAAAAAAAAAATACACCAGTAGAATAACATACCAGAATTCTCATCTTTTATCTTCACAAGCAAGAGGCTGCAATGCTAAAGAGTTTTAGCAGAAGTAAGCAAATGTTATGGGACTTACTTCTAAATAGACATCTGTAGAGAGTTGGGCTTCTGCTATGAGGCAGATGGGTTTTAGAGTCCTTGTTAGCATCTTGGCCAAAGGTTAACTATGTCCAGTGACATGAAAGGGTTTATTTCTATTAATGACTTTGTTGTATACTTCTTGCATTCACTTTTCAGTTTGAGGCTGGGAAAAGATATATAGGGCATTATCAGACGCAGTAAAATTGTGGGATTATAATGTCAGGATAGCACGATTGGTCCCGCTTTCGCACAAGATTGTCATCTTCTCATTATTACTCTGTGCTCCGGGCCGCAAAAAAAGACATTCTTTCTCATTCATGGGACAAGCCATCAATAGATCAATTGTGCTCTTTTCACGCTATTGACTGCATACGAAAACATGCGAGATTACAGCATGAATGGGTGGTCCTTAGCGAGAAAACTTCCAGGTGAGAACGTGAAAACAAAGCACAGGACACTCTTTTTATAAACTGTACCCTTTGGTTTGCATGTTTTTAAGTTTTTAGGTTTTTAGGTTCAGTGCTTATGTGTTCATTTACTTTGTTAATTAAGGTTTTTTTAAAGAGTTTTACGCATGCTCACGTCTTCTCACAAGAACCGACAAAATCTCGTCCATGCCAAATTGTGGAAGTAAACTCCCATTCTTGAAGCGCTAGTGGTCATCATCTGATAATTCCATGGCATTTCTTTTGCATGATTACAGCTACATGTGATAATAAGTGTTATAATGCCACGATGTTCCCATTGTCTTCATTCACAAAATTACAGCATTTTTAGATGCTAGTCTGATAATGTCCAAAGTCTGGGAATAGACTAGGGAAGTGAATTTTCTTCTGTTGCTAACCTGCTTGTACAGTTCTCGTAGCCAGTTGGGGGAGATGGGTCATGCTCGTACAGTTTGATTTTCTTTGTTTGCTTCCACATTATATAACCCTCAGGCGCCCATGTTCCATGGGCCTTGTCTTGGGGATGCAGCCCAGCCCATTGGTTCCCCATATATTCAGTGATGGGGAATTTGATCACCAGCCAAGGGATAGTTTGTTTATAATTAGTTTGGGGGACCAATTCTACCATTGGCTGTGAAGGGGTGCTGAACCTTAACAATGAACGGACTGGAATTCTTGTCTGCTGTGTACCATCTGCTGCACCATTTACCAAGAATAAAGCTTATGCTATAGAAGTAACGTTTGTCAGTATCGGGCACAGAAATTACTCTTGGAGAGGCCTGGGTCTACACCCCGTTCAGGAACAAGACAGCATGTACAGGTTTCTACTGTTAGAGAGTTTTATTTTAGCGAATTCAAGTTCTAAAACTCATGTTTGCTGAGGTGACATAAACATGGGGGTAGACTCTGGATATAAGTGAAATCTTTCTTTAGGAATAACTTTCAGTGTAGAGAACTCTGCAAATAGGAAAACAAGAATTTATTTCTTTAAAAACTGAAATCTACTTTATTTGTTTAAAAAATAACCAGAAGGGGCACCCCAGTTGCATCCTGCATAAATTAACTCTTAGAACTTTCTTTTCCCCTATTTATATACCTACTCAATATATTTATCTGTTTATTGTTTGTATATATTGTTATTCTGTGTTTTTAATACGTGTCGATAACTCAATAAAAATTAAAATTAAATATATATATGTGTGTGTGTGTGTGTGTGTGTGTGTATATACACACACACACACACACACACACACATATACATCTGTTAAACCAGAAAAACTTTGTTTTAAACTACAATTGCCTGAGACAGCTTTGGCACTTCCTAAGCAACAGCAATGAACAGGGATTCTCAAGGTCCCCCCCACAAAAAAAAACACATATTACTGCTATTTTACTAATAAAACCAGCTGGTCTTAGTCATAAAATGATACTACAGAAAATTAAGTTTACATGTGAATCCTTCCAATTGCCATCTGTACAGTAAAGCTTAATAAACTACTTATTCCTCCGAACAGATGCTAATCATTAGCTAACAATAAGCAATCAAAATCTGTCTTTAACCCTTTCAGGGAAATGGACACTTGTAGGGCAAACTTACCAATGCCTACCCAGTAGTAAGCACAACTCACTTCCATGAGTCCTAATACTAGGTAAGTTGTTAGAGAGGTCTGCCTAAGGGCTTGTCTATATGTGACAAAAAAAATGTGGTTTGAACTGCAATAACACCAATTCGCAGCAGCTTTCATTTGTCTCCACATTTTTTTTCAAGACAGCAGACATGCAAAGCCATACATGTTTGTTGTTCAAACGAGAATGCCTGTGAATCAAGATGGCAGGCACAAGTTAATTACTTGTGTTTTTATTGCCACCAGTTGCTGCCACGAAACAGTATTTAAAAAAACAAACAAATCCAAGGTGCAGAAGTGCAAAATTCCACTTAAATAAACAGGACCCCCCAAAAAAGGCTGTTTCATCACCTCAACACATAATCGTTACGGCAAAAATCCAACATGGTGGTTCCAGGCGCTTGCTTTGCCAGCAAGCTCCACCCCTACACACATCCAGCCAATCAGCTTTCCACTTCCGCTCGTATTAGTAAAGCACAGCAAAGTGAATCAGTTATGCCAATGAACAGGAATGTGTATTCCCTTGAGAGGTTTTTTTTTTTTTTAAAGTTGGGGAAAGCTGCAAAGGCTTTCCCCGTGCAGTATTTGGTGTTTTCTGCCTGCCTCCTTCCGAATACGGCAAAATGATACAGGATCCCATTTGGACAAAATGTACAGTATTCTCCTCTAATTCTATGAAGTGTATTTTCACTGTAAATCTAGACAAGCCCTAAATCTAGTTATTAACATTTGCATCAATCAGTCTGGGGATAATTACTCTCACAGAAGTAGAATTTTTCCCAATCATTAATTTAAAATAGTGTGCCTACTTCCCAGGAATATAGCAATCTTACAACAAATAGCATATTTACCTTCTGCCATTTTAATAGATATTTACACCACAGTTCTAAACAAATTTACATGGAAGTTGATGTACTTCCAAATACATATTACCAAATAGTTTTTTTTAAGTGTTTGTACTTGATTTTATTCATATAGGGAACTGACACCACATTCTTCATATTTCTGAAGATCAGAGTGAGTGCTGTTGCTTATATAGCCAGATAGGCACTACCCCCATATAAGAGAGAGGTGTTATCCTGTTGAAGAAAACACCAAGTCTTTTATATTTTGCAACTAGAAAACTCCAAAACAGCCAAGTGAAGAGTAATCATGCTCAGAGATGATGGAATGTTTACTGATTGGGTCAGAAAAAAGGTGGAAGAGAAAATGGAAGAGAATATCATGAAGGATGGCATGGCTGACTGAACCCTGAACACAAGCCTGAAGCATTTTGTCTCAGGTCCTGGTCATACAATACAGTAACTACAATTTAATAATGACATAAGCATGGCCTAAATCTTATAGTTCATTCCAACTAAGAGTAGATCTGTTAAATCAATGGAACTTACAGAAGTACCGTATTGAACTATCACATTCCCATAGTTTCTATGGGTCTGCTCTTTTAGCTGTTATGTACTTTCCAGTAAACCCCGACTTACGGTGACACTATCATAGTGTTTTCTTGCCAAGCTTTATTCAGAGGAGGTTTGCCTTTGC
The DNA here is from genome assembly GCA_030847615.1 of Gambelia wislizenii. Lineage (NCBI taxonomy): Eukaryota > Metazoa > Chordata > Lepidosauria > Squamata > Crotaphytidae > Gambelia > Gambelia wislizenii. The sequence goes on along the minus strand of JAUMIR010000001.1, from coordinate 291,729,403 downwards.
CTTCCTCTGAGGCTGAGAACATGTGACTTGCTCAAGGTCACCCAGTGAGTTTCTGTGGCGAACCAGAGATTCAAAACCTGGTCTACCAGAGTCCTGGTCCAAAGCTTGAACCACTACACCACGCTTGCTCTTACTGTAGTTTGCTCTCATTGGCACTAATAAATACTGTAGATATATGCTTATATGAAAACTATTTGGTGAAATTTTAATTTTCTAGTCACTGTGCCAATGTGTCTCAAAAATATTTTTCTTGTCACCTTTCTTATATTTTCACATACACAGATAATGGGGGAGGCGCAGTATTATAGCCTAAGTAAATGCTTCTCATATATGATCAGGGGGGCTTGCAATTATTTTTTCCTACATGCCAAGGACCAGCACTATATTTGTGTCCAATGGATACAATTGTTTATTTGTTTCCTGGAAGATTTCCAGGGACCACCACTTTGAGTAGCACTGCCCCAAATCCAATGGCTTGTCCCCACTAGAATAAATCAATCGAATCAAAAGCATTTAGGGAAGGGTTGCCTTGCCATTCAGAGAGTGATTTAGTGGCTCTCCTTTTGTAGATACAAGCAATGGGATTTAGGCCACTGTTTTGTTATCACCCTTTGTTGGAGGGAAACTTGTTTGCACAAAGAATCTTTTCGGAAGTGATGCTGAAAGATTTCTCAATCACTACCCACCAACTTTTTGATGTACAGATCGAAACAGAGCAGAGGATTTAGCATTCCAATGAATATACTATGCAAAAATACTGTAGTTTCATTCTCCATTGCCAATTTTCTCCTTCAACCTAATCTGTATTCCTCAGTCACACAATGCAGATTTTACTTAATCTTTACTGCTGGTTTGTCAGCAAATGAGTCTCTGAATTAAAAACACCAAGCAATTCCATATTCATTTGCAGTACTTCAGCCTTAATATTTGTCTCTTTATAATCTACATGTATGTTTTGCAAAACTACTTCCTTCTAAAAAAAATTATCTTGAGATGTGTAATTACTTCTTGCCTTCCATCTTAAACAGTTTTACTTATTGCAAACACTTAAAACTGTGTGTTGAGATCTCATTCTTTTAGGTTTCTCAGTTATAATTATTGTTATTATATAGGAGCAAAGGTTTAATTAAATCTGCAGGTGCTGCACACATACAAAGTGGTGAATTTTTCATTTTTCTTTATGAACTGTCTCTAGGGGAAAAAAAATCTAACTGTGTTTCCATAATATTTCATGATATTAAAACAAAATTTGTGGCTTCATGCTGAGTCTGAGAATTCACAATAACCAAAATAATATGAATCATCTGACTTAAGTGAGGGAAGAAAAGCCATAATTTGGGGTATTTACATGAGTAGACTCCCTACTGACTAATGATAAAAATTCAGAAATGGCTTGCATCAGTCAAGATTGCCTGCAAATAATTACAATTTAAGGCTGAAAGATATTTTAGCAACCACACCCTACCTTTCAAGGTATCAAAGAGGCGTTACTTGAGAGAGGGAAGGAGAGAGAGATCTACACAAGTGACAAACTGGTATGTCTACATTTCCAGCCCTGCAAGGTAGGACAAGCTGAAAGACACCCTTCATCTACTGCTCAAGGGTAATGCTGCCACCGTTCATGGTTTTATTGAATTGTGTTTTTAAATATTATAGAGATATTTAAAATAAAAAAGAGCCTTATTAGTAGATAGTATGTATACCATACCTTTCAGTATTTCACAGATGAAAACTTGGACACATGTAGCCAAGCAGCATCAGATTGTGGTTTAATGACAAATGTTATTAATTAAGAACACACAAACTAGGAAGGCTGCAGCAGTTTGCTTTTGCTTGCATCTAATGGAAAGGGTCAGATTCTGCCTTGCCCTCTACTGTCCCTCCCCCCACAGAGTTAGTTTAGTGAAAACTATTTCAACACTTTGAATTCAGTTTGCAGCAGCTAAAGTAAGCTTAAGACAAAGGAGAAAAGTGGGAGTAGAAGAAAGAAACCAGGACATTTGGAAAAAAGCAAAAACAATGGGATGACAGAGGATTAATCAGGTCTGTCTCTGACAAATCGGGACAGTTAGGCAGTATAGCATGCACGTAATGCATTATAATGGGAGGCGTGACTATGATTTTATCAAGTAATTTCTTCATACAGTCCAAGAAGTTGCAGTGAGCAGAATGGATTTATCAGAGCAGATGAGATGATAGAGGAACAGTGGAAAGGACAGAACAGGCCCTTGGTATCCTATGAACTGCTAACAAATGGATGACCAAAAGGGGTAGATTGAAACCACCCACGATCTGGCAGTCAGAGTACCAATTAAACACAATAATTCCTCTCAATTGTTCATGTTCCCCACATGGTTCAGATTGCATAAGAGAGTGGGAACAAGCTGAACATGAGTCAGCAGTGTGATGCGGCAGCTAAAAAAGCCAATGCGATTCTAGGCTGCATCAATAGGAGTACTGTACAGTGTCTAGATCGAGGGAGGTACAAGTGCCACTCTATTCCGCTTTGATCAGACCTCACCTTGAATATTTTGTCCAGTTCTGGGCACCACAATTCAAGAAGGAGATTGACAAGTTGGAAGGAGGGCAACCAAAATGGTGGGCGGTCTGGAAGCCATGTCCTATGAGGAGCGGCTTATGGATCTGGGTATGTTTAGTATGGAGAAGAGGTGGCATGATAGCCATGTTTAAATATTTGAAGGGATGTCATACCGAGCATGGAGCAAGCTTGTTTTCTGCTGCTCCAGGGACTATGACACGCAGCAATAGAATCAAACTACAGGAAAAGAGATTCCACCTAAACATTAGGAAGAACTTCCTGACATGAAGATCTGTTCTGCAGTGGAATACACTGCCTCATAGTGTCGTAGAGTCTCCTTCTTTGGATGTTTTTAAACAGAGGCTGGATGGCCATCTGTCGGGAATGCTTTGATTATGCATTCCTGCATGGCTGGGGGTTGGACTGGATGGTCCTTGTGATCTCTTCGAACTCTATGATTCTATGATCCTAAGCCTGGTGCATGTCACCAAACACTGCATCCTTGTCAGCTGTACCCTTAACCCTCAATATGGCTGAACTTCTGTGCTCTGGTCATGTAGCTCCCTGCAAGATTTACAACCATGGAACAATAAGGGAGGAGTGGGAATATGCCACAAAAACACAATAAAGGGGCCAGGGCCAATGGGCTCATCTCTACTAGCGCTACTTTAACTTTAGTACTCCTACTCCCCATGCCTATTTCCCAAAACTGGGAATCAAGCAACTTACATTTTATTTTATTTTTTTTAATTTTTTTTTCAGAGGCAAAATGCTAAAGAGATTTTATTCAGTTTGCATGCTAACAGAAAGACATTAGGAGAAAGCAATGGACACTGCATCTCAGTCAAAGCATGACTGAGATGCAGTGTCCCCCTTCTCTATTTTTTAAAATCCAAATTGTTTAGTTGTTGTCCCAAATATAACAACTGATGTCTCTTTGTAGGAAAGGCTCATGAAAAATCCTATAAAATAAACAAAGGCAGTTTGTAGTCAGTTTAGATTAGGCAGCTAGCTTAAAAGATCATGAACTTTTTATAGGACAACAGTTGCATTATTTAAGAAACTTGACAACACATTACTACAAATATAGGATTTCAAGCAACTTACATTTTAAACAAGTAAAATACAGCTAAACCACACACAAAGGATCATCATTATAATACAATTAAAGCATTCACAATGTTAAAATAATTTAAAACATACAATTAAATATAATAAAAAGCAGTTAATACAGCACCCTCTTAATAGCCCTTTCCTTAAAAAAAAACAAACTTCTAAATGCCTATCAGAATGACAAAGCCATTCTGGGTTCCTTGAGAAGGAAATTCTGGAGCCTAGGGGAGACCACCAAGAAGGCCTTATCTCACATTCCTACCAGCTGTGCCTGTGGAGGTGGAGGGACTGAGAGAAAGGCCTGGGCAGCTTCATATGAGGAGATACAAGACTTTATCAGATCAGGCAAATACGGCATCATAAGGACGCCTAATGATTGTGAAAGCGCGTGCACACCAGACAAAGTTGCCCTTTCACGATCATGTATTGTAAAAAGCCCATTCCTTTTTATTGATGGCCCAAGCTGTCAATTGATCTCCCATGGTAATTTGTTGCCGGCATTGCTGGCATTTGGATCCTCATGCCATTGTGCTCATGTGAATGCTGCATCCATGGGTAAACACTTCCGGGTGAGATCGCAGCAGGCAGGTAGGGGGACACTCTTTTTATGACTCCCTCCCCCCGTGTACTTGGGACTTTAAAAGTGTGTTTTAGTGCTTTGCTATACTTTTTGTGTCTTTGTTTTTATTTTTGAATTTCCCACACTAGCATCTTCTCATGAGAATTGGTGAGATTTCAACCCAGGAAGTAAACGGAGCTCTGTTTGTGCTTCGTTATTGCCAGGGAAGCCTCACTGATGCTGCTCAAGGTAAGTGTGGTAGGGCGGGTTCTTTTGTCGACATAAAAAATGACAATTTGTGCCAGCAAAAGAACATTAAGGGGCGGGCGGTCTGATAAAGTCCACAGTCTGTGAGATAGGCAGGACCTAGGTCATAACCTGATAACAGACACTGACCTAAATCCAATTATTTAAACCCACTGAATGGAGTAGACCCACTTAATCCATTGAACTTACTACATAAGTATTAACATATTACATTTCTATTGATCAGTAGGTCTAACTCTAGTTGGGGGGGGGGTCAAACAGCTGGATTTAGCCCATTACATTTCATCTAGAACTAACATGAATAGACACTACTGAGAAATTGCTTCTGCTGGGCATGGGGGGAAGAGGCAGTTTTGACTTTGTCACTCCAGCCTGCTGTCTCGCAGCAATTGCGTTCTGGAAGCAAACGGGAATATACTAGTTTGAAAACAGTCACTATCACACTTCTCTGCACTTGCGCAATTGTGCTCCTTTGGCAATCCATGGTCCTTTGCTCATTCTTCCAAGTGGCGGCATTGCTAATCCTGCCTTCCTACTCCTGTATACCCTACCCAGTGCATGTGTGGCTTTTGATTTTTATTTTATTTTTTGGTAGTTGCACAATTACAGCAAAACAATAAAATTTTAAAAAATCAAATAAAAGAAATAAAAAATAAAAGGAAAACAGAGTAAAACCAACCTCAGCCTGCTTGGGAATAGTAAGAGGGAGAGTGAGGGGGAATAGTGAGGGGAACGGGGAGAAAAATAATGCCCACTCATCCCGCATGACTGCCAGAATACTGGAAGTACAGCAGAAGCGACCTATGACACCAGGGGCAATAATGGAAAAGCAACAATATTAGGAGCCGTTAACCAGTTTTCCCCATTAGTGAAAAGATGTGCCCCACCAGCAATTGAAATGCAAAGCAGGAACAGGAGAGACATAACATTGTGTGATAAGTACTGGCCAAAGATGCTATTATCTGGCTGTAATTGCAATTTACCAGCCTCATGTGATAAAGCACTTTGTCTCCAGTAGTCCCCTTTATCCCACCAGACTTTACAAGGTGGGAGGACTCTCCAGAACAGACTGTTTTCAAACAAGGGCTACAGGTAAAATCAGCAAAACATATATTTCCTCCTTTCTTCAGCAGACATCTCCACAAGATCAGAGTTCCTTTCGCAAAGAATCCAACCCAATTTTCTGTTCTTCTCAAGGTCAAGGAAATTTTACAGTGTCTGCTATCTAAAGTAAAACTTTAGCTCTTCTTTTCCAAGTACAGATATTCCATTCCTCATGTGTGGCCAATTCATTATTCCAGCCAGAGTTACCATCTTGCCTGGTTCCGCATTTCCTGTATTTGCTTCAATTGTACTCATAGCAGGTTAACTTACCATCTTCCTCCTGTTTTTGCGGTCACATCATGGGTGTTCTGCTGAACAACATATTCACTACAAAATTGTTCTTTTGACCTTTAAAATCACTTGTTCTTTCCTATTTAATAGATTTGTGCTCTCTCTATATGAACCCAACTGTTCACCTAAATCAGCAAATGCTGGATCCTTTTCCCATTTCTAAATATTTTTAAGGTTGCATGCTGTGGCTTTAAATAGTTGTGGAACATGCTGTCAGTACTAAGCATCCCCAACTAGTGGGCCTTTTCAATCTAGCCTTAAAAATTATTTCTTTTAGTCAGCATTTCTAAAATGATTGTTTTAGCAATTTTTTTCTGTGCTACCCGATCTAATTTTAACTTTACTGATTGTAAAGCACCCCTGGGATGCAGGCATGAAGGTCGCTACTGAAACATAAGATTGCAGAGTATCGTAAAATATTCAGCTTGCACTGAATAAGGGAAGCTGCATTTTATGCAGTGCAATGTTGCCTGAACAGGGCCTAAATACCCTTAAAGGCACCAGATTCTGTCTGATCCTGGACGCTGTGCAGGGTCAGCTCTGGTTAGTCCTTGAATGGGAGACTGCCAACGAATACCAGGTGCTCTAGGTTATATTCAGAAGTAACTGGCAAAGCTACCTCTGAGTATTCCTTGCCTAAGAAAACCCTATGACATTTATGGGACACTGTAAGTCGACAGGTGACTTGAAGGCACATACGCATACATGTTGCCTGAAACACAAGAAAAGCACAGCAACACCAGATAACTGCTTACCTTTATTTTTGACTACCAAAACAGAAAGCCAACTTATTTTCAAGCAGAAGGTTTATAAAATTCTTCCAAACTCTTTCTTGGTGTGACTGACTGTTTCTGAAAGAGCTCCCTGAAAGTGGCACCTACGCACCTAGCCTGCAAACAGACAAACTTTCTATTTTCCAAGTGCATGCCTGGCCCTGTGCAACAATGAGGGTTTGAACTTGTGCTTCTCAGAGGTTGCCATTCTCCATGCCACATGGCAAGCTCTTTTTGAAACTGAGAGGAACATTCACAGTGGTTTGTGAAATGACACAAGAGTGTGCATTAGTCAACCTATAAACTGAAGATAATGAGTAATAATCCTGGCTGAGGAAGAATCAAACATGGCTTCTGCAAAGAGACGTTTCACCTTGTCATTCAACAATTTAAGAATGCTGAGTGTATCTACCAATATTGTGTATTTGGTTTTCCAACATGTTTCTGACAATGGCCCTCACAGAAACTAGGAAAAGAGGCAAATCTACTATTGACCAGTAACAGATTAAAGAATGGTAAACAGAACAGAGGAATACATACAGTTTGCATTATGGAGGGAAATAAGTATAGTTTCCCCCCTATGGAAACGGGGCTGTTTATCATTGATGTATAATTTAAGATAAAGAAGGGAGGGCACAGTGAGGTATGCAAGACTGTAGATGACACCAAATTATTCAGTATGCAATCCAAACACTCTGAAAAGAGTTTCTAAAGGATCTCAATAAACCGACTGAATGGTCAACACAACAACAAATGAGGTTTCGTATGAGTAAATGATGCAGACTAGGGCAAAAAAACCCCTCAATTATCTTCAGAAGGTATGATACTAGAACATGAGGTAAGAACACAGTACTAAGGAAAAACAACTGACAATTATGGTAGTAGAACCATGTTTTTGCAATGTGGTAAGCCTGCCCTTAGGTTTACACCCCAATCCTAAACATAAAGTGATCAAATTAGATCCTACCATGAGCACTAGTGGGAACCAAGAAACCACATATATTGTATGTCATGTGGTCCAAATCAGAGCTCCCTAAATGCAAATGTAAAAGAACCAATATACTGTAGATTCATTAGGAGATACCTAGGAAGCTTGTTTCTGGCTTACAGCTATTATTTGCAATTAAGTCCTATTAATTTCAGTTCATTTTCCTTCTACACAGTGCAATTAGGATCATAAATTCAGGATCACAATTTTGTTTCTTGTTTTTTGACAAAAGCAATCAGACACTCAAATGCCTTACTGTCACCAATAGTTTTAAATATGACTTCTGAATAAGAATAAAAAAGTGTCTTGGTAATTTGTACCAATAGCTGAAGATTGATCATTGTGTGCAAAAAGTACAGCAAATGAGCCATGATAATGATAGTATCAAACAGCACCCAGGTTATAATTTCACTTATAAATGAGAGGCTAGCATTTTCACATGTGACAATAGTACAGGTATAACAATGGAATACATTCTACAAAACAGACATTGTTATTTCAGTCCACCCAGAGCTGGCCCAAGGCATTTTGCTGCTTGAGGTGGAGAGTACAATGATGTCCCTCTCCCATCCCAGATATAGGAGATGACCATAATGGTGGTTGAGTCTTACTTCAGTGCTGATGACAACACAGCATCCTCTACTGTACCTGAAAACAGCAGGTTTACCTAGGGAGTATAGTACTAGGCATATTAGGCAGACAGTGCCAAAGGCTTTCATGATACTGATCATTAGAGGTGCGGGAGTCCATTTTCAGGTCTAAGTCACCCTCACCCTCCATATCATATACAAGCAAAAGACCAAGGGCAAATTCTTACCTTTCTTACAGAAGCTCACTGCACATTTATGCATATTTTAACAACACGTGTCCTAGCTTGGGGGAGTATATAACCCCCTTCCTTTCTTCCACCCTACCATTTGCACACCAAATCATTCCCTCCTGGAGCTGCTCATCCTCCCTGTCATTAGGTGCTTGTTACATCTGTAAGCATGTAGCATCACGATAGCGCATATGTTACATATAGTACAACTCCCAAATCTGCAGGGAATATGTTTGTGTACTTACTATGGATATTGAAAACCATGGATAATAGTGAACCCTATTAAAATACAGTAGAATGACTTCCAGCCAAAGCACACCAGAGTCGCACTGGAGGACCTAGAAGATGTCTAGAGGGAACACCTCTGTAGGCATCTTCTAGGTACTCCAGCACAACTCTATGGTTAGCTTCTGGCAAAAGTGTACCATAGAGTCATGCTGGAGGAACTAGAAGATGCCTAGAGAGACCATATTTTTTCAGGTGCGGGTAAGTGAACTTGTGGATACAGGTTCTGCAGATTTGGGGGTCTATCTGTATGTGTCTAGTCAATGCATGTAGAGTGAAGAACAGGATTGTACCCACTAGCCCTTCCCCCACATACATTTGTTGGAATTTAAGAAACAGCCTATTTTGGGTTAAGACAATCACACAGACAGAACCTATGTACACCACACAAAACGGGCTCCTTCTCAAACTACGGTGAATGTATTTAGGGGACAGCTGAAGGGTTTGGGAGGCATGAGCAACTGAAAGTGAAAGCATTGCGGAAGCATGATGCCATCCAGCTCTTTTGGGCTCCAAACATCATCAGCTTTGGTCACATAGCTGTTTGTCAAAGATGCCTGGAGTTGTAGGCCAAAATAGCTGGAAGAAATCAGGTTAGGGTAGGCTGATATATACAGTAATCAATATATGCATACATATACACAGGGGCTGTCCAAGATATGCCACCCTAAACCCTAAATAGGCTCAGCACCTTGGATAGCTCTGTTAAAGTTCAGACCAAACCCCAGAAAGTCATCAGCTGGCACTATACAGAGAAACAAAGAGACAGAGAAATGTATAAGTGCCTGAGTATGACGGAAATGAACCAGACTTAAAACACTTAAGCCATACTTTTAAGCTGCACTCATTTCCCTGTTCTTAATTTTCTCTGGATTGTTCCCCATATTTTTCTGTTCTCTGATATGATTCACACTTCTCTGAAATTTATTATGTCAGTTACTGTGAAACTACTTACTGCGATCAATGTGGTCAGTTCTGTGGCATCACTGTTTTGCAAGCTGAAACAAAAGGAAGGTAATGTTCAGCTGAATTATTCACAAATGTTAAATATCATTATGTAAGCAAACACATCAAATATAATATTCAAGAATTTCCATACTAAATCAGAAAATATTCTGCCAGACAATGAACATGAAGCAACTAAATCATCCAGATCATATTTAAGCAACAACAACAACAAGGCTTTCACCTTCCTCTGTTCAAGTGCAGCATGACTCCACACAGGATTGCAATGTAACTATTCCTGTCACTGCCCTACCACCCATAGGCAAGGTACAGCACTGCTGTGCCAGTCATGCTGATCAATGCCAATCCATTCATTAGCAAACTCCCATTCCCAACCAGCACTCCTCCCTCCAGACAAATAGTGCAAAAACAGTGTACAACACTGCTCTTGTATGACTCCTTTTTTTTTTAATGAGGGAGAGTTTTCATACAAAGAGGAATATGTGAGAGGGACAGTGGGACCATGCCCCCACATATACGTTGGAAGAGCATTGTAAAAGGAATTCTGGTCTATGTATTTAGGATCCCACATCACTTAGAACCCTGTGTCATCAGAGTTTTAAATCATGGGGATACTGGGGGTGAGGATCTACATAAACATGCTTCTTGGGACCAGTGTACCCCATCCAACATGCTGATGATGGAGGATTTAGTTGAGACAGTGGAGTGGGGCCTGAAGGCACCTTCACTCTCTACCTTTCTAAGGGATAACACCAAAACAGGACTACTGGCAACTATAGCCTTCCAGATATTTTTGGCCCAGAATTCCCAACAGCCTGGCCAGCATATCCAACAGTAAAAAACAATAAAAGTTGCACCCTAAAAACATATGGACATGGAGGATCACAATTGCTCATTCCTCTTCTATACAATCAGGCATTCACAGAGAGGCCCCAACTCCTGGGCTTAGTGGAATAAAGAAGACATGACCTCTTCACATTTCCTCAGCTAGAGCCCAGAAAATGTCCATCTTATTCTGATACATTAGAGGAGCATGGGACAAAGAAAAAAGAGTTAGCACGAAGCAGGGAAATCAATGTAGCTCTTCCTTCTCTGTCATTCTAGTAGACCCTCATGATTGGAGATGAAAAGGGGAAATCTAGAAAGACATTCTAAGAATGAAGTTGGAACAAAGATCAAATTGCTTATGGATCAGGCCTGTTAATGTGCTTCTGACAGCAACTTATTTATCCAGCTCCTCCATTTTAACAGCAGCTTATCTAGAAAAAATAATCACTGGAAATAAGCATTATTATCTGCTACTGACTGCAGAACAGAGCCAGCGCAGCATAGTGGTCTGAGCATTTGACTACAACTCTGGAGACAAGGGTTCGAATCTCTACTCAGACACAGCAACCCACTGGGTGATCTTAAGCAAGTTACACTCTCTCAGCCTCAGAAGAAGGCAAGGGTACCCCCCCTTTGAACAAGTCTTGCCAAGAAAACCTCATGATAGGATCACCTTAGAGTTGCCATAAATTGGACTTGAAGGCAAACAACAGCAACAACTGCAGAGGCTGAAGGGAAGGGACATCAGCAGGCTTAATGTAGAGGCTTTCTTATTCTCTTTCCAATGTCCACTCAGACTCCTTCACACCAATTGTCAGGGAGAAAAGGCTGGGAGTTTTTAACCACCTGCTATCCCTCTTCTGTTATATCTTTCTCCTGGATTCTGATGATGGAATCAGTCAAGACAAAAGGAGAAGAATAAAGGATGTCCCTATATTGACACTATCCTAGAGTTTAGGAGGAACTGCTACAGCAAACAAATTCATAGAATCATAGAATGCCACATTGGTTACTTACCGTGAAGGTGCATTCTTGAGGGAGTGGGGTGATGCGGGTCCTTTACATCTGGGTTTCGTCAGTCACCGCCCAGGTGTAGCAGGAAGTTACATCAAGCCTCTTCATATTCAAATTTCTTTGTCTTCATCTCCTCCATCCTGGAGCCACGAGGCCAGTTCACTGACTAGCAAAGCCCTGTAAGGACTAAGGAAATCGTTTAAGTCAAATAACATTAAGCAGAGCTAAATAATAAGGGTACCGCCATGTAAGGAAAAACGCACGCAGTCACTGGGCGGGGAAAGGACCCGCATCACCCCACTCCCTCAAGAATGCACCTTCACGGTAAGTAACCAATGTGGCATTCTCTGAGGGAGGGGTGATGCGGTTCCTTTACATCTGGGACGTGCCCAAGCTGACTCAATAGGGCGGGAGTGACTGCGGGATTGGCGGACTCAGTCTCTGAGCACCTCCTGGAGCACCCTCCGACCGAAGTTCGCCTCGGCGGAACGGAACTTATCCACCTTATAGTGTCTAATGAAGGTGGACGGTGTGCTCCAGGTTGCTGCCCTGCAGATTTCTACCAGGGAAGCGTTAGTGGAGAAGACCGCGGATGTCGCGGCTGACCTAGTCGAATGTGCCGTGACCCCTGAAGGTCTGGGAAGCCTAGCTGAGTCATAGGCCTCGAAGATACAAGCCCTGATCCAGGAAGCAATGGTCTTCTGCGAAGCTCTGGACCCTATGGCTGTCTGAGAGAAAGAGACGAATAGGGCGTCGCAACGTCTGATGGGGGCAGTACGTCTAATGTAGATCTTCAGGGCCCTCCTGACGTCCAAGTTATGCCAGAGCTTCTCCTTCGGGTGCGAAGGGTCAGGGCAAAAGGAGGGCAGAATCAAGGGCTGCGAGACATGGAACTCGGAGACTACCTTTGGTTTGAATGACGGGTCTGGGTGTAGGGTCACTACATCCTTGGTAAAGGAACACAGGTGTTCCCTAACTGACAGAGAGGCCAACTCCGACACTCTTCGCGCTGAGGTGATGGCCACTAGGAAGGCAACCTTGATGGTGAGAATTCTAAGGGAAACTGTGCGCAACGGTTCAAACGGGTGCTTCATGAGTTGCCTGAGGACTAGGGAGAGGTTCCACGACGGAAACCTGTGCCGCACCGGGGGTGAAACTATCGAGGCACCCCTGAGAAAACGCCTGATATGGGGATGCGATGAGAGGCGGTTTCCGTCCTGTGCTGTGAGGAAGGCCGACAGAGCGGCCACCTGTCTCTTCAGGGTATTTGGTCGTAAGCCCGCCTCGAGGCCTTTCTGTAAGAATGCCAGGATGTGTTTCACCGAAGCTTCTTCAGCGATCAATTGGCGAGGGGCACACCATCTCTTGAAGGCTCGCCATGTAGCTTCATAGATCCTCCTGGTGGACACGCGCCTAGAGGAAAGAAGGGTACTAATGACTGAATCGTCGTATCCATGTTCTCTTAGGGCTTGCCGCTCAACCTCCAAGCTGTCAGTTGTAACCAGCTTGGATCTGGGTGGAGGATCGGACCCTGATGGAGAAGGTCGGGTCTCTGAGGTAGACGCCACTGGCTCTGAACCCTCATGTCCATCGACTCGGAGAACCAGGGGCGCCTCGGCCAATGGGGCGCTATCAGGACCACTTGTGCCTTCTCCTGGCGAATCTTCCGACAGACTTTCCCTATGAGGGGAAGTGGGGGAAACAGGTATAGGAGACCAGCCGGCCAAGGGGATCGTAGGGCGTCCGTGCCTTCGGCGTTGTGGTGAAAGAACCTGGCGAAGAACCTGTCCAGCTTGGCGTTTGACCTTGTCGCGAACATGTCCACCTCCAGCTGGCCGAACCTGGCCTGGACCTGAGTGAACACGTCGTCGTTTAGCTCCCACTCTCCGGGTAGAACCGAGTATCTGCTCAGGTAGTCCGCTTGTTGATTGCGTTCCCCCTGCAGGTACTGAGCCGTAAGGGACTGCACCGTCCGTTCGGCCCAGAGGAAGATGAGATCCGCTTCCTGTTGCAGGGACCGGGATCTCGAACCTCCTTGTTTCGCTATGTACGATCGGGCTGTAGTGTTGTCCGTCATCACCATGACGTGTTGACCCCTCAGGACTGGGGTGAAGTGTTGCAGGGCCAAGCGAGCCGCTCGTAGCTCCAGCCAGTTGATGCTGTGCATCTTTTCCTGTGGGCTCCAAATCCCTTGCGTCACTTGTCCCTGACAGTGTGCTCCCCAGCCCCGTAGGCTCGCATCGGAGGTGACCAGGATCGCCTGGGGTACTGTGAACGGAGAACCCTTGCTGACTGTTTTCATCTGAGACCACCAGGCCAGCGAATCCTTCACATGCTGTGGGAGGAGAAGGAGTGGGGACTTCCTCAATGCGATCTCCTTTTGGTAAGGCATCAGGAAGTTCTGCAGGGGTCTGGAGTGGAACCTTGCCCAAGGCACAACCCCAAAGACTGAGATCATAAGGCCGAGGAGTCTGGCTAGTAGGGACAGTGGTACCTTCCTTAGTAAACGAACGGTGCGAACTTCCCGTAGGAGGACCTCCTGTCGCTCCTTGGACAGGGTGATCTTGGAGCGTTGTGTGTCTATTTCCACACCCAGGTGGACGATGGTGCGGGCAGGAGACAGGCTGCTCTTTTTGAAGTTCACCAGAAAACCATGGGCCTGCAGGTAGTGAATTGTGGTCTGCAGGTCTCTCCCTGCTTTGTTCAGAGAGGACGCACGCAGTAAGATGTCGTCCAAATATGGGTACAGGTGGATTCCCTGTGCCCTCAGGTTGGCGATTAGGGTGACCAGGACCTTGGTGAAGACCCTTGGTGCTGAGGCCAGACCAAATGGAAGGGCCCTGAACTGGAAGTGTTGATCCCCGAAGGCAAAGCGGAGGTATTGTCTGCTGTCCTCGTGGATCATGATGTGCATATACGCATCGGAGAGATCGAGTGAGGCTAGAAAGTCTCCTGGTTGGAGCGCCTCCCTTATGGATGTAAGCGTCTCCATCCGGAACTTTCTGTATGTGATGTGTCTGTTGGTGTATTTTAGGTCCAGGATGGACCTCTGGCTGCCATCCTTCTTTGGTACTGTGAAGAAGAAGGAGTACACGCCTGAGAAGCGCTGAGAGGGTGGTACCTCTTCTATGGCTGCTATGTGTCTTAGGTGAGATATGGCTGTCGTCAGGTCTCTCGCCTTCTTTGGGTCTTTGGGTATTGGGGCTGGGAGAAATCTGCCCCTTGGCCTTGAGTCGAACTCGATTTTGTACCCGTGGGTGATTGTTGAGACGACCCACCTGTCCGTTGTCGAGTTCGACCAAAGCTGGAGGAACAGACTGAGGCGGCCGCCCACTGGGGGCGACCCCGAGTCAGGATTGTTGTCGCGAGCCTCCACGCTGGGCGTTGGAGCCTCCCCTTCTGCTATTGTTGGGCTGCGGTCCAGTGTTCTGTCTGATGACGTAGTTTGGCTTAACCCATGGTGGGCGAAAGGAGTTGTAGTTTCGCTGCTTCCCGAATCCCCGAAAGGAACGAAAGGGACGAGAAGTCTGAAAGGGTCGTCTGCCGCTCTTCTTGTCTGGCTTCTTGAGTGTGGAGGGCATGGCCAACTTTTTGTCCTTTGTCTCGACTAGGATACCTTTTAGGGCCTCTTCCCCAAACAGTTTAAGGCCCTTAAAGGCCGCTGAGGCCAATGCTGCCCTGGTAGGAGTATCCACCTGCCAGTGCTTTAGCCAGACTGATCTCCTGGCCAGCGTGAGGGCCCCGATCGCGCGGGCGGAAAAAATCATGGTGTCCTGTGCCGCGTCGGCTATGAAGAAGAAGGTACGCAGGAATCTAAGCAGAGACTTGTGCAGCACGTTTGGATCGAGCTCCTGGATCTCCATGAGCTCTTGCAGCCACACTATCGCCGCTCTGGAAAAAAGCGATATTGCCAGCGTGGATCTGACCCCGCATGCCGCGGAGTCGTGGGCCTTCTTGATGGCTGCGTCGGTTCTTTTTTCGTCTGGGTCCCGGAGAGAGCCCTCTCCTTCCTTAGGAGTCAGACAATTGGAGACGAGGGACGCGACAGGATTGTCGACCACTGGGGGCTTTAGGAGGTCCAGAAAGCGTTGAGTGGTGTTGTAATATTTCTGAGCCACAGTGGTGCCCCGCCTTCCCATTGAGGGTTTTTCCCATTCGTCGGTTACCAGGGACCAGAAGGCCTCTGGGAAGGGAAGCTCCGGCTTCTTTGGGCGTGAGGTGCGCATCACTGCAGCGACCTTCTCGTTGGACGACGATGTCGATGGAGCTTGGTCTGTGTCTGTAGGAGTAATTTCTAGTGTTGCCATCACCCTAGTAAGGAGAGGAACATACCACTCTCCTTGGAAAAGGCGATCCGATAGGTCCTGGTCTGCAAACTCGGAATCAGAGATTTCTCCTTCTTCCTTGTCGGTTAGGATTACATCGTCGTGGGTCCCAGACGCCCTGACGACGTCGGTGAGGGCGCGTTCCTCATCCGAGGGAGGTAGGGACTCTGCAGAGGAGTGGGTGGAGGGAGGATCCTTCCTCTTCTTGGCCAGGACATCTGTGCCTCTTAATGGGTCCCTAGGGCCCTTGGACGCGGACTTAGCTTTTGCCTTGCCCGGTCCTGCTGGCTGCTGGGACTGCGCGTTGTTCGCCTGGTCCTTAGGGGGAACCCCCGAGGTTGAGGCGCTCGTGCCAGGCTCTTCTGACGAATCCTCGTCTGAGAGCAATGCCTTTGAGAGTAGCTGTAGGGCTGCCTTAATGGCGCCCTTACGCTTTCTACGACCCCCCCCCCGCTGTGTGGGTCTAGCTCCCCTGGCCTTGGGTGGTTGAGCGGCCAACCACTCGATGTCGGACTCTTCCCCACTAGAGTGATCGTAAAACACTGGGATGCCATGGTGGTTTTGGCTGGTATGGCCCGTGGGGGCCTGGAGAGGCGGGGCCTGAAGGACTGGGGCCTGGTAGGGCTGTGCCTGAAAACCCACCGCCTGCATAGGCTGAGGCTGGACCACTGGTGGGAGGAAAACCTGATTTTGGTTACCCAAGCCCAGGGTCTGGTTCACCGGCCCCTGTGGCGGCAGGGCCTGGTAAACCAACGGTTGCTGCGCCTGGATAGGTACTGCCTGCTGAGGCATTGATTGGAGCACCAAGGGCAGCTGGTGTTGCTGGGGTGGCACCTGGGCAGGCAAGGTCGGGAGGAGTGGAGGTTGGGAGGCCAGGGCCTGTGGGGGGGGTGCTTGAGGAGTTGGGGCCTGTAAGGCCTGCTCCTCCATGCCCAGGCTTTGTGGTGGTTGGCTCGGTTGGGGTAGGGCCTGGCTGCTTCCTGGAGTGGGGTCAGACAGCGAATGGGGTTCCCCATGCGGTGTGCCCCCCTCCCCCGAGGCAGCTGCGGCGGTTGCTTGGGGCCCGGTGGATGGTGAGGGCTCCGCATGGGAGCGCGAGTCCTCGCTCTCCCCTTCCCCCTCCCGCGCTCCGTTTGGCCTCCAGGGGGGTAGAATACGTGCCGTCCCCAAAAGCAGGGAGGGCACGATGCGTGGGGGAAGGGGCAGTTCGTCCCCGCTCCCCCCAAGGGCCCCTTGTACCTTCCTAGGGGCTCCTGCCCCTGGCCAGTCCTGGCAGCAGGCACCTGGCGCGTGCCAAGCACTCCATAGGGCCGGAGGTTCCATCGCGGTCCCGCTGGAGGCATCGGAGGCCAGCTTCTTCCTGGGCTGTGCTGGCCTCTTCCGTGGCTTGGCTGCTGCTTGGCCATCGGAGGCTTTCCCAGTCACGATGGCCTGGTGTGCCTTCCGGGCCGCGTCCCTCTGAGGGACGCCCACATGGGAGCCGGCAGCGGCAGCAACGGCGACCGCGGCTCCCTCAGCAGCGCTCTCCGCGTCCTCGGAGTGGCCGCGGTCGAGAATCGCATCCCCGGCCACTCCGGAGTCCTTCCCCGCCTGCTGGGGAATCTCCTGGGCCTGCATGGCCTCGGTGGAAAGAAAACAGTAAGGAGAGAGGTGGGAGGGGGGAAGAGAGAGAGGAGGAGCAGGCTGGAGCCGACTGAGCAGCCGCGCGGAGAGAGGAGAGGTTTTTTTTTTTTTTTTTTAAATAGGCGGGAAATTCAAAAGGAGAAAGGCAAGGGCTGAAAAGCAACAATGCCTGGAGAAGGAAAAAGGTAGGTAAAGGAACAAGAAAGGAAAAAGAATAAAGGTGGAGATAGAAATTCCAGACGGAGGAGATTTCTCAGCTACCTACTGGGCGAAGCAGGAAGTTAGAACTGGCCTCGTGGCTCCAGGATGGAGGAGATGAAGACAAAGAAATTTGAATATGAAGAGGCTTGATGTAACTTCCTGCTACACCTGGGCGGTGACTGACGAAACCCAGATGTAAAGGAACCGCATCACCCCTCCCTCAGAGAATTACAGAATCATAGAATCCTAGAGTTGGAAGAGACCACAAGGGCCATCTAGTCCAACCCCCTGCCCTGCAGGAATACACAATCAAAGTATGTTTCTGGGTCTGGCCCAAGTTGTGCAAATTTCCTGTCCCAAATCCCTTCCTGAAAGTAACATCTCAAAGATTTTCTGAAGGTCAGTTTTGAAGCCAGAAGCATCTTTTATATTATGCAGTTCTGGTACCATCCATAAACCAAGTGAACAAAGCCAATCTTGTAATGAAATTTAGCACAGCACTTGATAGTATGATGTGGACAGTGTAGCAGAAGAGTATTTTAATAAAGCCTACCAGGAGAAAGAGAAAGGATTTTACAAGACCATCTGCTCTGACTGAATCTTCCCAAAAGATACTGAAAGATGCTTCATCTGTCACCCTTACAAGAATAAAGGTGACACTGGAATGGAATGGTTGAATTACTGGGCAATGTCATTCCACAAGCATTGCTGAAAAGACTTTTAAAATTTCTCAACAGGCTATAACTGCTAACACCAAAACAACAACAACAAAAACTAATATACCATCTGTGCAGCATCAACACACCAGATCACGATAAAATATTTTCCACTCTTCACTGCACAACTCAGAGACAAGAATTGTGCTCTAAAAACTTACAAAGGCCATATGTATAAGAAATATGTTGTAAAGAAAAATGCTGGAAGTGTTCTCTAAACACACAGTTGCCTACCCCACTTTCTCCAGTAAACTTAAATCAGGGAGAATAATCTTCTTGGCCTTGAACTGTGTCAGATGGGGGAGCAGAGGAAACACATTCATGTGTACATACATGCACACTTAGCATTTAGGGATGTGAATTTACACCTCTTCTCTCAGCTTGCTGAGATCTAGGATTGATTGATTGATTGGT
The DNA here is from genome assembly GCA_030847615.1 of Gambelia wislizenii. NCBI lineage: Eukaryota > Metazoa > Chordata > Lepidosauria > Squamata > Crotaphytidae > Gambelia > Gambelia wislizenii. The sequence goes on along the minus strand of JAUMIR010000001.1, from coordinate 291,710,577 downwards.
CTATTGATTGTGTGCATGCATGTGTATGCAGATGCACCCAGACAGCAAAAATGAAAAGTGGATGGACATCAGTTAGCTTGTGAGGCTGTACCATTAATTTCATGTATACTGGCAAGACTATCTAGTGCATACTGTGTTAAGAAGGTTGTGGTTAACTTCATAGATTGTTTTGCAGTCATAGAACCAATCCCTACCTATTAACAGGAAATTGACTTTAACATAAGAACTTGCATGGCTAGGATGTTAGATATAGGCTAGGCAGAGCTGGGTTCATATCTGAGCTCAGTCACCAAGATTATAAACTGACTTATAGTTTATTTGTCTGGTTGTTTTAAAAATGTACATCTGGCTTTTCCAGGCAATTGATTCTTTGGAATGGTTAACAGTAATTGTGACGACAACTTCATGTAAATACAACATAAAAACATCAGCAGTAAGAGATATACAACAGGATTAAATTATGGATAAATCAAAAATATATCCCTCATCACTGACTAGTGATGAGGCTAGTTGCAGTCCCACAACATCTGGAAAGCCATGCACTTCTCATCCGTTCCTTGTCTTTCTGTCTAACTTATCTAACTTATCTTACAGGTTGGAGGAAGAAACCATTTTTGCCATCCTGTACTCCTTCAGGTCAATGCCCTGTTATGCATACCCACCAACCTAACCTCATGAGGTGTCAGGACATGCAACAGGGCCTCCTCTGAAGATCTCCAAGTTTGGGCAGACTCATTTGGGAGGATGCAGTCTTTCAGATATTTTGGCCCCAAGTCGTTTAGGGCTTTGTAGGTCAACACCAGCACCTTGAATTGAGCTCAGAAGCAAACTAGAAGCCTGTGTAGTTATTGCAGGACCAGTGTTATATGCTCTCTAAAATGTTCACCTGACACAAGTTTGGCTGCTGCATTTTACACTTTCCAAAAACTGTTCAAGGGCAACCCACTCATTACAGTAGTCTCATCCCATGGTAACTAAGGTATGAATCACTATGGCCAGATCTGCCTTCCCCAAGAAAGGGCGCAGCTGGTGCACCTGTCAAAACTAGGCAAAGGCGCTCCTGCCACTGCAGCAACTTGGCTTTCTAGGAGCAAAGCTGGGTCCAAGAGCATCCCCAAGCTACAAACCTGATCTTTCAGAGGGAGAGCAACCTCATCCAGAACAGGCTGTGATCCCAATCCCAGGTTTTCCTACTGACCAGCAGCACTTCCATCTTGTCTGGATTAAGCCTCAGTCTATTCACTCACACCCAGCCTTTTACAGCATCCAGAAAATAATTCAGTACTACCACAGCCTCCTTGGCATTAGTATAAAGGAGAGAAAGACCATACTACTTCACACACACTTCCTGTTCCATATCCCTTCCTGAAAGTAACAAATTTCCTGTTCCATATGCCTTCCTAAGGCCTGTCTGAATAAAAAAGATATTCACCTATCAGCAGAAAGAGAGCAGGGAATGGGCCGAACAGACCTCCCACGGAAGAGAGTTCCATAGTCTGAGAGCTGCCATGGTGAAGGTTTGGTCCCCCAGATGTTTTGAACATGAGTTCCCAGAATCCCTAACCACTGGCTAAGGTGGCTGTGACTTCTAGTAGTTGAATTTCAAAAACCTGGAGAACCACAGGCCAAGATTTCTGGGATTTGTCATTTTATGATATATTTATCTGGCCTTCTCTGCCAGAGAGTTCTAATGCCACAATGAACTACAAATTCCAGGATTCCATAGGATGGAGCCATGATAGTTAAAATGGTCTCAAAAACTGCATTATTTCTACAGTGTGGCAACAGCCCTAGAGTGCAGAAGGGTGCCATACCATACAACATTGTCAATGAAAACTGAGACATCATTTTGGAGGGGATGAGTACTGTTTTCATGACAAATGTTTCAATGACAAAGTATGATATTCACTCTTAAAATACTTGTTTTGCAAGTTTCTTTCATAGGCATGTGCTGTTTCAATATAAAAGCTAGCTGCTTATTTAAAACCATGACTTTTCCTTGGGGAAAAGACTGCAGGATTCAACGCTATCCTAAACAAATCAAGACGCTTGGGGGCTACACTGCCCACTCCAATGGATTCACAGCACAGACATTAGCAGTGCTATTTGACCAGAACCTTGAAAGCACGACTGTCTTTAGCTCAGCCATGAAGTTACCAAAAAAAAAAAAAAAAAGCCGCTGAGCTGTCTGGCCTCAGTGGTATCTCAGCAAGGGACTCTTAATGCAGGACATAACAAAACACAGCAAAATACCTCAGGGTCTTTGTAGTTCTGAAAAGGGAGCAAAATTCAGGAGGGCACAAAGCCATACCCTCCATTCATTATTAAGAGCAACAAGTAAATCAGCATCTCTTTGGACTCAATTAACTTACACAGTTCTCTGGCATTTGGGGTGAAGTGTACTGTGACCAAAACAACAACAACTCCAAAACCAAAACCTTCCCACCTCCACCCCCCACAAAAACTATCTGGGTCTCTGCCATGTACTTTGAATACTGCCATTTTGCTGAGACTGATTGTAATAATAACATTAGGCTGCTTTCATACACACACAGTGTGTGTCTGCATGTCAGTCTCTTATCTTCATCTCATTTCCACTGTGAACAAAACTGGTTTTCAGGGCAGGGACAACTTGCGGCACTCTAAATGTGGTTCAACTGCAATTCTCACCTGCCCTACTCAGCACAGCCAATTATGTAAAAGGCTGGGAATTGCAATCCAAACTACAGGGGAAGACTCCCTAAGTTGCCCACCCCTATTTTAACTTCCTGATGGTGAGAGCTGTTTGACCAGTGGAATGAATGAATTTCCTCAAAAAGTGGTGGAATCTCCTTCATTGGAGGTCTTTAAACAATGACGTTGGATGGCCATCTCACAATATCCAGTTCTATGAATCCCTTCATGCATGGGAGAAGGGAACAACCATCATATTCCACAGCTCTGTCCATGTGCATCTGCTGGCTATCTGTGTGATTCTACATGCATATAGCTCCTCCCTGCAAGGCAGGGTGTGTGGGGGATCCTAATGGACCCAAATTGTGGTTTCTGTGAAGAAACAGCATACCCATAGATCTGCATACTGTGTACATGTGTTGTGCCCAGACATCTATACATGTGGAAAACTGGTGGATGGCCCCATATTAAAAGACTCTGTACGCCATCCATTTTTGAGAATGCCAGCACCTGCCAAAAGCGTTATTTATTCCTTGTCTATAACAGGCCAGCAGTCTCAATTAACCTGTTTTATATTACTAGGATTTGCTCTTTCCATTTGATAGACTATAGCAGATTTTTGTTCACACCTTTGGTTTGCTGCTCTTGAGAGCTGCTTGCTATACATTGTTAATCACAGCCAAGGGCATTTTACAAATAATGCTGCACTTCAAAGACAACATGTCCATATTTCATATTTTTTAGAAACTGCTCAGCTATGTTTAGAAATTGATCATTTCCTTGTGCTTTTCCATTGTTTCCAAAGCATACTGCAGACTGCAAGGTCACAAGTTAAAAATGATTGACGAATGACTGGTAACAAATGTCTTGTAAGGCAGAAGTTAAATATATTCCAGCCTCTCACCATAATTAGTAATAATCGTCATGCTCTCATTATATTCTTAAAATAACTCTCTTTAAGAGAAATGATCATGCTGCATAGACTCTGGTTAAGATTTCAAATGATAAAGATTAAAGCTATATGATGTATTTGCATTATGTTCTGCATTATGTATGAGAAACTAGAACTTTTCATATAGTTTAGCTCCTTGTGGCTTTCAGAACTCTGTCTGTATTATTCATTCTTACACAGACCATTTTAGTTCAGGAACAGCTTACTTTGTTAAGGAATGTGGACTGAACATACTATGTTGTTGTTGTTGTTGTTGTTGTTGTTGTTGTGTGCCTTCAAATTGTTTCCAACTTAGGGAGACCCTAAGGTGAACCTATCACACAGTTTTCTGAGGACCGAGAATGTGTGGTCAGCCCAAAGTAACCCAGTGGGTTTTCATGGCCAAGCAGGGATTTAACCCCTGGTCTCCAGAATCGTGGTCTAACACTCAAACCACTATGCCATATTGACGCCTACTGGAATGCAAATCTCTTCTGCTCCCTTTGTTTTATAGCAGGGGTAGCATTTGTGTAGCTCACTAGATGTTATTGGACTGAAACTCCTATCAGCACTAGCCAGCACAGCCAATGGTAAGGAAGTGCAGTTCAACAACATCTGGAGGGCCACACAATTCTTGGCCTTTCTTTTTAGCTTTGAGGCAATGATTGCACTCATCAAATGAAAGAGACACTGGGACTCATACCATGCACAAAAACAATCATAATGGATTGGGTTCAAACTCAGTTGTACTTAGACCACAGAAATCAATGGAATTTAAGTTAGTCGTATAGTTCAACACATCTAGTGGGCACCAGGTTGGGAAAGACTGGAATAGCAAGGTACATATAGCACCAGAGGTACCAAACATTTGCTCTTGTGGAATTAATAGGTGAGTGAGCCTTTTGTATCTTTGGGAATAAAGGCTTGTTCTTAGGGGGAAAAAAATTTTTTTTGGTATACATTCATTGTAAACTGAGGACCTTGAAGTCCAAATGGATGTTATCTGGATACCTGTCTTATGAATATCTTTAGAAGTTACCCATATTCTTATGAATGTTGCTATACTGTATACGTTATCAATATTGTGTTATGCTCTTTTAATTATTGCTGTTTGTCATTGTTTTTTGTTGACAACTTTGTTATTCTTATTTAGAGGACGTTCTGTTTATATAAACATAATCCCCTTTGTTTTTGGCACCTCCAGTGCTATATGTACCTTGTTATTCTTTATTCTCTATTCTGGTTATAATTCATCCAAACTATAGGAAAATACAGCTGTAGTTTTTCCTTTAAAGTTTCCTTATCTTTCTTTTAAAGATTCTTAGTTTTGTTCTAGAAAATGACGTTAAGCAACTCTCAGCCCATAAAATGAGCTACAAAGAGATGTCAATCTAATAAATAACTTTTATTTTAAAGCAATTCTAAATGCTAAATGTAAGAACCAAGTCAGCATCAAGTATACATGTGTACAATGATCTGAGTGAGAATGTTCTTTTTTAAGCCAGGTTGAGTCTCATGGGGGAGAAGGGTAAAGTGTATGAAAATACCCAAAAACATTGGGGAAACTATAGTTAGGTGGGCTCCAGAGCACTCAATTCATTTCTCTGCCAAAATACTTGGCATACATTCTATTGCCAATGCAGTTGGCAGCTGCTGCTGTGCTAATGCCCAATTGTCCTAAATGGGGACTTTGCCAGCTTCCTTGGGAAACTACTTTGATGGCCTTATAAATCTCAGTGTGTAAAAGTTCTCTTGATATTAGATCTAGATTTGCCTTGCCTTTGTCCTATTATCTCTGGTTATGTGCCTTTAGACTTTGCTAAACAACTCCACTCCACCCTTCCACTTGACTCTTAAGAAAGAAAGGGCAACGGAACTCAACTTGTGCTCTCAATGCCTTTGAAAACATAGAGCATGTGCTCCAAGAGAAGAGCGTTTGTATAGCCGCGTGTCTGTGTATCCAAGGCTGCAAGAGGCACATAACAGTAAAGCCATCTGGAACTGAGCAAGGGCAGCCTGTTCAATTAGAAGACATGAGAGAGAAATTATATGCTAGTGCAGCATTCCCGTCATGGATATTTTCCCTCAGCCAGGCAACTGGGTATAGACAAGAAAGTCAAATCTGCTTTAACATCCTAATAAGAAAAAGGAAGCAAGGTTGAAAGCAAGAGTGCCTTCTCCAGTGTAACAGAACTGTTCTTCTCTGACATGGGTACTAAGAACTGTGTTGGAAACCACAAAGTGAGAAAAGCTTTTCGCCATAACCAATTACACAATATACTTGTTACAGTGAATACAAAATTGTGCGAGTGTTCCTGTTCATATTAATGTTGACAATACCACATTAAGGTATTAAGATAAGTGTTTTGGAAGTCCCCAAAGTCAGAGATGCACAAATGGATGCTAAAAGCCATATAGATATGCCATTTGCTAGCATTTATTCCTGTCCAGAAAGGTGTGGCCTAGGCTTTCGGTGAGAAAGGGGAGGAGTTCCACCCTGCCTGGTTCCAGAAGTATTTCTAGAGCAGTGGTTCTTAGGTTATTTGGTGCAGCAAACCAGTAGGTTATTCTTCCTTGTGTGCCAGGGACTGGCATGATATTTGTGCCCATTGGCTACAACTCTTTCTTTCCTGGAAAACTGCCACAAAGTGGCAGCCAATGGCTTATGATGCAGCACCCATTCAGAGACCATCACTTTTGAGTACCACTATTCTAGAGCAGTGCTAATCAAAGTGGTTGTCCATAGACATGTGCTGGCCCCTCAGCCATCTGATGTTCTTTGTCTTTGGAGAGGAAGCACTGTGTGAACAAATTATGGTTGCTAGGTGAAATAAGGGGCAAGGGTAGCATCCCTTTTCTGGTGGTGTAGAAGAGGACATTGCAGCAGATGTTGCTTGCATGACATACCCTTGTTTATGCAGCCAACTCTTCCTGGGTCTTTATAACCATTTCCCAAAATTAACCAACTGGCATAAGACACTGTGAGAAATTAAACAGTTGGTTCAAAAGGTGTTTGCAGTCCCCTTCAAAACCCCATCCTCATTCCTCTAGAGACTGATCTTTTAAAGGTCTCTGACCTTGATCCTCCCCTTACTAGAAAAAATTGTAATTTTTATTGGATAGCTTGTTGTGGTTTGCTGTGCTTGTATCACTCATAAAAGCCAGCAGCCACAGCCAAGCACCGAAGGGACTGTATTTATACGAGGCCCTCGTGACAAAATAAACCTTAAGAACAAAGCATTAGTAGCTTGCATATGCTCAAAAGTAAAAGGCAAGCAAACTTTGCTCCAGATCTACAATATGAAGCATGGCATATCATACCATTTAAAATATGTATTTGGCTGCTTGTTAATCATTCAGGGTCTTTAGTCCTTGGAAGAGATTCATATACATGAAGCTTTAAGTCACGGTGCACTCTACTTCTTGAAGGCAGAAGACATAAAGCAGCTATTCTTATTTTCTGGGGCAGAGGGGAGGGTGTACTTATTTTCTACTGTTACTCACAAATACTTCTGAACTATAGACAAGCACAACCATACCTTAAGATTGTAATCATTTACCCACTTATCCAAGAGAAAACCCCAATGGACTCAATGGGGTTCACTTCTGTACTGTAATTCTTCTGAACAATACAATCCCGTGTAGCTTTCTGTGCAGCTTTCTCTTTTTAACTACTACGGAATGATATGCATTATTCCTGTCCATGATACCTTTTAATAACATATGGAGACCAACATTTTAGGAAGTATTTATAGCCCTTCCATATACAGTGTTATGTACACAATAAATGCTCTGTTGTTATTCATTTGTTGATCCAGATGACTTTTTCTCAAGATAGCACTTCTCTTTTGTGTTTTTATTTCTCAAAAAGAAATACTTTGTGTTTTTGTCATGAGGAAAATTCAGTTCTTGTTCCCAGAGCGCACATTAATTCAAACAGCAAGGGCTAGATATGGTTTCCAAAGTCTTATAAATACTTATTGTATATTGCCTGTGTGAGATTACTAATGAGGAATGACAGGATCATTTACATTTTTAAAAAAATGATGCAGAGGCTCATCATTTCCTAGATATCTCTAACACATGAGTATTAAAGTAGCGCATGCACCCTCTTAGAAAAAAAACAGCAAATACCCCCACTAATACACACACAGAGCAGTTGTCTTTTGCAATTTCATGTATTGTATATCTTGCTTCATTCATTAAGAGCCATGTACTTCCTTCTTCAAAACTGGAAGGCAGAACTCCACTAATTTTATGAAAAAGCAAGCAAGGAGGACAAAAACTTGTATCTTCCCTTGCAACATCACTAATCCATTTTTAGTATGTAACCCCCTCTCCACCACCCATCTCATATAGAAGCAGTACGGGATGTGTGGCCCTCCAGATGTTGCTGGGATTTCAACTCCTATCAGCTCTAAACAACAGAGAAATTTGGTAAAGGACAATGGGAGTTGTGGTCAAGCCACCATCTGGAGGATTACATTTCCCCACCTCTGTCATACAGTATACAGTCCATGAACCTACTAGGGATAGATTAAGAATCACAAGAATACAGCAGTAGAGGGGGAAATAATAACAATAAATATAAAGATAATTTTATCATCTGAAAAGTCTTGTAAATGCCAATATCTGGAATGTCCTATACTGAAGAATTTCATACATTGTAGTTTATAGTATCAGTTCATAAAGGAACAACTTTTAAGTCCAGGACTTAAATATTAAGGAACTGGACTGCAATTTTTGCATGAAGTGATGTGTATAGTTTTAAAAAGGTTTCCACAATCCTCACATGATCAATTTGTGGAGAGAACCAAGGAGAAAACCATGTTAGTGTATGACAAATGTTGCTGTCCTTGAGCAAGCAGGGATTACCAGCATTGAGGCCATGATATTGATAACACAGCTGCGCTGGGCAGGGCACGTTTCTAGGATGGAGGATCATCGCCTCCCCAAAATAGTATTCTATGGTGAACTAGCCACAGGTCAGCGTAAGAGGGGCGCTCCAAAAGAGCGATACAAGGACTCCCTGAAACAACATCTCAGGCTCGGCCAAACTGATCACCAACAATAGTCCACCCTGGCCTCACACCGGGAGACATGGAGACACACTATCCACAATGCTGTAGCCTTATTTGAGAACTCACGCCAAACAAGTCTTGAAGAGAAACATCAAGGCAGAAAGAATCACATCCCAGAAATATCACCCAAGGAGACCTTCTGTTGTACTTTCTGCAACTGGACTTGTTTATCTCGGATTGGTCTTTTTAGTCATCAGCATGCTTGCAGAAAGCACGGGATGAGTCCTTCCTGAACCTTCGTTTGCGAAGAAAAGTCAGAGGGGGGGGGTATGCAGCTAAGTACAGAATGTAAAACTACTACATAGTTTTACTGATTTTTGTGTGTTTTTACTCTGTATTGGTTTTAACAATTTGTGAGCTGCTTTTAGTCCCAGTATTAGGGAAAAGGTGGGATATAAATGGAGAAAATAATAGTAATACATTGTCCTTGGCTATGTCTGAAAGCACGTGGTAAATAACACTGCCAAAACTAAGCAGGGATGGCCAGTGCCTGGATGGGACACTACTTGAGAATCCCCAGATATGCTATCTTAGTCGAACGGAGCTGGGCAACTTTGGTCCTCCAGTTGGTTATGCCTCCATAAAAAAGTAAACAGCATAGCCAACAGTGAGGAACAACAAAAGGCCATATCCAAATAGTTCCATTATCTCAATTTGTCTGTTTGGCCAAAGATTTATCAATTGTGTTACCAACTATTAAAAAAATCATATCCCCTCATTTGAAACACTCCTGAACCCAACCTGGCCAGCTCTAGAATCTTGTTCACACTACACAAACATAGAGTTGTGATTCCACTTTGATTGCCATGGCAACAGCCTATGGTATCCTAGGATTGTAGCTTAAAGAGGAATATTTAGAATTCTTATCCAGAGTGTCTCCCCAAATTACCAGCCCCAGGATTCCACAAGATGCAACCACGGCAGTTATTCAAGTAGAATCATAGTGTTATAACTGTGCAGTGTGAAAGAGCCTTGGGTTAAATCACTTTTGTGGAGGGAGGGGTCACCTGCCAGCCATTGATCACAGCTTTAAAAAGTAATCTGAAGTTTTCTACAGGGACAGGGAAGAAAAACATTGGTTGTGCTTTTTATTCAATTTTATTAATTTACTACACCATCTGCAGGCTCAGCTCGCTTCTTGATATCACGTACCCTCCAACATTTCACAGATGAAAACCAGGCGATATACATATATGGCCAAGTAACACCCAAGTGTGATCAAGAGGGCAAAATTATTCATTACAAAGAACACACAAGCTAGGAGAGGCTGCAGGTATTTGCTTTTGCCTAAGCCCACTTTAAACTCAGTTTGCAGCAACTCAAATAAGCAGAGGGAAAAAGTGGGAGGAGAACAGAAAAACTGGGACATTTTAGAAGCAGCTGGAAAAGTTGGATGACAGAGGATTGTTCCTGCCAAATCAGGACAGTTGGAGGGTATGATAGAATAGTGAACTACCTGGCAGTAACTCAACAGTTGGAATTGGCTCAACGTGTGGAAGGATTATGGGAAGGCCAAACGTTGTTGAATGCTTGATTTCCAAAGAGGAAACACTTTTAAACACCCTTTCATTTGCCCTCAATAATATAAACCACGGGAGGCTTCTAAGTAGAGATATCAAGCTGCAGTTCCCACATAAAACTTCCTGAATCACACTGGAATTGCTTCACACAAAAGCAAAAAATCTACAACAGAAAGTCTGGTTACAGATTTATAGCCAAAAAACATGGAACTAACATGATTTGTCTAACCCAAAACAATTCACAACAAACACAAACTTGGATTTCTGTGCCATACCATGTCAACATCAGATTCCATGAACATAGGCCTAAAGTGAATTGCTAGCCCTAACGATAAAAGACCCACCGAATCAAACTGGTGAATAGTAACTCAGTACTTGCATAAATGGGCCCTACCATAGTTGGGATTGAGCAACTGGAGTTTGGCCATACGACTTAGCATTTTTCTGTAGAACATGGAGACTATAGCAAGTGTTTGAACTACAAAAGGACTGCAGCAGTATATAAATACATGAAGTTAAGAAAGTACAGTATCTATAAAATGTGGTGGTCGTAGATGCATTATGTTTAGCCTGGAAAAAAGACGGTTTAGAGGCGATATGATAGCCCTGTTTAAGTATTTGAAGGGATGTCACGCTGAGGATGGAGCAGGCTTGTTTTCTGCTGCTCCAGAGACTGGAACACGGAGCAATGGGTGCAAGCTCCAGGAACAGAGATTCCACCTCAACATGAGGAGGAACTTTTTGACAGTAAGAGCTGTTCAGCAGTGGAACACACTCCCTCGGAGCGTGGTGGGGTCTCCTTCCTTGGAGGTCTTTAAACAGAGGCTGGATGGCCATCTGTCGGGGATGCGTTGATTGTGATTTCCTGCGTGGCAGGGGGGTTGGACTGGATGGCCCTCGTGGTCTCTTCCAACTCTGCAATTCTATGATTCTATGATTCTATGATTACACTGATGAAAACCGGGGCATACTGGCCAAGCAACATTAGAACATTGTTAAGATGGCAAAAGTTGTTTATGAGGAAGAACAAACACGCTAGGAGAAAGTGCAGCAGTTTGCTGCTACCTGAGTCTACAGGGAAGGGCAAAAGTCTTCCTCCTCCTCTCCCCTGCCGCTGAATTAACTGAGTGCAAACTACTTTGAATTCTGTTTGCAGCAACTGAAGTAAGCTGAGGAAAAAGGAAAAGTAGGAGAACAGAGAAACTGGGGGCCTGTCTAAACGAGGGGGGAAATGTAGATTGATGCGCACTAATGCAAATTCAAAGCAGCTTCTATTTGTCTTAACAGTTTTCTGGCAAAATTGCAGGCATGTGAAGCTATACGCTTTCACTGTCCCAACGGCATGCGTGCGGATCAAGATGGCAGATGTGAGTGAATTATTCACATTTTTATTGTCGCCAGTTGCCACCACCGAACAGTATTTTTTTTTTAAAAAAAAAGCATACCTAAGGTGTGAAAGTGTGATATTCCACCTAGATAGTTTTTAAAAAGAAAAGAAAAAGGCTGTCTCATCACCTGAGCACTCACTCGGTAAAGCAAAAATCAGTGCTTGTCTTGTGAGCAAGCTCCACCCCCTTTCCACAGCTGACCAATCAGCTTCGACTTCTGCTTTTATCACAAATGTGAAGGAATGCAAATCTAATTGTCCAAACAAGCAGAAATGCACATTCTCTACGGAGCTTTCTAAAATACATGGGAAAAGCCATGAAGGATTTCCCGGCAGAGTTTACAATGGATTTGGACCCCCCCCCTCCTTCTGAATACTCCAATCCAATGCGGAATGCCATTAAGACAGGTAGGATTGCCAGAGAATTCCATGAGGATTATTTTGACCATTAAGACAACCCCTGGGACATTTTAAAAGCAGCTGAAGAAGTGGAATAGTGGAGGATTAATTGAGACTGTCCCTGCCAAATCCGACAGTCGTAGGGTATGTTTGGTTGTTTCAGTGGTAACCCCATAAAACGGAACAAACAGATCATAACAGGAAAAAACTGAGTATAGCTATTCTTGTCAGAGTGAAAGATTTCAGTACTCAAAAAAAAAACAAAACACCCTCACTTAAAAAAACCAAAACCCTCACTTTAACAAGTGTACTAACAAGAAAATATGCAGACTTGCTTCTCTGTGAACTTTTCCTTTACATGTTAAAATATTGGATTGTTCTTTGGCTACAGATGAGACTGAAACAATGCCTCTGGTAGGCAGACTTTATAACAAATGGGAAATGAACTAAGCCTCAGCTGTGAAGTTGTGATCTGGCATGCAGCTGAGGAAGTTACACAATATGAACATGTTTATACAATTAAAAAAAATATCAGTCAGAGTCAAAGGGACTTCTCAGATTAACTAGTTTCTTCTCAAAAAGGCTATTGTGCCAATGCATGCAATATTTTAATGTGAACATTTTCAACTACTAATAAGAGTCATATGGTAATACTGAGGTCTTTATTAGATTGTTGTTGGTTTTTTCCTTTGGCAAGTTGATGTATGTGCTGTGTTTCTTCATTAAATGATTGGTTTAGTGCTATTTATTTTTAGGCCTCATTAGTAGAAATAAGCACATATACTGCCTAATGGGGAAAAACAGTTCATGCATTTCCATGGCATGGCTATACAATTAAAGTTCACCAAAAAAAGCTAAAGAAAGCTTTAAGGAAAACTTCCCTGCAAAGATTATGTCACCCTTTGTAATTTTTATCCAAAAATGTAAGCTACTTTTTTTAAAGCACACTTCTTATCCTGTTATCAAATTAGTTTTCGTTTCTGCACAAAATTATGATTCCTAGCATTGCCTTCTTTGTTGTACCATTTATATATTACATTTAAATCTCAGGTTTCCTTCAAGACCTTAGTATGCCAGTGACATCTTTTACTTTGACCATAGAAAGCCTGATTCACCCAAGGTATTCTTGAACCATTGTTTATTGATCCAGAAATGTGTCATGTGCTGTGCACTCCCCCTTCCTTCTTTCTCTTCTACTCCCCCCACATGCACACACACTCAATTACCTTGGTTTGTTAAACCAGTTTCATATCATGTCCAAACTGTAAAAATGGTTTTATGTCCTAAGTTGGAAAGACTGCTTAAACCCTACTTTTTCAGACTCCACATCATAGGTAACTGAGGTTTAACAAATCAGACAACTGAATTAAGTGGCAGAAGGAAAAGGAGAAAAGTGGAGGGAGAATGAAGGAACACAATTCATTACAGTGATCTTCACTTTATTTGTTCCATCATCTAAGCATGCCAAACTATAATTCAGTAAAGGAGAAATAACAGCATCACAACTATTTCCCCATAGTTTGGCTTTGTTGTTGTTGTGTGTCTTCCAGTGATTCCTGACTTATGGTGACCCTAAGGTGCACCTATCATGGGCTATCCCCTGATAATTAAAGAAATAGATGTTATGTTATGGAGGACTTGAACAAGTACTGAGTATTGATGAAGTGCTAGAAAGTACTCAACCCGTCTTTCAATTGTATATATAGTTAAGATGTTGTTCATGAGTATCCATAGTTCGTGTGCCGTTAACAAACAGGGATTGTTTGTAAAACAGAAAAGCTATATGAAATCCTTATCAAACACACCAAAATGTTAAGAACATACTAATACAAATCTACCATGCTTGGTTTGTATGCAACATTACTGCTCCTACAAATATTGCACAGATTTGGTTCAGGTCTTTAAGGAAGCTTCACACTGTAGATATGCAGAAAGGTATGTGGTCTGTGAAAACCTTCAAATTATGTAGTCAAATAACATGAATATACAGTGTATGAACTCTCTATACACTAACAGGAAAGCAAAATGGTGTCTTTTTAAAACTTTATTGTTTCACTTCTTTATGATTACTTTCTGTTGGATGAAAAGGTAACAGCAGATATACAAAAGTAAATGAACAAGAACAATGAGGAAAAAAATACCACAAGACTGATTGGGAATTCTGTATCAGGTAGATAACTAAGATAATAGATTATTCCAAAGTTTACTATGAATTACAGGAGGAGGTGGTAAATAATATCGCTACTATTGGAATATGCAATAAAAGGCCACTAGGTTTAATTAAATGAGTAATCTATCTGGTCACTTCTATACTTCTTAACTCGTGCAGTTAACTTCTCCATAAGTGCTAATTGTCATATGTTGTTCCACCACTTATATCATGAGAAATCCATCCTTCCCTTCCATTGTTGGCAATCAATAGTTTGGCTGCAACACAAAAGAAACCGATCAGGTCTTTATTTTTAAGAGTTACATTATCTCCATGGAATAAATAATAATCCCACCTTGGACTCTGCATGAACATGTTGACTGGTAATTTTGGAGATTTCCTTAAATAATAATAACCAGAATTGGTGAACATTAAGGCAAAACCACTACATATGAAGGTAAGCGCCTATAACCTTTCTTTTATCTCCAGCAAAGGGGATTCATATTTGTTGAAGTACGACTTAATCTTAATGGAGTATAGTACCACCTGTTAGCTATTTTAATTATACAGTACGACCCCTGTATCCACTGATTCATTATCCACTGATTCAAGTATCCACAGGACACAAAACAGCACAACTACCATAGAGTCTTCCTAGAAAACGTGTCCTCTCTAGCCATTTTCTAGGTCCTCTAAGGCAACTCTATGGTATTTTAAACTGGAGACATTCGCTATTATCCACATTTTCAGTATCCACAGGGCCCCCCAGAACCAATCCCCAGCGGATATGGGGGTCTTACTGAATGTTCCTTTATAGATGATGACATGGAACATATAGACCCTTTAACCATATCTTATTCCATAGTTTCCTCTATAGGCATACTCAGGTCCTTTTCTCAAACTAATCTCACTCCAGAGGAGCTACCATAGGTAACATCAATTACGATACTGCATATTTTTGAAATCAGATCTCTGATATAGCCACCACACTTTTAAAGTGTTTGTTCAAAGCCAATTAGGCCTTTCAGTGCAATTGACTTCACCTCTGGGTGAGAAGTAAAATGAGTAATCTGAGAGACCTGCAGCCATTGTTAATGGTAAATTGTATAACTGGTTTATTATTCTGAGTTTTTGTTTTAGGTGAGGAGCCTGTATAAAAATCATTCAGCTGTACATGCCTCTTTCTTCCCATTCTTTGGAGTAACCTCATTTCTCAGCACACATGACAAAGGGTGATTTTAAAAGAGTATTATTGGAGATGGTGCTGAAGTCAAATTTCTTAGCCAATTTTGCTAAGCTTCAATCGTATCTCTTTAAAAAGGATTTTCTAAGTGAGATACATATGACTGCGATATTGGAAGGAAGATCATCCCTCTCAAATTATTCATAGTGGTATTGTCAGCTTCCAATAGGGACCACGATGTGGCAAAGTTATCCTCCAATATATGTACTAATTGGCTTATAGAACATGCTGTGTAGTATAATTCTAAATTAGAGACACTCATCCCTCCCTTTTCTTGTTTATTATATAATATGGATTTAGATATTCTGCACCTTTTCCTTAAATTAATGATGCCATTAATAAGTTTTTGCCAGTGTTTTAGTAGGAATTCAGATATTCCTACTGGTATGGTTCAGAACAAATAGAAAACTTTTGGTGGTACTACTGTTTTTACTGCTCCTGTCCTCCCACACCAGGAAAGTGTGAGTTTTCCTCATTGCCTTATTATTAGTTTAATTTCATGAAGAAGAGGTTTATAATGTAGAGTGTTAGTTTTATTAATAGTGCTTGAAATATTAACTCCCAAATATCATAATGATGTAATAACAACTTGAAGGTAAATTTAAAAGTTATAGAGCAAGCATGGAGTAGATGTGCTGGATGTTGTGAATATTAGCTATCAGAATGCAGCAACAGCAGCAACTGTGATGCCTGATTCTTTGACAAGATGTTGTTGTGTGCCTTCAAGTCGCTTCCGACTTATGATGACCCTAAGGTGGACCTATCACAGGGCTTTCTTGGCAAGATTTGTTCAGAGGGGTTTGCCTTTCCTTTCCTCTGAGGCTGAGAGTGTGACTTGCCCAAGGTCACCCAGTGGGTTTCCATGGCTGAGTAAGGATTTGAACCCAGGTCTCCTGATTTATGACCCCACATTCAAGACACTACACCACGCTAGGTCTCTAGACAAGATTTACTGAAACCAAAACATAAGGGATACCTCCTGGACCTTTAAAAATATTCTACAGGTATCCAGCTCCTTTGGAGAGTCTAGAATAGGAAAGAGCAAACAGTCCCTTCAAAATCTGAGAAAGTATAAAGCAGGGATGGGAATCACACTATGTGACCCTCCCCTGCCATTCTTCTGCCCCCAGGTGACTACCAAGCCACAAATGGGGAATTGTCACTCCTGGATGACTCCAGTTTCCTTTAAAGTAAGCGTGGGGAGATTGCTGCTTTTCAAAACTTGAGTGAAAACTGGTTACTTCCAGTTTTGAGGCCTTTGGAAGAAAATCATATTTTAGGATTGGGTACAGCACCAACTTGGCCCCCAGAGCTTGCTCACTCCTTTATAAGGGCCAGTATCCAGATCTTCTGGTGGTGAACTTGAGCTATGCAAGAAGCTGCTGAGACTGAGCAGCCAGTAATTATATAATTAATAAGTAATATAATTATATAATTAATAAGTAATAATTAATTATATAAGTAATTAAATATATACTCTGAAATCCCATTTGCCTTTTAGGTCAGAAGATTCCCTCTGAACATCATTAGAGCCATCATCAGAATCTGGCCAATCCCCTCTGCTTGCTAAAGTGGTGATAAGGGCACTTGGGCTTCACAGCAAGAGCGCTTGGTTGAAGACCCAATATTGCTGCTCAGAAATATGTTTCCATATGGGAGACTGTCCTCCTATATAGACAAAATGTATTTATTTATTTTGTCATTACTGGTTTTAGTCACAGATAGCTAGACCGCACTATGTTTTCCTTCACTGGCAAGAGGTTGGACTTAATATCCCTTCAGTTCTGTTTTTGTTGGAAAGAGACAAGATGTCCTTGATTAGCTTCCTAAATGGCTTGTTCTCCAAGAATTTTCACAACACTCAAGAGTTCAGAATTCAAGTTTTAAACTCAGACTCCTAACAAGAAGTAACAAACGACAGTTTCCAGTACTACAAGTTGGGGGAGGGGTCCTTTCTTTTACCGGCCATGAAGAGGAAGGAATAGTGCATGTAAATTCACTCTTTTATGCTATGGAGAAAAAAGATAGCCAACAGCTATCACTTCCTTGAAGTAAAATTTACACCAAAGTCAATAAATGTCTTCTTACTCTCTCTCTCCCTCCCTCCCTCCCCCCCCCTGGGGTTGTCTAAATGGCAAAAATACTCCTCATAGAATTCGAGGAGAATATGATTTGTCTAAATGCCATCCCATATCAATCCACAGTATTTGGAAGGAGGGGGGATTAAATCCACCAAAAACTCTGAAGGAAAAGCCTTTGTGGATTTCCCTGTATTTAAAAAAAAATCTCCTTGGGGAATGCGCATTGCTGCTCGTTGGGACAACCAATTCATCACATTCATTCGCATTCTAACAGTGGAAGTGGAAAGCTGACTGGTTGGATATGCTCAGGAGATTGCTAACAAGGCATGGCCAAACCACCATGTTGGATTTTCACTGTAGCGACTGTGTGCAGAGCCAATGAAACAGCCTCCCCATTTTTTTTCTATTTATTTAGCTAGAATATCATACTTTCGCACCTTAGATATGCTTTTTTTAAAAAAAAAATACTGTTCGGCAGCAACAACTAGTGAAAATAAAAATGCAAGTACTGTAATTCACTCATGACCACCATCTTGATTCTCAGGCATGCCCATTGGGACAGCAAAAGCGGATAGATTTACATGCCTGCAATCTTGCAAAAAAAAACCCAACACCGTTAAAACAAATCAAAGCTGCTTCAAATTGGCATTAGTGCACATCAATCCACATTTTCCTCCTCATATAGACAAGCATTTTCTCTTTCTCTCTCTCTTACTTACACACACACACACAGCTTATTTTAAAACTCCGAAGTATTCTGGAATATCTGTGTGTGTGTGTGTGTGTGTGTGTGTTTTTACTTCTCTCAAAGCTCAGTAGACTAAGTGCTAATCATGGCTTTGTTTTCAGTTGTGGTGAAGTTCTTTTGTACCTTTTGGTTTTGTTGTTTTTCTAAACCTTTGATTACTGAAATACATTTGGGTGGAAAAAACAAAAAGAAAGAGAAAGCAAAGAAAAACTTCAAGGAAGGTGAAATAGCAAAGTACAAAAGGAAAGGTCAGAAACCAAAGAGAATATGGTAATGAGAAAACAAAGGAAAAAGACAAATCAACGTAGCCTGTGGAATTCTATTCTAGTGGGCACTGGGCCAGTTTTACTATAATAAGCAGAAGCCAAGATGTAGCTGGCTGCTATGAATGGTGAGAAATCCCAAACAAATAAAATGAGGGCGAGGCAGAAGTGGCCCACAAATGTAGTTTGTAAGAAAGATCCAGCCTAATATTGTCCTCAAGCTTTGAGGTGTCCTTCTGAAATATCTTTTAACTACAGCATACATATGCTATAACTTTCATCAGAAAAAAAACATCTGTAGAAAAGAATCTTTAATATCCTTACCTTAAAGACCTAAATACAGTTGTTACTGTCAACTAAAGCAGATCCATGTAAATCAATGAGAACCCACACTATACAAATAATCCAGTCTGAAACTGGATTATTTGCCATGGCTCTTTCCTATGGAATCCTGGGATTTGTAGTTTGGTGAGGCACCAGTACTCTTTGGCAAAGAAGACTAAAGACCTTGCAAAACTACAAATCCTAGAAGTTCATAGGAAGGAGGCATGGCAAATAATCCTGTTACAAACTGGATTATTTGTGTAGTGTGGACTTGGCCCAGTGAATTAACACACATAGCACTGATACAGTGGGTCCGCTCTAGTTGGGACTAACCACTGGATTTAGGCCAAAGATTGCTCATTTTTAGGATTCCATTCAGTTAATGCTTCCTATGAACAGACTCTATCAGCACTGCAGAGAGGCAGCTCACTGAAGCCCCAACACAGCCTCAATATTTGCTATTGGGATCCAAGGAACCCAGGATGGGGACTGTGGAGTTAGGAGAGAGGAGGGGAATGTTCTGTTATAGCAATTTCACCCTTAGAGAACTATTTTAGCATCTGATCATAATGTGCATCATTGTTATCATGAGGTTACAGACATTTAAATCTTTTTAAAAATATTTTATTTTTTAGCTTTGGTGTTTTATCCCCGTTTTATCATTTTTCACACTGAATTATTTTTCTCAGATATCACCTCCTTTGCCTATACGGATTCCCCCAAAACTCCACTCAGAGACGCTGAAAGTTATGATAAGCATATCCTGGTGACTTTTCTTTTCCATCTCTCTAACCTTGAGCAGGATGGGCAAAGTGCAGCCCCCAGGGCTGTTTTTGTGGCTTTCATGGGGGTCAGTTTTTCAGGGATGGAATCCTCACCCCCTTGAGGCCTTTTTTAAAAACAGGAAGTGACTTCTGCTCACTACATGATGTTAAAAGGGCCTTTCCTGGTCCTAAAATAACACATGGGGACCTAAAACATAGGGGGACCCCTAGAGGGTCATTTGTGGACAAAACAGGTTTTTGTTTTTGTTTTGCAACTGGTGCAGTGGGAAGTATGGCCCTCCAAGGCCTCCTGGAAGGGGTTAATACAGCCCTCCAGCCTTTCATAGTTGCCCACCCCTGCCCTAGACTGAAATTACTAAAATAATAAATCAAGAAAGGGCTGGCAGTAAGGGGAAGACTGTAAAGACATCATGTAGATCACACATGTATGTGCCAGAACGTTGCCATGTTGGACTTAAAGGATGGCACACACTTTACACATGCAGCAGTGTTTATTCAGTTGCCCTGTCCAGGGCAGCATACTATGCTGAAGAACATGCACAGATCCTGAAACTGTGGGTAGTTTGGCAGATAGCATCCAATGCAACACCCAGATCAGGTCTCACTCTCAATAGTTCACCTCCTCCATATCCGCAGGGTACTTATCGTTCCTGGACTTACTGCTTATAAGTGAAATTGCAGATAACAGCAAACTCTGTTAAAATAAAGGATTTCTGGTACAAATATACCATAGAATTCCATTGGAGGACCTAGTAATTCCTAGAGAGGATACCTCTCTAAAGCATTTTCTAGCATGACTCTGTGGTATGTGTTCCCTGTTTTTTCAGCTGTGGATAAGTGAAATCATAGGTATTGGTTCCACAGATATAGAGGACAACCTATACACTCAAAGCACAATTGCAGATGTCTAGAAGTCTCTCCGAACTGCGTGATCATACCAAGACTAACTAAAGGCTTGAACTGGGAAGATCATCATTCACTAGTAGGGCAGATGCTTTGTGTGCAGAACATTCATGGTTGAATCCTGCCGTCTCCATCCAAAAGGGTCGGTAACAGGAGATGTAAAAGACCTCTCCTAGAAATGGTCAAATACAGAATACTCGGGTAGATGGAAAAGAACCAGCATAAGGTAGTTCGCTTTCTTCCTAATTATAAATGAGTCTTGATAATGGGGTGGGAATTCATACAAGTATTGCTGTGCAACCACTGACATTTTGCACAAGGCACATCAGCATTAATCTTATTCATATTCCAGTCTGGTGAAAATCAATTCAATTTGGAGGTCAATACAGTCCATTGAAATCTATTTGCATATTTAGTCCACTTAGCTTTCACATTTTAAAAAAGAAAATATAAGATTAATTGGATGTAATCATTTGAACCATTTGAAATAGATCAGACATTATTAAAAATCAAAATTTGCAGCCATGTTGTTTCAAATGTAAGTGGCTCAGTCAGCCTGCAAAATATCCTTTTAGCCCATAAACTGCTGGCTGCTTTTCAGTGACATATTTTAAAGCATGTTACTGGGAACAGTCCCTCTGAACAAGCAGTTGTATGTAGTGTGCACCTGAAAAAGATATGTACCTGAGCTATGGCAAGTACATGTGAAAGGCACTCTTAAAACCTAGTATGTGTGCTAACATACTGCCCTAATTAGTGAAATTACATGAATGGAATCAAGGTAGCATTTTCTTAGCTGTTCAGAAGTACTGTATTGTTAAATTGTCATTTCTGCTTGTTGTCACTCCCCCATCTCTTCCAAGCAATGGTCAGCAACTACTTTCTTTCAAATGATACAATTATAGGAAGAAACAAGAAACATATGAATACCAAACAAAAACAACACCAATAAAACACCATTTTACTTCAGGAAACAGTTTTGAACCCTTTCACTATTTTGAAATGGGAATAAATACCCTTTCATAGGGTGTGTGAATTGTTGCAGTGTACCCTATCATAGCTTGGCATCAGATGGCAATCTTACAACAGCATGATGGGGTGCAAGACAGAGATGGGTTGTTGTTCTTTTGGTATGCACAACAAGGGCTCACCAAACACATAACCGTTTGGGGGCATGATCACTTTATCACAGATCAAATGATACAGATGAAAATAAGCTTGTCACTGTTAAAATCAAAGCCAATCTTTGGCAGCTCTGACTGCATTCAGAATGGAACAAAATTCCATCCTCCACACACCAACAATGTGCAAAGTGTGTCACTGGCAGCTCGGGAGTCAACCACCTGAAGAAATGCCTAGCATCTGCAAACACATCAGTGGAATATTATTATCTTCTGCCCAGCTTTAAGGAAGCCCTTGTTAACAGCCTTACAAGTTACAAAACATGTTCCTGTTGGTTCATTTTGCTGGTCTTTTTGCAATGTTCATTCCCACTTAACCACTGTAAAAATCAACCCCAACAGACTTTAAGACAGAAAAGAGAAAGTTTTCTCCAAAGCTCTGTCAGCATTTCCTCAGACACAGACACACCATGAACTTTGCCACACCATGGCCTTCTGTGGTTATGACAGATAAAAGTAATGATGTCAGCAATGACAAGAAGGTCTGCATCATGATTTTGTATTTTGATCAGGATTCATAGCTAGGGTAAGGTCAGGAAAGATTTTCCAGCAAGTATTTTGTGTGCATGCTTCACTGAATTCCCATTTCACTGACTTAAACATTCTACACAAGGATATTGGATGAGCAAATTTTGCAGAAGCTGAGTAAAAGAAAATTCAGCCTCTCTATGGAATCTTCCATAAATGAGACTTTACTCATTCTCTGACAGAGAGGCACAGGTCTTACAAGCTCATTAATGCCAAAGAAAGCTGCCTATAGTGCTAACCACATTAGTGAAGACTAAAGAAAAGGCTTTAGTGAAAAGAGAACCGTTGCAATAAATGTACCAAGGAAGGCATGCTACATCTATTGCAGTATACAGCCAACATGCAGTAAAATTACCCAGCCTCCTGAATTATCTTCCTCCTAGATTATGTTATTGTATTCGCTTCTCAGTTAGATGTTGTAATATTTGTGTACAAAAAAAAATAATAATTGAAAAATTTGGTAACCAAACACTGCTTGACACAACAATAATTAACAGTTTCAACAAAACAAAACAACCAGCAAACCAATCAATTATACCACTCTATGCTCTTCAAGCAAACAGTTAGAAAGATGTCTCTAAAAGTGTATGAGAGAGGAAAGTGGACCATATACAGAAGCCTCTCTATTGGAAAAAAAACCTATGAAATTATACCAAATTCGCACAAATTCATCTTGTTTTTCAGGTTCTTTCGCTTATGAGTCAGTTTTTCAGCCAATGTAATGCTCCAAGTTCTGACCAACCAACTGTGGATAGAGAACACATTCAATGTTTCCGACCAGGAGAGATCTCCATATGTGCAACTCAGCATCCTGATGTAGTAGTATTACAGTGTTATCCGACATAGAAAGTCAGCATGTGTAGTGGTTGGAGTGTTGGACTACAACTCTAGAGATCAGAGTTTGAATCCCCACTTGGCCATGGAAACCCACTGGGTGACCTTGGGCAAGCCACACTCTCTTAGCCTCAGAGGAAGACAAAGGCAAACCTCCTCTGAATAAAGCTTGCCAAGAAAACCCAGTGATAGGGTTGCCTTTGGGTCAACATAAATCAAAAATAACTTGAAGGCACACAACAAATTATCCAACAAACTGAAAAAGATGGGCTGTTGATAAAGTAGAAGGTGAGTTTTCTGGCTTATTTTTCTTTTTCTTTCTGATATTAATCCAAGATGGAAAGAAAAACTACTAAACTTTAAAAATGCCTGTCAACTGTTGAACTGGGTCTCAAACTTCCTTCGGTACCCATTTAGCTAAATGAAAATAAACTGAACTTCAAATAATTTTTTTAAAAAATCTATGGAGCAATTCATTTCCTACCTTTGCTTGCCTCAAGAATTTTGTAAAGTGTAGTGGATGCATGTACAGCCCCACAAAGACACACAAAAGTCTATCCCATGCATTCTATTACATCACTCTTTTCCAAATAAAGGAAAATGGAACTGTTTCATACCCCTCTCTCAAACATGTGTACGTTCAGTCTGGAAAAAGAGAACTGGAAGGCTATGCTGTTAATTGCTTTAGTAAAAACAACAATTCAGGAACAAACACTGAAATTTTATAACCATTTCAAGATCAACTGAAAGGCAAAGGATTCACTGTACTACTAGTTAAGACTTGTAAACATTCATCTTCTCCTTTGGAGAGAAATTTTTAATCCACCCATCTTTAAACATACAAAGAATTCTGTTATTTCTTGACAAGGTTTTCTGAATTCAGAGCTCTCTGGCACACATCAGCAAACAAAAATCTGAACAAGTCATAATGTATTGATTCAGACAAATATTTCCTCCTCATCTATAATGCCCACTGATGTCTAAAATTACTATGTGGTGGGAACCAAGAAAAGGACACAACAATCATCAACACGGATTTCATGTGACCTACTTTTATCTAATGACTGACAACATCAATGTACAATGGGGAGATTCTGTACACGGGGGGTTATGGCTATAATTTTAACAGAAAACCTGTGAGCAAGGAAAAGCTCTGTAGAAACCTAAAATGTCTCCAAGAGGGAAATAAAAACAAAGAGGACACAGAAGACAAAACAGGGGCAGGTGAGAGAGGAAAGTATAAATACCCATTATAATTCTTTATAATTCTTTGCTCTCTTACTGTGGTTTCAGATAAATAATTCAAACCATTTTTATTTTATTTGCAACCACTCATAACTAAAAGGAGACTGGGTGCTGACCTATGACACAACTCATTTTGTGGTCTTGAACAAGATGAGAAATAGAGGGAGAAAAACTACTACCTTGGCAATATTTCCCCCCAGTTTATTTTGTTGGTTGTTCTTTACTGTTCATGAGAAAGACGTCTGCCCTTGGAGAGAAAACAAGAGTGAGGACAGTTCTGTAATGCTTAGATCCACGCTGGAGTAGGTCATTGAAGGGAAATGAAAATTGTTTCCACTTCCTGATGCAGCATTCAACCTATTTCTGTCCCCAACACACATACATGCATACAGACAAACATAGATAGTTCAAATAAAAGCAGTTGTACACAAATCTTTTGTCCTGCAAACAAACAAACAAGGTTATATTTATGTGCGCCACCAGAAAAAGACAACATGAGGAGTTGGAGTCTACCATTTAGTCATTTGTTGGCACTTATTGAAGTGAATTTAGCATTAACTAACTAATTATAAAAACACGGGTTAAAAAATGTACTGTGGGATGTACATATGTTTAGAGTTGGGAACATCAACACTAAGCCTGTGGGTGCCCCTGCCCCTGCAAGGCCAGGCTGAGGCACCAGGCATGGTATTTCTCCCCCCCCCAACCTCTGAAAGTAGATGGAATGATTTCTCCATATATTTGCATGTGGGGGATGACCTCCTAAAGGGAGATGGATGTGCCCCCATCCCATACCCAAGACATCTGGGGCAACAGCATGGTATGCCCACTACCATGCATTTTACCTCAGGAAACCTTTCCCTCTATGGTCAACTGAACATTGCTGTTGCCCATTTGCTTTAAAGTAAAGTCCAAGCTGCCCAAATGAGTTAGGAGGAAAAGCCTGCTCCTCGATGAAGTCCCTTAGAGCTGCACTTCTTAAACTATCTGATGAAGGGGACTGGCAAGGTTCCCCTCCCCAGTGTACCAAAAGCCAATACCATATTTGTGTTCCTTGACTATAGTTCTTTCTCCCCTTTCTGGAAACTCACTACAGACCAGCAGCCAATAACTTGTGGGCTAGCACTGACCTACAGACCACAATTTTTGAGAAACACTGCTTTAGGACATTATCAGACAAGTGTGTAAAAACGCTGCAATTCCGCAAGTGAGGAAAGCAAAAACATTGTGGCATTACTACACTTACTACTGCATGTTGCTCTAATCACGCAAAAGAACTGCCACAGAATTATTGCACAATGACCACTAGTGCTTTAAGAACAGGAGTTTACTTCCGCGAATTAGCATGGGTGAGATTTCGGCACTTCTCGTGAGAAGACGTGAGCATACTTAAACCTCCAAAAACACCTTAAAACAAAGTAAATGAACACACAAGCACTGAAACAAACCTAAAAACATTGAAATTAGATGGGACAGGTCATAAAAAGAGCATCCTGTGCTTCATTTTCACGTTCTCACCTAGACGTTTTCTTGCTGAAGGCCACTCATTCATGCTGTAATCTCACAATTACAACAGGGTGTGTCAATACCGCAAAAAAGTGATATTGATGATCTATTGACGGCTTGTCCTGTCAATTAAAAGGAATGCCTTGTTCGTAACTGGGCACAGAGTAACCACGCAAAGATGAAGATGTCATGCGATAGCTGCGCCCGTTCGCACTACCATGACATCATAATCCCGTGATTTTTGCCACGTCTGATAAAGTCCTTAGAGTCCTCAGCAAGAGGTGGTCTCCACCTCCAGACCCTTTTCAGAAGGGCAGCATCTTCTTTCTCCCCTTTCCTCTGCAAACAAAGGGAGAAGATGCTTCATTCACTTGCATAGAGGGAGACATAGGAGATTTTCAGACTACCCTGTTATAGTGTTACTATTCCACTTTAACTGCTCTGGCTTCCTCCTGTGGAATTCTGGGGTTTGTAGTTTAGTGAGGCCTAAAATCTCTCTGGCTGAGAGTTGTAAATGCCCCTACCTAAACTGCAAATCCCAGGATTCAACAGGAGGCAGCCATAGGAAATAAAGTGGAATAGTAACACTATAACAGTGTTGTCTGAAAATCTCCTTAGAGATAAAAGCCAGAAGCAGGAGGCGGGGGAAAGCTCAAATGTACCTACAAGCTAGAAAACAGATGTGGGCTCTGACATAAGCCCTCTCCAGGTTGGCAATGCCATTCCAACCTTTGGGTTCCTATCCCTCCCTTTGCCCTTCTACCCTCAGTATCTCTCCCTGGATCTGATACTTGGGCCTCAAGCTGACTGCTACCCTGGGCAAGTGGATCAGTGGGTTCAGTGTAGTAAAGTACAGCCAGTCTTCCTTTTAAAAAATTATCAGAATAAAACATACAGAAAGGTGTAGAAAATAAAATCGGTAGAGATTTATTATATAACAACCAAGTTAAACATGAATGCCCTGAACTCTTTCCACATTCTCAGCCCCCCAAACCCCTATTCAGATCTTACCAGCTCCTCTCTTCTTAAGTAATCTTCACTCTGTCTCTAACTGCCTGATCTAACTCTTTAAACAGGCAAGCCTCTAGGTTATGTTCCCCCACTTTTCAAACTTCCATGAGCCAAGAATAGCTGGCCTTGACTAGGCTTGTCCAGCTTCCCACTTCACAGGGGCAATCTCAATATTTTTGGTTCTGGCCACCCCACTTTTTCAAAATTTTGCATATAGACCACAACTGCAGTGGTTGTGAAACCCTGTTTTTGAGTTTTTGTTGGTTGTTGTTAATTGCCTTCAAGTTGACCTTGACTTATGGCAATTCTATGAATGAGAGACCTCCAAATCACTCTGTCATCAACAGCCCTTCTCAGGTCTTGCAGACTTAGGGCTGTGGCTTACAGGCCACTTGAACATTTCTGAAACTAATGAAGATGTGTGTGTTTCCATTTTCAGCAAAAAGTTTTCCTTCTCCTTTTATGCTAGTTTCTTGATGAAGCAGTGTCAAGATTTTTTTTAAACAGAAAGTTGATACAGAATCTCAACTCACCTTAATTTTATTTTTTAATTTTATTTTTCCTATTTTGTATTGTTCTTTTTTGTATTGTTCTGATAATGTTCTAAAGCAGTGTTGTTGATAAATTTCAGCTATATTTAATAAATATATGTATTTTCAGAAAGAATCTCGACTCACCTTAAAGACAAGCACACTGTCACTCCTAAACACATTTACATGGAACTAAGCCTCAGTGAACCTAACTTAAAAACAAATGTGCTTAGAATTGCTGCCCATATATTAGACTTTAGGCTCATGTGGAAAAGAAGCTGAAAATTTCTGTCTTTTAAATATTAGCTGAACTGGATTTCTGGTAGTTTTCTGTCAGAGCAACCAATTACTGACAACATCACTCTTCTTTCTATTCAGATAGACTTAATAATTGCATGTTTAAAAATGACTTCATTAGAAAGGTGTCAAGAATATGTACCATTTACTCTATTTGCCTTCTTAAATGCATGGGACTTGCATATTAAAGGTAGGGGGCTGCTATAATATCATATTTCATTTTAAAATGCTTATATTGATTTCCCTCCCTTAAAAGACACTTATTTCTAGATGAGATTCTCTTTCTGTTCTCATTGGTCTACATTAACAATAGTGATTCTTTAAAATTATTGTGTTTTTTTTTTAAAAAAGGAGAAGTAACTGCAATATCTTTTGGTCCTCGGCAATAAATGGTAAATTATGACATATATTTAAAATATGTGTAATTCTTATTGCTAATGACACAAAAGAAAACACTTCTTTGAAAGTTGTACATGAAAAAAATGGTTTAGACAAATGTACATACAGTGATATGAACAGCTAGGAATATATCTATACTGCACAGTTACAGTATCACCACTTCACCTGTCATGGCTCCATCCTATTAAATCCTGAAATTTGTTGTTCAGTGAAGTACTTAGAATTCTCTGGATTCCCATGCACAAAAGCACTTGATCTCTCTAGCAACAGAGATTTCTCAGTTTGTCGCCAAACAAATCCCAACATTACACATGATGGAGACTTGACAGTTAAAGTGGTATCAAACTACAGCAACAGTGTAATGTAGATGGAGTCTTGGGGATTGTCCACATGGTGAAAATACCCCTCACAGAATTCACTTAGAAAATGAGCTGTCTTAATGGGATCCTGCATTGTCTCGTTGTATTGTGAAGGAGGGGGGCCAAAAATAGGAAAAACTATGCAAGAAAAGCATTGGCGGCTTTTCCCGACTTAAAAAAAAAGCTCCAGTGATAGGCACATTTTCGCTTGTTAAGACAAGCTATTCAACATGAACCGCTTCACCATACAGGATAAAGTGCAACCTGATTGGCTATACAAGCACAGGGGACGGGACTGGGTTACAGGGCAAGCGCCTGCTGCTGCCATGTTGGATTTTCACCTTAGCAAGTGATCACTAAGATGATAAAATGGAGGCTTGTGTTATCTTTCTCTGTGTGTTTTTTAGGAAGGTGGAATATCGCTTGTGCATACCATAGAGATAGGTTGTTTTTTGTTTTTCTTAAAGTTCGGTGGTGGCAGATTTAAGAATGGGAATAATCCACTCATGGCTGCTGTCTCAGCTACAGGTATGCGAAGTTTATGGGGACCATAAAACCATTAAGACAGGTTGCACCTGCTGCGACTTGCTACTACTGTGGAGCAGTCCATTTTCTCCCCTTCATGTAGACAAGCCCTTGGATTGTTAAGAACAGATTGCCAAGGAACACCTGTGCACAGGAAATAGCAGATTGCATCTAGTAGAAGTCACCATTCACCATAACATAAGAGACCAGCTTCAGGGGGTCACAGGAGATGCAAGTGGAACAAAGGAGAAAGAGAATGCTGTCATGGGAGTGAAAGCCTTTGAGCATAGACATTGGCTGTAGCCATGGAAGAAGCAACCAGCAAAAGGATGGTTAAAAACAGGTCAGTTTAGAGACAATGTAGGGAAAGGAAATTCCTCCAAATAAATGGGAAGTAATTCTATATACTCCGCATTTATTTGGATGAATTTTCTAAGTAATTCTATACTTTCTTCCCTCACCCAACCTAAATACTCTAAAGGCACCAGGTCCCATTTGATCTTTAAAGCTAAGCAGGGTCAGCCTGGTTACTACTTGAATGGGAGACCACCAATGAATACCAGGTACTGTAGAGTAGATTTCAGAGAAAACAACTGGCAAAACCACTTCTGAGTTTTCCTTGCCTAAAAAAAAACCCTGCAAAATTCATGGGGTTGCCATAAGTTGACAGGCGAATTGAAAGCACATATACCAACATAATTCCATATACAAGATTAATTCAAACAAATGTTATGCAATGAATCATATCTCTCTCTGGCTTTTCTTCGCAAATGAAGATCTGAAACATGGGCCACCTATCGCCACCACCTACAACTCCTCGAACGCTTTCATCAGCGCTGTATATGCACAATCCTAAATATACACTGGACTGACTATGTGAATGAATCATAATTATTTTAGAAAAAAAGAATACTGTACTGGCAATCCCTTTTCACCCATAAGGATAGATAACCACAAGGGTCCATTGCTATCTTTTGTTTTCAAATTGTTTATTATTATAAGTAAATAGGCAAAACCCTATATTGTTAATACACAAGTGGATGTGAAAATGTCACCACAACACCAGCATAACAACCATCATATCCTCTAAACCATCCCTTCACAACTTGCTCTTCTCCAGATATCTTGGAATACAACTCCCATTATTCCACATGCTGGTTGTGGATGATGGCAGCTGGAAACCAAAACACTGAAGACACCAGGTTGGAGAAGCCCATCATACACGTTCAGCTCAGAAAGGAAGGGGGGGAATACTCCACCAGAACATACAAAAATTGAATATTTACTTATTCCACTCTATAATAATAAAAACAAAGGATCCCAAAACAGTAATTAAGCCAATCCCTGCTCTCATATTTACAATCTAGAATACATGAGGAAAAGGAAGAAAGGAGTGATAGTAGTGGTTGATTTAAGAGCTAAAACGGATGAGAATGTACTGTAACTGTCCCAGATCAGATTTGCACTAGATCAATTTTCTTTCTGGGCCAGCCTGTTCTTTGCTTTCTTCTTTTCTGCTCTGTCTCTCTCCTTGCTTTTTTATATTAAAGAGTTTTTTTCCCATCATGTCAGGGTAAGATGGTTCACCAGAAACCTTTGGTGGGGGAAGAGCCACTACTGGAAGCTGGATAACACCAGCTGAGAGAGGGCAGCTGAAGTATAGGCTATGGTGTAAGCAAGCTCCTCCCTTGTGCTGCCTTTACTGTATTTCCCTTTATCTGTCCCACAACCATGTCCCATTTCATCTGCTATACTGGTATGTCAGGAACATTATGCTGGCATATTATTATAGTGGTGGTTGTGGCAGCAGCAGTACATTTTATGTTCCATTGAGACAGTCAGGTTTCCACCAAATTCTGAAGTTTCTAAAAACAAGTGGCTCTCAAGTCTAGGACTGAACCCTAAACAAACTAACTGTATTATTGCTGCTGCTGTTACTGCTATTACTGCAACTATTTCCCATAAATTAGTGGGAACTTAATTGAACAACCAGTTTTCTTATTCAATTTATGAGTATTCCAATCTTGAAGACACAGTGGCAATGTTTAAAGAGCGGTGCTCCAGCTTGTCCTCCCTCTGTGAAACGCTGGTATAAAAGCTGAATGTAACACTGATTTGTACAACATTGCTATCAACACAAGACTGCACACTAAAATTTGTGTAGCAATTTCCATTCCTGTGATTCTCACTTCTTTCTTGCAACTTCTGCTCACTAGCCTTGTATACATTTGCCCCACACAAGATACAGCATATACTGTACAGAATTTTCCACACTGTTCCTTCAACAAACTTTGCAATCCTGCCAATGCAACATGCTGATTCACAAATCAATTAAGGCAGGAATCCTGTTGGTACACTATGCTGGAATCACAGCCATGCTAACAGTTACAGTTGCCCTTGCTTATGCAAGGAGGAAGGAGGAGTGAGCAGCAGCCATAGGAACAGAAAAGCTGCTGGCTCTAAACCACTTATTTCCTAGTGCCTGGCCTGAAGAGGAGATCCTCCGAGCCAAGGCACTCTGAGGGAGATGGCTAGGCCTATTTTCTGTCCTGTGGCACAAGCAACTGTTATCTCTTCCAGAGTGCCTCGGCATCAAGGGACCTTTCTCCAGCAGCCACGCATTGAGGACTTTGGAGAGAATCAGATGTGGGGAAACACAGCAAAAAAATGTATCCCCAACCTCATCAGAAGATCACGAGGAGAACAGGAAGGACAACATTATCAGATGCCCGCTTCCTCAGCTGTTCCTGGGGCATAGCGCTGCTGCGGACGAGGCTTCCTTTTTCATTGACGGGGACAAACTGCCAATAAAAAGGGATGCCTTACTCACACCTGTGCTACGCCCCCAGGATGCTGAAGGATGTAGTTGTCTGATAATATCCTCCATTCCTGTTCTCGTCGCATTCTTCTGACATGGTTTTTGCCGTGTCTGACAATCTCCTTTATCACACTATACTATGATAGTGCTATTATTCCACTTAAAGTGCTATGGCTGCCTCCTGAGGAATTCTGGGGTTTGTAGTTTAGTGAGGCCTAAAAGCTCTCTGGCTGAGAATGCTAAAGGCCCCTCCCTAAACTGCAAATCCCAGGATTCCACAGGAGGCAGCCAGAGCAGTTAAAGTGGAATAACAGTGCTATAACAGTGCAGTGTGATAACCTCTCTAGAAACAGGAGGCTCAGAGCCAGTCACCATCACTTCCTGTGGCTAGCACTGCTGCCTTCCTGATCTTTTTCCCTACCACCACTTCATCTGCAGCTGTTCCCAACTTGGCCACTGTCACCTCCCCTTCCACCAGCAGTGTAACTGCACTGGTGGACCCAATGTACCTGCCTAAGCATGTAATTCTACATCTTTCTTTCACAGTAAGCGTCACTAATTTCAGTGGGATTTGCCTATTTACTGAGTTGTGCTCTAAATTAGACTCCCAGTTTATTTTCAGATGAAACGTAAGAGCTCCAATGGCTTCTGGGTTGTACCTTTAACCCTGTTAAAGTCATTTAACGTAGTAGTGAAAGTTGAATGAAATAAAGATAAAAATGGAAATGGAAATGAAAGAACCGGAAAAGACAAATAAACACAGGGTTGCAAGTGAAGAGCTAAATTAATAATGAATATTTACAATGGACAACAGATTGGAATACAGAAATAAAAATTAATACAAAGGAAAAACAGATGAGGAAAAGTTCCTGTTTGTTGCTCTGTTGCTCAGGTTCTCAGGTTGTCTTTTTTTAAATACAAACAGAAGATGTTTTCATTTTCACAAAATATCCAGAGCATTTTCTGAGAACTATTTTATTACATACTAAAAGATGGGTTCCTTTTATTTCAGGATAAGTTGCAACAAGAGGCTCCATTTTTCAAACAGTCCAGATAGTTTCACATATTTATTATGCTCTGTACGTATTTTATGCCGAGATCCGCTAATCCTCCTGAACACCGAATCCACGTAGTTTACAGGGGATTCGCTAGCCCCCCTTCTGAATGACATGTATGAATCCGAACGGCTGTGTGTATGGAAGAGCGATCTTCCGAACGGCATACGTATATATTTTTTTTTACCATGTAGACGGGACCTCAGTTTTATTCCTTATCTTTCCCATCCTGTTTTCCATTCCTCTCACTCAAGCAGTCAATATTCTGTGTCCACTGACTATGCTCAGTCCTCACTAGGATGTTTTTGGATTTCCCCACACCTTTTTTTAACCTCTCATGCTATTTTGTACTTCCAGAAATCCCTAGTTTGTCCCCAGCCTGCTCCCTCTTGTAGGCAGATTATGCTACTTGGGCTATATAAGGAGTGGCACTCTGATGATGATACAGAAAGTGAAATGTTGAAATAAATAGAAATTAACAGATCCAAAATTAAAACTTTGAAATTTAGCCCTTAAAAAAGTTCCCAGACTATTAAGAGTGTTTCAGTCCCAATATGTACACCAGCATATAGAAAACAAGATACTCCCCCAAGTGATGGAAGCAGATAGTATATCATGATTGTAGGAGAAATAGCCCATAGTTAAACACTGTGGATGCACTTATTTGCCTGTTGGGTGGAGCTACACTAAATAGTTTACACAAGCAGTTGGAATAGGTTAAGGAACAAAATCGGATGGGTGGGTGAGATACTTATGTGAGCAAGTAAAGTATATTTGAAAATTAGAAAATTAGAGAGGCAAATTACCATAAATCCATTGTAAACTGATGTATACAGTACTGCTCAGCTTTGCTATAGAGATCCTCTGCAGTTATTCCTGATGGCTGAAATCACAAATGCATCCTTGCTGGCTGAAACATGGGAGGTGAGTTACAGCAATATCTAGGACCTGTTTTTGCAATTTCTTTTACCATGGAGCTACACATCCATGTTGATGCTTCCCCTTAACTAAGGAAGATGCACTGCTATACTGTCAAATTTCTACCTCTTTGTGAATGATAGAAGGGGCCCATACTAAAGAACATGACTGTCCATTAGCATATCTGGGGTTTGGGAAGAAGTGTATGTGTGTGTGAAAGAGGAAGGACAGATATCCAAACTGGGTTCCTAGACTTTCCTAGGTGGAAAACTGAGCCAGAACAGAATATTAAAAAAAAAAAAAAAGACTATCCTCTAGTGACTCATTGAACCCACTTTGGTGATGAACCAAAAATTTCAGAACATTACTATGTTAACATTTGTAAGGGAGATTGCCAAGGAATAGTAGGTGTGTTAGGCTATATTTCAGAGGAAGGCAATGGTAAACCACCTCTTGAGTATTCCTTGCCTAATAAAACCCTATGAAATTCAAGTCAGCAAGTAACTTGAAGGCACATTATACACACAGAAGAAGAAAAACCATTCTGGTGAGATATTACTCAAGTCAGCAGCAGCACCAACACCAAAAAGCATTCCTATAATTTCACAAAATAATACAGTTGCCCCTCCACATTCGCGAACTTAGCCTTCGAAGGCTCAGTGAAGGCCCTGGGTGGGAAGGGGGAGGGCCGGGGAAGCCTCCACGGAGCCTTCGAAAGCCCCGTGAAGGCCCTGGGTGGGAGGGGGAGCACCGGGGAGCACTGGGAAGACCTCCACAGAGCCTTTGAAGGCCCCGTGAAGGCCTTGGGAGGGAGGGGGAGGGCTGGGGAGGCATCCATGGGGCCTCGGGAGGGTCTCCGGAGGCCCTGTGAAGGCCTTGGAAGGGAGGCGGGGGAAAGCGACTATGGGGCCTCCGGAGGCCCCATGGTCGCTTTGGCGGGGGAGGGCAGTCATTATTTGCGGATTTTTCACATTCACAGGGGTCTGGGGAACCTATCCCCCATGAATGTGAAGGGACGACTGTATTTTCTTTGGAATTTAAGAAAAGTATACTGTATAGCCAAGGCTGGGGCTAAGATTTGGGACAGCCAGACACTTGCTGTGAACCCACCTCAGTAGAAGGCCTGCTGCTAACAGTGGAACACTCTCCAGCACATGGAACATTATTTTTGGACTATATGCTGACATCGGGAAGATAAACACTATTGTATAAAAAAATTATGTTTCCAAGCTTTGTCTTTGTCCCTTCTTTTAGGACATCAGCATGCTGTACAGCCGCAATTGCACTAGTTTAAGAATGGAAGCATGCCGTTTTGGCATCCTTTATTATCACACTTCTGCCACAAGAGCACTTTGGCACTGCTTTGGCAATCATGGTCATGCAATCTGTTTTCTGCACCACCGCCATAACATCACCTTCTGACCCCTGTGCATGTGTCCCTTTTGCATTTTTTTATTTTATTTTATTTTATTTACCACAATTGTGAAATTAAGGCAATACTAAAATTAAAAAAGAAAAGAAAGGAAATAGAAAATAAGAGGAAAACAGCTTGTTCAGGAATAGTGAAGGAGGAGAGAGGCGGAGAAGAGCAGAATCACACCCACTGACACCATGTGACTGCCTCAGAAGTGGAACTGCAGCGGGAGGCACTTATCACATGGAAATCCATAGTGGAAAAGCAATGTGTCAGGATCTGCCTCTCCCTATAAGACTGGCCCCTGGCTGTTAAAGCCAGCTCTGCCTCTCTGTGCAGGACTATGCCCTGGTTGTGGAAAGTCTTGAAGAAACCAGGACCAAGCTGTCAGACATAGCTGGTTGCACTCACGTGGCACACCTGAAGCAGCCAGGGGAACTGCTATTTAAGAGCAGCATTCTCGCCTCAACCTTTGCCACAACAACATGGTTTGCTGAGTTGTCTGTAGCTGCTCCTTGCTTTTGGGCCTTGATTCCTTGCCTTGACTCATGTTTGGACCTTTGCTTGCCTCTTGGACTGCCTCTGGCTCCTGGATACCTGGTATGTGTTTGGGCTTGGCTTGTATTTGGACTCTTGCGTACCTGACCTGGCACTCCCTTCCTGGATCTGCTTTTGCCTTTGCTCCTCTGGACTCCTGATATGTGTTTGACCTTTTGGACTTTGGTTTGTCTTTGATCCTACCTGGATTTTGGACTCTGTCTTCTGTGCTCCTGACCTGGCCCCTGCCTTCTGAACCTGCCTTACCTCCAACCCTTGGGTTCTGGTTCTCCGTCTCCCTGCCCGCCCTGGCGTCTCCGCTCCAAGACCCTGCCACCCATGCCCCAGATCCTGACACAATGTGATTAGAAGGCACTGACAGGTTTTACCTGTCAATGAAAAGGGGTGCTCCAGGAATGGATGGCATGCAAAGCAGCTACAGGACAGACATGGCATCACATGGTAAGTGATGGCCAAAGATGCCATTATCCCATGGAAATAGCACTTTACCAGCCTATGTGATAAAGCCTTTACTCCTTGCTTTTGCTCCCTACTGACCTCTGAGCACTGAATATCTTTGCCTCTCCTACTGGGCATGCTGCAAACTGAACATAGTAGAGGCACTCAACCAAGGAGCAGTCATGACAATAGCAAGGAAGAAACCCAGTTGGAAAGCTCAGTCCCCAGAGGTAATCTTGCCTGAATGCATTACAAAATACAGAATTCACTAATGCAGCTTTCAGAAAAGAGTGGTTGTAGAAGAGCTGAGTTGCAATGGAAAGGGCTAACAAAAGTAGTTTGCATGAGATTATATATCCTGTTATCTATCCACTAACATTCTGTAACTAATTCTGGAAGAAAATAAATGTGTCCATTGTCCATAAGCAAGTAAATATATTGAGAAGACAACAGGCACATTTGTTTTTACATGCCAATAGAAAGGTGGGGGGGGGGACCCAGATCCAGTCCTTCTGAAACACAGAGTCAATCAGTCTCTACCTCAAGCGGATTCCACAATAACCACACATATGACCACATGCCACATCACAACTTGAGATCTTTCAGAGAGGCAGGGGAAGAGGGGGTAAAGTGAGAAATCGCTTATCTTAAACAATAATAATGAATTTGGATCTTCAAATAGATGGATTGTGGGTGTGCTGAAGGCCAGAGTTATAAAAGGATATTGTCTGGCATGGCAGGAATAGCATCTGTATGAAGCATACTTGGAAGAAGGAGCAGACAAATAAAAACCATTAAGATTAGCAGCCAAGTATCACCAACGAATACCAGGTGCTGTAGGCTATATTTCAGAAGAAGGAACTGGCAAAACCACCTATGATTATTTCTTGTGTAAAAAAAACCCAATGAAACTCATGGGGTCACCGTAAGTCAACAGGCGACTTGAAGGCACACACACAAATGCAAAGGTACTTCGATATTCTAGGATTTGCATTACTGAGAATGTTTGTTTACAGGTTGCACTAGAATGCAACATGAGCAGTAGTTCATGTTTGGTTTATTAACAATATGATGGCACTGTTTGAGGCAGATCATTGGCTTATCTACAGTCTACTCTCTACAATGATAGACAACAGCTCTCTACTGTCTCCGAACATAGATCTTCCCCAGCCCTTCCACCACAGAACTTTTGGAATGGAAATACTGGGGCCTTAAACGTGCAAAGCTGAGGCCCTCCTTAGTTTCTATGACACAACTTGTTTAAACACATTACATTTTAGGGTATTTATTTTTTCACTTATTATAATACTTGTGAACTGCAAACAGTATGAGGGCAAAGCCATGACTAATTACAACAATTAAAAAACAACAACAATAAAGCTAATAAGAAAAACAATTATAATGATTAAAATCAGACTATAATACGTACACTACAACTCCAATAGAATCCTAACTTAATTACAGGACAAGATACATTGGTGACTCTAGAGCGCACTTGTGAACATCCACTGGAACAGACAGGTTGCCTACCTGTAACTGTGGTTCTTTGAGTGGTCATCTGTGAGCTAACACAAATGGGAGTATACCTTCTAGAACTGTTACATAAGCTTTTTGGTGGTAATCCCACCCACTCCCCATGCACCATACTAGCATACTTCCCACCTAAACCCTCAGCTCCCTGGTCCCCAAGGCAGCAGCCAAAAATCTAAGGAAAGGCAGGACATGACAAGGGGAGGACGGGTGAGAGTGTGTGAGTTCACAGATGACCACTCGAAGAACTACTGTTACAAGTAGGCAACCTGTCCTCCTCTGTGGTCTTTGTGACTCACACAAATGGAAGATTAGCAAGCATACTTTTTCTTCTCCTGCAACACAGGAGAAAATCACAGCCCTCCCAATCGCAGCCTCTGCCCAAGCCTTCATATCCCACACTCTCAAACTTCACTCAAACAGGAACAAAGACACCTTCTCAGACTATACCCCCCCCCAGCTCTGCCAAGTTCATCTTATCCCACCTGCCAGGCTTCCGCACATCCTGAACATCCCTGTATCGCGTGAACAGGAAAGGGCTGGGTGGAGCTTACAGCATGGTTTCCAGATTTGCAGCAGCAATTCGAGTCCTTCAGTACAGCGTGCTCACTTTAAACACAGTAATGTAAGGATTTTCATATTTTTCTCCATTTTACAGTGCACTGTATTTGACTCCTTTATTATTCACTATTGCATGTCATCAAACTGCAGAAAACTGAGTCAGTGGATAATGAATCAGTGGATACAGGGGTCCTACTGTACTTAACAATAGCAGTAATATTATGCTACCAATTTATACTGATGAAAAGAAGAGAACTGGTGTTAGCCATTAGTAAATTTCAGGGTAGAAGGTCATGAGCGCCATGTAGTTCTGGTACTCAGAACAAACTCCTGGGCTCAGAAATTTCTTTGAACTGTAAAATCTAAATCAAATTGTAAGTTCCAAAAAAACTCATTATAACAATGAAAAATACATATTGTATATATTCGACTATACATTTTAGTCAGAAAAATAATCTTAAAAACCTGGGTCAACATGTTCACGGGTCAATGCTGGTCAAGGCCAGCATACCCAGCTCAGGGGAGAAGGAAGGTTGAAACAGGCTGCCAAAAAGGCCCACCTCTGCGTGCCTCATGCCAGCAGAAGTTTGCTAGGTTGCTTTTCGATTATCCGTTCAATTGACCCCCCCTCCAGTGGCCAGATCTGGGATGATCGCTCTGGATGGTTTCTCAGTAACCTCCATGGAGCCCATGCTTGGGGGGAGGTATTGAAGGAGTGGATCATCGAAAAGCAACCCAGCAAATTCCTCCTGGCTTGAGGCGCACAGAAGCCAGCCCACCTAGCTTGGGGGGGGGGGTGGAAGGAAAGAAGAAGCCAAGGGTGCCAAAAAGGCCCTAGAGCCCACATCTGTCCACCTCAAGCAGGGAGGCATTTGCTGGGTTGCTTTTTGATAATCCCCTCCCTTGGCTCTTCCCCCAGAAGTTTCTGTGGATTACAATCTATTTTAGAGGTACAGAGTAAAATTTCAAGCCTTACGTACACACACACACACACACACACACACGTATATTGTTGGGAGGGTGGGATCAGGAAAACTGGATGTGTAAAATTACAACTGTATTCAAGCATCATAGCAATAATTAATGCAAATAATGCATGATAAGCCTCTGTTAACTACACATATCTCTGCTAGGTACTTTATTACCTCTGAAGTGGTAAAACAATGAGTTCTGGTTTCAAGAAAATGTTTGTTAGTTCTGTAGCCATGAGTGCTGTTTTTGTATTTTTTAAAAAAAAAACTGACAATACATAAAACTCCTTGTGAAAACCAGCCTCTTAATATATGTGGTTTGCTAAGAAATGATTTCTTAGCAAACCACATATGACAGACTGTGAATCAAACCCCTGGTGACAGACTGGAATTTAGAATGCATCCCCATTCAGCTGTTTCCCATTTAAATCTTCCCTTAGAATTCCTCTGTCCACTTGAAATTAGTGAGAGAGTATTCTGGGAGACTGAAATATTCTGATAATTATTTTTGTGTGTTGTCATTTATGATACAAAATTTGTGTTCACTTATTCTTTTATACAGAGAATATCTTGTTTGCCCTATACAGAATGTACAGGGACACTGTTGGCAGAGAATGGTACATATCCCATTACAAAATGAGCAAGTGAATGAAACTCTGGCCAGGCCAAATATATAGCATACAACATTATTAGATACTGTAATGGTGTTGTCAGAAGAGATGTAAAGACAAAATTGGTATTTGCATTTGTACATGCATGTTTTACATCCATGATGTTAGACCTGTTGCTGGTGAGTATTTATAAATGTATCTGAAGCTTAGAATCACAGAATCATAGAGTTGGAAGAGGCCTCAAGGGCAATCCAGTCCAACCCCTGCCATGCAGGAATACACAATCAAAGCATTCCCGACAGATAGCCATCTAGCCTCTGTTTAAAAACCCCCAAAGAAGGAGACTCCACTACACTATGAGGCAGTATATTCCACTTCCGAACAACTCTTACTGTCAGGAAGTTCTTCCTAATGTTTAGGTGGAATCTCTTTTCCTGTAGTTTGAGTCCATTGCTCCGTGTCCTAGTCTCTGGAGCAGCAGAAAACAAGCTTGCTCCTTCCTCAGTATGACCTCCCTTCAAATATTTAAACATGGCTATCATGTCACCTCTCAACCTTCGCTTCTCCAGACTAAACATGCCCAGTTCCTTAAGCCGCTCTTCATAGGGCATGCCTTCCAGACTTCCCACCATTTTGGTCGTCCTCCTCTGGACATGTTCCAGCTTCTCAATATCCTTCCTGAATTGTAGTGGCCAGAACTGGACAGCTTGATGACTGTATGTCATGAATTTCTGAAAGTGAACTGTAAGCCACAAAAACGCATACTAAAATAAATCTGCTAGTCTTAAAGGTGCTACAAGGCTGTTTTCTACTATGCTTTCTTATGTCCTTCAAAATCATAGAATCATAGTTGGAAGAGACTTCAAGGGCCATCCAGTCCAACCCCCTGCCATGCAGGAATACACAATCAAAGCATTCCAGATAGATGGCCATCCAGCCTCTGTTTAAAAACCTCCAAAGGAGACTCCACCACACTATGAGGCAGTGTATTCCACTTCCGAACAGCTCTTTCTGTCAGGAAGTTTTTAATGTTTAGGTGGAATCTCTTTTCCTGTAGTTTGCATCCATTGCTCCTTGCCCTAGTCTCTGGAGCAGCAGAAAACAAGCCTGCTCCATCCTCAGTATGATATCCCTTCAAATATTTAAACATGGTTATCATGTCACCTCTCAACCTTCTCTTCTCCAGACTAAACATGCCCAGCTCCCTAAGCTGCTCCTCATAGGGCATGGTTTCCAGGACACCCACCATCCTGGTCACCTTCCTCTGGACATGTTTCAGCTTCTCAATATCCTTCCTGAATTGTGGTGCCCAGAACTGGACACAGTATTCCAGGTGAGGTCTGACTAAAGCAGAATACAGTGGCACTATTATTTCCCTTGATCTAGACACTATACTCCTATTAATGCATACTAGAATTGCATTGGCTTTTTTAGCTGCTGCATCACACTGCTGACTCATGGTCAGCTTGTGGTCCACTAAGACCCCTAGATCCCTTTCACATGTACTGCCCTCAAGCCATGTGTCACCCATCCTGTATCTGCACATTTCATTTTTTACTGCCCAAGTGTAGCATACTACATTTCTCTCTGTTGAAATTCATTTTGTTAATATTGGCCCAGCTTTGTAATCTGTTGAGGTCATTTTGGATTCTGATCCTGTCCTATGGGGTATTAGCTACCCCTCCTAATTTGGTGTCATCTGCAAACTTGATAAGCACACCATCTATTTCCTCATCCAAGTCATTGATAAAGATCTTGAATAGCACTGGGCCCAGGACAGGACCCTGTGGCACCCCACTGGTCACTTCTCTCCAGGATAAAGAAGAGCCATTGGTGACTACGCTTTGGGTTTGGTCAGTCAACCAATTACAAATCCACCTAACAGTTGCACTGTCTAGCCCACCAGTTACTAACTTTTTTGCAAGAATATCATGGGCAACCTTGTCAAAAGCCTTACTGAAATCAAGATACACTACATCCACTGCGTTCCCTTCATCTATCAAGTTTGTAACTCTATCAAAAAAAGAGATATGATTAGTCTGGCACAACTTGTTTTTGAGAAATTCCATGTTGACTTTTTAGTAATCACAGCATTCCTTTTTTTTTTTTATAATTCCTTTTTATTCATTTACAATAATAAAGTACAATTTAACAGTTTCATTTTGTAGTTACTGGTCACCACAAAATGACAAGCGACAATAACATTTTTTATATGTATGGTGATAATAAAAAAGCAAACAACACAAACAAACAAAAAGTAAACATTGAAAGAAAAGATTATGCTGTTACACATGTTTGGTATGCACTCTCCTGGTATAGAATTCAATTTGGTAATGTTTAACTTTGCATAATGCATGTATGTGATGATAAAAAAACAAAAAAACAGGAGTTTACATCTTAATCCATCAATACATCATTCCACAGTTTTCCATGGGTGGCGGGTGGGGTTTGTTGAACAAGATTATGATTTATGTATTTGATCATTGTGAACCATTTTTCTACAAAGGTTGTTTTTGTAGGACAACCTTGGGATGCTCTAATTTGTTCCTTAAGTTTGTCCATTATCCAGATGTTCCAAAATCAATTCCACCATTTCTCCATTGTAAAATTGTCTGTTTTCCAATTTTGCGCAATTTCCAATCTTGTTATTGCTAATAAAAATCGTATCAAGTCTCTGTGTTTGACTGTGGTGTTTTGATCAGAGAAACAAGAGAGGAGTACCAAGCTGGGAGTCACGGTAATGGTTTGTTTCATAATTTGTGAGATCAGTCTGAGTACCTCAGACCAAAATTCTTGGGACCACAGAGCAATGAAACCACATGTGGAGATATGTGCCTTTGTCTTTGCATCCTCTCCAACAGGTGAGGTTGCTGGTTTTGGTGATTTGGGTAAGTTTGTGGGGTGTCAGATACTATTTGTACACCACCTTAAGTGTGTTTTCTTGTATTATTTCTGAAATGTTGGAGATTTCCAGATGTTTGACCAGTCCAGGTTGCTTAAGGGGTGTGCAATATCTGTTTCCCAAGCCAATTTAAATTGTGAAGTTTCCATCATGGTGGTTTCCATGATAAAATTGTATATGGTTGCCATGTGGCCTTTGACTTGACTGGTGGAAGATACTCATAGGTTTGTTAGGGGTCTGGGTCGAAAGCCCTGACATTGTATATGAGACAAGAAACATGCAATTGGATATGTTGTAGCTAGGTGGGTTGGATGGGGTTTAGGTCTCTTATGAGCTCCTCT
Source organism: Gambelia wislizenii (assembly GCA_030847615.1). Classification (NCBI taxonomy): domain Eukaryota; kingdom Metazoa; phylum Chordata; class Lepidosauria; order Squamata; family Crotaphytidae; genus Gambelia; species Gambelia wislizenii. The sequence continues at coordinate 291,667,558 of JAUMIR010000001.1, read as the reverse complement.
TTAGTTTTAGGAACATTTTTGTTATATAGGTCAGGTATCATATATATCCCCTCCCTGTCCCAAACCAAGTAGGATTTGTATTTGATCGGGTTGTAAAATTCAGGATGTGTCAGAAATGGGCTGATACTTGTGGCATCATTTTATAACTCCATTGTTTCCAAATTCATAAAGATGTTCATAAGAAGGGGTTATCCAATTTATTAATCTGGGAATAAGAAAGGTTGGAGAAATGTATTTCCATGTGTTTTGGGTTGTTTTGATCTAGTTCAGGCTCAATCCAGTTGGTTTGGGGGTTTCTCTTGAATATCTGGACCAGATGTGTGAGCTGCGCAGCTGCAAAATAGTGTGGCAGGTTTGGGATACCTAGGCCACCTGACTGGAGTTTTTGATGCAAAATACTTTTTGGGAATCTTGGTTTTTTATTGTTAAAGATGAAAGTATAGAATAATTTTTCCAATTGTTGAAGTATGTTGTAGGGGGTTCTAGAGGGATTTTGAAAAAGAAGAATAGAAGTTTTGAAAGTGCAAACATTTTTAGTATAGCTATCCGTCTCAGAAAGGAAAGGATGAATGTGGTCCAGTATTTTATTTTTTGTTTTATCCAGATTGTGAGTTGTTTATAGTTCCGTGGCAACAGTTGAACTATGTCTTTGGTGATTAGTATCCCTAGATATTTAAATCCAGAGGGTTGTAGATGTAATTTACTCAGCTGTTGCCATTCGTGTTGTGTTGAGTGCAGGGTATTTGGGCATAGCAGTTTTGATTTTTGCATGTTTACTCTGAAACCTGTGTACATGTAAAATTTGTTCAGTATCTTTTGGAGAGCAGGAAATGCAATTGTCATGTTTATGATATAGAGTAAAATGTCATCCGCAAAAAGTCTGATTTTGTGCATTTGTTGGTGGATCACAGTACCTTCGATTTGGTGTGTCATCCTTATTTGTTCTGCAAGGGGTCTATGGCTATTGCGAATAATAGAGGGGGAAAAGGACACCTCTGCTTGGTTCCTCGATGAAGTTTGAATGTTTGGGAATCTACTTTGTTAGCATAGTTCATTGCTTCAGAATTGGAGTACAGATTTTGGAGAAATGTTATGAATTGGCATCCCATATTCATTTTTTGGAGCAGTCCAAATAGGTATGGCCATTCCAACTGAGCAAAGGCTTTCAATGTGTCTAGAGATATCAAAGCCAGGGGTCTGTGCCTTTTGTTGCAAAGGGGCATTATATTTAGTGTTCTTAAGATGGCATTGGCTAGCCGCCGGCCAGGCATAAAGCCTTTTTGGTTGGAATGAATGTAATCAGTGATGAAAGCATTCAGGAGTTTTGAAAAGACTGAAGTCATTATTTTATGGTCAGAGTGTCTTCGCATCTCTTTTATTTATTTTTTTCTGTTTTGCTCCCTCTTGTATCAGGAAGCCATGTAAGACCGCCTTTAGAGTATCCCAGAGTAATGATTCTGTAGTGTTATCTGTTTTATTCTCTTGGTAAAATGTTTAATTGCCTGTTATATGTGTGTTCTGAATGGTTAATTATTCAATAAATAGGAGTTAAATCTCCATATTTTAGTTGGTTGTGTTGCTTCTGTCAAAGACAAGTCCATGGTAAATGGAGTATGGTCTGAGTGGAGGGATGGGTGGATTGTGACTTTTTCGATGTGGGACATGGTCGTCTTATCAACAAAGAAGTAGCCAAGCCTTGAGCAGGAGTTATGTACATTGGAGAAAAAGGTATAATCTCTGGTTGTACAATTAAGCAACCACCACGGGTCAACTAAATTTAGTCTTTTAAGATCTTTCAGAGGAATTTGTGGTATTGAGTGGGGTTTGAGTGACTTTTAAAAAGATCTATCCATATAAGGATTGAGAACTGCATTAGCATCCCCTGCAATTATCACTGCGCCCTTTGTCATCTGTTCCAGAGATTCCAGGAAAGATGTCAGGAATTGGGTTTGGTTAGAGTTTGGTGCGTAGAAACTGGCTAGGGTAACTTCCTTGTTCATGAGACTGTCCTGTACTATTACAAATCTACTTCTAGGATCTTTACAAATTTTCTGTGGGATGAATGGGGTTTGTTCATCAAATATTATTGCAGTCCCTCTGCCTTTCCATTACCTCCAGCCACGAATTGTTGTCTGAATTGGGATTTTGGAAACACCGGGTTGGGTGACTTGGTGTGCATCTCTTGTAAAGAAAAGATGTTCAGTTGGAGAGGTTTGAGCTGTTTTTAATATCTTAGCTCTCTTAACCAGTGATCCTAGTCCTCTGACACTGAAAGAGAGAAATTTGAGGGTAGGCATGTCTAATTAGATAGAAGTTGCTTTTGCGTTTTTTGCTGAATGAATAGACTGAAGGCAACAATCATGGATGGCAAGAGAGAATGTGCTTGCAAATAGAGAGCAACAATACAATGAATTTCCAAAATCCTTTCAGGATTTTTGAGAGGGGAGTTAAATAAGATAACAATTAAAAACATCAACAACATCAACAATGACCCCTGAACATTCAAACACCTGGGCAAGAAGACCCATGCATTGCATGGAGCTTCGGATAGGGGTGACATCCCCAGCCTTTCCAGGGGAACTATATTTGGGGGATAATCTAGAGCAAAAAAAGACTGTTAAGGCCTCTTTGTATTGACAGTGTTAAGTGCGTCCTTGAACTACCAACCTGTTTCTGAGTGTTATGTGGCATAGTACCACAGGTCGTGGTGTGCCACCAGGGCGTGTGGCCGTGCTGCACCCACCCAGACCAGATAGTGCATAGCAGGCAGATACATATCAGTCAGCTTAGGCAACAACAGAAGGATCAGTAGGTGTGGGTGTTTCAATGGAGAGTCTGTTGAAGTCCACAGAGGACCCAGTTTCAAAATGTGCTTCTATCTTCACTGGCGGTGTGGAGCGCTGCCATTTGCTCTTTGTGGACCTGTTGTTCTGGTTGCCGCTGCGTTTATGGAGCGCTAGTGTTCTGGTTCCTGTTAGTCCTTTTGAGGTGTGAAGCCTTTCTTCTTGTGTCTAGAGACCAGGGTCCATGTGTTGGTGTCAGGCACATGGGTCTTCTGCGCAGCGGTGTCCTCTTCATGCCGTATCTCCTGTTCCAAGGTTTTGGGTATAGGAACATTTATGGCTAGCAGTATGTCTAGAAGCTGGGATCTTGTAGTCACAATCCATAGTTTTATTGTTATGAAAGATGATTAATTTTAATGGGAAGCCCCATTTGTAGTGTATCTTCTCCTTTTGTAAAATTGATGTCAGTGGTTTAAGGAGTTTTCACTTGCGTAGGGTTTCTGGAGCTAGATCATGATAGATTGCTATTTGAGTTGCATTGTGCAGCATTGGCGCTTGCTTTGAAAGGAGGTCAAATATGCGAGCTTTTACAGAGAAGTGGGCAAACCAAGCGACTATGTCTCAAGGAGGCTTGTTCAGAGTGGGTGGAGGGCCCAGTGCTCTGTGGACATGTTCTATATCTGTTGCAGTAATGGTGTCATTGGGGCAATGCTTATTAATCCAGCCCACCAAGAAGGTCAAGATGTCTTTCCCCTCCACGCCTTCCACAAAGCCGCAAAATCTAATATGTGCCCTCCTCCCCCAATTTTCCAAATCTTCCAGATTGTTTGCTAGGGATTCACGTGCTTTCTCAAGGTACTGTATTCTGTGCTTGTGGTTTTGTCCCATTTTATGGGCCTCTGCAGCTGTTTAGCAACTTCAGAAATTGTTCCTGTAAGTTATTTGATAGAGGTTTGCAGGGGGGCAAGGCCTGCAGACCAGGCTCTTTGCAGGTCTGAGACAATCTTCTGTCGCAGCCTCTCAAATTGGTCTGGCAGCCGGAACATTGGTACTTACCGTGAAGGTTCCTTTTCAGCAGCCATGGGGAGGGAGTCCTTCAATGGGTAATGGCTCCGCCTCCAACCAATCGCAGGCAGGACAACCTGTAAATTTAAATATAGAAACCATCCCCTCCTGGAGGTGGAGCCATCCCCAACCTCCCCAGAGATGGGTTAGTATAGCTCCAAACAAAACAAAAACACACAACCAGAGAAAAAAGACCATGCAACACTACAATACTATCCAACTGACAAACTGGCAAAAAACAAAGGCTTGAACTTCTCTCTCTCTTCTTCTTCTTCTTCTTCTTCTTCTTCTTCTTCTTTTTTTTTTTTTTTTGAGGTGGGTAAGGACTCCCTCCCCATGGCTGCTGAAAAGGAACCTTCACGGTAAGTACCAATGTTCCGTTTTCCAGCAGCCTGGGGAGGGACTCCTTCAATGGGACCTAACACAGCGGTCCTCACAAGGGGTGGGATAATTCTTTTTCTTTTCTCTCTCTCTTTTTTTTTTTTTGATAAAAACTACCGAATCACTTGCTGTAACACCCGCCGCCCAAAGGCTGCGTCTGCTGAAGCATAAGAATCAATCCTATAGTGTCTTGTAAAGGTAGACGAGGAAGCCCAAGTCGCAGCTCTACAAATATCTAGGATCGACTGATGCGCTCCCAACACTGCAGAAGTGGACGCACTACGCGTCGAATGTGCCTGAATCCCTTCCGGAGCTACCAGGCCAGTAGCCAAATATGCCTGTTCAATGCATTGCCTCAGCCACCGCGCTATTGTGAAAGATGATACCTTCTTCCCTTTGGCATGACCCGCATAGGCTACAAACAGGGCGTCTGATCTACGAAATTCCTCTGATCTTTTCAGGTACATCTTCAGCGCCCGCCTGACATCCAGCTTGTTCCACAACTTCTCCAACTCGGCCGCTGGACGGGGGCAGAAGGAAGGTAGCACAATCTCCTGTGCCCTATGAAAAAGAGAGTTGACCTTGGGAACAAACGACGGATCGAGCCTCAAGGTAACTGAGTCCTTCTGGAATACGCAAAGCTCCTCGCGCACAGATAGCGCGCCTAGTTCTGACACACGCCTAGCCGAAGTAATGGCCACTAAGAAGACCACCTTCCAAGTGAGCCAGTTCAAATCCACCGACCTGAGTGGCTCAAATGGAGGCTGCATCAAAGCCTTCAAAACCACATTCAACTTCCAGGAAGGGAACCTATGCACCACTGGGGGGCGTATCGAAGTCACCCCCTTAAGAAAACTCCGAATGTGCGGGTGGGACGCCAGTGTCTTGCCCCGCTTGCCCTTCAAAATGGATCCCAGAGCCGCCACATGACGCCTTAATGTACTGGCGGCCAGGCCTTTCTTCATACCTGCTTGCAGGAAGGCCAATACCGAGCCAACCGAAGCATTCAGAGGTCTAATGGCCCTACCACGACACCATCTACAAAAAGCTCTCCAAGTAACTTCATATAACCTGATTGTGGACGAACGTCGTGCTGCCAACATGGTGTTAACGACCTCCACGTCATATCCTCTCTTCAGCAATCTTTCCCGCTCAACCTCCAAGCGTGGAGTTGTAACCAGCCTGGGTTTGGATGTAGAAACCCTTCCTGAGCCAGCAGATCTGGCCACGGAGGCAGAGGCCACGGTTCCCGAACCTGTAGATGGACCAGGTTCGGAAACCACGGTCTCCGTGGCCAGCGAGGGGCAATTAATATCACCTCTGCCCTCTCTTGCTTGACCTTTCGTAACACTCTGCCCAGTAGAGACGTTGGTGGAAAGGCGTAGCACAACCCCCTCGGCCAGGGAATCGTTAGAGCATCGAAGGCTAATGCTCCCGGAGTCCAATACCTGGATACATATCGCTTTACTTTGCGATTCTCTTCCGATGCAAAGAGGTCCACCCACGGTTCCCCGAACCTGAAAACCAGCATCTGAAAAACCATGCTGTTGAGACTCCACTCGCTGTGTACAAGCGTGTGCCGGCTCAACCAATCCGCCTGAACATTCAGCCTGCCCTGCAAATATTCCGCCCTGATCGATAGGAGGTGAATCTCCGCCCACTCGAACAATCTCTCTGACTCCTCCATGAGGGCACGTGAGCGGGTCCCCCCCTGTTTGTTTATGTGCGCCCTCGTTGAGATGTTGTCTGTGCGGATGAGGACATGTGTCCCCTCCACTATCCCAGCAAACCTGAGCAGGGCAAGCCTGACTGCCCGCAGTTCCAGCAAATTGATACTGAGAACCTGTTCCTGCTGCGACCACAGACCCTGCGCCGTCTGCTCCCCGCAGTGGGCACCCCAACCTGAAAGGGATGCATCTGTTGTGACCACGACTCTCCTCGGATCTAGTATGGGCATCCCCCTCGACAGGTGATCCCTGAGCCACCACCTCAGCGACTCCTTCACCTCCACTGGTGGCTTCACGAACCTGCAGGCCTTCCTTGCTATGAGGTCCTGAAAAGGAAGCAGAAACCACTGTAGTTTCCGGAGATTAAACCTGGCCCAGGGAACCGCGTCTATGCATGCTATCATTTGTCCCAAAAGTCTCGCCAACGACATCAGTGGCGTCTTGTTCTGATCCAAGATCTGCACAACTAGTTCCTGAATTTTTTGTCTTCTGTCCTCGGGAAGATATACCCGGTAACTCCTTGTATCTATTATATTCCCCAAGTGCTGTATTCTCTGTACTGGCACCAATTGGCTCTTCTGTCTGTTTACCAGGAACCCATGCTTCTCCAAACAGGTAATCGTTCTCTCTACATCCTGCACTGCCCTGGCCTGAGACGGGGCTCTGATTAGCAAGTCGTCCAGGTACGGGAAGATGTGAACTCCCTGAACCCTCAGGTGAGACACCAAGGCCACCAGCACTTTGGTGAACACTCTCGGTGACGATGACAGCCCGAATGGGAGTGCCCTGTACTGGAAGTGTGCTTCCCTGTACGCAAACCTCAGAAAACGTCTGTGGGCCGGGTGGATCATGATGTGGAGATACGCTTCCCTGAGATCCAGAGAGGCTAGGAAGTCGCCTTCCTGCACCCCCTCTAGAATGGAGCGTAAGGTCTCCATCCGAAACTTGCGTTTCGCCACCCAGTGGTTGACGCTCCGCAGGTTTAGGATGGCCCTCCACTCTTTGTTCTTTTTGGGAACAAGAAACAGAGGAGAGTACGTCCCCAGGAAACGCTCTGACAATGGTACCTCCTCTATCGCCTGAATCTCCAGGAGATGCTTGATTGCCTGCTCCATCTGGAGCCGCCTCTCTGGGCAACTTGTTGTGCAAGACTGTACAAAGGCTGGAGGGGGCTTTGATATGAAGTCTATGGTGTAACCTAGCTTTACCGTCCGGATAACCCAGGCATCTGAGGATGTACCCTCCCAGATCCCTGCAAACACTGCCAGCCTCCCTCCTATCGTTCCAGCCGGATAGTCAAAGGGACTGTCCGCCCTTGCCTCCCTGTTTAGGGTTCTGGTTGTTGGCTCCTTTGGGGGTTTGGTTGAATTTGGCCTTCTGGAACGGCTTTGGTGAATTCCAGCCTCCCCTATGCTGTCTGAAGTCCCTCTGACTGTTGGTCCTGAAGCCCCTGGAACCCTGGAAGTTGGGACGAAAGGACCTACGTTCCTCCTTCTTGGGTAAGGAAGGAAGAGCCTTTTTCTTGTCCTTTGTTTCCACTAACACCTCCTCCAAGGTGTCGCCAAACAGCTTTCCTCCCTTGAAGGAGCAACCTGCCAGGTTGGCCTTGGCCTTATTGTCAGCATTCCAGCTTCTCAGCCAAAGTTGGCGCCTGGCTGCCACATTTGAGCCTACAGCCCTGGAGGAAAAACGAAGCGCGTCCAGGCTGGCATCCGCCACAAAGGCAGACGCCCTGGCAATCTTGCTCATGCTCTGGCGAAATTTGGTTTCGTCATCAGGCACGTTAGTGATCATATCTTTGGCCCATCTAATGGTGGCTCTAGCAAAAATAGAAGCCGCAGCGGCCGCCCTAATCGCCAGCGCCGCCGCTTCGTGAGACCTACGCAGAAAGGTGTCTATTCTCTTATCATCTGGGGCCTTTAGGTGTTCGTCTCCATCTCTAGGAAAAAGCGAGGCCGAAACCAGCCCCACCACAGGGGCATCAATGGCAGGGAGTTTTAAAATGTCCATGACCTCCCCTGGTAGAGTATACAATTGTTTGGCCAAGGAGGGTTGGGTTCTTGCAATCCCAGGATGCTCCCATTCACTCACCAGCGCCTCCTTCAGAATATCTGGGAAAGGTAACACATTAGCATTGCCTTTGCCACCAGGCCTGAGCTCGGGCACCCCCTTGCGGGGGAGGGCCCCCTCTGGAGCCGTTGGTTCCAGTTCCAAAGCCCTGAGCACCTTCTTTAAAAGCAACGAAAAGAAGGATGCTTCAAACAAACGGGGCGATGCTTGTTCGTCCCCCGATTCCTCCTCCCCCTCGGAGGAGAGCTCCCCCTCCTCCTTGCACTCGGGCTCTGCCTCCGCCTGCTCGGCCTCCCCCTCCCAATCGGTGGCCCGGGTATGCTTCTCCTTCCTGGTTTTCTTGCGGGGAGGGGGGGAAACGGTCCCCTCCCGCTTCCCCAGCCCAGCACTGTCCTCCGGTGCCTCCGTCTCCCGGCCACGCTTCGCGGCTCGCGGTTTGCCGCTCAGACCCTCCCCGAGGGTGGGGATGGGGGAAGGGAGGGAGGGAACAGACGAGGGACTCTCCCGGGGCCGCCTGGCTGCCACCCCTGGATCCCCTCCAGAACCCATGCCCGCCGCCAGCACTTGCCGCGCAACCAGAGTCAGCCATGCGGCAAGCGGCTGTGGCAGGGCCTTACCCTCCATGAGGAGTGGGGGGAGGTCTGCCTGCAGGACGTCCTCCTCATCGCCAAGGCCGGATGCCTCTCCCTGGCTCCCGGTCGCCTCCGCGTCCCCGGCAGTCGCGCGGTCCGCCTCCTGTGAGGAGGCCACATCGCGCTCTGACCCATCCTGGGTCGTCTGGCTCAACGTGCGCCCCAAGAAGGGGCCACGGAGCCCAAGCTCCTGGCGCTGAAGGCCAGGTTCGCCCAAGTCCTCCTCCTCAGAGGACAAGTCTCCTCCGTGCACGCGGTTGTGCATGGGGGTCGCCATCTTTGTTCCTTTGTTCTCTGGTTGCTTCTGGAGCAAACGGAAATCCAGCCTGCTCACACAGAGGCAGAACAGAACTGGGGAGGTTGGGGATGGCTCCACCTCCAGGAGGGGATGGTTTCTATATTTAAATTTACAGGTTGTCCTGCCTGCGATTGGTTGGAGGCGGAGCCATTACCCATTGAAGGAGTCCCTCCCCAGGCTGCTGGAAAATGTTGGTCATTTAGCTTTGGTGGGGACTCTTTCCCTCCCCCTCCTCCCTTCCTTCACCTTTGCCACCTCCTCCCCTGCTTGCCTTGTTAGCTGCAGGAGCCATTTTGTCTTCCTACTCATCAGGCTTGTTGTTTTCCCTGCTGCTGAGGCCTGGAGTTGTTTCCCTCCCCTTCTTGATCAGGCAGTATTCAGAGATAGATCTGTCAATCAGTCTCTTGCTGCCGATCATCAGGGGGGTGTTTTCAGGGTAGAAAGACTCTTCCAGTGCTACAAGGATAGGCTTAAATCACAAGGCCTTTGGGAATCTTCTCTCTAGTCATCAGCCATCTTAGGTGTCCCCCCAGCATTCCTTTCTAAGTGCTTACAGACTGTCTGTTTAATGATCTGCTCTAGAATCTTTCCTAGTATTGATGTCAGGCTTACTGGGCAGTAATTATTTGGGTCTTCTCCCCCCGCCCTTTTAAAGATGGGGACAACATTTGCCCTCTTCCAATCTGCTGGGACCTCTCCTCCTCAGGCAAAATTATCAAACTAAATTTAAAGGGTGGAACCACTGCTAATGTAGTTGCAATATATTACATTTGCTCCATTCTATACATCCTTTGTTACATGCCCCTAAGTTTTACCCTCAACGTATCCACAGGTCATATCAAAATCCCTAATTTTGGCCCCAAAACCTGCCCTCAGCTTATACACGAGGTTGACTTATACACAAGTATATATGGTATGTGTTGTTTTACCAAATTCTGATCGATTCATTAGGTCTACTATCACTGGGAGTAACAGTTGGATTTAGGCCTAGATGCACAGCATGTTTTTCCCCCATCAAGGTCCAACTGGTGGGTCTTGGAGTTCTTGTAAAAACAACAACATAGACCTTGCAAGTGTGAAGTCTGTCTGTCCCAGCTACAGACTTAGCACAAAGTCTAATGAAATCAACCTTTGCCTCTGGTTGGAACCAAGCATCAAGTGACCATGGCTATATTGTATTACAATGCTGAATATTGTGTAAAATAGGCATGATCAAATAAAATAAATGCAATCCATCCCAAACTTAAGCATAAGAAAATCCTACAGAAAACACAATAAACAAATCCTAAACATATGGAGGATCAGACTGTGCGTTATACTTTAAAAGCAAGATTAGTTGAACATTGGGGAAAGGATAACATTTGTTTCATTTATGTCAGTGCTTATAAACTGTATCCCTTCTTTATAAACAGCCATTACAGATAATTCTAAAAGTTATCCTGAAATTTTCTATAATTCATTCTGTTGAATATTACCAGCCTTCTGAAATAAGGCTGACTCAGACTATGTGGTAAAAATACAAACAAACAACACAGACTATAAACTATTCAACTGCTAATTAACATACTGCTAAAAAAAATCTGAATATCAACAATTCTTCATTTGGTCACAAATTACAGTGTACGGTGCATTTCAGCATGGCTCTTAAATAAAGCTGACAACTTGTTTAACAAAGAAACAATACTAAGGATGAATAAAAAGGGCTTTATTAGCCAATATGCCTGTTACAAAAATATGCATTAGATTCTATACATTTCAAAACCAAAACAGCCATTAATGTTTGCAGATTAGCGCTACCAGAAAAAGTAAAAGAAACAGGAATATAATGAAGGCAAGCAGCCATTTTCTTTTCCAGTACTGCATTTCATTGCTAGTGGGTTCTGTAAAGAAAAATTGTCTAAGAGGTCTCTGAAATTAATAAATAGGAACTGTAGTGTTAGATGCTAGCGGATTCTCTAGGTCAGCGGTTCTTAACCTGTGGTCCAATAGATCCCCAGGGGTCTGTGATGTCTTCACAGGGGGTCCTCAAAGGCTTGATGGCTTAAAGGCTGCTCAGCCCACTCCATAGCAGAGCAGCCACATGACAGGAGCCAAGGCAAAGCCTGGCTGGGTGGCTGGTTAGGCCTGTGTGATCCCATTCAATCCACTCCAACTGTAAATTAGCCAGGAGAAACACCTCTGAGGGAAGGTTTAATGGGTGGTGAAATTGTTAATTGTTCAGTGTGGGTTTTTTTAACTGTTTTTGTTGTTGGTGGTGGTGGTGTTTAAAACCTTAAGTCATGGGGGTCCAGAGCAACAAAAGATATTTAAAGAAAAGATTAAGATCCACTGCTCCAGGTAATACATTTTAGCATGACAAAATCTAGTTGTTTAAAAGTGGCTGTCAAATTTTTGAAGCTTCTCCCAATATCACATGACTTCAAGTATAATGGAAGGTTTCAAATTGATCAAAGCACTAATAAATATTAAATTAGGGTGTAGAGGATTTTATATGATAAATGGTTGTTATGGTCTCTTGTTATTCTATGAAGGTTGCCATCTCTATACTGAAATGACAGTTGCCTTCTCAGAAAGTGGTGACTGCTCCAAGTGTCACAGAGTTTACGTTTTGCTACACATTCATGTAAACAACAACAACTACTACATTCTGTATACATTCTGATTTTCCGACATTCCAAAATTTACTGTTAGTGGTTAAAAAGCAACAGATGCAATGATGGCATTGTGTCAGTTGTTGTTGTGTGCCTTCAAGTCATTTCCGACTTACGTTGACACTAAAGCAATCCTACCATGGAGTTTTCTTGGCGAGATTTGTTCAGAGGAGTTTGCCTTTGCCTTCCCCTGAGGCTGGGAGAGTGTGACTTACCCAAGGTTATCCAGAAGATTTCCATGACTGAGCAGGGATTCAAATCCTTGTCTCCAGAGTCATAGTCCAACACTCGAACCACTATACCACAGTGGCTCTCTAATGATGGCATATTCTTGTACAAAAATACACATCTTTCAAGATGTGCTCTTCAAGAATTTTTAACTATAATATATCTTTTTAAAAAACATGTTTATATGTTGTTTATTATGTTTTGATTAATGACCTGTCTCTTGAAATATATAAAATGAAATATATAAAATGTATACAAAGCACTATATTAATAAAGCCAAAACCCTGTAACAAATTAGTACTCATTCAGCCATATAAGTACAGTTTAGAGCTATTTGTTTTAAGTTCAGACATCAATTTTATTTCCACAGCCATTCCTGAAGAAGAATATAGTTCAAAACATTTAGATGTTAGCTTTTTTTTTTTAGTGAATTGCAGGCTATTATATAAGAATCTTGAGATACTTCTGTTTCTGCAAGAAACTTGTGATGTTCCCATTCATAGCAAAATTAGGTGGAAAATAGATTAATTCCTTCACAGTACATAGATTATGTATACCATTTTTATGAAGTACAGAATACTGGACAGACTACACCCCTAAACCAATAAGATTGTAATCATAAATTTCATTTATAATCTTCTACTGATCAAATTAATTCAAGAGATTGGCATATGATGAAGCATGATGATTCCAATATCTTGAAAGAGCTGTATTTATTTGATTTTTTAAAAAAATTAATCACAGAGGTTAAAATAATGTGCTATATTCTCATACCATAAATCCAAACTAGTATTAGCAGGATATTGTTGTTGTGCGACTTCAAGTCATTTCTGACTTATGGCCACCCTAAGGCCTTTCTACACAGTAGAAAAGAAGTCTGCTTCAAATCACATTTTCCTGGTCCACAGTGACCCCACACACATCTTGTTAAAGTGAAGTGAGAGCAGCATTACCAGCCACATATTTCCCCTAGACAAGCTCACTTCGGTGTAAAAGGCCAGTCCTGCTATGATCACGTGTCCTATACTGTATTTCGCATTATTTTTAGTGAAACAGTTGTGACCACTCTGCTTTTTTTCTTCCCATCATGCATGCAAATATGTGAATGTGCAAACAGGCAGAGGTGCACTAATAATGATATACAAGTATCTGTACAAATGCACCTTTTAAAAATAATTGCATGACAACAAAACAAATACAAACAGAGGAAGTAATCATTCCTGGTGGGAATGATCTAGTGACCCAAAACCCTATTCTACCCAGCTCCACACTGAAGCCAAGTCAGAAGTGGCCACATATACAATAAACCAGTATTTACAGGAAAGTGAAGTATAAAGGGTAGTTTTTAAAAAATGGATCTAACCCCTCAGGCACCAAAAAGAACTGTATATTCTATTTGAATCCTCAAGAATGTTGTATGTTCTACCAGCCCCCAGTACAATGCAAGTATTGTTGATTTTTATTTTGGGTTTTTGTCTGTGTAGACAAACCCTATCACTGGTTTTTCTTGGCAAGATTTGTTCAGAGGTGGTTTGCCTTTGCCTTCCTCTCAGACTGAGAGAGTATGACTTGCCCAAGGTCACCCAGTGGGTTTCCATGGCTGAGTGGGGATTTGAACCTTGGGGGTCAGCTAGATGAGAGAATTAATTCCAGAAAATATCACCTTACCTCCCTTTCGCTCCAGTGCCCATTTGTGCCCACAATGCATTCGAAAAATTGGTGATGGGAAAATATACCCGAGTTTGTAGTTCACATGGAGCATGCCCCCCAAGAATAGACGGTGGCCGCAAGTGAATTGCCAGTGGAAAATCTCCCTCGGATTCCCCCTGCTTTTTTTCAGTTTCTGGCTCTCGCTTCCTCCTCCCCCTCTTCCTTCTGCTCGTGGTTGTTGGTCTGTGTAGCCAGAGGCTGAATTAATGATTACATAATGGAGAGAGGCAGCGGAAGAGAGAGGGAGGTGATGGAGGGATGGAGAGAGGGGGAGGCACACACACACACACACACACACACAGATGGAGGAGTGCTTGGAGAGCTCTGTGTTCCCCAACTATCAACCCAATCATCTTTGTAATCACAGTGCGCAATGCAGGCCAGGTACTCATAATCCCCGGGAAGATTATTGGGAGGGAAGGAGGGGGAAGATGGAGGGAAAGAACAACAATGGCAGCTCAAGCATTACAAGCCTTCCCTTTTGAGCCCATCCCCTCTGAAGTCCGCCCAATCAGATTTAAGCTCTGCTATGTGCCCCTTGTTGAATTGGTTGGTTCAGACAACCAATTGTGCGCTTCTTCGCACACTTTTTTAAAAGGAACGTTAGAAACAGCAAAAGCTATTATAGCCATCCATTTTGGAGTTTTCAGCCCCCCTCCTTCTGAATATGGCGAATGTGGACCATCGTCCGTGAGGATCACTGGCATTCTGTTTCAATTCTTAGCGGATTTTTTATTATTATTATTGTGTAGTCAACCCCTTGGTCTCCAGAGTCATAGTCCAATGCTTAAACCACTACACCTTACTGGCTCTCAGCAAGATATAGAAAGAAAAATATATTTTTAAAAACCAAAAAGAATAGCAAATCAAAACCTTATGTAGTAAGTATGCTGTGGAATGGAAAAGCTACTGGATAAGTGGCACTGATGTGGTATCATGAAAATCACTTTGCTGGATGAGATCAAAGGTCTATCTAGATCAGTAACATGTCAATACAAAGAAGCTACTAGAAATGATAATGAGACAAGTATATTGTACACAGATATCAGAGAATGGAAAAATAATGTTAAGCAATGCTGTCTTAAATCCTGCATACATGTTTATTAAAGGTGGTTTACAAAAATTAAAGCAAATATAAAATACAAGCCACTGCAATTCTCAAACACCTTGATTATTATTTTTAATTTCTTTTAGCTAACATTAACCTATTTTTTAAAAGTCAGTGTGGTGTAGAGGTTTGAGGGTTGGACAACGACCCTAACACACCAGGGTTTGAACCCCTTCTCAGCCACTTAAACCCACTGAGTGACTGTAATGGCTCCCCACTCCAGGCTGGCCCCACAGTTCCAATCTTTGGGATCCTATCATGCACCTTGCCCCTTGCCTCTCTTAATCCCTTCCTGGATTGGGTGCTTGGACTTCAAGGTGGCCCCCTCTATGTGTACCTGTGGCTGTGTTGTTTTGTGGGCTTGTTGTGGTAAGTGTAACCTGTCTTTTTTTCAGACTTGACAGAGACAGCCAGAGACAGTTTAAGCAAAGAATAAGTGAAAGTTTATGAAGACACAACAAGTCAACACATTAACCCTTGACATTCTCAATCATTTATAGCTCCCCAAAATCAGAGACAGTTTCCACTCTGACTATCCTATCTCTATCACAGCTCTTGTTCCTATCTCTCTGCAATCAAAAACACTCTGTCAGCTTTTCCCTATCTGCCTTCTGACAAAGACAAGCCACAGTTCTTTAACATTTCTTCCCCACAGGACCCCCTTCACAGCACTGTCTGAGCTGTGATTGGCTGCCTTCAACCAGGTTTGCCCAGCTCCTCCTTCACAATGACCTTGGACAAGTCATACTCTCTCAGCCTAAGCAGAAAGCAATGGCAAATCCTCACTGGACAAATGCTGCCAAAAAAACCCTGTGATAGGTTTGCCTTACAGCTATCATAACTCAGAAACGACTTGAAGGTACACAATAACAACACCCCCACCCCATCCTCATGTTTAAGGATTTACCTTTCTGATGAGCCATACATTCTAGTATACTGCCTTTAATTTATTGGGGTGTACATGAGTGAACCCACCTTTCACAAATTATTTGGAAAAAGGATCCTAAAATATTGCAATCAGTGCTGTAGCAGTCAGGTTTGGGGGCTAATGCATAACAGATTATAAATAACATTGCTCTCCAAATCGGAGCTGGGAAATAAGTCTGGGAAGTCAGGTCTTCAAGCCAGCGGAGGTTGGGAATTTGGCAGACATTCTCTTCTCAGCTGCCAGGATGGACCATGTTTATTTTTGCTTCCCCAAGAGCCAATTCTTGGAGTGGTGATGATGTAAGGCTTGGCTGTGTACTCCAGAACTATACAGGCTGAATAAAGTGGGCAAGAGATGAAGGAGAGAGCTAGATAAATAAAGTATATGAGAGAAGGCTCAAACGTAAAAGTAAATGACAACCATGCAATTTTATTTCCTGCTGCTTACAGGTTTTAAACCTATGGCCCAAACAGTATGTGAAAGCACCTAGCATATGTCCTTAGTTATAGCCAGGAGTAAGAGCTCATGTTACATACCACTGAGTCTGTTGCTGTCATTAGTCAATACTCACTCTGGATTTGTTTTGTTACAATGCTCACCTTGTACTTCTACAGTATTTACTTTTCTCCCCATCTGTGACTGCTCAGCCCAAATGCATGCATGGACTAGACCCGTATGCTTGCAAAGGCAAAAACAAGGTGGAAAAGTAATCACTGGGGTGGTGATGGTTGCTTTTAAAGATAAATAATAGGATTTCCCCTTGCTAAAAGTGTTGGAAACATTAATCTAAATCTCAGTAAGATAGTGGCAAAAGGAGCATTTTAAAAACATATATATTAAGAACCATAAAGACAAAATCTATCAAGTGTTCTTTTACCCTCCCTATTTATTTCATGGAGCTTACACAGTACAACTCTCCAGCACATGGACTTAGAATAGATATCATATGCTGAACCTTTAATGCATTTATCTTTAAAAATGTGCCATGTTGTTTTCAGTAAATGATAGAGCAAACATGGGTAAAGCATGTCCCTCCAGAGGTTGTTAGACTGAACCTCGCATTGGAAAAGCTAACTAGAGTTGATGGGAACTCCAGTCCAACAACATCTAGACGGCCAGCTTTGCCCAACCGTAATGTAGAAGTTCAAATTGCCCATTAGGGGAGATATAAACTTATGACTACCATTCAAAAGTAGAAAACAGTTCATTGTAAGATGGGAAATTTAGCAGAGAACTGATTACACTAGAAAAATTAGAAGCATGGCCTAATGGGCATGGTTCTGAATGCACAATGGACACGCATATTATTTTGTTCCTTTGTTTTCTTTCCTTTTTCCCTGGAAAACACCTAAAGTGGTTTACATCATGAATTAAAACAGAATACAATGGTTACTAATCATGACAGCTATATATTATCTCCTCATATCAGACGCAGTAGCCTTTCCCAACCTAGGGCCTTCAAGATATGTCTGAGAACAACTCCTGTCACCTCTGAACCAGCATTCTATGCACCTTCTCTAGAAACACCCTCAGTACCAGTTGTTTGGAAACATGAGTGGGAGGTGGCTGTTGGTTGGCCTCTGGGAGAACTAAATGTCAGAAAAGACAGAACTCTGGCCTGATCCAGCATGGCTCATCCTGTGTACTCCAGGTAAAGAAACAGTTCATAACAGGCCTGAGATGTGAAAAATGGTATGAGACTTACTAAACCAAACACAGTTCACCTACCAAAGGTTATAGCCTATCAGTGCTTGACAAGTTCCATATGTTCTTTCTTTATCATAGCCATGCACAAAAGAAGACATTTATTGAGTTCTAGTCAGTTCTCACATACAACTAATACACTGTGGTTGGTGACTTACAAGACATGAAGTCCTCCCCAATTTATAATCCTTAAACCGATGTAGATATAGTGTATGTGTGTGAACTTTTCTGGGAGGTGCTCTTATCACCTAAAAAAGGAGGTGGGTGGGGAAAATATATACTGTATTTTCATTTTCAGTCAGTATTCATCTTTCAAGATGCAGTATATGCTTTGTTGACAGAGGAATGATCAGATGAGCAGCAGCAAATATGGCAAGATTTCTACTGACCTAAATAACTTTAGAATGAGGATTTGGGACTTGGGGAAAATTGCATGTCTAAATATTTTCTTACAAAAACAACAAATCCATACATACAGAAAACCAGCATGGAAGGGAAAAGGCTAGACGAGACCCTTTCCCATGACATCTAGATTTCTATGTAGTTGCTCCATCCTATGGAATCCTGGGATTTGTAGTTTTACAAGGTCTTTACCCTTCTCTGCCAAACTACAAATCCCAGGATTCTGTAGGATGGAGCCATGGCGGTTAAAGTGGTGTCAAACCGCGTTATTTCTATAGTGTAGATGCACCCTAAGTATTTTATATAACTGGGTAATCAGTCACACTTGCTCTCTGAAATGTACATATCCAGGGGAATAGTTCTATCATGTGACTGCACCTAATATGAATTGTCTTTTCCCCAATGCTTCATTTTACTTGGCACACTGATTTATTTACGTTATAATTGTTTTTTAAAAAAACTGCTGATGTCCAAGTAACATTGCTTCACTTGCAGATTAGTTTGAAATGTTATAACTCCAGCAGCAAATTACCATTCCTCTCCAGATTTACCAATCCAAAATACTATAAAGATTTTTTATGGCACAGAAATGTCCAGATTTTATTGGACCAAATGTTTCAGTTTTCTAAAGGCAGCAGGATGGGCCCAATAAAGTTTCTGTGGATTTAGTGTTCAGTATCTCATGACTATTTTCCAAGAGTGGAAAGGGTCCTAACATCTTTCCAACTGTCAGCAAAAATCAGTTGGCTCAAGCATGTATTAACAATATGATTTAAATGATATTAAAGTAAGGGTTGGTAAAGGTTTGCTTAAATCTGTCAAACAGGTTTGAATCTTGCTAATCTAGTTTACAGTTTAAGATACGAAAATGAATAGAAAATCCACTGTAAGCTTGAAACCCAGCCAAAAGCTTTAAAAACACATCCTCACATGCATTACAATGAATGGCTATTAAAAAAAAGATTTTATAATCGGTGGTTTTCACATGAATCAACAGTGACTGATTAAAATAAAAAAAATCCAACTTTTATTAGCAAAATTACAATCAGCTGTGTATACGGCCACCTTGGAGATGAACATTTTTTATGAGGCATAGACAGATTTTTGTTTCAAAACGTCTAAAACTGAAATGAAATGTATGCAAAAACTTACTCAAAAGTCTGTTTGGCTCCTACTTAGATCCCAGCAGTCCAATGGGGATTGCTGAAAGAGAAATGGTATGTGACTACATGGTCCCCTTTAGCATGCAGTCTAGAACAGGGATTTTTATCCGGTGGTCCATGGGCCCCAAGAGATCAATGTCTAAGCTTTAGGGTGTATGTAAAAAAAAAAAAATGTTTCCCCTTAATTTTCCTTACTACAGGTTGAGTATCCCTTATCTGAAATGCTTGGGACCAGAAGTGTTCCATATTTTGGATTTTGGCATAAAAAGCATATACATAATGAAATATCTTGGAGATGGGACCCAAATCTAAATGCAAAATTCATTTGTTTCATATGCACCTTATGCACATAGCCTGACAGTAATTTTATACACAATATTTTTAACAGATTTGTGCATGAAACCAAGTTTGTGTACATTGAACCATCAGAAAGCAAACGTTTCACCATCTCAGCCACCCATGTGAACAATTTTGGATTTTGGAATATTTCAGCATTCCGGATAAGGGATATTCAACCTGTATTGCTTTGAAAATAAATGCATTTTTCAGAGGAGTGTATCAATCACTCCCCACTCCCTGATCAGATTGTCAGAGTGGTCTGTGACCTCCCCACCCCCTAAAAAAGTTTACTATAACTGGCCTAGAGTTAATATTCAAAGTAGTGATCAGCATCACTATGGTGGATTTGTCACACACACTCCAGCCACATTTGTTAAACGCAAGATAAGGTGAGACAAAATCCCACCCTGCCAGTAAACACTTTTGATGCAGATCATGCTCCCACCACCCTGATGCCTCCAGGTGTCTTAGACTACTACTTTTATCATCCCCAGACTGCATGGCCATTGGTCAAATGAAGGAAATTTGCCACAACAATGTCCATCCTTATGGTTAAACACATACACACGGATAGAAGAGGTATCCAGTGTCATCCAGCCCTTGCTCTACAGTTCTCTTTGAAAAACCAGTGCAACCATTACCAAACACCAGTAACTGACCACTCATCTAGCCTGAAATGAATGGAATCTAGCACATGTATTTGTATGGCCATAGCAGTATGCATGTGTGACAGAAACAGGGAGAATGAAACTATAATACACTGGAGATGGAGCTAGGGAGTAGCCATCAAAAAGCAGCATAAGGCGGTAACCTCTGTACGCTGATATGGTTTGGTCTAAAACACATGTAACAAATTGAGACTAGAATCCTAGAGAGGAACAGGGGTTTTTACCACTTCAGAGTGCAAGAGGAGGGCTGCCATTTCTGAATACTTCGCAAAGCAAAAACTAAATCACAATTTAAAAAAAGGAAATACTGTAATGCACTCCAGAGCCACTTTGTAGAAGCACAGAAAGCACACTTGTGTTACACCAGGCAAATAACATGCCTGATATTTACCAAGATATGTCCTTACATTTTCTTTAAAGAAAATAATTCTTCTACCCACATTTCCTTGCAATGAAGAAATGAAGATCTACCTATCTGTTGAGCAGAGCTGCAGCCACCATTACCACTACAGACATTATCAGACGTGGCAAAAATCACAGGATTACAATGTCAGCATAGCGTGAATGAGCCCTGCTATCGCATGACGTCTTTGTGTTATTGCCCTGTGCTCCAGACATGAAAAAGGCATTCTTTCTCATTTACAGGACAAGCCGTGAATAGATTGTCAATGGCGCTCTTTTTACACGACTGACTGCATGTGAAAACACGTCCCATTGCAATCATGAGATTACAGCATGAATGGGCAGTCCTCACTGAGATAACTTCCAAGTGAGAATGTGAAAATGAAGCACAGGACGCTCTTTTTATGAACTGTTCCCTTTAATTTACAGATTTTTAGGTTAGTTTCAGTGCTTGTGTGTTCATTTACTTTCTTAATTAAGGGGTTTCAGGAGTTTTCAGCATCCTCACATCTTCTTGCGAGAACTGCCAAAATCTCGCCCATACCAATCGCAGAAGTAAAGTCTCATTCTTGAAGCACAAGCAGTCATCATGCGATAATTCTGTGGTGTTTCTTTTGCATGATTACAGCTACATGTGATAATAAGTGTTATAATGCCACAATGTTCCCGCTATCTTCATTTGTGGAATTACAGCATTTTTAGATTTTAGTCTGAGGACATTATCAGACTAAACCTAAAAACGATCTTTCATGTTCTCACCTGGAAGTTTTCTCACTGAGGACTACCCATTTATGCTGTAATCTCATGACTACAATGGGACGTGTTTTCCCACACAGTCAACAGCGCAAAAAGAGTGCTATTGATGATCTATTCACAGCTTGTCCCGTGAATGAGAAAGAACTTTTTCGCAGCTGGAGCACATGGTAATAACATGAGGAGGATGACGTCAAGCAACAGCAGGGCCCATTCATGCTACCCTGACAACATAATCCCACGATATTTGCCATGTTTGAGAATGTCTTACACCTGGGACTGAGCTATTCTGAGAATAAATTTGTTAAGGTTTGACAAATCTGATATAAATCTAATAAATACACTGAATAAGAAAGTTAATTAGGACAGGGAATTGTAGATGCTGAGAAATGACCCTGGCCACTCATTTTTAACTCTTTGCTTTTTCCCACTGAAGTTCCACCACTACTTCATATGTAGAGAAGATAATTCACATATTGATCATTAAACCACAGGTGGAAGAATTAGTGTCCTATGAAGGGGGACTGATTCACAGAAAAGTCAAACAGGAGCCACTGTTGATAGCAGTTGGAGATAGCTCCAATAATGGTTCAAACCAAAGCAAAATGTATGTGGGGGTGGGGTTTATAGGTTTCTATCTCTCTTTCCCTCTCTGTGGCATAGAATGCTTTTCTATGTCTGCACTCACATACAACCACACATATAGACAAACTAGGAGAATGCAATTCTCAGGATACTCAGGAGAACAAGAGTAAGGATACTTTTACAGCAGAACATGTAAAGCTTGAAGAAACTGAGGTCCACGTGAAATCAGGCTTACAGCAGGATGTGGCTTTTGGGCTAGTTTCCTTTCCCACCTTTAGATGTCACTTGAATGTTGGTATAAGACAGGCTCCTGGGACCGATATAGCCATTAGCTGTGGCTCAAACACTTTGAGGGGTAAATTGATGTTATAAAAATTCCGTTACTAGTGAGTTTATTTTAAATGTCTTACTAATATTGGCTCTTGCTATAAAGTAAAAATATTAGAACACTACAAAAGATAACCATTTAGCAATGTGATCTTCGTAGAAAAAACAATACTAGAATTACAGTACTGTATTGTTTTACAGTATTACTAGAATTATTGCCATTCAAAAATACTGTATGTTTTAAAGTGGTGCCTTAGATACAACAAAACAAGTGAAGGAATATAAATAATAAATACAGTAACTTTCTTAGTTCAAGGAAGATACTTTAGGCAGCACTTCCTTTTCCATTTCAGCTCACAGCTGTAAAACATTACCAAGCTTCTACCATTTCCTAATCTGTATAAAGTAAAATATTTCTATCTGCCAACCTCCTTGTGAAAATGCTGATTTTTTTCAAACACAAACCATAGACATATCCAGTATTAATGCAACAATCCTCACTGGAGGAGACCTAAGGAAAAAGGCAGTTCTACAGCCACATCTATGTCCCTGCTGGCCCACTCTGTCCAGGGAAGAAAACTGGCGAGGGTGGGTGTGTTTTCCTCCCCATTTTTCCAGACTGACATAAATATGCAGTCAGGATCAGGCCCCTCATGTCATGGTGGGAGAGGACCTATGCTTGTTTGCACTGGCAGGAAGACCACTGGTGGTAGCTTTCCACCTCAAGGGTCCCAAACATGTGCAGAAGGGTGCTTCTGCTAGATTCAAGATCACCACTGCCCACTGGAGCTCTTCTTCAGCAAGAAAAGACCACCAGATCCTCAACTCATTCACCTGGGTGGGAGGAGGTGAGTAAGACTGTCCTCTAGGACAGTGCTTCTCAGGCTATCCGACCTGACTTGCTTCACAGAAACCTGGCTGGGAGAAGATAGCGCTGTCACATGGGCGCAGGCCCTCCCAGCTGGGTATTCTGTCAGTGAGCGGGTGAGGGGAAGTGGGCAGGGTGGTGGTGGAGTGGCTCTGGTTTATAAGAACAATCTGACCTTGACCAGGATACCTGTCCGAAACACAGTCCATTTTGAGTGTATGTACCTTAGCCTGAGGACCAGGGATAGTTTGGGGATTCTGCTAGTATACCGACCACCCCGTTGTCTAGCGGACTCCCTAACAGAGCTGACACAGCTGGTCTCAGAGTTGCTGTTGGAGTCGGCCAGACTTTTAGTTTTGGGTGACTTCAACATTCCACTCGAGACCAGCTTGACAAATCTGACTGGTGTGGCTAGGGAGTTCATGGAAACCATGACAAACATGGGCCTATCCCAATTGGTCATTGGGCCCACACATTGTGCAGGTCATACTCTCGATGCAGTCTTTAGTACGGAACAGGAATATCCGTGGGCGGCAGTTATTAAAACCACCGCATTGTCATGGACGGATCATTTCCTGATCAAAACTGAACTAAGAGTCTCTTCCCGCCCCACTGGGGGGGGGGTGGACCCATTAGAATGGTCCGCCCCCGAAGGCTAATGGAACCAATAGGATTCCAGAAAGCCTTGGAGGGTTTAATGGTTGGTAACGCCGGTGACCCTGTCAAAGCTTTGGTTAATACTTGGAACACCAATCTTACCAAGGCTATTGACACAATCACTCCCAAGCGTCTTTTCCAACCCGCTTCTAACCGTAAGCCATGGTATACTTCAGAGCTTAGGAAAATGAAGCGGGTTGGACAACGACTAGAGCGCAACTGGCAGAAAACTCAACTCCTATCCGACAGGACTCGACATAGGAATTTTCTTCAGTCCTACCAAGAGGCAATACGTGCAGCGCAGAGATCCCTCTCCTCTGCACGTATTGCATCTGCAGAGTCCTCTCCAGAAGAGCTGTTTAGACTGGTAAGGGAGATGACGCAGGTTATACCTGAGCAGAACCCATTGCTTAACCCAACAACGGCCTGCTGTGACGCATTTAACAACTACTTTGCAGATAAAATCTCTCGGATAAGAGC
Source organism: Gambelia wislizenii (assembly GCA_030847615.1). Lineage (NCBI taxonomy): Eukaryota > Metazoa > Chordata > Lepidosauria > Squamata > Crotaphytidae > Gambelia > Gambelia wislizenii. The sequence continues at coordinate 291,643,629 of JAUMIR010000001.1, read as the reverse complement.
CGACTTAGATGCCAGCATTTTGACATAAACAATTGACAAGGTGTCCAGCAACTCCGTTGATGTAAGTTTACTGAATCACTTTCAATCTGTGAGTACCGAGGACGTGGACAAGCTACTTGGTAGAGTGAGGAGGACGACCTGCCCTCTTGATCCTTGCCCTTCATGGCTGGCCATCCAGGGGGGTGGGTACCTTGATGGTGTTCCTTAAGGACATCATCAATGCATCCCTCAGGGAAGGGTGTGTTCCATCCTGTTTAAAGGAAGCGGCGGTTAGGCTGCTCCTGAAAAAACCTTCCCTAGACCCCCTGGACATGAACAACTATAGGCCGGTTTCTATGTTACCATTCTTGAGCAAAGTGATCAAGAGGGAAGTTGTTCTTCAACTCCAAGTGGTCTTGGATGAAACTGATTATCTAGACCCATTTCAAACTGGCTTCAGGATGGGATTTGGAGTTGAGACTGCCATGGTTGCCTTGACCGATGATCTGCGTCTAAGCATCAAGAGGGGTAATGTGTCCCTGTTGGTGCTTCTGGACCCCTCAGCGGCTTTCGATACAATAGATCATGGCGTTCTCCTGGATCGCCTGAGTGGGTTAGGAATCGGAGGCACTGCACTCCAGTGGTTCCGGTCCTTCCTCTCGGGCAGGTCCCAGAGGGTGTGGCTTGGGGACAGCTGCTCCAGGAGAAAAAGGAGCTTACTTGTGGTGTTCCGCAGGGTACCATCCTGTCCCCAATGCTGTTTAACATCTATTTGAAGCCGCTGGGTGAGATTATTTGGAGTTGTGGGGCTAGGTGTTATCAGTACACTGATGACACCCAGATCTATTTCTCCTTGTCCCGATCATCAGCCTCAAATTCCAATGGCATCTCTCCTCTCAATGACTGTCTTAAAGCAGTAATGGGTTGGATGAGGAAAAACAGATTGAGACTAAATCCGGACAAAACGAAGGTGCTCAAGGTAGCGGCCCCGAAACCAGGAGTTGGGTTGCAACCTCCAGTCCTGGATAGGGTCACACTCTCCATTAAGGACTGTGTTTGCAGTCTGGGGGTGCTCCTTGATTCATCGCTTCAGATGACTAGACAGGTGAATGCGACGGTCAGGAGCGCTTGTTATCAGCTTCAGCTGATACGCCAGCTGTGACCTTTTCCTGGAGGTAAGGAACCTCAAGACTGTGGTGCACGCGCTGGTAACCTCTCGTCTAGATTTCTGCAATGCGCTCTACATGGGGCTACCCTCGTGCTTGGTCCAGAAACTTCAGTTGGTACAAAATATGGCAGCCACAGTGGTCTCGGGAACATCTCGGAGAGATCATATAACTCCAGTGTTAAAATCTCTCCACTGGCTGCCTATCAGTATAAGGTGTTGGTTATTACCTTTAAAGCCCTAAATGGCTTGGGTCCAACTTATCTCCGGAACCGCCTCCTCCCATACAATCCTCCCCGCGCACTCCAGTCCTCTGGGAGGAATCTGCTTCAGCCACAAAAATCTAGGCTGTCTGCAACCTCCCAGAGGGCCTTTTCGGTAATCGCCCCCAATTTATGGAATGGCCTGCCGAATGAGATCCGTCAGTTGATACGCTTGAGTAGCTTTAAAAAAGCACTAAAGACGGATCTCTTTCGCCAGGTCTTTCCTGATTAGATCCTGGCCTCAGGATCTCAGTCTCCTGGCTTTTTAAAATTATGTATATATTGTTTTTAATGTGTTTTTAGTTAGAAGGTTTTAATTTTATAGTGTTTAATGTATTTTTATGGGGGAGGGTGGGGGTGGGGGTGGGGGTGTTTTTAGTCATATTATAATGTTTTAATTGTTGGAAACCGTCCCAATTGTTTTTAGCAGAGGGGCAGGGTATAAATAAATTTGATGATGATGATGATGTGAGTGACTGCTGATTTTTTTCTCCAGGAACAGGCATAGTATTTGTGACCTTTGGTAAGCTACAATTCTTAATTTCTTTCCTGGAAACTCACCAGGAACCAGCATGGCCAATGGTTTGGAAACCAGCACTGGTCCAATGATCACCACTCTGATTAGCACTTCTCTAAACTATCAATCTAAAGCAGGGTTGGGCAACTGCATGGAGGCCAGGGGTCAATTTTCTCCTCTAATTCCACACATTGAGCTGCAATTCCTGAAGGTGCTCCCACATACCTCTGTCTCCATCCAAGTCCTTCCCAAAATGGGGAACAGAAGGGTCACACATCACTTTCTAACAGAGCTATCTGAGGGTTCTGAAGAATTCTTGGTAAGGGGTCTTTCTGTGTGGGCTGTAGGGTGTTAGGATGTTTTGGTGGCTTTCTGTGCAGTTTTCCAGTAAAAATTGCCCCCAATCCATGCCAATTAAAAAGGGGGGAGCTTGAGGGCTTTATGGGATGGGGAGGGGCTTCAGAAGCCACAAAAGTGAGGTCTGGCTGCAGCTTGCCCTTTACCCACTGTAATCTATAAGGGTCAGGAAAAGAGAATACTTTAGCTGAATCACTTGCATATAATTAATAAATATACTGACATAAATATACAGTACAGTAGGACCCCCATATCCACTGGGGAGTGGTTCTGGGGGGGCTTGGATACGAAAACCATGGATAATAGTGAACACCTTTGAAAATAATGGGACTTCCAGTTTAAAATACCATAGAGTTTCCTTGGAGGACCTTGAAAATGGCTAGAGAGAATATTTTCTAAGAAGACTCTATGGTAGGTGTGCTGTTTTGTGTCCTGTGGTTAATTGAATCAGTGGATAATAAAGCAGTGGATACAGGGGTCCTGCTGTATTGAGTGGAGGTCAGTCCTATCATCTAAGTAACAAGCCATTTTGCAACACATTGAGATCATTTGCTGACTGCATGGGATAGTTTGAAGGGATTTGTTGTGTGTCTTCAAGTCATTTCTGACTTCTGGCAACCCTACGGCAACACTATTTACTTACTATAAACACTCAACTAGGCCATAAAGCAGATTGAGAGGAAGAACCATCTTTGGATTTTAGTCAGGATTAATTTAATAGGAACACCAGCCAATTCTGGGCCCTGTTCACCTTATGTCAGCAATGAAGAACATGTGGTCCTGCAAGTACCACTGTGGTACAATTTCTCATCATCTTTCACCCTTGGCTATGTAGGCTAAGATTGACAGGAGCTGCAGTTCAGCCACAACTGTAGAGCCATACATTCTCCATAGATGATGTGAGATGTCTGGCAGATTATCTGATTGACAGAGAAAGAGAAACCCAATGGAACAAAATACAGTACATAGTCTGGATTCCTCAGAATACCTGAATGAACACACAGTTTATCAATCTTTCCTGACCAGAGAGGGGCCTATGTCAGTAAGAGGTAGCCAGGCCAAGTAGCACAGTATGGAAAAGTAGCACATTCAAGTCCTAGCACCAGCATTCAGGAGTCATAGCCATAGAGGTAGAGCTCATACATTGCATGTAGAAAATCCTAAATTAAACCCCTGTGCTTCTAACTGAAATAACCCCTGTGCTTCTAACTGAAACTGAACCTCCCAGAGGACCTTTTCGGTAATCGCCCCCAAATTGTAGAATGACCTGCCGAACGAGATCCGTCAGATGACAAACCTGAGTGGCTTTAAAAAAGCACTAAAGACGGATCTCTTTCGGCATGCCTTTCCTAATTAGATCCCGGCCTCAGGAGTTCCTGGCCTCTTTTAGTCTGCTGGCCATTTATTGTATTTATTGTTTTTTAAATGTGATTTTAGATTGGTTGCTTTTAATTTATATTTGTTTAATATCTTTTTATGGGTGTGGGTGGGTGTGGGTGGTGTTTTGAGAATTTTATCTGTATTGTATTTTAATTTTTGTAAGCTGCCCCAATTGTTTTAACAGAGGGGCGGGGTATAAATAAATATTAATAGTAGTAGTAGCAGATAAGAAAACCCATCCAGAGACCCTGTTGAGAAGACAGTACTGAGCTAGTTGGAGCAATGGTCTGTCAGGAGCTTGATAGGTCTATAATATGAATGTCAGTTCTTTAGAAAGAAGCTAGCACTGAACCATTCTAGGTTAGAACTGCATATCCTATGATATTTTCACTGACATGTTTAAAACTCTCAAGCCAGTAGGAAACCTACAGGGGTATATACTTTGTTTCTCAAGGGGACTACCTTCCCCATAATTTTAAAAATCACTATGTAGATGTCAGGAGAGTTTTGATTCCTGGAGTGTCAGGAGGTTCCCAGCCAAAACTACCACTTTGAAGTTCTCCACTAACTGCCATTTGCTGAAATTGACAAAAAAATAAAAATAAAACCACATTCTCAGTTTCTTGTGAGAGCTGAAACTAAGCAATCGTTTCCAAACCTTTAGCTTATTTTCTGTGATAAGAATTTTGTTTCCATGGAAAGAGAAGCAAAAACATGGAAACAAACAGATTATCAATTTCAGTTGCAGGCCTGATTCCACTTCCATTTCAAGTTTCCAGTTACCATGGCAACCAACATAGCATCAGGGAACATTGTACAAAGTACAGTTTAGTGAGGGAGGGGAATCTTAGGCTTCAAAATAAACAACTTTTTGTTGTAGAAAAACTGTCTGATATTAATCCAGCTAATCTAAGTGAATGGCTCAATGGGACAATAGAATCTCCAGTTCTAAAGTGAAATTTCTTGGACATGAAGTGCATTTCAATAATTGGCACTTGCCCTCAAGTACGTACGTTTCAAGTTGCGATGTAAGTGTGCTTTGAAATAATGGGTTCCTCAGGAAATACATAAAACTCAGGCAAAATAGTGAAAGTTACCAGCCCAAATTTTTAAAAACTTTTCCATTACTATGATTTTTAAGAGGAAAATTTGCAAATTAAAAGCAAGATTGCTTTAATACAGTTTTCACTTCTCAGAGTTTTATAACACTGAGTTATAATGAAAAAACACCCAGGTGTTAGTGCTACTTAAAAGGAAGAAGGGCCATAGCTCAGTGCCAGAGTGTGCAAGAGGCCAAGGGCTCATCCTTGGTATCTATTTCCAGGAATAACTAGGAATGGCTTCTGTCTGAAATTCTGGAGAGCAGTTTTCAGTCAGTGTAGTAATATTGAGCTAGGTGGATCATTGCTATAAGGCAGTGGTTCTTAACCTGGGGCTCAGGGATCCCCAGGGGTCCGCTATGTCCTCACAGGGGGTCTGCAAAGGCATGAAGGCTGCTTGGCCCACATTTTCCCTGCAATGGAGTGGCCATGTGATAGGAGCCAAGGCAAAGGCTGGCTGGGCCTGAGCACTGCCATTCAATCTGCTCCAGCCACAAATTTGCAGGAAGAAGCAAGAGAAAAGTCTTTTTTTCTGCCTCCAGTGCCTCTGAGGAAAGGTTTAATGGATGGAATTATTGTTGTTATTGTTATTGTCAGCTATACCTGGCATAACATACACCATTATCTACATATATAAAACGCTTCGGTATGTTTCCGTTCCCACTCTGCTGATTGGCCACTTAGGAAACATGTCAAGAGTACGAACATTGGATGCATTAATATATAAATTTTCAAATTATATAATGGCAAGTTTCATGCCGAGAGCCCCGCCGCCGCCATGCAACCGCATATACGCACAGACACATAAACACACACACAATGCTAGATACACACACACAACATGCGCCAGGATGCAGGAGACCTTCTGCTGCCATGGAACATTTTACTCAGCCTGTCTCCTGACAAAAATAGCAGCTTGCATGGGTGCATACCCCATACAGCTTGTATGGGCACATACCAAAAGTTCCTATGGGATGCTCTAGCGCCACACATCTCAAAGCTGTCGGAACAGGATCAGAGGATAGTACAGTCATTCAGAGAAGAAGGCCTCTCTCTAGCCGGGTACCAGAGACAAGCAGCCAAACATCTGGCATCTCCGCACACTTCGGTCCTCTGGGAGGAATGTTAACAGCCTATGAAAACAAGGCTGTCAGTGACCTCCCAGAGGGCCTTCTCTGCTGCTGCTCCCAGATTATGGAATGGCCTGCCGGACGAGATCCGTCTTATTACCACCTTAGAAAGCTTTAAAAAAGCTGTCAAGACGGATCTTTTCCGGCAGGCCTTTCCTGAATAATTATCCCGGCCCAAGACTCGGCTGTCCTTTCTGGGCTGTGATTGTATGTTTTAATTTTTTCTTCTAATGTATATATTTTAAATTATTGTATGTTTTTAATCCTTCATAATTTAATATTATTTTAAGGGGTGAGTGGGCTAGGGTATTGTGATTATGGAGTTTTTATATTGTAAGCCACCCCGATTGCATTGCAGAGGGGCAGGATAGAAATAAAATTTTATTATTATTTATTATTATTATACACACACACACACCACATATGCCAGGATGTGAGAGCCCCTCCGCTGCCACCACACAACCACGCATACACACACCATGCTACACAGACACACACACCATGTGTGCCAGGACATGAGAGCCCCTCCGCTGCCACCATGCAACTGCACGTACACATACACCATGCTACACACACAGAGAGCGCACACCAGGACATGAGAGTCTCTGCTGCTGCCATGCAATTGCACATACACACACCCACACAACACATATACCACATGTGGCAGGATGTGAGGTCCCCTCCACCGGCAGCATGCAACCATGCATACATGCATGCAACTGCACACACACACATCACATTTCACACAACATGCACACCAGGATGCGAGAGCCCATCCACCGCTCACATGCAACCATGCATACACACACACCACACTACACAGACACCACACATGCCAGGATGTGAGAGCCCCTCCACAGCTACCAAACAATCACACAAACACAGAAACACCCCATGCTACACACAAACAACCTACGCTACACACACACACACACAATGTGCTCCAGAACATAAGAGCCCCTCTGCCACCACAATGCACAAACACACACAGCCCATGCTACATACAGAGCTCACACTACAACAACCCCAAGATACAACAACCCCATACTACACACACACACAACACCCCACACACTACACACACCCTCATACCACACACACACCACATAACACCCTATGCTACATACATACACACACCCAACAATGTGAGAGCCCCTCCACTACCATGTTTAGAAAGGACTTCAAGCTTTCCACATATTTCTACCCCAAGGTCCAAGAGCAAGGAGCAGCTACAGACAGCACAGAAGGCCCAAGGCCCTAACCCAAAAGCAAGGCACCAAGCCAAAAGCAAGGAGAAGCTACAGGCAACACAGAAAACCATACTTTGCTGGCCAAGACTGAGGGCTGAATGTCGCTGTTAAATAGCAGTTCCCCTGGCTGCTTCAGGTGTGCTGTGTGACTGCATCCAGCTGCATTTGATAACTTGGCCCTGGTTCTTCCAAGACTCCCACAGCCAGGGCCTGGGTCTGCAAAGAAACTGTGCTGGCTGCTGCAGTCAGAGGCCTAGACCTGCGAGGAGAGGCAGATCCTGACACCTAAGCAGCCAATCAGCACACTGAAAATAGCAACATACCCAAGAGAATTATATATATAGATGATGATGATGATGATGTAATTATTGTTATTTTGTTATTAGGGTTTTAAATCTTGAGTTAAGTCTTGGGGGTCCATGGCAAGAAAAGATATTTAAAGGAGGTCCCTGGTAAAGAAAAGATTACAAGCCACTGGTATAGGGCAATTTACGGTGTTCCTAATAAATGGAGCAGGAGTTTAAACATTTCTTCAACTCTGTACAACAGGGGTGGGAACTGTGCAGCTCTCTGTAGAGTCCTATGCAACTCAACTGACCTCCCCAAGCCTCCAGCATTTTTTCTCAGCTGGAAAAAAAATAATTAAAAAAAATCCTGTCAGATTTTCTAAGAAAATTTTTATTTTATTTTTATTTTATTTATTTTATTTAAATAAATAAATAAATAGATAGATAGATAGATAGATTTCCTAAAAACAGCTAGTGCTGTTTCGCCCCCTAATGCTGAAACAGGAAGGGAAAAAAACCAAACCAAAACATTCTAAAAAGCAACTGAAAGTAATGTGAGGTCACTTCTAGTAATCCAAAATGGTGGCCATCATGCTGTGCTGCAGCCCCCTGGAACTCTGGAAAGGCAGAAATGGGGTGGTGCAGCCCTCTGTGATCTGGAGCATACCTAGCCCTATAATATAGCATATAATCATTCAATATTGTTTTCTAGAAATGTGAAGCCTTTGTTCATCTCTGGATGCCTCTGTGACCTGAGAATATAACCATAAAATTAGCTACAATCTTAAAATAGTCTACCAAATATATGGCCTTCAGTACCTATGCATTCCTTCACACCAATATACTTCCATAGCTCTTCATCACATCAGTATCACCTCACAGATGGCGCTCATCCAACCCTGTAAGGTCAACCATCTAAGAGAAGGAAATTCTAATAAAACCTATGACCCAAGGACCTCATTGCTACCGTCCATGCTTGCAAGACCATAGCAGATGAACCTTTGGTTTAAAGGGTGAGGCCAGTTCTGTGCACTCTGCGCTCCACCAGAAAAATCCATTGCACAGGCTCGAAGGGCATGAGGGCCAGCACGGTCAAGTCAGATATTGCAATGCTCTTTCAAAGCCCTTTCTAATAACTAATGGAGTGAAGCAAGGTTGTGTTCTTGCTCCAACTTTATTTACAATCTTCTTCAGTATGATGCTCCAAAGGGCTACAGCAGAAGAAGAAGAAGACGGCATCTATATATGTTACCGTATTGATGGTAGCTTGTTTAACTTACGCCATCTGAAGGCTCACACTAAGATTCTAAATATCTAGTCTGTGAGCTGCTCTTCGCTGATGATGATGCCTTTGTTGCCCACACAGAAGCAGCTCTGCAGCATCTAACATCCTGCTTCGCAACAGCTGCAGAGCTGTTTGGGCTGGAAGTCAACCTGAAGAAAACAGAAGTTCTCCACCAACCTGCACACAGGATGAACACCACCATCCCCACATTGCCGTAGGCAAATCTGTGCTTAAGTCTGTTCGCAGTTCACCTACCTGGGAAGCATCATCTCCTCAGATGCCAAGATTGACAAAGAGATCGATCACAGATTAGCAAAGGCATATAGCACATTTGGAAGACTTTACAAAAGAGTCTGGAGTAACAAACACCTTAGGTGAAGCACAAAAATCAGTGTGTATAGAACCATTGTGCTGTCTTATTCTCCTTTACAGGTCTGAAACATGGGTCACCTATTGCCAACACTTACAACTCCTCGAATGCTTTCATCAGCGCTGTATACGTACAATCCTAAATATACACTGGACTGACTATGTGACAAATGTTGCTGTCCTTGAGCAAGCAGGGATCACCAGCACTGAGGCCATGATACTGAGAACACAGCTGGGCTGGACAGGGCACGTTTCTAGGATGGAGTGAACTCTCCACGGGTCAGTGTAAGTGAGGCACTTCAAAAAAGCGATACAAGGACTCCCTGAAACATTTCAGGCTTGGCCAAATTGATCACCAACAATGGTCCACCCTGGCCTCACATCAGGAGGCATGGAGATGCACTATCCACAATGCTGCAGTCTTATTTGAGAACTCACGCTGAACAAGTCTTGAAGAGAAATGACAACACAGAAAGAATCACATCCTGGAAACATCACCCAAGGAGACCTTCTGCTGTGCTTTCTGCAACCAGACTTGTTTATCTCGGATTGGCCTTTTCAGTCCTCAGTGCACTTGCAGAAAGTGCGAGATGAGTCTTTCCTGAATCTTCATTTGCAAAGAAAAGCCAGAGAGAAAGTATCACCTCACAAAGTAATAAATAAAAAACTACAATGTCCCTTTGCTACTTTTTTTGTCATGCAACATCTTATGGATCTGTAGGAAACATAAGCAGCCCAGACATTGGCTGAGAAACTATTGAACAGTGAAAGTCCACAGGACAAATGCTGCTTCTTTTTCCTCCAGTTGCACAACAGCTGCCATATGGTAGTGTGGCCAATCAGTGGCCATTTTGGATTGTAGGGATGGAGCCTTGCCCCAGTGTTCTCCAGCTTCCATTCCACAGCTGGAGAAAAGCTGCTCAAGGAGGTGCTGGACACCGCATTCTGTAATGCCTGAGAAAGAATGTACAGTACTGTTAAGTCTCAGTGGTTATAGGACTATGGGTCCACTTTAACTGACATGACAACATCCTATGGAATCCTGGGATTTGTAGTTTGCTCAGAGGCAACAGAGGAGCTTTCTGGCTGAGGATTCTAAATGCCCCTCCCCTCAACTTAAAATCCCAGGATTCCGTAAAATGGAACTATAGCAGTTAAAGTAAAAACCGTAGTGCTGTAACTGTGTATTGTGAAATGGAGATAGTATTTATTTTTGGAAAATTAAAGTGTTGAATCACTGGGGAAGTTTTGCTTTCCCATCTGACTGCAACAGTTATGACAATGACTGCTTTGTGGGTCATGATTGTGCAAGTATAACAGGAACCTATTGCAGTTTCTGACATATAAAGTAACACAAGTCTTCACCTACACTGTTTTGCATTGCCATTGTGATTATATTTTCTCCTGCATTTGTTTTAGTTATTTGTATCTGCCACTGGACCCTCAACTGAGAAGTTCTGTGCCCTCTTTCTTTATAATCAAAGCACCCATCTTTCCACATGGACATTACCCCCATAATTTGGGAATAAGATAACAGTTCTATTCTTGCTAGAACAGAGATATAATGGCTTTCAGACATTTAGTTGCAGGCACATGTATGTTTCCTTAGCCTGATATGTTTCTCAGCGGGCTTCAGTTGAGGAATAAGTAGTGGAAATGTTAATTAATTAAAAGAGCAACCCTATATGTAACTACTAGAAATAAGTCTGACTAAGCACAGCGATGTATTCTTCTAAGTAAATATGATTAGGACTAAGCCACACAATGTCAGCAGAAACTGGCTAAATAAACTATACTGGCCATGAATATTTTCTTCATAATTTAAGTGGATGGTCATTTCTGATATGATACCTGATATGGGGCTACAGTGATAAGAAAATACTGGATAGACAGGTTGCTTACCTGTAACCATACATCTTTGAGTAGTCTTCCGTGAATTTACACAGTGGGTAACTCCTGCCCCTGCGCAGAACACTCTGAACACTCTAGAATCTCTAGGCAGAACATGTTTTGCAACATTTTGGCGGTAACTCCGCCCATCCTAACGGTCCCTTTAAAGGCGCTCCTGCCTAAATCCCCTCAGTTCCTTGAAGGACACCGCAAGTAGCAGCATCAGAAATATTAAGCATACCTATGTCATAGCAGGACATAGAGGGGAGGATGGGCGGGTCTGTGTGAATTCACAGAAGACCACTCGAAGATCTATGGTTCTAGGTAAGCAACCTGTCCATCTTCTTTGTGGTCTCTGAATACACACAGTGGGTAGATTAGCAAGCTTCCACTCTAGGAGGAGGGTATGTCATACTAACAGGTAAGACGAGGAAAGTGTTGCACAAGTGATATTCTGAGTCATAGTAACGAACACTAAGTACTGTGAACAGAAGCACTTTCATGTATTAATATCAGAGTAACCATTCAGTACCAAGTTGACCGTAATAAAAACTCACTCATTGAATAGAGGATAACAACACTACCCTCCCAAACGCAACCTCATTACGAGACTGAGTGTCCAATCTGTAATGAGATATAAATGTCAATGGCGTGGACCACGTAGCTGCCCGGCAGACGTCTTCCAACGGGATACCAGAGAGGAAGGCAGCTGAAGCAGAGACAGCCCTGGTGGAGTGTCCTCGAACCCAAGAAGGCAGGGGCTTCCGGGCCAGTTCGTAACAAAGAGAAATGGTCAAAACCACCCATTTAGACAAATGTTGTGGACAAATAGGGGCACCCAATTTAGTCTGTATAGGAGACAAACAGTTTCGAAGAGCTGTCCATTGTACATAGAAAGCAAGGGCTCTCTGAGCATTCAAGGAATGGAGAGACCATTCAAAGTCATCCTTCAGGTCCTGCATGAAGGCTGGGAGGACAATGGATTGGTTCAAGTGAAAGCTAGAAACCACTTTGGGGAGGAAAGAAATGTCCGCTTTCAGAACAAATTTGTGCCTGTGGAAGGCCAAATACAGAGGATCGGCACGGAGTGCACAAAGTTGGGATGGGCAGAAGTGATGGCTACGAGAAAGGCTGTTTTTCACAATAAAAGCCTCAAGTCAGTAGTAGCCAAGGGCTCGAAGGGGCGCTTCAACAGCTGAGAAAGGACTAGTTCCAGGCTTCAAGCCGGTGTTGGCTCCATGACAGGAGGATGGAGCCCTTCAAGAATTTCTTGACCAATGCATTACGAAATGGAGAAGGTTGACCCCATGCCTGCAATTCGGTGGAGATGGCTGCCAGATACACCTCAGAGTTAGATACCCCAAGGGCCATCTAGTCCAACCCCTTCTGCCCTGCAGGAACACACAATCCTAGAATCCTAGAGTTGGAAGAGACCCTGAGGGCCATCTAGTCCAAGTACTTTCTGCCCTGCTGGAATACACAGTCCTCGAATCCTAGAGTTGGAAGAGACCCCAAGGGCCATCCAGTCCAACCCCTTTCTGCTCTGCAGAGTCCATGCCAGGGCTTAATCTATGGTGGGAGAGCCTGAAAGAAGCCCATTCTCCCCCTCCCACCCCATCATGTCAGAGAAACCTCAAAAGCAGAACCGGACAAAGCCTTTGTCCATGGTGGACAAAGGTATCATACTGACCTTGTATAAGTCGACCCAGACTTTTTAGGTCTTTTTTTTTTTTGCATACTTTTTTTAATTCGTGGGGTTTTTTTTTCACTTTTGCGGTGGTGCTCCACCCCTAACCCCTGCAAATAGGAAGGGACGACTGTACACTCAAATAGGACAAAGGCTCTTCAAACTTGCATTGACTTTTTGCCTGCACTGAAGACATTGACGTGGGAGAGTGCCTTCTCAGCTGTGACACCTCAACTGAGTCCTAGCTGGCCCCAACACTCACTTCGTTTAGGTGCCAAGTTAAAACTGCTTGTTCATCAAGGCCTTTGGACCTCATTAATTCAGCCCAAATACTGTTATACATTGTTTTAAAATCTTTTAAATCTGTTTTTAACTTACTATGATGTTTAATATGTTTTAGCTTATTTAAATTATTTTACTGTTTTTAAACTGTTTGACCTGTTTTGATGCTATTTGTAAGCTGCCCTATGATCTTTTGATATAAGATGGGGTACAAATATTTTAATAAATAAATTTAATAAATAGGAGGAAAAATTTCTCACCTGCAGGGTACTTCAAATATAATAATAAATAATAATAATTTTTTTTATTTTTAATCCGCCCCTCTGCTCGGCAACTGGGGCAGCATACAACAGGATTAAAACAACAGCAAGTTAAAACAATCCTTCCCAATCCTACCCCTCCTACCCCTTAAAACTAAATTAAACTGGTGGAGAATTAAAACAAACATAAAGTACAATACAATATACAAATGACAGCAAAAAAAATGGCAATAGCAGCAGGGGAGTGGGTAGGCATTTTAGGAGATGCAGAATCCATGATTTTCTACAATTCTACCAACATTTTTATCAATTAAACCAAAGAGGACTCTAAATCACATACATTCAAAGTCTATATTCTTTCATTCACCAGGACTCTGAACCATAAGTTTATGGGTCAGTCCTAAGACTGTTAAATGCACATGCTGAATGGGAGGCACCACCATAAGTTATACATGTTGTAATGGCAGTTTAGATCAGTAATACGAGAGTGTAAGCTACCACATGCTTACAGGTTTAGGGAACATGCCAGTGCACCAAAATATGTTTTCAGTAATTAATGGTAACATTGACATTCGCTGGCAATTTCACTTCTGCAAACTTCTGCAAGTATAAAGTGAAATCATGAGAACAACTTCAGTAAATGTAATAAAAATTGCAGTTCCACAATTATAAATGTTTTCAGTATCACTCATTTTCCCTACAAGCAGTACAAAGTCTCTCACAAAGCCTCTCTAAATAAATTCTTTGGGTTTTTGTTCTGGTTTTTAGCCCTACTTACATGAAGGGAGAAGGCAATCACACTATGGTACTCAAAATATGTAACTCAGGTATAGAGGGCAAAGCTGGGAAGCAAAAACAGATGTGACATGGGATATCAACTCTCCCAATTTCACTTGTAAAAGGAATATATATACAGGGATTCCAAATTTGATCAGAGGGTCTTCTCCCGCTCCCCAACTCTCTCACACACTCACTGTGTGCGCACATGTGTTCAAGTCATTTCCAACTTATGGCAACCCTAAGGTAAACTAACTTATCATGGGGTTTTCATCATAAGATTCAGAAGAGGGTTGCCATTGCCATTCTCTGAGGATTAGGGCTTGTCTATAGGAGGGGAAAAGAAGTGGATTGCTCTGCAGTAATAACAATTTGCAGCAGCTGTGATTTGTCTTAATGGAGTTTTTTGGGTTTTCCCCCCGCCCCAGGCATAAGCTTTGCATGCCTGCAGATCCAGATGGCAGCCACAAGTGAATTACTCATTTTTTTACTTACCTCAATTTGTCACTGCCGAACTTTTTTTTTTTAAATCTACAGTTGTCCCTCCATATCCACAGATTTGGTATCCACGGATTTAAGTATTCACAGCTTGAAAATATTTTTTAAAAAATAATAAAACAATGAACAAAAAAGCAAACCTTGATTTTTGCCATCTTATATAAGGGACACCATTTTGTTATGCCACTGCATATAATGAGACTTGAGTATTCATGGATTTTGGTATCCACGGGGGGTCCTGGAACCAAACCCCAGCAGTTGAAGGGACAACCGTATTTCCAGTGTGTGATAAAATGATATTTTGCCTTTACAAAAAAAAAAAGGGGGGGGACCCTGTTTTATTGCCTTAGCACTTGCTCGCCAAGGTGAAAAGCCAACATGGTGGCTCTTGGCGCTTGCCTTGTTAGCAAGCCCTGCCCCAGTGCTCGTCCAGCCAATCAGCTTTGCATTTCCACTCATATGGGAAAGTGAATCAATTTATTTCGCTTGTCCCAACGAGCAGGGATGCGCATTCCCCGCCCCCCGCTCTTTTTTAAAAACTCCGGGGAAAGCCGCAAAGGCTTTTCCTTCAGAGTTTTTGGCATTTTTGGCTCCCCTCCTTCTGAATATGGCGAAACAATGAAGGATGCCATTAAGACAGCTCGTATTCTCCTCGCATTATGTGAGGAGTATTTTCGCCATTTAGACAACCCCTGCGAGTATGACTTGCTCAGGGTCACCCACTGGGTTTTCATCACTGAGCAGGGATTCAAACCCTGATCTCCCAGAATCCACCACTCAAACCACTATACCACACTATACCATACTCACTTGTCCCCTCTAAATTGCTGATACCTTAATTATAGGGGAGAAAATAAACAGTGTCTATAATCTCTCCCCTCAGTAGGAGGGGAGGTGGGGGAAGGGTTGCAGGTAAATGAGGAGAAGTTAAATAACCCCCTTCCCCCAATGCTACTGCTCTGGTCAAAATGAGAGCTCCTCTTCCATGTCACAGCTGCTTTAAAGTTTCAAAGTTTCTTGAGAATGAGGTATTTTGGTCCTTATTTTCACTAAATAGTGAAGGGTAACATTTATATGGGAGAAAGCAAAGCAAAGCACCTGAGGTCACCATGGGGAGGGTGGGAGGGCAGGTAAAGTTGCTCTGCTGCCTCTGAACAAGAAGAGGACAGGGCAGATCACTGTTTTATTTATTCACACTGACAACTCTATTCCCAAATCCCAGTCTATTTCAAAATGCATTTACATAAAATAAATACACAAGTATCCAGCAGAAACACAGAGGAGATTATCAGATATGTTAAAAGTGGCGTTACAGCAACGCCAGGAGATCACAAAAGGGCTCCCTTACCAGACAATCTCGCTCCCCTCTCATTATGCTCCTGTTCTGCTGCCGTTCTGCCAGTGCTGCTTTTTATTGATGGGAGAAGCCGTCCATCAATCCCCTGTTCCGTTCCTGTCTTGGATGTTCCTGCATGTGACAAAGTTCCCTGTTTCTCTGGCGAGATCCCAGTATCAATGGGCGGTCCCTGCCAGAACACTTCCAGGTGAGATTGGGACATCCAGGTAAATGACACACTCTTTATAACCTTCCCCGGGTTACGTCTACCTTTTAAAGTGTGTGTGGGGGGGGGGGTTGTGCTTGCTGTCACTTTTTTTGTGTTCTTTTTATTTTTATTTTTTAATTTCCCGCACTCACGTCTTCTCATGAGAATCCGCAGGATTTCAATCCAGGAAGTAAACAGAGCTCTGTTAGAGCTCCGTTCACCCCTGGGCTGCCAGAACGATGGGGGAAGAGGTAAATGCAGTGGGGAGGGTGATTGTGGTGTGACAGGGATGGGACAGGAACACTTTTTGCGTTCCTGTCTGATAATCTCCAAAGATTGTCCTTATATAAAACACCAAAGCATATCAGCTAAAATGCACTGACAACTCCAGTGCACCAAAGTTCATAGCTAAACTAGTTTAACAGTTAACTGCCTCCTCTCCTGAAATGTGATTTACAAAGGTTGTGCTGTTGGTTAAACAGAAACAATAAGGGCATATATAAACGACAACGCAGAAAGAATCACAACCTGGAAACATCACCTAGGGAGACCTTCTGCTGTGCTTTCTGCAACCGGACATGTTTATCTCGGATTGGCCTTTTCAGTCATCAGCGTGCAGAAAGCACGGGATGAGTCCTTCCTAAATCTTCGTTTGCGAAGAAAAGCCAGAGAGAGAGAGAGAGATATCTGTTGGTTAAACAGAAACAATAAGGGCATATATACTGACAAAAGAGAAGTAATGTATACTTTAGTGACAAATAGCAGTCTTCAGATCAGATCAGAGTTGCCAGTACAGGTCTACATGGAATTCTACTCTCATACAGTTTTAACAGGCAAAATTTATCTCCTTATTGTCAATGTCTAATATTTTCAGAACTTCTTAAGCAGACTGAATATCCTCAGAAGGTTAACATTTCCTGGTACTCAGTGGCTTATGTATATACAGAACAGGAATTTTTGTTCTGATTTATGTACATGTCAGACTACTGATGTTCCTAATCACCTCTTTCTGGACTCAAGATAAAAAGATCTATATAGGATATGGTCATTCTTTCACAAAGGACTCGGAGATCCCTCATAGGAAAAAAATCTTTACCTGCTGCAAAAGAGGGAACTTGTTCCCCAGAGTTACTTACAAAGGCACATTTTCCAATAAAATATGCAATCAAATATTCAGCCTGTCTTGCACTGAGCCTGGAAAATGATAACTAATGCCACCCTAAATATACTTACACAGTAGCAAATCCCACTGGAACAAACAGACATTCTTGTTACATCAATTATCCCAATTTTCACATGGCAGTCTATTCCATACATCCCATTTACCAGATGACCCAAGAGCATTAACATTATCATATTAAGAATTAACAGATAAAGCAAAATCTTATTTATGGCCTTTCCTGACTGCCCAATAATTCTGGAAAATATTAGGGCATTTTCTTTCAGGATTTCATGGCTTGTTTTACATCCAGTCCTCTCCTAAACACTCTGGGTATTCTGTTGCTACCGGTAGTTGAAGTACTACCCTCAATCCACTTGTTTCTTTCTGACTCTTTTCTCCCCTTTGAGGTGAGGGTGAGGTGAGGTGGGAGTATGATTTTCTACCATCTCCTCCAGAAACTCAGCACCTCCCCACTAAATGTTCTTCCACCTGCATCCATGTTTCCCATCTCCCCATCTCTTTCTCCTTCTCTCCCTTCCCCCAGATGTTTGTATAGTGATACTGCTAAACAATAATTCCAAAAGGGAAAGGGCAGAGGAAGAAATATTCAGTCTGTTAACTAGAAATATAATGAGGGAACAAAGGTCAGTGGAAAATCTTCACAATAAAGGTCACACCCCCATTCAAAATATGCTCATCAGTGGGACCGCCCCAAAATACAACAGGAGGATACGAATGATACAGACATGAGGCATTTACCCCCAGCCTGTACAAGAAGCCCCCAGGACAGGGGAGGGGGAACCCCATTGTGCAATGGGGAAAAAAAGTTTCAGTTAGTACAGTACTTGAAACTGATGAGAAAAACACTGGAATGGGAAGGACATCATTTGTATATCAGGAAAAAAGTATAGCTATAACTCGGACCAAAGCCCAAGGCTTTAAGTCAGTCTGCAAGAACCCTTTGATAGCTCTTATGATAAAAGGGTAGGTGGGCTAAAAATGTTTTAATAATTAAATAAAAAATATATATTTATATTGACAACAAAGATTTTCACATAAAACAAGGCTATTTTTTAAAAAACAGCCTAAAGTATCACTCTTAATTCCTTAAAATAGAAAACAAAACACAAGCTCTCTAAATTCAAATCAATTCTAAGAATATTGCAAAGATTCAGCTCTACCTAGTTGAATACCCATGCAGGGTCTTCTTATGTACCAAAGGTTGGTTATGTCTGTCACCTTGTCTTTCCTTTATTGTACACTCACAAGCTCAAGCAAAATCTCTGCGTATTGGCAAAGCAGAAAAAAAATAACACACTGCATTTTAAGAGCTGTGGAATCAAGAGTGTAACCTTGACTAAATCTGATTCCTTGCTCAGAACTCCACAAGCAATCAAAGGACTGAGAAGGCTGAAGAAACGTGTTTCCAATAAATAGTACTTTCTGCATTTAAGATGTGCGGTCACCACTGATCCATACAGGCTTGTTCCTTCAAGGCCTGTGCACTTTATCATTTTCCTCAGCATTTAGTTAAAATTAAATATTTAAAATTGAACCTCATCTATGTTGCAAGCACAGCGAAAATGAAAGGCCTCCCTCGACAGCAGTGACTAGATTTTAAATGCAGGTAGATCAATAAACCAGGGCGGGAGGATGGAGCTCAAGACCAGGTTCCTTGCGTGAGTCGAATGGTCTATAATAGCTTGTAAATGACTGTTTTCTGGCTGTAACCAGCTGTTCCTAAATTATGAATATGCAACCAATTCATGTTAAAACCAAATCCCAGCACTATTTCAAGGCAGAAATCCCAGTCGTTTTCCCTTGTTCTACATGTTAGTTCTGTTAAGGATACAAATAGCAGTAAGCTTCCGAACAAATAGGGCCAAACTATTGGCATTTCATGCACTAGGTCCATTATCACAGCAGGGGTTGTCAATCACTGGAACACTCCTATAACAGCTCAAGCAATATGACAATGATCTTCTAGGAGAAAGAGGGTGGGGGGAAAGAAAAATAAAAATCTCCACAGCATACTCAAAGTCCCCTTGCCAGCCTGATGCCTTTCCCCCCCTTTTTGCTTCATCCAATCAGATTGTGAGCTCTGACCTAGTCGAAGACTTGCATCAAGCTTCAAACATTTAAAAACATCAATCATAAAAACAAAGACAGGACATTGAATTATGCAGTATTAACCTCCAGGGTTTGCATACAAAGACCTTAGATTTATTTATGTCCCAGCGCGTTAAGAGCTTCAGTACACCGTTCTTTGCACCAAACCGGCTGCCAATTTGATGAACCTCTCCGCCCTCAGCAGGAGTGCAGCGTCTTTGATTAATGAGTGCATGCTTGTGGAAAAGTGTAAGAACAGAAAAACAGGGTTAAAAACACACAATTATGTCTCTGCACATCCATTGGACCAGTGCAATAATTATCTTTGAACTGAATTTCCTGCCAGAGAGAAAGAATTTAGGCAGTTTTTGCTTACAGGGTAGATTTGTCCAAACACTGCAGCCATTATAATACCCTTTTCTCTATATTTTCTTATAAATACAAGCATTATTTCTAGTAAATGTGTGTGCATTTCAGTGTGACTCTGCCTCCTTAGCACCATGGCTTCTGAATTAAACAAAAAATGTATTCTCCTTGTCCCCATTTATTTTAGATCCAATCCTGGACATATAAAGAAAAAAAGAAGCTACATTATAGTCAAAAGGACAACCTCCACATGCACCACTGAGAACAGAAGTGTGGGTACAAAAGTTTCATTTTTATTATTATACACTCTCAGAGCACCAATGATCAAAGCCTTTAAATCACGATTAGTGTATTTATTTCTCTTTTTCTTCAAATCACCACTGAGGATGGTTGGTAGAACAGTAATATTTTTTAAAAAAATTCTAAATATAAACTGCAACAGAGTGATAATCTTTTAACATGTATTGCCATCTGTAAGTATTCCTTTTCTTCAATATTTCAGATTTTAAAGGAATGCTGTCAGGAACACTCCCACAGGGGTGATTACATGGAAGATATAAATAATGAAATTGATTTTTACTATGTAGATCTAATATGGCTGGATTACTAATCTGAAACTATTAAGGCTAACGTAAGTAAATGTTAGCAAGGAAGTGGAATTGAAGTATTTTGGATAAAATTATTCTGGACAGAAGTTTCAGAAATTAATACCTGGGTTCTCCTGCTGCCATTACGTTAAGCCTACATAAACAATATCCAAAAGCTAAGGCCAGAATCACCAACAAAGTTGGTGACATACCCCCCCATAACACCAGAGCAAGTAATTTGGGGGCACTGTGCAAGGAGCTACTCAGTATCTCCTTCAACAATGCCCCAGGGAGACAGCACGCCTCTCAAAACATCCTGTCAGGCCTGCAAACCACTGCTTCTGTACCTCTCAGCAGGGAGTCCTCTACCACCACCACCACACATCTCCTCTCAGCACAGGTCTGTCTCCCCAGCCACTGACTGGCCACAGAGATCTGCTCATCCACCAACCAGCTAGAGTTGCAGCTAGATGGCAGCCAACTGCAGCCCTGTGGGCAACCAGTGGTAGTGGGCAGAGCTGCACCTAGAAGCCATCTGGCCACCATTGTGCAACTGGGAAAGAAGAAGCAGTCTTTATCTCCTGTACCATTAGTGTAAGTACACTGTTGGTGTTTTATGCTCTTCAAGTGATCCAACAGGCTCTTGACCAAAGTCAGTTCAACAAACATGATCAGAACTCAGCCCACTCACCCTGATACTAAATGAAACATGTTAACATGCTAACAGAGACTACATGATGATGCTAGCAAAAGAGAGGGAGAATCAGTATTTCCATGTGCATTAGGTTAAGCTTTGGAAAAGATTATGTACTGGATTAAAAGAAATCTTGATTTCTTTTACAGAGGCAGCAATGCTATGAACAGGTACCTGTGAATAAGCCCTATAAAACACAATGGGTGATCATTTCAAGAAAACAAGCAGACAATTGAGCTGCAAGTGTTTTAAAGCTGAAAGTGGTATCAGGAAGCATTTCTCCCTAGCAATCCACATTCAAACACAAAGTTAGGGATGCCTGTGCCCAATGAATTCAAGGATGCAACCCTGAAGAGCATTACTACAGAAGACACCTGCAAGTGTTCTTGTTGGGTGGTAAAGATGAGCACACCATTTCTATCCCTGTGGTGAAGGCAAAATGTCTGCTGTAAGGAGCGTTTTCTTTTCCTGGAAAATTGGGGTTCTATCTCACACCATTTAATTATTTTTATTTATTTTATATCCCACCTCTTCCCCCCCCCCCCGCAATATGGGACCCAAAGTGGCTTACAATGTAAGTTGAAACAAAACAGCTAAACATTTTTATACACAGGCTGAGTCTCCCTTATGCGGAATTCTGAAATCTGAAATATTCCAAAATCCAAACTTGTCCACATGAGTGGCTGAGATAATGATACCTTTGCTTTCTGATCATTTAATGTACACAAACTTTGTTTCATGCACGAAATTATTAAAAATATTGTGTATAAAATTATCTTCAGGCTACATGTACGAGGTGTACACGAACATAAGCACATTTTGTGTTTAGGCTTTGGTCCCATCTCCAAGGGCTTGTGTAGATGGACAACTTACCCCATCTTGCCTCCATTTTAGAACCCTGCAGTTCTGATGATACAAGGCTGTTGGCCTGTTCTACCCCCGGGCACTCCTCACCACCCCCAGGGCAGTTCAGGGTTCAGAAAGGGGGGGGCGATGGGGTAGATTTTTAAAATAAAATACCTGGTTTAATCTGTTCCTGCAGGGAAGGAATGGATCAGGAACCCATCCCAGCAGGTTAGCCCATTGATGAAGCTGCTGGTCCACCTTGCTCTCTCCGAAGCAGGAAAGTGACCTGTATAGGGGGGGGGGTCTTGGTCACTTCCAGGAGAGCCAGGGAGATGGCAGTGGCTGCACACCAGCCCATTTTATAGACGTAATGGGGGAGGAATGGGCTTGATCCATGGCCAGGATATGCCAGCATATGCTGGATCATGTATATGAATGAGCTCTACGATATCTCATTATGTATAAGCAAATATTCCAAAATACCTTTGGTCTCAAGCATTTTGGATAAGGGAGACTCACCCTGTAGTAAAAAAGCTGAAAAAACATTAAACAACCAATCCAGCTGATCTCCATAGACAGAAAAGTGTCCATCCCCCTGTACAGATCTGCTCTGATTATGCGGAGGGTGACAAAAATGGGGCAGCACTAGCAAGTTCCTCCCTACACTTCTAAGTTCTTTAGCTCTGCAGTGTTTGAAGAGAACTAGCTAGAGCAAGTGTCACTGAACTTACTTCTGAGTGAACATGCCTAGGACATGACACATGTGAATTTAACTCTGTAGTGGCAAGAGATTGCTGATTTTGACAAAATCCGAAAGTGTATCTGCTTAATTTGTTTTACTGTGTGAGAAAAACTAATGACAACAGGATTAACAAGACCACTGTAGAAGTGAAGCTGAAAGCACAGTAGTAAATATAGGCAAATTTGAAATACTGTATAGTATATTCCTTTGCCCTATTCCACACATGCATACATATGCATACACACGCAAACATGAAGTTGACCTTGCAACAATAGTAGACAAAACAAAGAAAAACGATGAGAGAATGTTGTTCTGAATAACTAATTTATCTCAGTCTCACAAATGTATCCATCAACTTTATAGCTCTAATGTTTAGAGCAAACTCTGTGTAAAGCAAATAACTTATTTTTCCTCTACAATCATGTTTCAAATGAAAAAGACTTGTTTTAAAAATGCTGAAGTTTATTGATACAAAACAGTGGCATTCAGTTGTACATATAAAGGCCAGCATATATTCAAAACACACTTTTCTTCGAAAAAATGTGTTAGTGCATTCATTTTGGGAAGTATGGGAAATGAAAGACCTACAAAAATATCACTTTCAATGAGTTTTATTTTAATTCCCCTGTGAATGGAGAACTATGTGAACAGAGTGCGCAACTGGTGGCCCTCTAGGACTTGTTGGACTACGACTCTCATCAACCCCAGCATAGCTACTGGTAAAGGATGATGTAAGTTGCAGTCCAGCTGCATGGCTTAACTATGCTTTGTTCAGACCTCACCTGGAATACTGTGTCCAGTTCTGGGCACTACAATTCAGGAAGGATATTGAGAAGCTGGAATGTGTCCAGAGAAGGGCGACCAAAATGGTGGGAAGTCTGGAAGGCATGCCCTATGAGGAGCGGCTTAAGGAACTGGGCATGTTTAGTCTGGAGAAGAGAAGGCTGAGAGGTGACATGATAGCCATGTTTAAATATTTGAAGGGATGTCAAACTGAGGATGGACCAAGCTTGTTTTCTGCTGCTCCAGAGACTAGGACACGGAGTAATGGGTTCAAACTACAGGGAAAGAGATTCCTCCTAAACATTAGGATGAACTTCCTGACAGTAAGAGCTGTTCGTAAGTGGAAAACACTGCCTCGTAGTGTGGTGGGGTCTCCTTCTTTGGAGATTTTTAAACAAAGGCTGGATGGCTATCTGTCGTGAATGATTTTATTGTGTATTCCTGTGTGGCAGGGGGTTGGACTGGATGGCCCTTGTGGTCTCTTCCAACTCTATGATTCTATGATTCTATACTGTATTTACTTTAATTTGTAAGCCAACTGAAGTCCCACTTTTGGGGAAAAGGTACAGAATCAAAATAACATTTGGAAAGTTGCAAGTTGGCCTCCCCGAAGAGCTGCTCCATGCACACTCCTTTGTTTGGCTCTGTATTTCCTGCCCCTTCCTCTACCAAAATGAATGGGGAAAACCTCAGTGGCAGAGAACCTCTCTGTGGCACTGAAGCCCTTAATCTGTGACAGATCACTGAATCAGGCTGGATATATACAGACGATGGCCTGTAAATACACAAAACCTATCAAAAATACTGGTGCAGTGAATGCACAGTCTACATCTCAACTAAGGAGTAGCCTACAAGCAAGCACTCAAATTTTTCATTTCCGTAAGCAAGAAGTACATATACAAATCCTACATTTGGGGGTAAAACCTTCTTAATATGCACATGCTGACTGCAAGGAAGCCAACATTTATACAACAATCCTATGTGCATATACTTTTGAATAAGCTAGAACGAACTTCCAAATATAGACATGCATCAGACCAGGTTGCCATTTTTATTCCACCAGAAGAAAAACTTGAGTGAAATCCTATATCCATTTAGGTTGGTGACCGTTTAGCCTGATGAAAGCTTGGGTATCACACCTTAATTTATTCCCATTACTTCTACTGACTTTTAGTATGTTATTTTATTTCTGTCCTATTTTCTCTTACATATACATGTGGGGTACCATCTTCAAGATATTAAATATAAGACCCTCAGTTCTAACATTACTTCAAAGGACATCTCCTTTGATTTCAAAACAAATAATGTGCAAGTAACTGTGTTTGAACAACCACGACAGATAAAATAGTACACATTGCACTACAACAGTGTTAGCATTGTTGATTCATTATTTTTAAAAAAATATTCTTTATTTATGGTCAGTGGGTTGGGGTCACCGTGAATGCATGAAGTGAATACAAAAGTGTTAGTTGATTACATAATACAAAAAGTTTCATTTTGGATTAACGAACCAGGTATTATTGTATCTTTTATTCAACATATGGGAAGGCACAACATCACGACAGGATTTCCAGACTATAATGCACTCATTTCTGAATTATACAAATACTGAGAAACATGGAGCTGAATCCAAACACAGCCCCAACTATATACTATCCTGAACTTATAGCAAGAAGCTATGTCTTTTTGCCCCCAAGTAGGATTTTACTGAGACACAAAAAAACTTTATCGGAAGAAGAGATGTGATCTTTGTCTCCACAGCCACAATTTCACTAATATTCTTCTCCTCCTCACACATGGCTGAGGGCATAGGGAGAAAAGTCTTATTGATACCAGTGAGGGTCCCCCCCCCCGCCATGTAGCCATGCAGTGGAGACATTATTGGCAAACTACAGTTGAGGAAGAAATTATCCAACTTTTTCTCTTTCTTACACTGAGCTTCCCCACCCCACTGGACTGTCCCACCTCCAACAGAAAAAATGAAACTGCTGAATGTATCTTTAATGTAACATATATTTTGACTCTCTTGCCATACATACTTACAGACAACCCACTACATAAATGGCCCTTGTGTTAGTCATGACTAACGTAACTCCAACTGCTTTCTCTGGGTTTATCCTAAGAATGACAATATCTGGACTGGGCCTGTATTCCCAGGCTGTACTCCCCCAAAATTAATGAAAATAAATTTTAGGTAACCAAGATGGGTTTGCCAATACTAAGCCAGCTTGGTGTGCTGCACAACCTTTTACTTATTTATGTATTAAGTATTGTTTTTATTTGGAGAGCCAGCATAGTGTAGTAGCTTGAGCGTTGGACTATGACTCTTAAGACTAGGTTCAAATCCCTACTCACCTATGGAAACCCACTGGGTGACCTTGAGCAAGTCACTTTCTCAGTGTCCAAGGAAAGCAAAGCAAGCCCCCTCTGAAAAAATCTTACCAAGAAAAACCTGTGATGGGTTCAGCTTTGGGTCGCATTATGTTAAATCCTGAAGGCCCCACAACAATAACATTGTTTTTATTCACCTATAGCTGGCAATCCTTTCAGCTGAAGAGCCATGTACAAACACTTGATATCAAGGGTGGGCAAACTGCAGCCCTCCAAATGTTGTACTGCAACAATAACCTAGCCAGCAAAGCCAATGGAAATGCTGAGAGCTGCAGTTTAGTAATATCTGGACGGGGGCATGCTTTGCACAACCCTATCTGAAATAAATAAAACTTAAGAACAGAGGCAGCTGCATTGTACAAACTCCAGCTTTTTGTCAATCAAGACAAGTTACTATTTGTATTGTGTAATTTATTTTTTAAAAAGCTACCTACTTTTTTTTAACCCAAACTTGTCAGGGACTACAGCATACTAGTGAGCTATATGTGCTACTTATACACACTGAACTATGGACCACGAGCTACTAAGTCTCAATGTTACTCAGCTTCCTCAGTGAGCATGCTTAGGATTACACCTGACAAGAGTGATATGGAAGATCCTGGTTCAAATCTTACATGAACCACAAACCCGCTTGATTATCTTCAGTAAACCATTATTCTCTTTGCTTCAGGCCTTCATCTACATTGTGGGAATAATACTACTTTCCTCCTTTACAGTTTCTTTGTAAGGACTGCGAAGACAATATTTGCATGTAGCCCTTTGAACACTTCAAATGTGGTGTACTAATGCTGGGTACTACTAGTATTATTTTTAATACTTCTCTCAACATTGTCTTTCCCTCCAGCACACACATTGGCTTACAAACATGGCATATGAAATGGTTTTATTAATCTGCCTTGCTAAAATATGTTTCTCCCTCCATTGCTTGATTTCATTAACACAGAGATTCATTTGCAGGAGATCAATTCTCAAGCAGCCTTCCAATGTGAATACATAATTGTCTGTCTTATTAACTTTGTCAGCATTTTTCTTGCCTATTCTACCATTTTATAAATACTTTCTTTAAAAAGGATCATAGGTTGTTGTCAAGACCTAGTTAATTTAAATAACCAAGAGGAATGTCTGTTTTGTAATAAAATATAAGGACCTCAACTACATTTCCTTCCCAATACAATAAAAATCTTCTGCTTCTCCTCTTTACTAAAATGTATTAAGAATTTCAAATGCACAACTCGCTCAGTTAAAGACAAATACAATCCAACCCCTATTCTAAAACAAAAATACCTATGAGTGGTACTGCACCATAGGCCTCAATCTTTCACATGTGAGATATATTGTTTTCAATTGGATTTAAGTGTGCATAACTGTGTGCTAGACTGTGATAATTACTTTTAAAGCTGAAATTCACTCTTGAAAACAAATAGCAGCATGGAGCCTGTTTTAACAACGACTACCACTACTATTGGCTTGGAAGGAGGTTCTTAGGAGGGTTTTTTTTTTAACCTATCATGTTCTTTACAAGTTTTATTTTCCTCCCATATCTTTAGGAACAAATAATACTTATTTCAGTTCTAAATATTGTTTAATAAGAATATTTAGCATCCAAAAACAACCAAGCATCAGTAACATACTTTCACTAATTCAGGGAGATCAAAAAGAAGGCATGAACTTTCCTGCAACTGTGATATTCGACATCTTGTGCAGGAACACAAAAGTAGCAACAAAGACATTAACAATTGCAGTTCAAGCTGGGAGTGACTGTTCTGTTTCAATTCAATGACACCACTAATGGCTTCTTAGCAGCTCCATGAAATCAACCAGCTGTCAAGCCAATGCATCAGAAGGAACAGTTACGCACTCCCTTAAGAAAAAGCAACACATCAGGATGTTTGGCAAAACATCTGCTCCTTCACACTGCAGATCTATAATAAACATGCAAACAAAGAAATGAGGGAAAGGGTAAAGGTAATTCCAAAATCTCAAGCTTCCAGTACACTTCTATTTGAATGTTTAGTAAGTGTCTTGTGGAGATAACAAAACAAATATATATATTAAAAACCATTAATTTGTGTTACATCTCTTATCTGACCATGCATCAGGTATGGATGACAAATGCTCTTGACGTAATCAAAAGGTATGCTATTTGGGTTTTCTATCAATATTCTTCATAAATTTAATAAATACAGCTCTTTTATTGTTCTCAAGATGAATCCAACTATTATCCACAGATTTCTACCCCTCATGCACAAAAACAAACATACAGCAGAGTGATTTTAACTCTTTCACACTGAGTATGCATTACTCTAAACCTGAAGTATAAGTACTATATGAAAGCTACTTTGTTGACAGCATACAAATGTAGCTCAATTTCTTACTTTATTTCAAGGATAGATATTAGTACTGTACTATGATGCTACAGTTAAGCAGCCCAAGAAAAATCTTGTTCACTTACTTTTATCTATTAATTTTAAAAACTAAAGTAACAGGACATTTTGGAATTTTTCATTTTAAAAAACCCTACAGCTCCAAACCCTACACCGCTTAAATGAACAGAATCACACACTGAGCCAGTCATATGCATGTGTTTCTATCAGGTCTTGTTTTAAAACCATCAAAATCCCAGGCATTAAAAAAAAAAATCCTTATGAGACCTTGCGTGAAATTATCTCAGCATCTAAGAGGCATGTAGCTCTTAAATATTTAAGATTCCCAACCTGCCACACACAGATATATCCAATACAGAAATTTGTTTCTGCTATAATGTTCTTGATATTTCATGCTTAATGCACTTTGTGCCTAAAATGTGCACAGTTTACAATAGGTGTGAGGTATCAAATATACTTAACTACCATTTTCTTAAACTGCTTATCTTCTGTTGCTCACCATTTATAATCTGCCAAATCTTCCAAGCTTTTGTTGCATGTATAATTTAAAGCCATCTGTTCTATGTGCTTTTAACTATTTCAACATTTTCATCTACCTAAGAGTCAAATAACTGGCAGCCATTCAATTCAACCAAGCTTTCTGAAGTGGCTTTCATTTAGGGAAAAAAGAAAGAAAGAAAAAGAAAAGAACATATTAAGGTAAACAGCTTACTTTTGTAAACATGAAAGCATATTTCCTACCCAAGCATAAAACTATGCTAAATTTGTCTTTTAGTTTTGAGTGTATTGAAGAAAAGAACATCTTGATATGCTTAAAATGTGCCTGTTAGTTTCCATGTTAATTGTAATCAATGGTAAATCCCCCCCCCCACATGAAGACAAAGGAAATGCAAATTAAACACAGGGAGTTTCATGTTGTTAGTGCAAGTGTAAATAGATGGAGAGAAATACCAAACACTGGAAAGTGAAATTAGAAAAACTGAACTCTGTTTCAAGACCTATTCTTTATGTAGAGCTCAGTTTTCATTAAGTTTTGTCCTGTGATCAGGGTAACTTTCTGTAAAATGAAAACAACTAAATGTTGAGGAAAAGTACATGGAAAGCACAATACCCTTCATTGTTTCCCTTTAAACAACTAGGGACATAAGAGCTTGTAGCCAGAGATAATAAGATGGGAGTACCTTTTTCTTTATTTCATTTTTTTTAATGAAGCAATTTGGAACTCAGCATTTAGTAAGGACCTAGGTACATTTTGATAAAGCCAGAGACAGCAGCATCTGGTGGGACATAATCTAAGAAGCATGCAATGTCTACAGGTCCTCTCCAGAAGGTGAACAGGATTGCTGAATTCTGTGCTAATAAATAGCCCAGTAAGAGCAATCACCAACTTTAATTTTTATTTTTGCATTTGCAAGCACTGCTCCCATTGCCTCCAACTAAGCAATGTTTTTAAGAAGTCAGTTGTCATCTTCTATGCTTGCCTACTGACGCAGGACCACTAGCAAAGGGAAACCAGACTCATCAGTGAACCTTGTGACACGTTAAAAATAAAAATCCAACCTTGACCAAAAACAAATACATTTAGAATGTGAACCAGTGGAAAGTCCAGCCTATGAAAGAAAACGAGCACTATCCTATAGAAGACTAGATAGTTTTCTCCACCTGTTACAAAAAAAATACCCAGGCTAGTTTCTCCAGTGCTAAGTCCCTTCTGGAAGATTATGTTCATTCAGCTAAATCATATTCCCTCTCGTCAATAAAGCTTGAAACTTGTTCGACCAGAAATCCTTTTGAGAGAAAAACAAACATATAGGAGGGAGGGAAGGGGTAAAAAAAAAAAACCTTCTAAAACTTTACATGACGTCACGGCCCGTCCCTTGTAAGATTTCCTAAACTTTTGTGCCTCATCCAGCAGGACGTGAAGAATTTCATCTTTCCCCCTTTCAAAGAAGAGGGAGAAAGGCTGACACACACACACACACACACACACACACACTTGAAAATTAAAAAGAGAGAGAGAGAATGAGACGAAGAAGAAGCAGCAGCCCAAGATGGCGAAAGGCTCTTGTTCTGTCTAGAGGGCAGGGGGGAAAAATGGAGGATATTGTAATATACACAAAGGGATAAATTTCAACAACTCAGCCAAGGGCTGCAGCTGCTTCTCCGGCTTTATAAGGAAGCCACACACACAAAAGATAAAAAGTGGGGGGAGGGAGAGAAGACAGGGAGAGAAAAGAAAGCAGGAAAGCCCCGAGAAGCTGAGGCGAGCTCCACTCTTTTTCAAAAACAAACCAACCCTACAGCGGAGTTTTGGGGGCAACTCTGGCAATGGAGCATTTAAAAAAAGGGGGGGCAGAGAACCATATCGGAGGAGGGAGAAAGGCGACATCAGGAGAACGTGTGGAGGCGGTTTATTTATTGTGGGATGGAGGGGGAGACCCCGGGCATGACTGTAGAGAAAGCGCCTCTCATCCCCCTCATGCCCCCTTCTCCCCATGTGGGGGGCAGGGAGGACCTCCTACCCCCCGTCCTTCCAGCCACCAGCAGGGGGGGCTACAAGGTCGGGGCAGGACAGGAGGGCAGCCCTCGTCCCAAGGTCTAGTGCTGGCTGTCACGCCCAAGGCGAAAAGGAGCCAGCCAAGGAGGGGAAAGGCTTTACAGACCTACATAAAGGAAAAAATGAAGGGAAAAGCACCGGAGAAAGAAGCAGGAAGGACAGAGCGGGGAAAGGGGGAGGAAGGCGGCTCGCCGGCTGGCAGGCGCTGGGGAAGAGGCGGCCGCGCGCGTCCCGGGGATCCTCCTCCGCGAGGCCAAAACACGACTGGACTTCCCTTCCAGCCCTGAAAGGGTGGTTTGGTTTTTATTTTTATATTTTTTTCAAAGTTGGGAAATCTCTCAAAAGCAAGGCGACCCACTCTCGCACTCCTCTCTTAACCCCCCCCCCAGCCAGCCAGCCAGCCACTCACTCGCTCACGCCTTTCCGCCTGTGCCAACCCACTCGCCCCCTCCTGTCCTGAGTGCACAAGGTCAGTTTCACTTTCCAGACTTGGAGCTCTTCTACCACAAAGTACACAGGGCAACCACCACCGCCCCAGCCCCTGCCGACGCTGCCAACCTAATAATTAAGAGAGAGAAGAGAGTAACACCCAGACCTCCCGGGGAGGCACAAACACCTTCTCCCCAGCAACAAAGAGACAGGAGAGAAGACACTCCAAGGGAGCATGATGCACCACCGCCCCACCACCACCACCACCCTTCTTCTCCACTCTTTTCCTCCTTCTCCTCAACCACCCACCCACCCCCGGCTTGCAAAGAGCAGGGCAACTGATTCTGCAAACATCACCCGGACTTCCACCTTAAAAGCAAGCCTTCCCACCGCCGCCGCGCCATCCCAGCCTCCCGCCCGAAATCCGAGTCTCGGGAACTCACCTTTACAGTTGGGAAGAGAGGAGAGAGAGAGATCACAGCCCCCTTCAACGTAGACACTCACACCCCCTTTGCTAGGAGGGAGGGGAGAATTAGAGAGAGAAGCAGAGGAGGGGGGGTGTCAGAAGGGTGGGATGCGTGTTATCTGGATGATGGGAGCGTTGCCTTTCCCCACGAAGCGAAAAGGAAAAATAAAGAAGGAGGGAGTGAAGAAAGACGGAGGAGCTCTAACTGGGAGGATTCATGACCGTGTGACCCTCTCTCTGTGTGTCTCTCTCTCTGGCTCTCCGCTGCCTGGCTCTGCTTCGTTCCTTCCCAGCGGCAGCGGATTGAATCCGATTCTCTCTCCTCCAGGTTTATTCAGCCCCACCACTTCCAGGCGAAGCCTTGGCGGACCCCAAGTGACGTCAACCCACTCGGCTCTCCTCTCCTCTGGCTCGCTCTCTTTCTAACAATGAAAGTTGCTGTTAAAGGGAAAGGGGGGGCCCGAAAGAGCGAGCGAGGGAGCTCCTGTCTTCTTCTTTCTGCCCTCAGTCATAAGCGACCCCGTCTCAGTCCCCAAAGGCAGCCAAGGGAGAGCCACAAGCATCCCTCCGCTTCAAAAAGTTCAACCCGTCCCTGTGGGTTTCTCTCTTCCCCGCCCCCCAACTGCTCCCCAACTCTCATTCTCAGGCACTGAAGAGAAGTGTGCATCTCCTCAAGTTGTAAAGAAAGTTGGGCTGCTTTTGTGAGGGGCTTGGCTTTAAAGCCGGGGTGGGTGTGGGTGTGTAGGAGGGTGGCTGGAAATGTGAATTTCTGGAAGACTAGGGCATCCCTTTAGCACAACTGTTCAATGACTGTCTTTAAATGTAAATTAGTTTGGGGAAAGGGCTTTAAGGTGTGAAGGAGGCATGGGGAGAACTGAGTCAAGGTCCCTTTGGTGTGGGAATGTGCAAGCTATCCAGTTACACAGCACGCTTCAAAAAGTAGAAAGGGGAGAGCCGGTGGGATTGCCACCAAAATACTAGGGAAACCCACCATGTGACCCTTCCTTTTTCATCCCCAAAGTCATGTCGCTTTTCATCGTGCAAGTGAAGTAAAATGACACCCAAATGCATAAAAAGATAATATTATTATTAATAATATTAATTACTACTACTACTACTACTACACTTTAAGATGAAGGCTTACACTTCTGGTCTTCAATATCCCTACTTGGAAGTAGGACATCACTAAGCAAAATCAATTTAAGATTACAATTAGAAATAGTTCTTCTGTTCTCCTTTTCACACATATCAGAGAATACTCCGGCCATTGCAATATTTTGACATGTGATTATTATAACAGATAAGAACAATTAAATCTGTGAGATTGAGAGGGGAACAGAAAAAGGGAAAATATGCAGTACTGTTCTGATTCAGTAGCTTACTGGGTATGTTATTTCTCCCTCTGGTGGTACAAAAGTCAAGCTAAGTCAGGGTTAAAGTACACTGCAAACAAAGAATTGATTCCTGTAAACTAGAATAGTAAAAGCTTAAAATACAGCCAAGAACATTGACTAGAGAAATAGAGGGGAAATGTAAGATGTTTGCTTGTGGTCTGAAACTGGAGCATGTAAGTGCTGACGATGCTTTTGCACT
Source organism: Gambelia wislizenii (assembly GCA_030847615.1). Lineage (NCBI taxonomy): Eukaryota > Metazoa > Chordata > Lepidosauria > Squamata > Crotaphytidae > Gambelia > Gambelia wislizenii. Next base: position 291,610,500 of record JAUMIR010000001.1, on the reverse strand, counting down.
GTCAAGGGCCATTTGAAATGTGAAGGTTTTAAACATAAAGATCTGAACAAAAGCTGGTTGCAACATCAAAATAATATGCACATGTAGAGAGATACTATTGTGTTGTGTTTCCTTTTCAGGCACTGGCTGTGATTTTAATTGTGCTGGAGGATCTTCATTAGTATTAGCACATGGAGAGATTTCACAAAGCTGCTTCATTAGGAAAAAAAAAAGCTTGGCAGACTAGGTCTTTTTGCATGCAATGAGAATGTCAGCCTTACCTCGGTCATTTGTAACATAATAAGTGCAAGCACAATGATTGCAATGAAGGAACACTGGGGGAAGGGCAAAAATACTGCCTGTCTAACAAGGATATCTGAAAAGCTCCTCGTTACACATGAAAATGTATTCTAGAAAAATTAGTAGAAATTATGTCTTGGCAGGCTGATGAAAAATCAGTTAATGGGCTGTGATTTTAATTGTAATATTAGTGCTAGTTTATTTTCTTCCTAGGATTCACATTCAGAAGCAAAACTGTGCTAGCATTTATTGATTTTTTTTCACCGACACATTCCCGGAATACAGATTTTAATCATTTCACTACACCACACTCAGTAATTTCATTAAAAAACTGGAACCTTCCATCCCCAGAAAAGCATTTAATTTCAATGACACACGATTTCTCTTAGCAGCATACTGTCTCAACAGTAAAAGCTGGCCTAAGGTTCAAATGCATAATTTAATCCTGAGTTCTCCATGCTCTGCATTCCTTTGAAGCTATAATTTGACTAACTACCTAATAACTGTAATAAGGACAATGATTTCCTTATAATATATTATTAACCCATATTTAATTAACTCAGAGGCCAAGCTCTGTACATGTTTGATTGGGTCAGTAGTTCTATAACCTCAAAATTTACTAATAATATTCTTGGAGAAAAATGTGTCATAAGAATATAGCTATGAATATATCCAATTAGATATTTCACTCAGAATGCTGCACATCAAAAGCTCATAAATTTTCTCAGAAAGCCAATATTGCCTCTCACATTATAACCATATTTTAAAGTACACAAAAAGTAAACAATGGATTTAGATAATTCACACACTAAATTATGCAGTTGTTATGTAGATACTTTACAAATGAAGACCACTGAAATGTGAAGGGAAGCATTTCTGTTAATAATGCAGTAGTGTTCAATAAAAGTACAGAGCAGTCAGTCAACTTAGAAAAACAGTCAGGAGAATGTCTACAAGTGTTGTTAAGAAATATCTTTACATTTTAATGTGATAATATATGAATTTTATGGTGCAGTTTTGAAAGTTGCTTTGCTGGCAAATAAGTGCATAGAATAAGGAATGTCAGTTGCTACCCCTGTGCAACATAAAAAAATAATAATGATGATGCAATAGCAAGACCGTCATGTGAAACAATATATCCTTTCATTTGTCCAGATATATAAAGGACTGATGTGATGGCTGATAACCGTGTATGGCTTTATTTCAGAGGAAAGAACTGGCACAACCACCTCTGAGTATTGCTTTCCTAAGGAAGCCCTATGAAATTCATGGGGTCACCGTAAGTCAACAGGCAACTTGAAGGCACACAGACACACATTCCTAATAATGTTCATCTATGCTATTCAGTACTAAAAACTACATTATATTGAGATGCATGTCCCCTCCTCCATACACACTTTTGCTTCTGCACAATTTTTTTTTACAATAAGTTCTTTTCTGAATCATTAGAAAATTAAAGCAATATCTGTCTCATTTCACTGGAAAGCAGTTTATTGATTTTGGGGTTCAATTAGCACTCAAACATATAGGAAGGTCCATTGATGGTGCTTATAGTCCAATCAAATGGATTACAAGAGAAAAAAGGAGTGAATTTTTTGGTTTCAAGAATCAATACGTAGTAACCTGTTGCACTCACAAAAGTTTAATGTACATCAAAACCTGTTGTATTATTATTATTTGCATATGTTCAATCAATATACAGTAAATGCTTAGTATGGGGAACTGTTGATGCATTTAGAATGAGCAAGTATATTAAAAATGCTCAAGTTACCTTCTAAATTTGGTTTCCTTTTCCAGACAAGCTGTACTTCTGTGTATGTTTTAAAATGCTATATATACGATATAGATCAGTTTCTTTCAGTGTGGATTAATTCTTTCATTTTCACAAATTCTTTTATTCTGTCACTGTTAATTTTATTTTTAAAATCATTTGTAAGCTTTTCAGTTTCATTATACAAGTACCATTTTGGGGGAGAAAGTCCAGTAAACAAACATTCAGACATCAGAAATATAGAGCATGATGTTTTGGTCCCCGTATCTTTACTGATTGTCTTTCTTATCTAGCAGGTGTTCTGCTAGTAGTTCCATTTATTGCAGTCTTTATAATGGTCACTAATTATATGGAGACAATCATAATTATGAAAGAGTTAAGTCTTACAAAGTTTCCCAGACCTTGTTCAAGAGAGTAATCTCAATCCATTGTGTATACATAAATAATTTTGAATTGGGGATTTTCAAAATCCCTACTCTGTGGACGCACTTTCCATAGAGTCTTGCCTGCAGAGGAACTCATGAAAATCTGCCACTGGACCAAAAAATTCTGGGTCATGTCCTATGATGAGCCATCTATTGACCTGCAGCACTGGCCAAGCCTTTTGGGTCAGACAGTTGTTTAACTTAAATTGAGAGTATGTCCTACTACACTTATACAGGCTTTATTACCTGCACTTTTCAGATAATCAGAGGAGCAGTGCTAACTTTCAGGAAATCCTGACTACCATGAAAGCTTCCAAAGAAAACCACTGAATTCAAGGATACTGGATTAGAGAACCATGGGCTTGTCTAAATGGTGAAAATACTGCTCACAGAATTCAAGAGAATATCTTTGTCTAAATGGGATCCCATGGTGATTCATCGTATTCAGAAGGAGGGGGACCCAAAACGCAATATGCTGTGCTGGAAAGATCTTTGCGGCTTTTCCCAAATTAAAAAAAAACAAAAAAACTGCGAGGGAAATGTGCATTCCTGCTCATTGGGACAACCAATTCGGATTGCAGTGCATTCTCAGCGAGGACGGAAGTGGATTGCTGATTGGTTGGACATGCGCAGGGGCTGGAGCTTGCTGGCCACAAAGTGACTGGGACTGCCATGTTGAATGTTCGTGGTAGCGATTGTGTGCTGAGGCAATGAAATGTTTTCTCCCCAGCTTGTTTAAGCAGAAGGTTGAACTTCTGCACCTTGGATTTACTTTAAAAAATACTGTTTGGTGGCAGCAACTTGGAGAGAATAAAAACGCAAGTAATTAATTCATACTCACCATCTTGATTTGTAGGCATGCGCATGTGAACATCAAACACAGATAGCTTTGCATACCTGCAATGTTGCAAAAAAAAAAAAACCTGTGGAGATAAATAGATGCTGCTGCAAATCGGAGTTACTGTGCATCAATCCACATTTTATTGCCTCATCTACCTCCTAGATTGCAAACTGTGTAATGAGTATAGATATTTAGGCCTAAAGTTGTGGGACTATTTCCACTTATTATGCACATGCCACATTTATTCACATGAGAAATTACATGGACACAAGTGGGTAGGTCTCATGGGGAATGCTATGGATCCATATCACCTATAAATAGCTATGGAAATTCATCTTACACTTCTCTTATAGACTGGAGATGAGAAACCTGTGGCCTTCCAGATTTTGCTGTATTCTTAACTCCAATTAGCCCTAGCCTCGATGGCAGAAGGTCAGGGATGATAGGCATTGTATTTAACATCTGGAGGGCCACAGGTTCCCCATGTCTGCTGTATGCATTTGTCTAAGAGTCAGTCCCATTGAGCTCAATGGGGCTTTCTTCTAAATGAGTATGTATAAGATTGCACTGTAAAGACTTTGAAAAAATATTTCTGCAAGCTCTGCCTTGACCATCCTTTTTGTCATGAATAGAAACATTAGCATGAAGTACAAGCTATTAATACAGAAAAGAAGCACTGAAACTGATTTATTAAAAAGCTAAATATTTCATTCAATTATGATGTGCAATCTATGCTTTAAAACATTACGCTTAAAAGTAATACCTCAGTGGAAAGCTGTTAGAAGCATAACCTTCATGCTTAGAAAATTTACTCTGGGTTTAAGAGGTTTATTCTTATCACAGATACTTGTTGGCACAGAAGAGCTTATGCTATCACTCTCTGAGGGCTATTTATACAATTTAACATGTCTAAGTACTCCTGCCTTTATGCTGTTACACACCCTGTTTTATGATGTCACCCTAAAGCAGTCAAATGAACAAGGAGCTACTTCATTTCCCCATAATCAAAGAGTGCAGAAGGACAGAAAGCTTGTGCATACTTAAAAGAAAATGCAGCTTAAAGGCAACATAAAACACAACTTTAATAGCTTTGCAGATAGATTGATCTGTTGTTGATCACTGTGATTTGCGTGCTCTGAAGTAACTACCTTGTTAGAAATCAACTTGAAAGAATCTGACAGGACAGTCAGATCCTATAAATGATGTTCATGATTTACAGAACATGGATAAATTGTTTTTATGGGTGCTTTTGTAGGATCCACATCTGATGTGCTGCAATGCCATGGTCTAAAGTGCTCGTTTCCCACTATTGTATTGCTAACACTGTATTGCAAAATACAGATGCACATTGGTGAGAATGGGTCATGGTAAAATTGGTCCATATCAGCTTGCTTTTGTGTAAACTAAATTGTCTTCTCAGTGATGACCTAGTCACTAGTCAGCCATGGAAACTGGGTTGGTCACCTTGGAAGATCACATTTGCTCTGGTAGAGAGAGACAAATAGAGAGATGGAGATCCTGTTGGTTCTCTTGGACCATTTACTAGCTATTGAAACAATCAAGCATGGTATCCTTTTGGATAGAATGGCTGGGGGCTTGAGGGTACAACTTTCCTATTCCAGAATAAGATATTGGGGGATTACAGTTCTATCCCATGGCAATTACTCTTTGGGTAATGGAATCATGGGGCTCTATTTTATCCTTTCATGATGTTTAACATCTCTGTAAATCTTCCGGGGAACTCATTACAGGAAGTACAGTTGTCCCTTCACATTTGCTGGGGTTTGGTTCCAGGGCCCCCCATGAATACCCAAATCCGTGAATACTCAAGTCCCATTATATGCAATGGCATAGCAAAATGGTGCCCCTTATATAAGATGGCAAAATCAAGGTTTGCTTTTTGGATTATTTTTTAAATAATATTTTCAAGCCGTGAATACTTAAAACTGTGAATGCCAAATCCGTGAATGTGGAGGGACAACTGTAGATTGAAGAGTCACCTATGTGCTGCTTATCTCCATTTCTTCCTCTCCTTTTTCTTCTAATACAGGTGAGGCTATAATGTGTGTTGGGGGGGGGGAGTGTCCTTAAAAATAGTACAGTAGTCCAAAACAGGACAAGTCTGTTAACTAGGACTAAAAACGTGTGATCATGTGACATTAATGCTTTGTGTTCTGCATTGGCTTCTACTTCATTTCTGGCTACAGTTGGAATGGATGTTATTAATCTTTAAAACTCAAAATGACTTGGCCACCATGTTACCTAAAGGACCTGTGATAATGGGGCTCCACCATTCTCTGGGCAGCATAGCCAACCAGGTAGACAAAGAGTTAAGGATGTTTATGAGGAACAATTTATGGGGGCCAGCATCAGGAGATAGCCAGCCTATGACAGAAAAGAATGTTTCAGTAGTTGACGGCCTTCCACAGAGCAAGATGTACAAGTCCCAACAACCCTAGCCAGCATAGCCATTGTTCAGGAATGCTCTTAACATAGTTGTTGATGGCCACTATGTGATTGATGACCACTATGACCACATAGTGAGTTCCACTTTTAATATAGTGACTGGCACTTATGTTGTCATCTTTTCTGTGTCAGGTGAAAATCAGGGCTGTGGAGCTGGGGTCGGAGTTGTGGAGTTGCACTGCTGCTGTTCTCTGCTGTTGGTTTTACCTTGGTTTTTATTTTATTTTATTTTAATTTGCACTATATTTTACAATGCTTTATTATCTCTGCATATTTTATTTATTCCTTAATTTTAGGAACTATATTAATTGCTTTTCTGCCCACGTGTGTGCTCAAAAGAATGTACAAGAAATATATTTTAAACATTATTTTAAAATTGATTTAAAACCATTGTAAAAGCAATTTTAGTAGCCAATAGAGTTTTGACTACCTGTCAGAAGCTCAATAAAAAGGAAGCCAGCCTGACCTCCCTTTGGAGGGATTTCCACAATCAAGATAAAGAAAAAGCTCTGTCTGTATAGTTGCCAATCCAACTTCTTGGGGTATTTTATTTTAATTTATTTAATTTCTATCAATTTCTCCCAGCCTGGGATCCAATAGGGCTTACCACATAAATTAGAACAAAGTACTATATACAATTCATTAGAGCCAGCAAGGTGCAATTATTTGAATGTTGAACTAGAACTCTGGAGACCAAGGTTCAAATCCCTGCTCAGCCTTGGAAACTCACTGGGTGATCTTGGACAAGTCACACTCTCTCAGCCTCAGAGGAAGACTCTGGCAAACCTCTCTGAACAAACCTTGCCAAGAAAACCCCATGATAAATTTGCCTTAGGGTCACCACAAGTTGGGTGCACACACACAAAAAAACCTTAATGATTATAATGTTTTAACCTTTGTTTTGTGAACTGCCCAGATAATTTCTCCTCAGTGGTATAGAAATGCAGCAAACATATTGTTGTCTGATAATCACACAACAATTTCTATAACAACTAAGATGTTATCTTAAGGTAGAGGAGAAAAATGCTTTCAAGTTGCATCCCTGAAATGTGGGTAGAGTGTTCTCTACAACAGAGGTTCAACTTGGAAGGAAGAATTTTGTGGTTCTAGCAACAGCATATTACATTATTCCAAAAAAGAAAAACAGCCATTGGGAACAGTGACACAGCATAGAATATACAGGTTGAGTATCCCATACCCAAAATGCTTTGGATTTATTTATTTTTTTTGATTTTGGAATATTTGCATTTACATAATGAGATATCTTGGAGATGGGACACAAATCTAAACACAAAATTCATTTATGTTTTATAGACACCTTATACACATCGTCTGAAGGTAATTTTATACAATATTTTAAATATTTTTTATTTTTATCTTTGTTTTAATGTTAATATTTTAATATTTCAGATTTTGAAGTACAGTTGTCCCTCCACATTTGCGGGGGTTAGGTTCTTGAGACCCCCGCGAATGTGGAAAAACTGCAAATAACGACTGCTGCTCCTGCGCCCCCCCCCCCAGAGGGAGGGAGGCAGCGGGAGGGTGTCTGGCCAGCCTGGCTGGCCTCTCCGCAGCCTTTCTGAGGGGACTCCAAGCCTTAGAAGCCCCAGAGCCCGCTGAGGAAGGCCGAGGAAGGCAGCGTGTGGGCGGGGAGGAGGCTGCGCTGCCTCTTCCCGGCCTTTCTCAGTGGACTCCGGGGTTTTGGAGCCCCGGACCCCACTGAGGAAGGCCAGGGAAGGCAGCATGTGGGCAGGGAGGGAAAGTGCCTTGCCTCTCCCTGGCCTTCCTGAGGGGACTCCAGGTCTTAGAAGCCTCGTAGTCTCCTCAGGAAGGCTGGGGAAGGCGGAGGGAGGGAGGGAGGGAGGGAGGGAGAGAAGCTGCCCACCCCACCCCACCCCACCCGGCCTTCCTCAGCGGACTCTGGGACTTTGAAGCCCCGGAGCCACCTCTGGAAGGCCAGAGAAGACGCAGGCAGGAGAAGACGCAGGCAGGAGGTTGCCCTGCCTCTCGCCAGCCTTCCCTAAGTGGCTGGGGCTAAACCGCGAATAATCAAAACCGCAAGTGTGAAAGCCGTGAATGTGAAGGGGCAACTGTATTGCACATTTTCGATTCCAGGATAAGGGATCCTCAACCTGTATTACAACCTGAAAGGTTACAGGAAGGACTGTAGCTTTTTAAGCAGATGAAACTGGTGAAAGCATTTCAGTTCATAGTTATGAGTTGTAGATCCAAGCACAACAATGGTACATGAGCATCCTGAGGTATAAATGTAACTAACTAGAATACTTTACTCTAGTTCATACATGCAGGAAGAGCCTAACATATGAGCCATAATGTCTACACTGATGCTTGGCAGTGAGAGGCCGTGATTGTGTGATTTCCAAACACACTTGTTGAGGATCAAGGCATCACTGTAGCTTACATTTTACATCTCCCACATCTAGGTTAGGCCTTTCAAACAAATGAAGATGCCTCAGTGCAATGAGTGATAAGAAATTCTATGCCTATTCCTACTCTGCCTAATTCATCATGTTTAATTTTAATCAACCCATCATCCATTTCCAATTCCATTCACAGCCATATGTAGAGTAAGCACTGAGATTAGAAGAACTGACATGAAAGAGAAGAAAACAATAGGTGGTGGTTTAATCAGCAGACCGCTATTCAGATTTCTACATGATCTTGTCCAGCAATCTCATTTACTTGTTGACAAAAAGTGAGGATGAGACAGACCCCCATGAGACTACAGGGAAGTCTTGGTAAGGTTACAAGCTTTCATACATCTGCATCTTTTGGAAGCCACAGAGCCTACCAGGGCACAGAGTAGCAGCACCAATATCTCACAATCTGTAGTCTCAGAAATTGCTGAAAAATCAAATGGTATCAAGAAGGCAGACTTTTTTTCCTATTTGTCTTACTGTTGCTGCACACAGTGCTTTAGGATGGGAAGTGAAAACAATACTGTATACAGTTTAAACTACTGGGGGATTAGATTAGACAAATATAATTAAGCAAGCAGAAGTTTAGTTGGGTCATTGGGATTAATAACTGTGTTCTTGGAGGAAATCCCACAGACTTCTTTAATTACTACATAGTAGAGCTAAACGCATAAATTAATTAACTGATGTGATTGACCAATTAATGGTTTGATTTCAGATTTAAAACAGAGCTCACACTAATCGGGGGCAGCAATCTGTTCTCTCTTATTCATCCTGCATGGAACTTGGAGTCCTCTGTTGTCTGCTTCCTCCTCTTGTGGCCCAGATCATTAAGTCCTTGATGAGAAGGAGCTTGTGTGAACCTGTCTACCAGAACTCTGTGGTAGAGAAGACACCAAGGGGGATACAGGGAGAAGAATGGAAGCAGCATTTTGTTTTCTTTCCACTAGAGTGGAAAGCTTGGTAGAACACAGAGAGAAGTATTATTTATTTTTTATTTATTTATTGTATTTATACCCTGCTCTTCAGCCACAAAGGCTATCAGAGCGGCTTACAAATGGTCAATTCCCTGCCCTCAGGCTTACAATCTAAATAAGACATGACACATAAGGAAAAGGGAATGGCAGTGGGGGTAGGGATTAAACCCAGCAGATACTGCTATTCTTCTCTCCCTCCAAGGGCAGGGAGGTGGCATTTGGGCTGGAGGGAGGCCCTTTCACCTGCTTCTGGGCCCAGGCCTGATGGAGTTCAGCCTACCTCCTCTTCTTCTCTCCCTCCAAGGGCACGGCGGTGGCAGTTGGGATGGAGGGAGGGCCTTTCACCTGCTTCAGTGAAATCAGTGGGGAAGAAGGTTTTTGGTTGCACTTATCAAAACTTTATCACACTTGCCAAATATAGAGTCATAACAATGCCTAATGGATGTGAAAGGGCATACCAAATGACATTGTCCTTTAGCATTCCGCTGCTGTTAATAAGATATACTTTTTTATTGATGGGTCAAGCTGTCAATAGATCTGCTATGGTGTTTTGTTCCCAGTATTGCCAGCATTTGAAACCTCGCACCATGTTTATCTCGTGAATACAGTACCAATGGGCAGAACTCTTCTGGTTGAGAACGCAAAAGCCAGGTAGGGGACACTCTTTTTATGAACCTCCCTGGTTTACTTAAAACTTTTTTAGTGTGTTTCTGTGCTTGTGTGTACTTTTTGTGTTTCTTTTTTTTACCGCGCTTGCATCTTCTTGCAAGCATCGCCAAGATCACAAATGTGGAAGTAAACAGAACTAGTGTTCATGCTCCAGTAATGCTGGGGCTGCCTTTTCTCACAATTACAGGTCAGTGAAAAGGGTTATTGTGCCAGGAAAAGAATGCTGCAAAATGTGGTACTAAAGAGATGTTTTGGGAGGTCCGTCTGATAAAGTTCACCTGGAGGCAGACAATGTCCTCAACAGTAGAATAGTATCAACCTAGTCTTGTTATACTGGAGCTAATATTTTAAATACTGCTTTTAGCCTGTTTTTATCCTGTGTTTTTATCTTTATCTGTATCCCCTTTTTACCTGTGCTGGTCTATGACTGTAATAAAGATTCTATTCTATTCTATTCACCTGGAGGCAGCATTGAAATAGTGGGAAAGCTGCTACTTCTTCTACCACATGGGCAAACTGTAGAATGAAGCAGGGTCTCTGCATGAGTACAGGCCATATGTGATCTCATGAAGACCAGACTGATGTAGTCCCTCCCTCTCAAAACAAAACAGGAAGATTGTGCAAACCAGGCATTCATTTCTACAGAAGACCTAGTTCACGCTGACTGCACTCTGTCTGCATGGTAGCTGAAAAGGGGCTCTTCACTCTTCCTCCAGGCTATTGCAGCTCTGCCTTCAAGTAAATGGTCTTATCTATACGAGGGGGGAAAGATATGAACATGTTCGGAAAGGCAGGGGTTCGCAATGATGCAAAATGCCTACATGGCCAAAAGAACCCCCCCAAACTCCGCATGACCCCCTAGCCAGCTGGCAGCTGCAAGTGATTTACTTGTGATTTTAAATCTGCCACCACCATTTTAAAAAAAACAGTTTCCCAGGGCACACACAAGCAGCACTTTGGATTTACAAAGACAGAAAGTATTTTTTAAAAGAGTATAAAGTTGCCATTTCATTGATTTACTGGAGCCTCGCTCAGCCGAAAATCCAACATGACAGCCACAACTGCTTTCCCTCTTTGCTAGCCCTGCCCCCATCCTCATCCAGCCAATCAGATTTGCACTGCCTGTTCCTATTTATGCAAATGTGAGTGTTTAAACAATTGTACATTTGCATTTCATACGGAGCTTTTAAAAAAATCCGTACGAAGCCCTGGACTTTGTGGTGGATTTTGCTGCCCCACTTTGAAATGACACAAATTTGTGTGCACATCCATATGAACGGATCACCAGTCTTTCACATCCCATTCGCATTATTGTGACCGTACAGACAGGACCTAGGACTAAGTTACCATAGGGATCTATTGTGACAGGATAAAAGAGATATGAAAGGCCTTCCTGGGAATGGCAATGAAAGAACAGGAACCACATATACAGTTTTTGGTCTATAGCAAACTAAACATCCTTACAGTATGACACACTCCTGTTATATTAGTTGTTTAATTAATGCTTAGTATTAGAGGTAGTGGTGTCTGTCACTTGTGGGGAAGCCAATCTGGGTTTGATTCTAGAACTGTCCAAGGTTCTGAACTTGTTTTGAATGCAGCTCAGCACCTTGGATAGTGCATTTAAAGTGTAGAACAGTGGTTCTTAACCTGTGGTCCGTGGATGTCCTCACAGGGGGTCTGTAAAGACGTGAAGGCTGCTCAGCCCACTTGATAGGAGCCAAGGCAAAAGCTGGCTGGCTTGGCCTACACATTCTTCTTTAATCCACTCCAGCCACAAATTTTCAGGAAGAAGCTGGAGAGAAGTCTTCTCTTCTCTTCAGTGCCTTTGAGGCAAGGGTTAATGGATGGTGTAACTGTATTATTATTATTATCAGTAGTAGTAGTAGTAGTAGTAGTAGTAGTTGCTGTTGTTAAGGTTTTAAATCTTGAGTTACTAAGTCTTGGGGAATCTGTGGCAGCAAAAATATTTAAAGGGGGTCCCTGGTAAAGAAAAGACTAAGAACCATTGGTGTAGAATAAAACCCAGGCAAATTCACTACAGCTCTGATATGGAAGCCATTGGCCACTACTGATGGAGAGCCAAAATGCACAGGCTGTTAATGTTTGTGGCAATGCTGGACAGAAGACAAATGAAAAGGGGGTCAGTGTTATGGCATAGTCTTAGGCCCACATCTCTGTTTCTTTTTGTCTAACTGAATTACTGTCTGTGTTTTGGCTTAGTAGACTAGCAGTATAAATACCCCATGACACATGGGACTTCATGTACAAGGTAGTACACTTTCAAAGGGCACTAATCTATACTTTGGACTTGACTTACAACATAGTTGCCACAAAAATTGGCCACTGCTGCCTTACACTATATAGAACACTTCACATACATTATTTCAGGAATTCCTGTAACAGTGCTGCATGCTAGATCATCCCAATACTGCAGACAGAGAATTTATCTGCAAATGACTTTCCACCAAGCCTTGAAAGACTTTTCATTAAAACTTGGTTAAAAATTGTGGCTCAGGCAAGCTTAAAATGTGAGATTTCCTGACATCCAACATCCTTTTAGATACTGTATTACATAAACTGCAGTGCACCAGTGTAATCAATGATTAACTTTAAGAAAAGGGAAACAGCTTGTATATGAATGGAATTATTGTGGCTCAGTTTAGATATAGTGCTAAACCAGGGTTACAGAAGCAAGTCTTAGGATTGCATTTTCTTCCTTTTTTCTTAAACACAAATAGAAGAGAGGAGAGGGCAGGATTATACACTTCCAGTTCAAACCATAGTTTGTCCTTTCCTCCAATTGTGGCAAATTATGGTTTGGGCAGACCATAGTTTGCCACATTCAGACAAAACAGCAAGGCATTACTTGTCACAAATTAGGTCTCCAATCTCCTTTCTCTTTTGCAAAGAGAGAGAAGAAGGAGCTCGTGAGCTGATGGCTCTTGATTTCTTAGTGATTATAATAAAATCATATGCTGTCACATCTAAACTGAGCCTTTTATATTTGGGTTGTATTGTAGAAGACTATAAAATACAGTCTAAAATCAATCAATATTTATACTTTACATTGTATGTAACATTGCCTTTGAACTGAGTGATAATTACATTTTTTTAGGGTACCTCAACAAGAGACCTTCCCTCCTCATCAGTGAGAAAGAGTCACTTATTCACATGCATGTTTCTTAAGTTACTGTTCATACTGGCCTCTAGAGATCCAGGGGAAAAGTGGCATAGAGAGAGGATCAGGATAGGAAGTGATGCAAGCAGCACTCTTTTGCTAGGACACAGACTCTCTGGCTCCACTGTTCTCCTTATTTGCAACATGATCTGAAATATGTTGTGTACAAAACATCTGTGTCCACAGGCAGCCCTTTTGCTAAAGGTGGGACCATTGGGCGCATTACCCACCATTGGGCACACCACTTCACAGCAATGCTTTGCCCTCACCTGAGATTATTTTTCAATTTTTTTTTAAATTGTGACTTAACAGTGATAATCTCCATTTAAAGAATGACAGTTTGTTTTAAGAACAGTAATAATTTAAGTATTTCAAAAATTAATTGGGCTCCATTTATTTATTTATTTATTTATTTATTTATGGAGCACTTCAAGACAGCAAAGGATGAAAACAGAGCCCCAGAAGAATAGAAATGCTGTTGTGCATGCTACAGTTAGCTGACCGGGCTCATGTCTTATTTCTAGTTTTCTCCAGAATTAATGCACAGTGGCAAGACAAGGCCTTCTCAAGGTTTCTGGGTATAAAAATCTACCCAGAAACCTGTCCATGGGTCCAGTTCTTCTCCACAACTAGTTTCCAATTGTCAAGTTTGTTTTTCACATGGCAAACAATCAAACAGTATTGTGTTGGTTGTCTAACAAGACAGAAAATCTACAAACATCAAACATGCCAGGAATATGGACTAGAAGGAAGAGTTAAGGCACACGCTAAGCCTAAAGTCTTTATCTGCTCTCTGTCAGTCCATAATTGAACTATAATGTGGACAAATTTGTTATTTGGATGGAATCAGAAACAGAGATACCTGACCCAGCAGCATAGCCAAGCTCTAGAATTATTTGTACACTTTTATATCCCTTTATTCATTGTTATTTCTTATGGGAGGAAAAGACATAGGCCATTCATTTAATTCCTGGCAATGTTAATTATTATTTTTTAAATGTAAACTTGCTTACAGCCTGTCATAACTCGTCTTCTGGACAACTCAGATGAGGCAGAGGAGCCAGCAGAATGCCAGGAATATGCACCTCCTGATAGTGGAACTCTCTGAATCTGAAGATATGGGGGCTGGGGACCCTGCTCCCCAGAAGAAGTTGGCAGAGGCTGCAGATGTTGAAGATGACATGCCCCCTTCCTTCACTGAGTGAAGGAGGGAGAAACACCAAGCCCAGTGTTTCATTAGGCAATCATTAAGCACATGTGGACTTGAAGGAGCTGCCCATAAATATCCCGGCAGTTCTCTCTCAGCCTTAGTGCTGACAACTCTCTTATCAGTACTCTCTACCATTCCTGTTTTTTGAGATCTTGTATTGGCTACATTTTGGATTACTCTGTTAACCTCTTGCTGGCTTATGTGCCTGGATTTCTGACCTGTTGATATGACCTCTGGGCTGGCTATCAACTATCCGTGTGCTTCTCCCTTTAGCTTGCTCAGATAACCCCTGACTGACCTGGACTCTACAGCTCTTACACACCAACCATCTGCTTTTTCAGGCACTTGCTGACTTATGTTCAGGATAGAGCCCTTCGTGCAAGTGAATGCTTTCTATGCACTGAGTAGTAGTTTGGGGGAAGGTTGCTGTCTTTTATCATCCTCTGGCCTTACATCCCCTTCTGCTAGTGAGGGAGGGGAGGAAGCCCCACCTAGAAATGGGGTTAACCCCAGCTCCACCTAAGGCTTATTGCAAGGTTGCCCAACAGCTCTGAGGAACAAGAGTGCAAAAGAATACAGGGGAGCCTCAGTTAACAAGGACAAAGACATTCCTTTTTACAAGGTCTTTTTATGCCTGCCCAGTTCCCACTTTTCCTCCTTTACTCTTTCTAGCTGAAAGTTTTTTATAAATATCAGCATTGGGTAGCTGGTGAAGGAGGGGTAGGGAAACAGAAACTTATGGTATCAGTTTGCAAGCAGTGTGTCTGCAGCAAAAATACAATAAAGCTTGAGTTGGGTAAAAGTGGGATTCTCCTCTAACCAACCCAACTGTAACCACCTGTGCTTGCCTAGAACCGGCCAGGTGAACAGCCGCTGCTTCCTGAATCACTTACTGAGCATGTGTGAACAGCAAAACATGGGTAGGAGGGAAGAGCAGGTACGCCTGCCTTACCATCTACTCCTTGCATTAAAAAAAACCCCACACACATAGATCTATATTCTGCCAAAATAAAAATCATGCGAAAAGTGGAGGCTGATGAAAGAGAAAGACATCCCTGGATGCATTTTGGAAGAAGTCTTAAAGTGGTCTTTAGAAGGTCCCAAATGTTTTTGTTTACTTACACAAGGTTTACCTGAGGTGGTGGTTTGATTTCACATGTGCATATTGTTAGATTTCAAATTTTTAAAAATTGCTGAAACTTGTTGAACTGCTCTTCCTTTTTGTGATCTGGAACTTATCCCTTTTATTTCCATGTTATTTCTGCCTCTTGTACCAAATCTTCTGTTGAAGAAGTACTACCTAGGAACACATTTACAGTTGGCCCTCTATATCCATGGATTTGGCATCCACGGATTTCGCCATCCACAGCTTGAAAATATTAAATAAATAAATAAATACATTCCAAGAAGCAACCCTTGATTTTGCCATTTTATATAAGAGGTATCATTTTACTATGCCATTGTATATAATGGGACTTGATTGTCCACAGATTTTGGTATCCACGGGGGATACTGGAACCCAACCCCATTGGATACCAAGGGCCCACTGTACTTCTTTAACTGGGTTATACTTGTAGTGTGAAAGGGCACCTGGTTAAAACAAACAACACTAGTACTGCTACATGTATTTTAGATGAAGGATCAAACTACAACACAACCTAATTAAGGAGATATAACTGACTGATGCACTTGGAGTTTTCCTTCCAAAAACAGAGAGGCCCCAATACAGATCATCTCATGTGGGGAAGGAAGTTTTTTTTTTCTTCTGGGGTATTTCTTCCTGCACTCCCTCCATTCACTGTTGGCCTGCCATTTTAAAAACGGCAGCCTAACCCCGTTGATGCTACTGGTTGGGGGGGTTATTCTGCTGCTCAAGGGGATGATCTGGAAGGGGAACTGGTTGGAGAGGGAAGAATTAAACTTCCATTTTATGCTTGGGGTGGTCCAGATTCAGACTGGAGTGTGTACATTTACTGTGGAATTTAAAAAGGAAAAGAAAAGGAAAAATGACCAACAGCATACTATAGAATTAACATAACATGCAGTTTTGACTGTGAAAGTGGGACTAAATCTTCCCAAAATAACAACAGTAGGATTAAAAATGCAAAGAGAACAAAACAGGAAGCCTGTCCCAGGCTCTAATCAAACCCTGAAACCTCTCCCTCCAAATTCAATTCCAGCGGGCTCCAAGGTTCACTCAGCCTTCCATCCTTTCGTAGGTCGGTAAACTGAGTACCCAGCTTGTGGAGGGCAATTAGCTAACACACATTGGAAACTGTTTAATGCAGTGTAGATGTGTAAATAGCTATTGCTTAAAACAATTTGTAAGCCACTCTGATAGCCTTGTGGCTGAAGAGCGGGGTATAAATAAATAAATTAAAAAAAATTGAGAGAGGCATTAAGCACAGCTTTCCACAACTATTTCAAATGTTTTACAGGGATTAAATGTACTACAGTGCAATATTTGTAAGAAATTTGAAAGTATTTCTCAAAAGTTTTATTTATATTCACAGAACTCAGCAAAATCCTATTGTAGAAAATACTGGGTCAGACAACCAGATCCTCAGGAAATCATGCCAACCTGCTGTTTGTTTGTTTTTATTTGAACACCTTGCGTTTGATTTCCCAGCCTTTAATAGATTTTTTATTATTTTTTTGGCATCCTGGATTAACACGGAGTCATGTAAAATGAAGTGGTCTTTGTGTCCCTAATGATAATAAATGGAAATGGGGGAAAGAGGGGAGGTGCACAGACAAGTAGAGGACAACATATTGGAATGGGTTAAAAACAATCAGAACTTTATTCAGTACTGTTTTGGCAGAATTTGGCATTGCACAGGGCAAAGATAAGTCATTCCTCACTGATGCCAGCCTGGCCTGAGTGCTGGTATGTCAAATATGTATTGTTGGGGGCAGAGAAGTACTATGGGGTGAACCTGGTACCATCAGGATGGTTCAGTCAATGGCTCCTCTAAACTGGACAGGAGAATCCATTTAACCCCAACCCCTGGAGCTCCTTATGTGGAGATCTCACCCCTTGGAAAGCAGGTAATCCTACCTCCTTCTTCTGAAATCTATCTTGAACACAATGCTACAACGCCATAAGAAGGCAGAGGTCAAGGACAGCCACCCTAGGAAGAATGAGGCCAGATGAGAGTGCAACCTGGCCTTAAATGCAGAGGAGGCACACCAGGCAGAGAACAGCCCCCTCTGTGAAGTTCTGTATATCCCCAGAAGCAGGAATTCAGAGCCGACCAGCAATATGGCTTCCAAACATTCCCCATGACCTGTGTGGCTGATGAGCCACCAAGATGCTCAGGATGGTGCCATACCTTGCCTAGGCTATATTTCAGTGGAAGGAACTGGCAAAACCACCTCTGAGGAGTCCTTGCCTAAGAAAAGCCTATGAAATTCATGGGGTTTCCACAAGTCGACAGGTGATTTGAAGGCACATACACACATACAGCCAGGTAACACCTGCTGAAATTCCTTCTTCTACATATCCATTAAAGGTAAGGGAGCCCTCTTCAGTTTTCATTCTGGCAACCCTACTTTGTTTGTTCTATTGCTGATATAAAAGTACATGTCCATGTTCCCCATCTGTGGAAAGTTAGAAGCGGTCTTGGAAGACTGCAACAGACTCTTTTCTGTTTTGCATATTCTAACATTGCATAAAAGGGCAGTTTTGCTAGATGCTCCTTCACATAACAAGAGAAACAGGCATACAATATACATGGAGACCATTTTTGTCTTGTCTGGAGCAGACATCTCTCTTCTCTATTCCTTTCCCTATCCCCCCAACTTCTTTTAATTAACTTCCTTTGTTTCATGCTGTATTTAAACCACATAAATTCATTACTATCCCCTGTAGAGAATTTTTGGCAAGACTTGGTGAAGGAGAAAAGAGTCTAAAGCTCTTTCTGGCATGCAGTAATGACTAATTTGTGGTTCTGTGAAGTCAAAATTCTCATAAGTGGGAAAATTTATGTCATGTTTGAGTTATATTTTAATTATAAATAGGGACTGTCTTCTTGAAAGAAAACTGTTCCAATCTAAGTTTTGGCTCCAAAAAAAGTAAAATAAAATGTAGCCCTTCATATCACAGTTGGACTAAAATAAAATAAAAAACTTCCATTGGGATTTGTGTAATGTCTATGATGTAATTGCTAATTGAAACAAATCAAAGAATTTGAAAAAGGAGAACAAAAGTACAAATAATATGCCCCCAACCAAAGGTGTTATATGTTGAATCATATTTCATGAATGAAGATTCACATGAACTGTTTCTGGCAACAATTAATACTTTAGCAGTACACCTTGTACATATACTGTACATATACTGTATAATCAGAAGTAAGTCCCATGGAGGCATATTCTCAACTAAATGGGTATAGGATTGTAGGTTAAATTGTTTACATTTTACCCCTATTTCTTATTTCTTGCATCCCCACAGCCTCAGCAGGGCTAGGATTTTCCTAACCATTACACAAATTGAAGTGGCTGCCTTAGGCAGCTGATTTTGGTTGTTATGAAAGGATAGCAAATTATTAATTATTTAATTAGAGGCTGATTAATTGAGGAGAGGTAGAATCACAGAGTTGGAAGAGACCTCAAGGCCATCCAGTCCAACCCCCTGCCATGCAGGAATATACAATCAAATCATTCCCGACAGATGGCCATCCAGCATCTGTTTAAAAACCTCCAAAGAAGGTACTTACAGGGTTTTCTCTGTTGGGTGCCAAAATAACCAATAGCACTGGATATTATGCTTCTTAGCTTGAGGGAAAGGATGCCAATCGCTGCCCTGCTGAAGATTAGAGTAGTCAGTTGTGATTAGGATTTCCACCAACCCCACCATCATGTTAGGCCATGCTATATTGGTCTACATTAGGTTTCCACCCCCTTTTTCATGTTCCTGAAGAAATATGGAGTGTTTCTACATCACACAGCTTTTCAATACCACTTTAATTGCCACGGTTACATCCTATGGAATCCTGGGATTTGTAGTTTGGTTGAGCTACTTAGAATTTTCTGCTGCCAAAGAGCTCTAATGCTGTAGTTCAAGGGAATGTGCATGTAAAGCTCAAGAGCAGAAACCATCCAAAGTACCTCACTGAATTATAAATCCCAGGATTGTATAGGATGGACCTAGGACAGTTAAAAGTGGTATCAAACAGCAATAATGGTCTGGTGTGAATCAGTGCTTCTCAGGCTATCTAATCTGGGGGACCAGCAATCCCCACCCCCAATGTGCCAGGAAAGAATACCATATTTATGTCCATTGGAAATGCTCCATAAACTGGCAGTCAATAGCTCACAGACTAGCACCAGTCGAGGAACAACCACTTTGAGTAGCACTGCTATAGATACACTTATAGTCTCAGCTGTGCCAAGCCAACCAACAGTTAGTCAAGATCCTTGGTAGGAGATATAAAACATGCCTCTTACAAGTGTACTGCTCAATAGCATATGGAGCAGCATTTAACAGGAGTGACTCACATGTTCATCACTTTTACATGCTACCAGTGTAATGTGACAAGGAGAATCTGGTGCTCCTGCACATACAGGCTTTCCCCTCGATTTCAGTGGAGGGGCCAGTTGTATGGCAAGTATCAACACTGAAGTCGTAATCCAGTTTGGCACTACTTTAACTGCCATGGCTCAATGCTATAGAATTCTGGGATTTGTAGTTTCATGAGATATTTAGCCTTCTCTGTCAGAGAGCTCTGGTGCTACAACAAACCACAAACCCCAGGATTCCATAGCATTGAACCATGGCAGTTAAAGCAGTGTCAAACTGGATTATTTCTGCAGTTCAGATGGAGCCTGAGGCTGCCCTTTCCACTGAAATGAGGGAAACATTTGTTGTGGCACACAGGCATGAGGCTTTAATATCAGACTTTGGCCTTACCATTAAGCAACAAATTTCACAGTAAGTATTATTTTATTTCTATTCAGTCTAGATATAAATACAGTATACTCTACGGTGAACTCGCCGCAGGTCAGCGTAAGAGGGGTGCTCCAAAAAGGCGATACAAGGACTCCCTGAAACAACATCTCAGGCTCGGCCAAATTGATCACCAACAATGGTCCGCCCTGGCCTCACATTGGGAGGCATGGAGATGCACTATCCACAATGCTGCAGCTTTATTTGAGAACTCATGCCGAACAAGTCTTGAAG
Source organism: Gambelia wislizenii (assembly GCA_030847615.1). Lineage (NCBI taxonomy): Eukaryota > Metazoa > Chordata > Lepidosauria > Squamata > Crotaphytidae > Gambelia > Gambelia wislizenii. Next base: position 291,590,062 of record JAUMIR010000001.1, on the reverse strand, counting down.
AGAAATGACAACGCAGAAAGAACCACAACCCGGAAATGTCACCCAAGGAGACCTTCTGCTGTGCTTTCTGCAACCGGACTTGTTTATCTCAGATTGGCCTTTTTAATCATCAGTGCGCTTGTAGAAAGTGCGGGATGAGTCCTTCCTGAATCGTTTGCAAAGAAAAGCCAGAGAGAGAAAGCCTACTCTGTCAGAGAGCTCTGGTGCTACAACAAACCACACATCCCAGGATTCCATAGCATTGAGCCATGGCAGTTAAAGCAGTGTCAAACTGGATTATTTCTGCAGTTCAGATGGAGCCTGAGGCTGCCCTTTCCACTGGAATGAAGGAAACATTTGTTGTTGCACACAGGCATGAGGCTTTAATATCAGACTTTGGCCTTACCATTAAGCAACAAATTCCACAGTAAGTATTATTTTATTTATATTCTGTCTAGATATAAATGTAGTATTTTAAGGAATGGTAAAATTTTCTCGGGCATGCAAGGAATAGAGTTCTCTACATGAGTGAGAAATGACTGGTTGAGGATGTGTGACAGAGGACTTCATCAAACTAGCATCTAAAAATGCTGTAATTCCACGACTGAGGAAAGCAGAAACATAGTGGCATGATTACAGCAATTATTGCATGTCGCCATAACCGCACAATACTACCACCACAGAATTATTGCATGACCACTACTATTGGTTTAAGAATGGGATTTCAACTCTCACTATACACTAGTAACATTTTTTAACATTTTATTCATTTCTATCCCGCCTTTCTCCCAGCAATGGGACTCACATGCAGCTTCACTTGTCTTTGCATCGCCTTCTAATGACGCAGTATGAATGCCTCCTGCTGACCAGCGCTGCACCTGTAAGAAAATTTTTACTTCCGCAATTTTGCGTGGGAGAAATTTCAGCTGTCCTCACATGAAGATGCAACTTTGTTCTAAAATACTAAAAACAAATAAATAACCAAAGAAATTCATAAGTAAACACTTAAACAAACATAAAAAGATACCAAGAAAAGGTGACAGTTGATTAAAAGAGCATCCTGTAGGTCCTCTTCACGTTCTTCCCTGGAATTTTCATTATGTGTTCTCACTGGGAAAGGGGAAGGGGAGAAGAGGACCACCCATTCATGCTATAATCTTGCAATTACAGTGGGACATGATTATTGCATGTTCATCAATACTGTGAAAAGAGTGATATTGACAGCTATTGATGGCTTTGCTCATCAATTAAAAGTTATGTCTAATTAATGGGTGGAGCCCACACAGACCACAGGAGGACGGTGACCTCATGAGATAGCAGGAACTCGTTTGTGATACTATCTCATCATAATTCCACTATTTCAGTCCTGTCTGATAAAGCTAAGAATATATTTATAAGGCAGATGTGAAGTAGTTTATCATTTTCTTCAGGTACCGTGTCTGAATAGCACTAGACAGGGCAAGAAAATAATTTGTCTAACTCCCTTCTCAATCCAGCCCCTTACTGAATTGATATTCAGGTAGTGATGCTGGCATAACTTAACATAGGGAATGCCTGTAGCACAATGTTGGATTTAAAATATAAGGCAGAAAGATACAGTGAGAATGGGGAAGAGTGCAAAAGAGAATTAAGGTGTCTACACTATACATTTATAATGACAAGTAGAACTATATTACTTCCCCTCAATTCACCCTACCCCACTCCAAATTTTCTGGGAGTTGTTATTTGGCACAAATTCTAATAAAGATGTACACACACACACACACACACACGTATATGTATATACAACTATATTTCCCCGGGTTCCTCAGTTAAACACATATCGTATATTCCGGCGTATAAGACTACTTTTTCAGCCTGTAAAATCAGTTGAAAAGTCAGGGGCCGTCTTATACGCCGGATACAAGTGGGGCTCTGCCAGCCCCATCTCGGACTCGGAACAACAGAGGTGGCTGGCTGGGGGGGAAGCTTGCTAGTCACCTTACCCCCCCCTGCCCGGTGCAACTGCACCGGGGGGAGCCTTGCTGGGTGGGAGGGGGTCTTCTCCGTGACTCTGAGTCATGGAGAGGATTGCCTCCCAGCCACTGAGGCTGCATGGGGGGGAAGCCTTCCTGGGTGGGAGGTGGCTGAGCCTCTCCCAGGCTGGCCAGGCATCCCCCGCAATTCCCCAACTCCCGAGGAGGCTGGCCTGCCTCCTCCTGGGTTGGAGAATCGTGGGAGGTGACTGAGCCTCTTCCCAGCCAGGCAGCCATCCCCCGCAATTCCTCAGCCTGCTTTGGAAAGGCTTCAGTAAGGGTGGCTGGCTGGAGGGGGGAAGCTTTCCAGCCACCAGCCACCCTCCCGAAGCCATGAAGGGGAGCCCGATCATGGCTTCGGGGAGGGTGGGTGATGGGGGATTGTCTTATATGGCAAGTATACCCTAAAGTCTATCTTTTGACTTAAAAATTGGGGGGGGTCATCTTATATGCCCAGTCATCTTATACGCCGGAATACAGTCTTATACATCATACCCAGAGAAAGGCTGAGGGAGAAAAAGAAGGAGGAGGAACTCATATAGGATATTAGAAGATTATCTCATAACATAATTTAGTGTTAATGCATTTCAGGATCAAAAAGACAGACGCTCTTAGGGAACTATACCATCCTATGGACTATATGCTGAAGCTATTTACTGTAACGGCACATTTCTGTGTGTACAAAATATATATCATGTTCCTGTCTCAACACCTACAATAGGATGTGAAGGAAGGCCAAATTTAGAAAAATCAGTTCTTCGAGGTGTACTTACAGCAACACAAGCAACAAACCAAACCCACTGACAATGAGCAAACAAAGCAAGACTCTACAACACAAGAAAAAGAGAAGCTTTGCATCAGAATCTTGAAATTATTTGCTTAGGAGCAGTCTCTCAACGGGGCAACTCTTGAGTAAGTGGACTGAGAATTAGAAATGCTAAGTCTGATTTAAGCATAAACTATACCAACTTATGTATTGTCAGGGAGAAAGAATCTTAATGGAGAATGAAGGCAGGCTGTAGTCCTCTTCAGGGGTCCAGAAACAGAATATGGGCAGGAGGAACTAGGTTGCATGCTTTGGTCCTGACCATTCCCACCCCTGTTCTCCATGTGTTGACAGGGAAAGCGAAGTGCCATTGTAACAGTGGGGTTGTCCAAATGGTGAAAAAACTCCTCACAGAATGCGAGGAGAATCCTACCTGTCTTAATGGCATTCTGCCTGATTTGGACACATTGTGAAGGAGGGGGGCCAAAACCAGCAAAAACTTCTCCAGAAAAGCCTTTGTGACTTTCTCTGTCTTTAAAACAACAACAACAACATGAGGGTGCATATTTCCGCTCATTAGGACAAATAAATCAATCTGATTGGTTGCCCAAATGAGAGAAAACACAAACTGATTGGCCAGACAAGTGCAGGAGGAGGTTCTGGGTTACATGGCAAGCACTCTCAGTTTGACACTGCTTTAACTATCATGGTTCCATCCTCTAGAATCCTGGGATTTGTAGTTTGTTGTGGCACTAGAGTGGTCTGACAGAGAAGGCTAAATATCCCACACAACTACAAATCCTAGAATCCCATAGCATTGAGCCATGGCAGTAAAAGCCATGTCAAACTGCATTATTTCCACAGTGTGTCAGCAGCCTATGTTTGGATAAACATGGTTTACCCCAACTATTCATAAACAAGATTCGCAACTCTGCTCTGTCAAGTTTCCTTGATGCACAGAGGACTGTGACTGCATTCACAATCTTGACAAGGAGATTAGGTTAGAAGCAGCACAACAAAAAGAGTACCATCCCCATTTCTTCTGTATGTATCCTATTTCAAAATGCCTCAATATGGCTAAAATTTTGTTGGAATAGAGACACAGACATTTGTCATGTTCCTATGTGAGAATAAGAGCAAAGCTGCAGTGAAGCTATGAAATTAAGATGTGTGAAATAAATATTTTCAAAGAGGACTAAAACTGTTGCATGAAAATTAATCCAATGTGTTAGTTTAATTGATCAGCCCATAGGTTGGCATTTTTAATGTGGGTCCTTACTGATCTTTGGTAGTACAGATGGCTTCTTTTTTAATCTATTTACAACTATGTGATATATTATTACTCTTGTGTAGTATTATTATATTTAGTAGTACAGTGCAATTACATTAGCATGCAAATAATTGATATAACAGAAGAAACATTTCAACTGAGTGGGAGATTTACACAACTGTGATTTCATGATATCACCAGTTGGCTGACAGGCAAGGACTCAATTTAGTATGAGCCCATGCTCTTTTGCTTGAACTATAGGCATGTGTCCAATAAAGTGACCAAGAAATATGGGTCACTTTCCTTGTTATAGGGAATGTCCTTGGCAACTTTGGCATGGCCACAAAAGTGTTTGGGACCATGCCAAAGTAATTTAGCTAACTTCTGTGTGGGACAGAACCGGATCACGTTTTCAGCTGGTTGCTCAGTTCTTCCAATGTACTTCTAAAACCCATAGCTACAAAGGGAAGACTGCAAGGTTTTGATTGGATTTGCCAGAACATCTCACCCTCAGCAAGTATGTTGATTGGGGAATCTTCAGTGAAATCTTTGCATAAAATCCCTGGAAATTCCCAGGCCCAGCTAGCAGAATTTATACACTTTTGATAACATGAAAAAGTGTCTAATATACAGTACTAACAGCTTTAGCATCACAGGAGGTGGTATAGCCTCTCCATTGACGCCCCCTTGTTGTGGGAGAGAGGCTTGCATACCCTAATGATGTTTTGAGCTATGCTGGCGGTGGCATAATAGCCACCGGTAGGGTCTTCCATGCCAGACAGGTCAAAACTGAAGGGTCTGACAAAGAGCGTCAAAGAGCAGGACGGGCTCTCTAGCCTTATGGCAACCATCCTAGGAGAAGGAAAACTCTAATCGCAAACCCAGGCAGATGGTGCTCGTCCAACCCTGTAAGGTCAACCATCTAAGAGAAGGAAACTCTAATCAAACCTACGATCCGAGGACCTCGCTGCTACCATCCATGCTTGCAAGGCCACAGCAGATGAACCTTTGGTTTAAAGAGTGAGGACAGTTCTGTGCACACTGCGCTCCACCAGAAAAATCCATTGCACAGGCTCGAAGGACAAATCCAATTCCAAAAAAGCCCTGTAGCGATAGGCGAGGGATGAAACTGGCAGGTGTAAAGATGCACTGGAAGCCGCAGACACAACCCTGCATGCAGGCGGTTCAGGACTTTGGTCGCTCGAGGCTGACCTGGGGGATAACAGTCTTATTCTGAATGACCAAGCAGCCTTTTTTAAGGAGAGCACTGCTTGCTCCAGATGGAGAGGGGCCTAGAAAAGGTGGCCTAATGAAAGCTCATCCCCATCTACCTGGTTGGCTAGCCGCGGCCAACAGGCATCTTCTGATGCGGTCAAACCAAGGCAAAGAAACAAAGGCACACACCGGCCTCCAAAGGTGTAAATAAACTGACACTTGCATGCTGGAACATCAGAACCATGCAAGACTCTGCAGATAGTGGATGGCCTAAGCGTCATTCTGCTCTAATAGCCCATGAACTATCACAACTTAATATTGACATCACTGCTCTTAGTGAAGTTCGTCTCCATGAGGAAGGCAGCCTTAAGGAACACGACGCCGGCTACACACTTTACTGGTCTGGTAAACCCCCCCCCCAAAATTTTTTTTTCAGGAGTAGGCTTTATTATTAAAAACTCCACTGCCTCCAAACTCGAAACCTTGCCAACAGGACACTCTGATCGCATTATTTCCTTACGCCTCCCACATGTTGTTTTCTTCAGTATATATGCCCCAACTATGCAAGCCAACCCTGTAGAGAAAAACAAATTCTACACAGACCTATGCCAACTGATACAAAAAGTCCCTGTAGAAGATAAAATTATTATCCTTGGTGACTTCAATGCCAGGATAGGAAAGAACTCTGAAGCCTGGAAAGGTGTCTTAGGCAAGCATGGTGTTGGAAATTGCAATGATAATGGATGCCTCTTGCTAGAGTTCTGTGCAGAACAACAGCTGACTATTACAAACACTATCTTTCAGCAGAAAGATAGCTTGAAGACAACCTGGATGCATCCCCAATCCAAACATTGGCACCTCATTGACTATGTTCTAGTCCGCCAGAAAAACATTCTCAATGTCCACCATACTCGAGTGATTCCCAGTTCAGAATGCCAAACAGATCATCGCCTCGTAAGATGTAAACTAAACTTTCATCTTAAGTTCAAACCTAAGAGGGGTGGCACCTTAAAGAGGAGACTCCAAATCAACAATCTTCAACAAGCTACCATGAGAGACAACTTCCAGCCAAATCTGCAAACAAAACTTGAAGACCATCCTATAGATCCTTCTCATACAGTGCTTTGGCAAAATATCAAAAACAGCATCCTGCAGTCTGCGGAAGAATCCCTCAGGTTCTCCCACAAGAAAAACCAAGACTGGTTTGATGAAAACAACCAAGAGATCCAGGAGCTGTTGGCAAACAAGAGAACTGTTCACGAGCATACTTCGCCCAGCCAACTTGCCATGTAAGAAAAGCAGCTTTCCGTCTCACATGTAGTAAACTTCAACGTAAAGTCAGAGACATGCATAACGAGTGGTGGATCAATATAGCAAAAAAGACACAATGCTGTGCAGATCTGGGTTATCTTAGAGGATTTTATGAAGCTCTTAAAGCAGTGTTTGGACTACTTACAGGTCCAAAGCTCCTTATACAATACAGATGGTCAAACATTAGTTACTGATAAAGCCTCCATCCTGAATCGATGGGCTGAACATTTTCAAAGTCTCTTTAGTGCCAACCGAGTAGTCCAAAGCTCAGCCATCCAACATATGATACAAAAACCAATGAAAAATGAATTGGACATAGCTCCCGCTTTGGAAGAGACACTTAAGGCCATATAGCAGTTGAAAAACGACAAGGCAGCTGGGATCGATGGAATCCCACCTGAAGTTTGGAAACACGGAGGTCATGTACTCCATGTTAAATTCCATGAACTCCTTGTAAATTGCTGGGGAAAAGGGGAACTGCCATCAGATCTCTGAGATGCATCATCATCACCCTGTACAAGAAAAAAGGAGCAAAATCCAGTTGCTCAAACTATTGAGGTATAACACTGCTCTCTATTGCTGGAAAAATCCTTGCAAGGATACTCCTGAACAGATTAGTTCCTGCCATTGCAGAAGAACTTCTTCCTGAAAGCCAATGTCACTTCAGAGCCAATAGGAGTACTACAGATATGGTATTTGCCCTTAGACAACTGCAAGAGAAATGTAGAGAGCAGAACAAGGGACTCTGTGTAACATTTGTCAACCTCACCAAAGCCTTCAACAGTGTGAGTATAAAAGGCCTATGGCAGATCCTGGAAAGACTAGGATGTCCCCACAAATTCCTCAAAATGATTATCTTATTACATGAGGGCCAGCATGGTCAAGTCAGATATGGCAATGCTCTTTCAGAGTCCTTTCCAATAACTCATGGAGTGAAGCAAGGTTGTGTTCTTGTGCCAACTTTATTTACAATCATCTTCAGCATGATGCACCAAAGGGCTACGGCAGAGCTCGAAGAGGACAACGGCATCTATATACGTTACCGTACTGATGGTAGCTTGTTTAACTTAAGCCGTCTGAGGGCTCACACTAAGACTCTAAACTATCTAGTCCGTGAGCTGCTCTTCGCCTGCACCACAGGATGAACACCATCATCCCCACATTGGCATCGGCAAATCTGTGCTTAAGTCCATTAAGCAGTTCACCTACCTGGGAAGCATCATCTCCTCAGATGCCAAGATTGACAAGGAGATCGATCACAGATTAGCAAAGGCGTATAGCACATTTGGAAGACTTTACAAAAGAATCTGGAGTAACAAACACCTTAGGCGAAGCACAAAAATCAGTGTGTATAGAGGCATTGTACTGTCTATTCTCCTTTACGGGTCTGAAACATGGGTCACCTATCACCACCACTTGCGACTCGTCGAACGCTTTCATTAGCGCTGCCAATGCACAATCCTAAATATACACTGGACTGACTATGTGACGAATGTTGCTATCCTTGAGCAAGCAGGGATCACCAGCATTGAGGCCATGATACTGAGAACACAGCTGTGTTGTGCAGGGCACATTTCTAGGATGGAGGACCATCGCCTCCCAAAAGTAGTGAACTCGCCACGGGTCAACATAAGAGGGGTGCTCCAAAAAAGTGATATAAGGACTCCCTGAAACAACATCTCAGGCTCGGCCAAATTGATCACCAACAATGGTCCGCCCTGGCCTCACATCGGGAGGCATGGAGATCCGCTATCCACAATGCTGCAGCCTTATTTGAGAACTCTCGCTGAACAAGTCTTGAAAAGAAACGACAACGCAGAAAGAATCACATCCTGGAAACATCACCCAAGGAGACCTTCTGCTGTGCTTTCTGCAACTGGACTTGTTTATCTCAGATTGGCCTTTTTAGTCATCATCGCACTTGCAGAAAGCGCTGGATGAATCCTTCCTGAATCTTCATTTGCGAAGAAAAACCAAAGGTGGTATAGCAAGATGTGAAACAAAATGGCATATGATTTTGGATTTCATTTTCCACTTTATCTTTGCCTTCCTAGATAGGTATACATTAAAAGCATGTTCTTTCATTTCTCAACAAGAACCAAGAGCAGTTCAGTAGTTTCACTATGGAAGTCCTCCTTGGCTTTTCCTAGTTACATTTCTAAGGGAAACTCTTGAACAAAGCAGTTACTGAGATCACGCAATCCAGGTATGAGGTCCCTTCCTTCTGTGCTGTGTTCATCTTTTGGTCCCTCAAATGGCAACTCCTGTAGGCTCTTGTTTTGCTTCCCCAGGAAGAAAATGATACTATCTTCTTTTCTGAGCCTGCCTCAGCCTGGGTGCCATCTCTAGTAAAGGAAGAGAACAAAGGCTACAATGACAGGCTGATTTCCTGCCTTTCTGTGGGTAAGCAAATGCCTTACTTTGCCTTATTATGGTTGGGGTCTGAAGCCAGAGGTACCAGCTTATTGCCAACTCCTTCTTCCTGTCTCTTGCTTAGGGCCAGGTGCTCAAGTGCCTAGATGGAGGGGGAAACCCTCTTGGCTACCTCCATATTTCTTTGTTCCTGATAGGCTGTGTTTATGGATGGGCATCTTTTTCTACCTAACCACAAAGCTGCATTTTCTCTTTCTTCACATGACTCTCCACCTTCCTCTTTCCTTCTGCGCTGGATACTTCGCCTCTGGCTATATTGTATAGCTCTTTGAATGCCCTAATGTTTGTGATCAGCAGTGCCTCCCTTCCTCTGCTTAGCTCCTTGCTGCGGTCCAGGCAGATCTCTGAGGTCTTGGAGCCCATGTGTGACACCAAGAGCAAGTGCTAGGATGTTCATATTGGAACAGTGGGAGAGGAAGGGCCTATTGAGCCCAGTTCAATACCCTGAATTTTTGTTTGTTGGGCTTTGTAATTGGACTACCTTGTGTCAGGTTCATTGTCTGGCAACTCTCAATTAGTTCCTTTTTCTTTAAAGTTCAAAACTGCCGTTTTCCTCACACATTGCTATTTGAAACACAGTCTCTGACTGAAACACACTTCTGTGTAAAGCACACTCTTTTGGTTGCATTATATACTTTGGTTTCTGTTTACACTTTTGTTTGCATCCTGCCGCTCTTCCATAGGTTGAGAGGGTCATTCACTTATCCCACCACTGCCATCAATTGTGACGGCTTATCTACCTATCCCACCTCTGTCAACTGTTGGGTCATCTACCTGTTCCACCAAATATAGTCAGCCCTCCGTATCCATGGGTTTTGTATCCACAGATTCAACAAACGACAGCTCAAAAATATATTTTTTAAAAAATCCAAAAAACAAACCCTGCTGTTTGCCAATTTATATAAGGGATGACATTTTAGTATGCCTTCGTATATAATGGGACTTGAGCATCCCCAGATTTTTGCATCCATGGGGAGTCCTGGAACCAAACCCCAGTGGATACTGAGGACCCACTGTATGGGGACCTCCACCTGTACCACCACTACTGTACCAAGTGTGACAACCTTCTGGAGGCCTTTGAGAATGTCTCAGCATGTATAATCCTATACACTTTTACCTAGGAGTGCCACTGAACTCATGAGGACTTACTTCTAAGTAAATATGTGTATGATTGCATTGTTAATGTAAATGGAACATTGCTTTCAGAACAAAAACCTCTTTCATAATAAGTAGACAAGGAAATCTCACTCAGTGTTCAATGCCAACAAGTTAGTCTATTTTTTATGGCACTGTGCAGCCCTGTCCACACAGTGGATTGGTAAATAAAAAAAAAAAAAACACCAAGGAGGGTGAAGAGAAGAAAAATAGTAAAACTAAGATTTAAACTATATGGTTAAAGCAAATCTTTTTTAAAAATGAGAAAAAATCAAATAAGGAATACTTCTGTGCAATATTGATCCTATTTTATGGAAATTAAAGTATTGGAGGGGATCTGTGTGTCTGTGAGAAAGCGAGATTGAGAGAGCTGCTAATGTACAGTTCTGGGGGTGCTGTAATTCAAAGGAGATCTCCTCTAGCAAAATCCCTCTTGATTGGCAGGTGTGTTTATTCCTTTTGCTTGCCTCAATAAGCAATTTGAAGTCATATAGCACAGGATGTTGTGTTCAAAAGTTAGAAGAGGCTGCAGCAGTCTGCTTTTTCTTGAGCCTACTGGGAAGGGAAAGACTCCTCACCTTTCCTTTCCCCTCCTCTCTCTGCATTAATTGAGTGCAAACTACTTTTCCACTGTGAACTCAGTTTGTACTAAGTGAATTAAGTGGAGGACAAAAGGGAAAAGCTAAAGGAGGAGAGAGAAACTGGGACGTTTTAAAAGCAGCTGAGCCAGTGGGATAGCAGAGAATTTAAACAGAGCCATCTCTGCCAAACCAGGACAGTTGGAGGTTATGTACTTGTTCTTCTGGCCATAACATATGTTGCCTTTTTTTGAATGGTTTTCCAGATAGTTAACTCACATCCAACCATTGTAAGGTAAATGAAATCGCAACTTTATTCTTGAATTAAATAACAATAACTTAAAAGGAGCTAAATGAATAGTGAGATGATTGGTAAGATGAGAGGCAGGGTGAGTGGAAGGATGAGGTAAAAAAGGGAAAAGAGGTAAGAAGACAAGGCCCCCTAGGTTGAAGAAAAAGATAACTGAGGAGAACCAAACCAGAGAGATAAGAGTGCTAGGAACAACCGATCAAGCACAGCACAAGGAGTCAGGCTTGATGAATTGCTAACAGATCTATATTCAAACAAAAACACATCATTATAATCTAGGGCAACAAAACATGTAACAGAAATGCCCTGTTGGCCACAACGCTTGTCACCTACACTGCTCCACTGAAGGGGAAGAAGCTCTCTCATCTGTAACACTTTCACATGATCCAACATCAGTGATGCACCCTTTATCCATAATAATAATACTTAGTTATTTATTACCCACCTCTCCCCTCAGGATCGGGGCAGGGTACAACATCACAATATACATTACAATATACAATACAATGCAACACAATTAAATTGAATACAGTTCAATACATACAACTCAAAGCAAATTACAGATAAGACAAACAATAATACAATGCAGATACCAGTAGATAGCACTGTTGGCATGTAACCATACTGCAGGAATGACATTGCAGAAAATGCATTCTACTAATAATGATGGCACAGCACATTGCCCCAGCTCTTTATTATGCTGGTCCTCATTTTACCGACCTACAGAAGAATGGAAGGCTGAGTCAACCTTGGAGCCCTCTGGGATCGAATTTATAACCTTGTGGTTCGCAGTACTGGCATTTAACCACTGCGCCACCAGGGCTCCCATATGCATTTGTGGGTAACTGAACTCTTCCCAAACATAAGTACATTGGTTTCTGTCATCTTCTCAAGTTTTCCCCCTCTCCCTGTTGTAGGAAATAAATCACAAGCAGAAAGTTACTGGCATTTACACTTTTGGGAGTGCAGCCAGATTCCCACTGGTTCACTACACTAGTGGCTGAACTTTTTCCAGGGTCACATAGCAGTGGCAAAGGAAAACAGACATTGGCTAAAATCCAATTTTAGCACCTATTAGAGTAGACCTATTGAATTTTTGTCATATAGGGCTCATCTACACAAGCCAGGATAATATCAGCTCCCCGCCAGCATATCCTGGCCGTGGATTAGGCTGTGTCTCCCATGTAACCTCAACAAAACAGGTGGGAGTCCAGACAGGAACTCTGACCCATCATTGCAGCCGCCACTGCCATTTCCCTTGCTGTCTCGGAAGGCAGGAAGGGGGCCCACAACATGTGACTAAGTCCCCCTGCATGTGACCAGCCTTGGCCACATGCTGTGCAACTGATTTCTGCCTTTTGAGACAGTGAGGCAGACCGGCAGCTTCAGTGAGGGCTGGCTTGCCGGGATAGGCTTCTGTAGTCTCGCAGGCCCCTATCCATTTACTCCCCATGGAAATGGTTTTAAACAGATCTTTTTTTATAATGATGTATTGGGCTCTACCCCACCTTGCCCATCTCAGTGCTGTTTCTGCCCCAGGAGTCCTAAGAACAGTCTGGGGGCAGAATAGGGAAAATGCCCTGCATCGTATGAACTGCAAGGCTCTGAGATGTGGGCAAGCCAGGGTAAATAGCCCATGTAGAAAAGTCCATATATAAGTGGTAAGTTACTGAGTTAACAAAGATCCAAATGAGTCTGCTCTAATTTGTTGTGTGTCTGCAAGAAGTTTCTGACTTATGGTGACCCTAAGGTGAACCTATCACAGGGTTTTCTTGACAATATTTGTTCAGAGGGGATTTTGCCATTGCCTTCCTCTGAAGCTGAGAGAGTGTGACATGCCAAAGGTCACCCAGTGGGTTTTCATGGCCCAGCAGGAATTTGAACCCTGGTCTCCAGGGTCCTAGTCCAACACCCAAACCACTGCACCATGCTGGCTCTCTTTTTTAGAACTAACCAACAGGATTGAATTAGTTAGATTGGACTAATCAATAGCATTCAGGCCAAAATTAGTTGGCTTAAAGCAACCTATTTCTCTAATGCCACAGTTCCTTCATGGCTGCTGCACCAGAAAGCTTTTTCATCTTTTAGTAGTGCATTATGCTAGCATAGTGCACCAATCACATTCTGGCTGCTATTTCCTATAGAAAAAACATTGTGAAGTCGAAGGCTTTCACAGCCAGCATCCATATGTTTTCCTTGGGATTTTTGGGGGGGCTGTGAGGCTGTGTTCTGGAAGAGTTTATTTCTGACGTTTCGCCTGCATCTGTGGCTGGCGTCTTCAGAGAATGGTTGGGTAGGAGTGTGTGAGAGGTTTACATATTGTGAGCCCCTGTTGGAAAGGGTTAATACTCCTTGCATATCTCCAAAGAAACTAGCCATTCAAATACACACATTTACATATCCTCTCCAACAGGGGCTCACAATATATAACCCCCCCACACACACACTCCTACCCAACCATTCTCTGAAGATGCCAGCCACAGATGCAGGCGAAACGTCAGAAATAAACTCTTCCAGAACACGGCCTCACAGCCTGGAAAAAAACCAAGGAAAACCTATAGAAAAAAACATTGTTTTTGCATTACTGGGGAAATACTGAGGCTCTTCTACTGAACAGGATGGTTCAATGAGGCAACTTATACACAGGAAGAAAAATCTAAAGGGAAGCTATCCTCCTACTTTGAAACAAGGGAGAATAGATAGCTACAGGAAGTGGCCTGTGTTGGTAAAGATCTTGCCCCCACCAAAAAGGCCATTTAGAAGATTCCTGTTTGTAAGTGTGCAGTTGGGTTCAAAGGAAATACTGTATTCCCTGTTTGGAAGATGGCTTTCATTCATGCAAGAACTATTTCATACCTTACTCTATAGGCTAAAAAAAAAAAAAATAAACTAAAACTAAGGCTCTTCTACTTTACATAATAACAAAACTTGTATAAGTTCTTGCATTAGTGGAAGCATGAGAACTGTCATACCCTGCTTCCAGAACGTGGAACTTGGAAATGGACTCTCACTCAGAACTGAAGTAGTGGACATGCCAGGACCTGCTGAATCAGAGCAGGAGAACTTTCACAGCCATAGATATAGAAAATAGTGCAGTACTAGCTCTGGCAGAGGGCCCTGACCCTTCAGATACAGAGGCCAATTTACCTATACCCACCTTCTCAGCATGGAGACAATAAAAGGAGGAATTGAGGCAATGTCAGCATATTTATAACAAGCAGCAATTAGCTAAGCATCAGCTATCTTACCTGCTGTGTTATAAATACACAGCCCTGACCTCTAAGCATTGTTGGAGATTATCTGACCTCCATGGTGACCAGTTGTGTACTTGCTTGCTGTGTTTGACCCAGATGATGTTTGTTACTCTGAATTCTGTTTGCCTGACTTGGATTCTGCTGGACTACTCTGAACTCTGTTTGCTGCACCTACGCCTTGTTATTTGGATTTTGCTTATGAACTCATATTTGCTTGCTAGTAAAGTAAGTGTCTAACTTCATGCTACCTTGATTCCTTTGCCTGTAATTAGCTTGACTGTGCTGTGCCTCTGCTATCAGCTGTGTAGTAATCAGCCTTTGGCTGCTTGCCCAGACATTGTTTGGACAAGAACTGCTATAGAATCTATGTACTATACTACAACATGAATTCACCTGTGCTTGGGCAGGCCTTTGGTGGAAGAGTATTAGGCAGTATTTTCTTTGTGGTTTTTGGCATCCAACCCATAGAAAACTGAGAGTACAGATGATCTATTCTAGTATGCACTCTACAGGATTTAGGTCTCCAGCCCAATAGTAGCTATGCTAGAGGTTCTGAAGTAGCAAAGTGAGTCCAGTTTGCTCATTACATATGCTTTTTTTGAAAATCTCCAACATATTTGGCCTTAGCCAAGAATGAGACAAGCAATGGCCTGTTTCCCTGGTGTGGAGGGAGAAACATTATTAGCTTGACCACCATGAACACTAACATATTTTTTTCAGACTTAAAAGAATTTAAAAGAAAGGTCTGTCTGACTGTGATTCAGTAACAGCCATTTAGTACAATGACAACAGTGACAACAAATGGAAGATTAGACTTAAACATTCAACTTTTTTTTTCTTCTCAGACAGAGCAGAGTATCCAATCATGTTTGACTCCTGCCATCTACAAGTGAGGATGAGACTTTTAGAAGGAGGTGTTGAAACCAATTGCCTAGAGAAGTGGTGGGGTCTCCTTCTCTGGATGTCTGCTGGGGATGCTCTACCTGGAGATCCTGCATTGAGCAAGGGGGTTGGACCAGGCGGCCCATAGGGTCCCTTCCAGCTCTATGATTCTATGAGAGTTAGGGGGAGTTTGTCGTACAATTTTGGAAACTCTAGAACTAAAGAAAAATCTCTTGTTTTTAAAATTTATTTTATAATATTTGTGTACAGTCTTTTAGCCAGCATGGTTCTCAAGAGTGATTCTAGAGAGTTGTGAGTGTCTGGAAGACTTCAGGTAAAATGGAGGAAGGGAAGGGAAGGGAATGTATGAACAGAAGTCCACTCACACAGCTAGGTAGTTGCCTTATGCCAAGTCAGATCTTTGCTCCATCTAGTTCAGCATTGTTACTATGCAATACTTTCACTGGCTACAGCTGCCCAGGTTTCACAGCAAAAATCTTTCCCAATCCTAGCTGGGAAATGAACTTGACATATTTTCCTTGCAAGCCGAGCTATAGCCTTCTTTACCATATCTTATGGAAACAAATCCCATACATTAATTATCACCTTCTTTTGCTTGTCCTGAATCTCAAGTTTTAGTAGGATGAGAGGGGGCGGGGTTATCCACCTTCTCTACTCCTTGTATCATTTTACAAATTGACAGTGGTCTGCTTTTCATTGCACAGAAGATCCTTTGGCCTTTTGAACATGAGTTGCTAATTCCTGTACCCCTTTTAGCTCTTCTGTATCCTTTTCAAAATAAGACTATCGTAATAGTCTTGGGTATGTGCAATGGCCGTAGGTATGTTGCCTCCTGGATATGTACAAAAGGTTTAGGTATGTTGCTTCTTTCAGTGTGCTGATTGGCCACTCCTGTCACTTCTTCAGCCAATCACCACCCACATGCAAATTCCTGCTCCACCTCAAAATCCACTCCTGCCACTCATGGCCATATTTGCATACTAGGAGCAACCAAACAGTGTGTTACAGTGTTGGCTATAGTTACTAAGGCTGCAGGTCTTTCCAGTTCACCAATGTCTCAGGGCTGCACAGTTCCCACTTATGATTTAAGTCTACAGAGTTATATCTTTTCTATTCCCGCTGTGACAGGACCCAGCCAGTCAACTGGCGGCAGTGGCAGGACACCATTGTGACAGGACCCAGGCAACCGGGTGTGGGGTCTCCCAGGCATTTTTTGGGGAACTTATTAACAGTGTATGGAACGCTGGGTTCAGCTATTGCAGAAGAACTTCTTCTTGAAAGCCAATGTGGCTTCAGAGCCAATAGGAGTACTACAGATATGGTATTTGCCCTTAGACAACTGCAAGAGAAATGTAGAGAGCAGAACAAGGGACTCTATTTAACATTTGTCGACCTCACCAAAGCCTTCGACACTGTGAGTAGAAAAGGTCTGTGGCAGATCCTGGAAAGACTAAGATCCCCCCAAATTCCTTAAAATGATTATCTTGCTACATGAGGGCCAGCGTGGTCAAGTCAGATATGGCAATGCTCTTTCAGAGCCCTTTCTAATAACTAATGGAGTGAAGCAAGGTTGTGTTCTTGTGCCAACTTTATTTACAATCGTCTTCAGCATGATGCTCCAAAGGGCTACGGCAGAGCTTGAAGAGGACGACGGCATCTATATACGTTACCGTACTGATGGTAGCTTGTTTAACTTAAGCCGTCTGAGGGCTCACATGAAGACTCTAAACTATCTAGTCCGTGAGCTGCTCTTTGCTGATGATGATGCCCTTGTTGTCCACACAGAAGCAGCTCTGCAGCGCCTAACATCCTGCTTCGCAACAGCTGTAGAGCTGTTTGGGCTGGAAGTCAACCTGAAGAAAACGGAAGTTCTTTAACAGCCTGCACCACAGGACGAACACCACCACCCCCACACTGCCGTCGGCAACTCTGTGCTTAAGTATGTTCAGCAGTTCACCTACCTGGGAAGCATCATCTCCTCAGATGCCAAGATTGACAGAGATTGATCACAGATTAGCAAAGGCATATAGCGCATTTGGAAGACTTTACAAAAGAGTCTGGAGTAAGAAACACCTGAGGCGAAGCACAAAACCCAGTGTGTATAGAGCCATTGTACTGTCTATTCTTCTTTACGGGTCTGAAACATGGGTCACCTATCACCACCACTTACGACTCCTTGAACATTGTCATCAGCGCTGTATACATACAATCCTAAATATACACTGGACTGACTATGTGACGAATGTTGCTGTCCTTGAGCAAGCAGGGATCACCAGCACTGAGGCCTTGATACTGAGAACACAGCTGCGCTGTGCAGGACACGTTTCTAGGATGGAGGACCATCGCCTCCCAAAAATAGTACACTACGGTGAACTCGCCCACGGGTCAGCGTAAGAGGGGCACTCCAAAAAAGTGATACAAAGATTCCCTGAAACAACATCTCAGGCTCGGCCAAATTGATCACCAACAGTGGTCCGCCCTGGCCTCACATCGGGAGGCATGGAGACACACTATCCACAATGCTGCAGCTTTATTTGAGAACTCATGACGAACAAATCTTGAAGAGAAACGACAACGCAGAAAGAATCACAACCCGGAAACATCACCCAAGGAGACCCTCTGCTGTGCTTTCTGCAACTGGACTTGTTTATCTCGGATTGGCCTTTTTAGTCATCAGCGCGCCTGCAGAAAGCACGGGATGAGTCCTTCCTGAATCTTCGTTTGTGAAGAAAAGCCAGAGAGAGAGATGGTACGTTGGGTTCAGCTAGTACTGTATAAAATTCCAAATGCAGACACAGCATAGATTGATATGAAGGCAGTAGAATACTAGATTTTATAATTTCAGTCCCCATTATCATTGCCACTGTTGTGTAATTAGCCTTTTTTTAAAACTACTGCCACAAAATCTTCAGACATTTTAATTGGGGTATGCTCTATTAAACTTCAACTTCAATCTGAATCTCAACCACAACCTCAAGATCTCTTACTCAAACAGTTACAGCCACTTCAGATTCAATCAGTGTATTAAGATTTGTTGCTCCAGAATTTATTAATTTACATTTACACTAAATTTGATTTGTTCTTTTGTTACCCTTTAGCCAGATTTGTGGAAATTCTTCCTGAGTTCTTCACACTCTGCTTTGTTTTTGGCATTCTAAATAATATGATGCAATCTTCAAATATGGCTTTTCACTCATCATAATAATATATGAATAAATTAAATAGCGCCAGTCCTAATTCAGTTTCTTGGGAGTTCCCACTGCTTATTTCTCTCCATAATGAAAACTGTCCATTTCTTAATAGGCTCTACTCCTGTTCTTTATTTTTAAATACATGTTGGTTATTCAAGTCATGTGAAATAAGCTCTAGAATAAAACTGGCTGAAAACTAAGAAAGAAAGAGCAAAGTGATTCTTCCTGCAGAACAAATTTCATAGCCTTGGTGCTACAATTGAAAATGCCTTGATTGCTTTCATAGTATTAGAGCACTATGATGTCATTTAACTGTGATGGCTGCATCCTATGGAATCCTATGATTTCTAATTTTGTGAGGCCTTTAAAATTCTCACCCAGAGAAATCTAGTGTCTCACCAAACTATAAATCCCAGAATTTCACAGGATGCAGTCATGGCAAATGCCATAATTGTGTAGTGTGAAAGATATCTTTATTGTTTGATGTGATGCTCCACATTTCATTACAAGGTAGTCTAAGGGTATGATAGGTTTATGTGTTAAAACCTGTACTCATTTCACTCTCAAATTCAAAAAGTTTTGTGAGGTAGGACTTCTCTTAGCAGAAGCTATGCTAATTTCCCCCTCTCAGCAATACTTGTTCTTCTTTGTGTCCAACCATCATGGTTGATGATGCGTTCTTTTAATTTGTCTAGAATAGAATTTAGGTGAATGAATCTGTAATTTTCTGGATCCTCTTGGAACCTTTTCTTTTTATGGTGGCTATTTTCAACCCTCCTGTGCCTTTAGGGAAACATGGCCTTTTTTTATTATATTCCTTTAGCTCTGTAAAGACACTTGGGCATATGTCACTTGGAGCTGGTGATTTTTAAAATTCTTAATCTGAGAATTTGCAATATAATCTTTTGTTAACTTTATTTGCTTTGGTTTTTCAGGTGCCCTACCCCTCAAAATACTGGTTCAGATAAAGGTATCTGTTTAACATCTTCCACAGGAAAGAAGACCAACCCAAATAATCCACTCAGCTTCTCTGCAATCTCCCTGTCCTCCTTCAGTAATCCTTCTACACCTTTTTTATTTTACAAATCAACCTTCATGTAATAAAGCAATGTCTAAACTCAGACATTTAACTGCTGTCAGTGCAGGATGTCACTAACAGCAGAAACAATGCTGAATGCTGTTGAAATGAAAGCATAGACAAGGGCAAACTGTCAGCAATTAGTAGATTTCACACCATTAGAACCATGTTCAAAGGACTAGATTCAGCAGATGTGTCTCTTGCTCAGCAGGGAAGGCATTAGTAATCTGGAGCCAGGTATTGGGAGATCAAGAGAAGCCAGAGACAGGAGAAATGAGGCTAACAATTGCTAAGCACCTGTAGGGCTGCTGTTAGGAGGCTGAAATTAGCAGCAGGGAAACCTAATAGCGTGGAGTTCCTGTTGTTACCGTTGCACAACCTTGTCAATCAACAAGACCTTTGAGTCATTCTCTTCAATCTCTTCATTTCCAGAGCACTTTTGGGAAATGTGTTGATTAAGGAAATTGCATTTTCATTATCCTTGTTGGGAGTTAACTTTCCATGTACTTGTCTAGCTCGAAGGTTTGTTTTCACATCTTGAGACCTTGAAACTTGCCTTGATTCCCACAAGTATTTCCCACATGGCTTTGGTGAACTGTTCAGATAACATAGCATAACAGAGGATTTTTGTTATGTTTGTGGTCAAATATGAAGTATACGTGTCCCTGCCTCCGAAGCTCTGAGTATGTTGATTTGGTACTGAGAACTGCTAAAACTTGCCAGATTATGTCATTTTATATTTCTTTTTATTCAATCCATATGAAACTCTGAGGGTGGGGGGAATAGAAGGACAGACCTTTCAGAAAGTGGAATGGCTAAGGCTAGTAGGACTACCTCACTTCAAAATGGAAATGAAAGATCCTTGAGTAAAGAATTACTGGTTAATATACTTAGGACCTGTCTACACTGCAGAAATACAGCAGTTTAATACCACTTTATCCACCATAGTTATATTCTATGGAATCCTGGTAGTTGTAGTTTTGTTAGGCATTTAGCTTTTTCTACCAGAGAATTTGGGTGCCTCACCAAACTACAAATACCAGGATTCCATAGAATAGAATTATGGTGGATAAAGTGGTGTCAAACTACTGTATTTCTGCAGTGTAGACAGGCCCTTAGTCATTATCAGGGAAGAGTTAAGGCTAGACTGTATTACTTGGATGAGTTCTGCAGTGAGTCCCTGATGTTCCAAAAGATTAAAAACCCCAAATGCTAAACATATATTTAGACAAGTCCTGAAGTATAAAGATATATAACTGAATACTAAAGTTAGCATTGTCCATGCTATCATCTTTCCAATTTCTATGCATGGTTGTGAAAGCTGGAGAGTAAAGAAAGCTGATAGGAAGAAAATCAACTCATTTGAAAAGTGGTGCTGGAGAAGAGTTCTACAGATATTGTGGACCGCTGAAAAGACAAAGAAATGAGCCTAGGGCAAATCAAGCTTAAACTCTTCCTAGAAGCAAAGGTGACTAACTGAGCCTGTCATACTTTGGACATATGACATGACTCACTAGAAAAGAAAATAATGCTTGGCAAGGTGGAAGGCAGTAGGAAAAGAGGAAAACCACATTGCAAATAATGTGCATCAAGGATAAACTCAATCAAGGAAGCCACAGCCCTGAGTCTGCAAGACCTGAGGAGTGCTGTTGATGATAGGAGGACTTGGAGGTATTTCATGTATAGGGTCACTGTAAGTTAAAATTGACTCGACAGCAGTTAACAACAACAACAAAGGGCATTTCACTGTTGTGTATCTTGGTTTACCTGAGGCCTATCAGCTCCAACCTCTCCATTGACGCCCCCTTGTCGTGGGAGAGAGGCTTGCGTACCCTAATGATGTTTTGAGCTATGCTGGCGGTGGCATAATAGCCACTGGTAGGGTCTCCCATGCCAGACAGGTCAAAACTGAAGGGTCTGACAAAGAGCGTCAAAGGGCAGGACGGCCTCTCTAGCCTTATGGCAACAATCCTAGGAGAAGGAAAACTCTAATCGCAAACCCAGGCAGATGGTGCTCGTCCAACCCTGTAAGGTCAACCATCTAAGAGAAGGAAACTCTAATCAAACCTACGATCCGAGGACCTCGCTGCTACAGTCCATGCTTGCAAGGCCACAGCAGATGAACCTCTGGTTTAAAGGGTGAGGCCAGTTCTGTGCACGCTGCGCTCCACCAGAAAAATCCATTGCACAGGCTCGAAGGACAAATCCAATTCCCCCCCCCAAAAAAAAGCCCTGTAGCGATAGGCGAGGGACGAGACTGGCAGGTGTAAAGATGCACTGGAAGCCGCAGACCCAACCCTGCATGCAGGCGGTTCAGGACTTTGGTCGCTCGAGGCTGACTCGGGAGATGACAGTCTTGTTCGGCAGCATCCTGAATGACCAAGCAGCCTTTTTTAAGGAGAGCACTGCTTGCTCCAGATGGAGAGGGGCCTAGAAAAGGTGGCCTAATGAAAACTCATCCCCAACTACCTGGTTGGCTAGCCGTGGCCAACAGGCATCTTCTGATGCGGTCAAACCAAGGCAAAGAAACAAAGGCGCACACCGGCCTCCAAAGGTGTAAATAAACTGACGCTTGCATGCTGGAACATCAGAACCATGCAAGACTCTGCAGATAGTGGACGGCCTGAGCGTCATTCTGCTCTAATAGTCCATGAACTATCACAACTTAATATTGACATCGCTGCTCTTAGTGAAGTTCGTCTCCATGAGGAAGGCAGCCTTAAAGAACAGGGTGCCGGCTACACACTTTACTGGTCTGGCAAACCCAAACCGAAAAACATATTTCAGGGGTAGGCTTCATGATTAAAAACTCCATTGCCTCCAACCTCGAAACCTTGCCAACAGGACACTCGGGTCGCATTATTTCCCTACACCTCCCACATGTTGTTCTATTTAGTATATATGCCCCAACTATGCAAGCCGACCCTGTAGAGAAAGAAAAATTCTACACAGACCTATGCCACCTCATACAAAAAGTCCCTGTAGAAGATAAAATTATTATCCTTGGTGACTTCAATGCCAGAGTAGGAAAGAACTCCGAAGCCTGGAAAGGTGTCTTAGGCAAGCATGGTGTTGGAAATTGCAATGATAATGGATGCCTCTTGCTAGAGTTCTGTGCAGAACAACAGCTGACTATTACAAACACTATCTTTCAGCAGAAAGACAGCTTGAAGACAACCTGGATGCATCCCCGGTCCAAACATTGGCACCTCATTGACTATGTTCTAGTCCGCCAGAGAGACATTCACGATGTCCGTCATACTCAAGTGATGCCCAGTGCAGAATGCCAGACAGATCATCACCTCGTCAGATGTAAACTAAATCTTCATCTTAAGTTCAAACCTAAGAGGGGTGGCATCTTAAAGAGGAGACTCCAAGTCAACAATCTTCAACAAGCTACCATGAGAGACAACTTCCAGACAAACCTGCAAACAAACTTGAAGACCATCCTACAGATCCTTCTCCTACAGTGCTTTGGCAACATATCAAAAACAGTATCCTCCAGTCTGCAGAAGAATCCCTCGGGTTCTCCCACAAGAAAAACCAAGACTGATTTGATGAAAACAACCAAGAGATCCAGGAGCTGTTGGCAAAGAAGAGAACTGCTCACCAGGCATACCTCGCCCAACCAACTTGCCATGTAAGAAAAGCAGCTTTCCGTCTCACATGTAGTAAACTTCAACAAAAACTACGAGACATGCAGAACAAGTGGTGGATCAATATAGCAGAAAAGACACAACGCTGTGCAGATCTGGGGGATTCTAGAGGATTCTATGAAGCTCTTAAGGCAGTGTTTGGACCTACTTATTAGGTCCAAAGCTCCTTATACAGTACAGATGGTCAAACATTAATTAGTGATAAAGCCTCCATCGTGAATCGATGGGCTGAACATTTTCAAAGTCTCTTTAGTGCCAACCGAGGATTCCAAGACTCAGCTATCCAACATATGATACAAAAACCAATGAAAAATGAATTGGACATAGCTCCCACTTTGGAAGAGACCCTTAAGGCCATACAGCAGTTGAAAAACGGCAAGGCAGCTGGGATTGATGGAATCCCACCTGAAGTTTGGAAACACGGAGGTCATGTACTCCATGATAAGTTTCATGAACTCCTGGTGAACTGCTGGGAAAAAGGGGAACTGCCATCAGATCTCTGAGATGCAGTCATCATCACCCTGTACAAGAAAAAAGGAGCAAAATCCGACTGCTCAAACTATCGAGGCATAACACTGCTCTCTATTGCTGGAAAAATCCTTGCAAGGATACTCCTGAACAGATTAGTTCCTGCCATTCCTGAAGAACTTCTTCCTGAAAGCCAATGTGGCTTCAGAGCCAATAGGAGTACTACAGATATGGTATTTGCCCTTAGACAACTGCAAGAGAAATGTAGAGAGCAGAACAAGGGTCTCTATGTAACATTTGTTGACCTCACCAAAGCTTTCGACACCGTTAGTAGGAAAGGTCTGTGGCAGATCCTGGAAAGACAAGGATGTCCCCCCAAATTCCTTAAAATGATTATCTTGCTGCACGAGGGCCAGCGTGGTCAAGTCAGATATGGCGATGCTCTTTCAGAGCCCTTTCTAATAACTAATGGAGTGAAGCAAGGTTGTGTTCTTGTGCCAACTTTATTTACAATCGTCTTCAGCATGATGCTCCAAAGGGCTACGGCAGAGCTCGAAGAGGACGACGGCATCTATATACGTTACCGTACTGATGGTAGCTTGTTTAACTTAAGCTGTCTGAGGGCTCGCACTAAGACTCTAAACTATCTAGTCCGTGAGCTGCTTTTCGCTGACGATGCTGCCCTTGTTGCCCACACAGAAGCAGCTCTGCAGTGCCTAACATCCTACTTCGCAACAGCTGCAGAGCTCTTTGGGCTGGAAGTCAACCTTAAGAAAACAGAAGTTCTTTACCAGCCTGCACCACAGGACGAACACCACCATCCCCACATTGCCGTTGGCAATTCTGTGCTTAAGTCTGTTCAGCAATTCACCTATCTGGGAAGCATCATCTCCTCAGATGCCAAGATAGACAAGGAGATCGATCACAGACTAGCAAAGGCACATAGCGCATTTGGAAGACTTTACAAAAGAGTCTGGAGTAATAAACACCTGAGGCGAAACACAATAATCAGTGTGTATAGAGCCATTGTACTGTCTATTCTCCTTTATGGGTCTGAAACATGGGTCACCTATCGCCACCACTTACGACTCCTTGAATGCTTCCATCAGCGCTGTTTACGCACAATCCTAAATATACACTGGACTGACTATGTGACGAATGTTGCTGTCCTTGAGCAAGCAGGGATCACCAGCATTGAGGCCATGATATTGAGAACACAACTGCGCTGGGCAGGGCATGTGTCTAGGATGGAGGATCATCACCTCCCCAAAATAGTACTCTACGGTGAACTCGCCACGGGTTAGCATAAGAGGGGCGCTCCAAAACAGCGATACAAGGACTCCCTGAAACAACATCTCAGGCTGGCCAAATTGATCACCAACAATGGTCTGCCCTGGCCTCACATTGGGAGGCATGGAGACACACTATCCACAATGCTGCAGCCTTATTTGAGAACTCACGCCGAACAAGTCTTGAAGAGAAACGACAACGCAGAAAGAATCACAACCTGGAAACATCACCCGAGGAAACCTTCTGCTGTGCTTTCTGCAACCGGACTTGTCTATCTCGGATTGGCCTTTTTAGTCATCAGCGCGCTTGCAGAAAACGCAGGATGAGTCCTTCCTGAATCTTCGTTTGCGAAGAAAAGCCAGAGAGAGAGAGAGAGAGGAGAGATCAGCTCCAACGGAAAGATGTCAGATGAAATGGATAGACATCCCGCAAGTCCCCCATGATGGCAACATAGACATAGATTAGGCAGAGACTTTGTAGCTAAGTAGGTTGCTGTTGCCTTACCTGTTTGCTATGAAATTATGATACATTTTTGCCTGCCAATGTATCCATCAAATAATCTTTCACCCATGTTATGACTGCACTGGTAAGTCAAACTATCTAAAGCTTTGTGAATCAGCTATGGTGGGTTTCATAGACTCTATAGGAGCCAGGTGGTTCTCTGGCCATCATTACTTCATATAATACTTGACAGATAACAAAGGAAAGGTCCTGGAAGACTTGTGGGTTCTTGTGTTGGTTCCCTTTGTTGCACTTATCTAATTCACCTAATATAATTAAAATAGTATGAGTTCTGTAAAAATTGTTTGCCATCTATTTGTATCTGTGCATAGATAATGTGGTTAAGTTTTCAACATAGAAACACACAGTGTATTTCTGAACAAAATAAGGATTCCCAAGGCATGAATGCCATTTGGGAACTGCACAGAATTTTTTTGTGTTCTTGACCAGCAGGGAGAATACTAGAGGAATTATTTGTTCTTGCCTGTTTCCTATCTTTTTAAACACTAGAATCGAGCTATTCTTTGTTGCTGATTTGATAGCTACTTTGCATGGTTTATTTCAGTATATTTTTATTACTCACATTGTTTGCATCCGTGAGGACCTTGTTGAAGATAAGTGAAGGAAATAAAAGCAAGAAACAAAACAAAGCAAAAGAAGTAGCTTGTCTCATCTTACTTGAATTTGCTTTCTGGTCTGTTAGACATAAGAGGCTAATTTTATATCTTAATTTAGGGTTTTACAATTTGCATCCAAACATTGCAGTACAACTGAGCAACATAGGCAGAAAAGGTCCACAATCAAGTCTTGCGCTGGCACCTCATTGGAAGCTTAGAACTTTTGGGATAGTGCATATGTGTCAGATTTAATATATAATTTGTAACATTGTTGTTAAAAATATATTTTGGGATTTAAATTGTGACTGCAATATGCAATATGAAACCCAGAAAAAGGTACACCCACAGGAAATCCCCTTGCTCCACCCTCTGGAAATTCTGCTTGTTTTCAATATAATACCAAAACATAAGAAGAATAACAAGAAGAAACTGCCAACTTATTCTTCTGGCCCAACACTCTCAAGCCAACTTTAAAAAACAGCCAGTTGAGTAATATTAATCATCAGATGCAATATTATTTTAAGTTGGGGTTAACTGTGTCTAATAATCGCTCAGCTGACCCCTAGCTGCTGTTTAAGAACACTGTTGAGCACATAAAATATTTCAGAATAAATGTAGATATTTCCTTGTAAACTGGTGCATGTTACTATTATGGAAATAATAACATACTGGGGGGGAAAAACAAAGTGCACACGGTTTATTTCATGTGTTTCTACATCTGAAATCCTGGAAAATTCTGCTCAGATGCGTAACAAAATAAAGCAGAGCAAAACACAACATGGGGATATGATTATAGGAATCAGGAACATTTGTCTCTCCTCAAATTAATACAGTGTTTCTGGATCTTACATTCATATTTCTGTCTGGCTTCTCTGGACTACTGTCTAAAAAGAAACTTCGGGTTCTTTCTTTTTGGCATAGATTCAGCTTTCTTTTAAAAATGTCTGTTTGATATTTTCCCAATAAATAAGCTGTTGGTATTTTCTGTCATGGCCAAATGTATTCCTTGCTCAAACATTTATGTTTAGGGAAATATTACTGACTCAAGTTCAATTGCAATTTGCAATGTCTTTGTAGCATTTAGGGGTATTTTTAAATATTGGCATGAATTAGGAGGGAGAGTTTGGTTGTGATCTGCCTAATGATTGCAAAAGGGCGCGCATACCAGACAGTGTCTTCCTTTGCAATCATACATTGTGAAAAACCCATTCCTTTTTATTGACTGCCTAAGCCATCAAAAGATTTCCCATGGTGCTTTGTTGCCAACATTGCCAATGTTTGAATCCACACCCCATTGTGCTCACGTGATTACATCATCAATGACATAACACTTCTGGGTGAGATTCCGACAGCCAGGTTGGGGACGCTCTTTTTATGAAACACCCCCTCCTGTCTACTTATAAGTTGTAAATTGTGTTTCTATGCGTTTCTGAGCATTTTATGTGTTTATTTTTTGTTTATTTTTGAACTTCCTGTGCTAGCTTTTCATGAGAATTGGTGAGATTTCAACCCCAGAAGTAAATGGAGCTCCATTCGTGCTCCGTTACTGCCGGGGCTGCTTCATTGACCCTGGAAAAGGTAGGTATGATGGGGGGTTCTTTTGCCGGCATAAAAATGTTTTAAAATATGCTGGCAAAAGAACATTAATGGGGGGTGGTCTGATAAAGTCCTGTAGACCGATCTCAAGGAACAGGCACAGCTGGCACACTCATTTTAACTGTGTAATTGCACTCCTGGCCACAGCTGAAACCTGGGCATACAGACTCAAACCAGAGTCCAGTAGTTATGGACTCAGAGTCCAAGCTGTTATGGTTTATGTTATGGTTTAATATCTACTTGGATTTGGAAACCAACATTTCTATAAAGATCAGTGTGGCTACACTGTGGTCCTGGGGCCAAAAGTGACCTCTAAATATGTATCTGTGGCCCTCAAACTCTGGATTCTGCACTGCACCCAAAAAGAGTGCCCCCCCCAAAGGATAAATTGCTTCTCTTGGCAGCATCCCGAAGCAGCAATTCGCTTCTAAGTAGATTTCAGGGTCTCCCCTGAATATTTCAACATATTTTTCTTTTTAAAAATGCCTATGTTTAAAGAAGAAAAAATAGACTAACAGTAATTTTTGGTCCTGTCCAAATGGTGAAAATAATCCAGATGGCAATTGCATGGAAGGCAATCTGTTCAAATAGAAATTTGCATCAATACATCTCATTCAGAAGGGGAGCAGTCAAATCTACCATAAAGCTCTGAAGGGAAGCCTTCAGAGTTTTTCTCAGAATTTTTGAAAATCTCTGTAGGGATGTGAATGTGCAATCATTAGGACAGTCACATTTGCATTGCTGCGACCAGGCAGAGTAAGCTGATTGGCTGGACGAGCCTCAGGGTGGGGCTAGCAAACAGGGAAAGTGCCTGCTGCTCCCATGTTGGATTTTTTTGAAGCAAGGGTCTGGTAAGTCGATAAAACTGTGATCTTTTACTCTCTCTCTCTCTCTTGGTAACTTTGGCAGCAGCACATTTAAAAGCACAAGTAAATCACTCACAGCCACCACCTTGGCTAGGGGGCATGTGAAGTTTGGGGGGCTCTTTTGACCATTAAGACAGGTCGCAGCACTGTGAATGACTGCTTTTTCAGAGGAGATTGTATTTCCCCCCCCCCCTCTTCGTATAGACAGGACCCTAGATCTAGAATATTTCTGAAAGTTGGTGTCAAAATTCCAGGGCAGAAAATTGGCTCCCAGATTCACCACAGCATCTCACCCCAGATATGGATTGTCACACATGGTGATGATAATCCAACGTAATTTTCAGTTATGTGAACTTGGTGTCAGACACACACTTGCCCATGTATTTTGGCTGAGCAAGTATCTGAGATAGGAAGGTACTCCATCAGTTCACTGCACAGGGAGAGCGTAGCAACCTTCCTCAGCTTTACAGCTTCTAGAGTGACCAAGTAGCAGATCTGGGGGCTTGGATAGCATGTAGTGGTATGGGATCAGCTTTCTGTCATAATCTGGTTTCTATGACTGGAAGCCCTTTCACACTACACAATTATAGCACTATGGTATTACTTAAACTGCAATGGCTACATCCTATGAAAATCCCAGGATTTGCAGTTCAGGGAAGCACTAGAGCTCTCTGTGACTGAGAATTCTAAATACCCTTCCCTAAACTGCAAGTCTCAGGATTCCTAAGGATGTAGCCATGGTGATTAAAGTGGCAGCATGGTGCTATTATTCTGTGCATGAAGGGGACTATAGACAGTTCTCTCTCATGCCCTACAACATTTCACAGATGAAAAATGGGACATGTATGGCCATGTAGCATCAGAGCGTGATCAAGATGGCAAAAGTTATTAGTGAGGAAGAACACACAAGCTAGGAGAGGCTGCAGAATTTTGTTTTTGCCTGAGCCTACTGGGAAAGGCAAGCTTCTGCCCCTCTCCTTCTCTCCCCTCTGCTGAGGTAACTGAGTGCAAACTATGTTTGCACATTTAACTCATTTTGCACAAATAGAAGTAAGATGAGGACAAAGGGGGTAACTGGGACTATTTTGCTCTGCCATGGTCCTGATAAAGAACCCCTACCTGCAGTTGCTATTTCTTTTTCAAGGAAACCCTCAGTTGATGCCAGCAGGAGCTTCCGTTGAAATGCAAATGGCAGCTCTGGAAAGGAACTTTTTACTGGAACCACAGCAAAAAGGGAAAGATTTAAACTTCCCTTTCCTACTCACCATGGTCCTGAAGTCACTGTAGCTCCCACTGACTGCTATTAACATTAAAAAAAACAAAAAACCTTGAGCATGTGAATTGCATTAACAGGATTAACTCACTATAATTATGTCTTAAGACTGAATATATTGGGGCTGCTTTTCTTCCATGTAATCTGATGGCCTTCAAATGGTAGAGAGCATAGCATGATAGGCTATGGGTCCACATGAGTTGGATAGTCACATAATTTAATTTTTATTTTTAAATGGTCATTGTTAATGTTCTTTTTATGAATATCTAAGACCTTTCAACACTGTCCCCTTTTTATTATTATTAATCATGCATATGTTAAGTGACTGCATATTTTTAAATACACTTTTCAAATAAGATGGTGTATTTAGCCCATGTCATATCTGCAAGACAATGAGCTCAGTTTCTATGTGGGAAGAACCAGGCTAAGCAAAATCTGAACTACAGGAATTGGGAACTTTTGGTGCTTCAGATGTTTTCCATACGATTCTGCAATCCATTCATTCTCTATCCCTGCTCTATTGGCAGGCTGGTCCTATTTGGGTTATAATGGAAGCAAGAACCACTGAGTTCCACAAGGTCCTTATAAAAAAATATAGGAAAAGATAATAAGGTTACAGAAGAAATTTGGATTGTAGAAGATGATGATATCAGGATCTCTTGTGAAATTCCATGAATGAGCACCTGCTCAATAAATTGGCTTCTTTTTGGCAATCTCTTGAGAAACCAGCCTTCCCTTATACCAGTGATTCCCAAACTTTGGTTCTCCAGATGTTTTCGACTTCAGCTCCCAGATGCCCTAGCTGACTTGGCCAACAGTCAGGGATTCTGAGAGCTGAAGTCTAAAACATCTGGAGAACCAAAGTTTGGGAACCACTGCCTTATACTGACCTAAATCCTTTGGGTAGTCTTGACTGGAGTAGACCTATTGAATCACTTAAATTTATCTATGTGTTGACATACTATGCCACAATTGTTTGAATGGGTACACTCTACTTGGAACTAACCAACAGGATTCTAGCCAATAAAAAGTATGAATGTCCTTACTATGATTTTCTTGTAGTGCTAGCGTCTCTCGCAGAGATAACAGCACAATTTCTAATCCTGACATGTTGTTGCTGTTGTTATTCGATTTCAAGTCAATTCCAATTTATGACAATGCTATCAAAAGGTTTCCTTGGCAAGGTTTATTCAGAAGAGGCTTGCCATTGCTTTTCTCCAAGGCTGAGAGAATATGACTTCCCCAAAGTTCCCCCAAGGTATCTGCAGCTGAATAGGAATTTGAACTCTGCTCTCCCAAAGTCTAGTCCAACACTCCCACCACTACACCACACTGGCACTTAAACCAAACATTACAGAATGGGATATCATTTTAAAAAATATATTTATTTAAGTATTAATAGCTGTAACACATACCTATTCAGATAAACTCATTGACATAACAGTATACCATTTTAACTATCAGTTTCTTTATAGGTTTGCTATTACATACTCAATACCTCATGACTTCCCCAGTTATACTACCCACAAGAAATATTCTTCCGTTTGTTATTTCATTTTCAACTTCATCACATTTTACATAGTGAAAACTACTATATCTAATATTTTTGAGACAGTGTTCACTGTAGAATACAGTCTTGGAAGAAGAACCATGCTGTAGTTGGGTAATACTAGATGCATATTGCTATGTAAAGCAATGAAAATCTCTTCTGTCAAACAGACTGACACTTTCTAGGCCAGCCCTACCATTAGCAGAGTGATGCAACTACATCAGGCAACAGTTTCTTGACTATTCTGTCTGAGTCTCCTGGCCCTTCCCCTCTGTTGTAGACCAGAGCTGTCTTTGCCACAAACCTTTCCTGTTACCCTTAACTGGCCGACTTCAGGTGTGATGGAGGTTGGTGCTACTCCATTACAAGTATCCAACTGGCTGTCCTAGTCAGTTTCAACATGTGGAATAGGGAAGCAGGCATTATCTTATCTTTCACCTCAGACAGCATAATATTTTGACACTCTCCTGGCTTCCTTAAGATGGGTTCCTGTCTCTCTTTCCTCAGGCTTTTAACGAATCAAGGCAGAAATCCAGGAGGAGTGAGTTAAAGCCCTCAAAATTCATTTACATTTTCCAGTGGTGGGTGGACTGGTGTTCATCCAGTAAATAATTCAATAAACACATTTCTATAAAAATACATGGTTTTACTGGACAGTTTTGTCTCTTTCACTCAGAAGGACCAGAATTTTGTATCCTGTTCCTGTGCAGGAAGGACACAACAGGCAAGGCTCGAATGCAAAGAATCTGTTTCTTTTGTTTCTTACATTTTCTGTCATTATCTAAAAGGCATTCCCACAACTTCCTTCCAGAGAGTAATCAGATCAGCAAAGATAGTGCTACTGATACTAGGGGAAGAATTTAATTTTCCTATATTGTTGTTTCAGTGTTGGGAAATTGTATTATGTCTGTAACAGAAGCACTCTCTTCAAGGAAGATGTTTGGATCTCAGCTCACACAAACTAATTAGAGAATGTGCAACTACTGTACAAAAATAAAATTAAATCATTGACAATTTTTAGAAAAATCATTAGCTTCAGCAATAATGCATGCCCCATATTACTACAGAGTTTTGAGCAGCCTTCAGAAAGGTTCTGTTTCCCAGTCTTCATGCCCATTATTGAAAGTAACAATATTGTTTTGATGATGGCAAGAAATATATAGGCTGCCCTTGAAAATGGCTCACAAGCTTGAAAAAATTCTACACTTTGTCCTTTTTTAAAAAAAAAAAAAGACAAAAGCAACTGTGAATGCATTAGAGTCATTTTGGCTTGCTTGTCAGTATAATTCCCAACCCAGTTCAAGGTGCTGGTAGCTTTCCTAAGTGCTGTGTGTCATGTAGATTTTATTAAGATATTTTTCTGTTTGTTTCAACTAGGTAGAGGGGCTCCCACATTGTCCTGTTCTCAGTGTTTGCTTCTACAAATATGCTGGGCAAACAAAGCCCACCTGCCTTTTTGGACTGTCCAGCCAAGAGAAATCCAGTTATTAACTTCTGTGGCAACACAGAACACTTAACTAAAAAAAAATAAAAAAAAATTGTTATATAGGAAGGTAGGAAAAGGATTTCACACCTGGTGGAATTTTGATGATGTTAAAATCTCCCCTTCATGCTAATTCTAAGATTGTGTTGTGGTCATTTTTCTCATTACTATGCTTCTTGGTTTGCTCTTTACTATTGTTGCAGGGGTGGATTGTGTGAGAGAGGGATGACATTTCTTGGTGTGAACATCATTTTAAGTACTTTGATAGGAGACAATGTGACCAGGGCAGGGAGTGTGTAGATCCCGGAGCGGGCAGAAGCATACCCTCCAACTGTCCTGACTTGCCAGGGACAGCGTCAATTAATGCTCTGTTGTCCCACTTTTTCACCTTATTTTAAAATGTTCCCGTTTCTCTTTCCTCCTCTCATTTGCCCACTTTGTCCCCAGTTTACTTCAACTGCTGCAAATTGAGTTCATAGTGTAAAAGTAGTTTGCAGTTCATAGTGTAAAAGTAGTTTGCAGTCAATTAACTCAGCAGTGGGGGGGGGGAGAGAGGAGGGGTGAAATCTTGCCCTTCCTAGTAGGCTGAGGAAAAGCAAACTGCTACAGCTTTTCCTAGCTTGTGTGCCCTTCCTCATTAATACCGTTTGCCATCTTGACCACACTCTGATGTCACTTGGCTGTACCTGTCTCCTGGTTTTCATTGTGAATTACTGGAGGGTATGCAGAGGGACAGCAGTGGCAACCCCCTTGGCCATTTGTCCTCAGCCCTCCAACTGCTATTTTCGGTTGCAGAACAAAATTAAGCATGTAACACAGCCTGACCTATACATACCAGGTTAGCCTACTGCTCCAAGTGCAGCAGAGGAAACTCCTCTCTTGGCATGGTTAAAGTAAGATGTAACTGCCCTTATAGTTGTCTCCTGTACACAGAATTAATCAAATTATCTTAATATAGGAAGGAATACATTAATAAATAATCACTGCTACCTTGAACGTTATAAGTAGGACAAGCATCTCTGAAGTAAACAAATGACCAAGAATGCAATATAGTGATATGCTGAACATTTAACAGAAGCATTGTCGTTGTGTTGTTATTATTTTGCTTGTCCTAAAATATAATTGACCTAAGGACTTAAATGTCACAGATAAGCAGTAATCTGCAGTTCAGCACAGCCACTCTCAAACATGCAAAGAATGTTTTCCCTGTACAGTGCAACACATTATTTAAATTCAGACCAAATATTCCTTGTTCAGCAATATGCTAAGTTCTTCTATTACAACCTGAGCTGAGGAAGAGTGATGATCTTGAGAAAGATTCAGTGGACAACTGAAAAACCTATGACGGATTTCAAAGATAGCTGGGGCCTAATTGATTGAGACCCAGAAGGTGGGAGGAGGGGAATGCCAACCATTATGATTCTTGCTTGATAGAAAGTCTTTTCTGAGCTGCAAAGACAATCTTCAACATTGATAATGACATACAAACAATGAAACGGGTGTTTTCGCCAGCAGCTACACAGCTACATGCTTTATATGTGCAAGGCAGTGGAAAGAAAGAGAAGGGAGGCAGAAGAGACCTCCTAGATTTATTAAAAGACAGAAGCCTGGACATTCAAGAAAGAAAGAGAGTATCTTAGCCCCAGAATATACACTCAATCATTCAAGTGATGTAAAAAGTGACCTTGTCCTCTTCACATTACACTGGGAAAGAATGCATAAATTACACAACACAGCAGTATGATGTTTTTGCAACAAAGCAATTTCTCAGGAAGGTATTTAAAGTCAGATTCAGATTACTGAGAATAGCTTGATATGCTTTGTTTGTCCATGGCTTTGTCAGCTCTTTTTTTTTTAAGTTAATGCTACATATATTTTTTTTAAAAAAAATACCTTATTTTGTGTTTAGGCATGCACAGAACAGATGGGTGCTTTCTTTTATACTAAATTATAAATTATGACAAAAAGAGGGTAAAAATTATTTCTATAACTGTCCCAAGTTGCTGATTTCTCTGTGTCAAATTGGAGGCTGATACATCCATACAACAAAGGGGAACAGACGCATGTCATGAATGAGAAAAATAGACACAGGAGTGGTGGAGGAGGAAAGAGACTTCAATGGTATTGTACGGTTTATAAGAAATCGACTGAGCATGAAATACTTTCTTCCTAACTATGAATAATTTTACAAGGTTTATTAATCTAATGGCAGAATTTAGCAGTAAATACAATTTGTTAGAAAAGCCGTATTTACAGGCTGCATTACAGATTCACCATTGTTTGTCTTACATTTCTGGCAAGGTGCAGCTTCAGCAAAACATTAAAAAGCAACAAATACTTTATTGTTTACAACCCCACCTAGTGGTCTTAAGTTTCAATTTTCACAGTAATTAGGCATTATAGGTAGAAGGCATAGTTCTACGTCTTTCTAGGAATGTTTATTTTTTAACACTTGATAAACATTAATAAACATTTTAGAACTAAAACTGGATTTACAAGCAATGATATCCATTTTAAATGCTGTAATCACACTTCAGCTAATATGTGTATTTGTATTTTCATCTTAAATGAATTATATAGCTTTTAAACTTAATTGTCTGATTACCAGGTTATAAAAGCAGGAAAAGAATTGCCCAGAGCAGAGCTTTATCTACTTCCACAGAAAATAAATATGGCTCTCTGAAAATTCAATCCATTAACAATTAACAGGTATAAAAAGTAATGTTTGGGTCCTGTTACTATCCTAGAAATTTTTTTCCCCAGTGATGTGACATTTTTGTTATGAAAGGTACATCAACATATATTTTTTTAAATCATACATTTTGACATTTTCAAAGTAATTATTCCCTGAGCAGTTGTTACTTTATCAGTGTTTTGGTTGTGGCTAAGGTGGTAAGGTTATGGAAAGGATTTGTTCACTATTTGATTAAAGCCAATCACATTTAATGTAATTAATGTGGGGGGTGGGTGAGTGTATCCATCAGATATCCTCCACTAATGGAAGGTTCTTTGGTCCAGTGGAGGCCTCTGTCAGTGGAATAGTGAGGGAAGAGGTTTTTGGCAATGCCGTCTTCCCTCCTGTTTCTAGACACAATTCCAAGTGCTGGTGATGGTTTATAAATAGGGACATACATCTTACTCTTACATGCAAGAAAGAAGAATGTCAAATGTCTTCTCCCTAGTGCCCAACATTACAAGAGGGGCTTTTTTTTGCATTTGCAATTGTTCTTTTGCATTACAAGATATCCCTTGCAAAAAAATAAAAAATTGCAGAACCCTATTGAGCAATTACCAATGCATATCCTAGAGCGATGCACTCATGACTCTTTCGCATCCACAATCCCTATGTTGTCCCTAGTTTAGAGGATACCTAGGGACTCTGGAAATTCCCCAATTGCCACTTATGGGAAGCAGCTGCTGCAAGCCACTGGAGTCTGTTCCCCTGCCAGTAAGGAAGCAGCTAGCTAATTGTTTCACTCCTCCTCCCACAAGGTATATCTGGCACAAGGGAGAACTGCAACAGCACCCCTGCTTCTGACTGTCACACTGGAGATCACTCACAGGAGGGGCTGGGACTGTCAGTTAGCTGCTTCCTGGTTGACAGGGGAACAGTCCCCAGTGGATTGCAGCCGCCGCCGTCTGGGTGAGTAGGGACTGGGGGAATCGTGGCAGGACTCACTGCATAGCAATGTAATCATGGTGTTTACCACTCAGAACTGCTCAACAGAATTCCAGCCAGGATCTATGGAAAGAACATAGTTTTTAATGCAAAAATAATTGATTTTAATGAAAAACCATATTTTTGAATGGAAAACATTTTTCCCCAAAATGCTAATTTCTGTACAGAACAATCATACAGACTTTTTTAAAAATAAACTTGTTAAAAACTTTTTTTTTAAATAAAGTTCTGAAATGCAAAAGATTTCACAGTACTTGACCATTTTTTTCTGACTGGGCATTTCAGTGTGTTGAGATACATTTCCTGTTCAGGATGAGGAAAAAAATGTGTGTATTCTTTACATTCCTGCTTATGATCAACAGCCCTTAAAGCACTAGGACCAAGGCACCATCCCAAAAGACTGTATCTTCTCACAGGAACCTTTCTGGATACTGAAACCTGTCACTGTTTGAGCACAAATTAAACTTTTAAAAGCTTATGTTTAAACCCCAAAAGCTATGGTTAATATCCCTGCAATCAAAGAAATTCAGGTTAATGATCAATTGCCCCTAGTGTTAACTCAAAATGGGGACATGTTGATGGACCCCTCAACAGATGAGAATACTTCAGTAATATGCTTTTTTTAAAAAATGAGTATGGTATGGAGAGGGGTAACCTATGGTCCAAATTTCCTTGTTTTATTGTCCTGAATACGAGTCTGAAAGTGGCCAAGGAAGCAGGTAATTGGTGTGTAGGAGTTGTTGAGTCCAGTTTGGGTCAGTCAAGGGTTACTTGAACAAGATAATGGAAGAAGCACAAGGGAGGTCGTTAGCCAGTCCAGAGATCATATCAACAAGCCAGAAGTCTAGGTACATGAGCCAGCAAAAAGTTAACAGAGTAGTCCAAAATGTAGCCAGTCCAAGGTCATGCAAAAAACAGGAATGCTAGAGAATACAGATAATAAAGTTGATAGCAATAAGGCTGAGAGAGAACTGCTGGGAGATTTATGGGCTGCTCCTTCAAGGCCACAGAGGCTTAACGAGTGCCTAATTAGGTCAGCATCTATGACTTAACTAGTGCTGGACTTGGCATTTCTCACTCCTTCATTTGGTGAAGGATGGGGGCATGTCATCTTCAGTGTCTCCAGCCTCTGCCAACTCTTGCTGGGGAGCAGTTGTCCCAAGCCCTCATCTCTTTGGACTCAGAGAGAATTCCCACTATCAGGAGGTGCAGCTTCTGTGAACTCTGCCTCCTCCTCATCTGAGTTGTCCAGGGGATGAGTTATGATGCCACTTCCCTCCCCATGACCATCCCCCTGGGCCAGGGCTGGTGGTGGTCCAGGCTTAGTGGGATAGCATTGGTGGAACCAGTGCATGGACATCAATACAGGAGCATGGACATCTGATGTATCTTCCCAAGAGCACTCTTCTGTTCTGTATCCTGCCCAATCGATCTGGTACTGCAGTCAACCACAGCGCATATGGGAGTCCAGCACCTGGTCTACTGTTACTGTGAAGGGATAGGTACTGATAAAGTGAGCAACCAGCTTCTAACATGGATGGTGATGTGGAAGGTGACAAGTGGAGACCCAGACCTGATCCCTGACTTTGATGGGGCCCCCAGCTGCCTCTTAAGATCTGCAAAGTGTTTGTACTCCTGCTTGGCCAAGTCCAGTTGCTCACTCAGGAGTGATTGCATTGCTTGTAACTCCTGAAGCCATTGATATGCTGCAGGTACTGAAGACTGAGAAGACATGCTTGGGACAAGACCAAAGTTGGCAAAGAAGGAGGCCTGTTGAGTTGAGGTGTGGAGGGAGTAGTTGCAGGCAAACTCCTCCAACAGCAACAGCTCAACCAAATTGTCCCACAGGTAGTCGTGTAAAGTCAGAGATACTGCTCCATCATTGCATTGGTTCACTCTGTCTGGCCATCTGACAACAAGTGGTAGGCCAAGGAGAGATAAGGCTTAATATCCAGCAGCTGGAGCAGACTGAGGCAGAACCGGGCTGGAACTGGGCCTCTGTTGGATATGATTCCCTTGGGAGTATGTGAAACTGGAAGATGTGCTGAATAAACAAGTTGGTGATGTCCTTGGGAGAGGGCACACCTAAACAGGGGATAAAATGTGCCATCTTACTAAATAAATCCACTACCACATGGGTGGTAGTGTGACTAGCTGACAAGGATAGGTTCCTAATAAAGCCAATGGAGATTGTTGTTTTCTAGGGTGTCACTGCTTCTTTTACAGGATATTCCCTTGCTGATGTCATAGCTTATTGTGATTATTCTGTGCACAGATGGACTCAGCGGCCTGGGAGAGGTTTCCCGGGTGTTGTTTCCACAGCACCAGCTCTTTTGGCTGCCTTCTTCTGTTCCTCTTCATGGCCCACTCTTAGTTGTCCACAATGGACAAGAACTGGAGAAGGCAGCCAAAAGAGGGGAAATCAGCCATCTCTCCAGCCACAGCAGAGCAATCTGTCAGAAGTGGTGAGTGAAGAAACAGTGTACAATTGTAGACAGGCTTCTGCCAGATCCCTCTGCTGTGGCTGATTTTTTGTCTTTTGGCTGCCTTCTTCAGCTCCTCTCTGCTCTGTACAACCAAGGGCAGGCCACAAAGAGGATCCAAAGAAGGTAGCCAAAAGAGGCATGGCTGGAGAGGTGGGTGGTTTCTCATCTTTTGTCTGTCTTCTCCAGTTCCTCTCTGCTGCAGACCATCAAGAGTGTATCACGGTAGTGCACTGGTACCTCTGAGAATATTAAGACGACCAGGCAGCAAAATTTTTGTAGCAGAGTTGCAATCATCAAGCAAAGAAATGAGCACACAGACACAGATGTGTGTCTAAACTACTTCTCTTTACTAGAGCATGTTGGAGTAATATTTACAATGAGTCTGAGATTCCTAGCATACAGACTACGTAATACAGCATGATGTACAGCACAGCCCTGCACTGTACAGCCCAGACTGAATGCACAGTCTGAGAGCAAAATCCAAGTCAAGTTCTGAGACAGTGAGTGGAGTGGTCTAGTTATACAGTACAGATACAATACAGTAATGGGTTATACAGTTAGTGGTTCTCACACACATTTCCCCATGCAAATAAGACTTTCTCCTTCACATCTCCTTCCCATGGCTGTTTCTCAGACATAATCTAGATATGCTAACCAGCTGCATTTAGCCTGCTCACTGCAGGCCCTTGCAGGCTGTAGCATATTATACCATGCCAGCTCTTTACAGTATAAGTTTCCAGTGATTGTATATCCCATCACCTTGACAGGATAGTCAGTCAGGCAGCAGAGAGGAACCAGAGAAGGCAGTCAAAAGACATGAAACCAGCCATACGTCCAGCAAAGAGATCCGGAGAACATGATGACTGGGGCAGAGTCGACTTTCAGTGCAACTGGC
Source organism: Gambelia wislizenii (assembly GCA_030847615.1). Lineage (NCBI taxonomy): Eukaryota > Metazoa > Chordata > Lepidosauria > Squamata > Crotaphytidae > Gambelia > Gambelia wislizenii. The sequence goes on along the minus strand of JAUMIR010000001.1, from coordinate 291,550,245 downwards.
TGGCAAGGCAGGGAGGCCGGTTGAGGGCAAAATGGAGCAAGTGGTCAGTACCACCTCCTGCATAGCCAGGCAATGTCTGCCCCTTGAAGAAGTGGTGAGTGAAGAAACTGGCAGTGATGAGGCTTTGCTGCCTCCCTGCCATGGCAGGGATTGCAGAGGGGATGTGTCTGGGAAGAGCCTCTAGTAAAAGCCTTACTACAACAAACGGGGTCCAGAGATCTGGATGTTGCACAGTGGATTCTGAGGTAAACAGCTCTTTCAGTTTCTGGCATGTTGAATGGAGAGGTCCAAGTAAAAAGGAGCTTTGCCCTTCAGAAGATCAATCAAGGGCACAGCAGCTTTGCAAAGTCTGGGATAAAACACTGGTAGTAATTGGCAAAGCCTAGACATTACTGGGCCTCCTTCTGGTTTCTGGGAGGTTGCTAGGAGAGTACCGCTTCTGCTTTGCTGGGATCCATCTCTACTTCCTTCAGGGAGATCTGGTGATCCAGGAAGTCCACATCAGGGAAGTCAAATGTGCATTTTTTGAACTTGGAGTACATCTGGTTCTCTCTCAGTTGTTGAACAGCTCTTATGTGGGCATCGTGAGCTGACTGGTTAGGGGAATAAATCAAGAAGTCATCCAAATAAATGATGACAAACTGATCAAGATAGTCCCAGAAGATGTCATTCATGAAGTGTTGGAAGATGGCAGAGGCATTGCCTATCCTAAGGACATGACTGTATATTTATAGTGACCATAACGGGTCTGGAATGCTGTCTTAAACTCATTATCAGCTCAGATCCAAACTAGATTGTGGGCTCCTCTGAAGTCTAGTTTCATGTAGACCTTAGCATTATGCATCGGCTTCAACAGTTCCCCGATCAAAGGCAAGGGGTACCAGTTCTGTATGGTGATTCAGCTGAGGGCTCTGTAATCATTGCAGAGATGAAGTTCTCCACATTTTTCTTGAGAAACAGAGGACCCAGCTTGAGAGGCCAAGGGTGGGATAAAGCCATGGCACAGGTTCTTTTCCAGGATGTCCCGCAGCATGGTCAGTTCTGATTCTGATAATGAATAGATGATCCCTGCTGGAACGGGGCCCCCAGGGACTAGGCTGATGGGACAGTCATATGGGTGATGTGGGGAAAGCCAATCAGCCTCCTTTTGGTCAAAAAACATCCATAAGTCCTGATACCTGGTTGGCAGCAGGACATGAGGTTCCACTGGCTCTGAGTCTTGAGCTGCATGCACCTGTTCTGACCAGCAATGCTGCTGGCAAAACTGAAGTGCGAAGAGCACCTCCTGCCTGGGCCAAGAGATATGGGGATCATGTCAGGTGAGCCATGGCATCTCAAGGACCAAGGGAAAGTGAGGTACCTTGGACACATAAAATTGGAGCTGCTCAGTATGGTCCTGTATCTTGAGCATCACTACAGTCATTTCATGGATCACAAGTCCAGAGCATAGAAGGTGACCATCAATGGTCTCCATTGGTAAGGTTGCTGCAACTGTTGCATGGGGTGTGGTTCTTTTTTGCAAAGTCCACATCCATGAAATTATTGGATTCCCCTGAGTCTATTATATCACCCACCAGTGAGTTCTGTCCTTTAGCATCCCATAAGATAGCAGCTACCAGCAGGGGGTCATGAGAGGGCTCATTGGCTGTCCAAGGTTGCACCAGACACTGCCATCCCAGGAGAAAGAGGCCACTTAGGCCTGAGATGTCCTGTTTCCTGGCCATGAGGGAAAGCACCTTTTTCGGGATAGTCCATGGCAAAATGGCCTAAAGTACTGGAGTACAGCAGCACCCCCATATCCACTGATTCGCTAACTGCGATTCCATTATCCATGGTTGGGAACAGTAGTGGGGGTGGATGGGGGAGGGAGGAGAGGAGGCTTCCAGATGGCTTCTGTGGTGGCAATGGCGACAGGGGAGACATTCGCTATTATCTGTGGAATTCATTATCCGCAGGGGCCCCTGGAACCAATCCCCTATGGATATGGGGGTCCTACTGTACAGGTAAAGTCCTGCCTGCCTCCAGTGCTCTTTCTCCTCCATGGAAAGTTGAGGTCAATCCTCACCCAGCTGCATCGGGTGCCATAGGAGCAGGTCCTACCTCAGAGATGACAGGAATTGTAGAGGGAGGTGTAGTCCTAGGTGTGGATGCTTGATGAGTCTGGCAACGGGCCTCCAACCACCCATTGATACACAGTCACTGTTCAATGAGTGTCAGGATCAGCTTGTAAACTACCTTTTCCTGCCATGCTTTTCCTGCCATGAGCTGTGTGCACTACTGTTCAGGAAGCAACTAGGTACCAGCAAAGTATAAATAGCACTAGTCTGGGAAGGGAGCCAACTACTAATTAGCTCACAGAAATGCAAAGACAGTCAAAGATTTAGTCCAGTAGCGCAGTCCAAAGGGTCAGAGGCTTACGACAATCAGGCAGCATGGTCCCAAGCAGTCCGTGGGTCAACAGGAGCAGGCAGCAGAGTAGTCAGGGACCGTTGATCTCTGACAAAGCCTCCATCGCCTCCCCCAGCATATATAAAGCAATTAAGGCTTTGTCAGGTGTTTCTTAACAAGCAGGTTTTTCTCATCTCCCTTGGAAGAACAGGAGGTGAGCGAGCTCTGTGTGTTATCCTGCCTGGATGCTGCACTTCACTCCTTCTTCTTTAACACCTGGAGCTGATAGACTAGCAGCCGACCGGCAGCCAGAGGGACGTGGCCTGGAGCCTCTGGCTTCAAATGGGCTCTTCCTCACCCCTCCCTCTCCCTTGGAAGAACAGGAGGAGAGCTAACTTTGTGTCATCATGCCTGGACGCTCTGCTTCATTCTCTTTTCTTTAACATCTGGAGCGGATAGACTAGCAGCCGACCGGCAGCTAGAGGAGCGTGGCCTGGAGCCTTTGGCTTTAAAAGGGCTCTTCCTCACCCCTCCCTCTCCCTTGGAAGAACAGGAGGAGCGTCAGCTGAGGGCTAGGCAGCTGGGGAATTGCGGATCCAGCAACAGTGGTGTTCAGGCAATGTCATCGAGTACTATCTGTTGTTATCTTTTCGTTGTTATTATTGTCACTTTTTCATCTATTGATCATAGGGCACCTAACCCTTATTTTTCCATGGCTCCACATATTTCCCCTAATCTAATTCCTATTCGACCCCTTCCCATCTCTCAGCTCCCATTTTTCTGTTCACTCTGGAACTGTCGTTCTGCAGTCTCAAAAGCGACTGCAATCCATGACCTTTTTCTTTCAAGTTCATTTCACCTCCTTGCTCTTACTGAAACCTGGCTCCTGGCCCATGACACTGCTACCTCTGCTGCCCTTTCTTTTGGCGGTCTCTCTTTTAGCCACACTAGCCACCCTGAGGGTCGAGAAGGTGGGGTCGGTATCTTACTGTCCAAATCTTGCCAGTTTCAAGTTCTTTCTTAACCTCCTAGTTATTGTTTCTCCTTATTTGAATTTCATTCCATCAGACTCTTTTTTCCTTTACAACTTCGGGTTGCAGTCATCTATCTCCCTCCTGGTTCTGCTACTCAATTCCTGTCAGACTTTGGACTTTTTCGGATGCATGAAATATACCGCAAGCAGCCTCGTCAGCTTGCGAGGCTGCTGCGCTGCAGAGCATCTGTTTCATATGACGCTCTCCCCTGCCGGTACCCTTGCGGTACCGCGGGGAGAGTTGAGCATCATATTTCCTCGATTTTTAAGCACGAAAGTTGATTGTGCTTAAAAATCGAGGAAATATGACACTCAACTCTCCCTGCGGTACCGCAACAGTACCGGCAGGGGAGAGCGTCATACGAAACAGACGCTCTGCAGAGCAGCAGCCTTGCAACGCGACAAGGCTGCTTGCGGTATATTTCATGCATCCGAAAAAGTCCTTTGAGTCTTCGCTGACAGTTTTTTCTATCTGATGCAGTACCTACATTGATTTTAGGTGACTTTAACATCCACCTGGATGACCCCAGTAATCCTTCAGCGTCTCGTTTTAGTTCTCTTCTAGTTTCTTTTGGCCTTCAACCTCATTCTACTTCTTCAACCCATTCTCTTGGTCACTGCCTTGATTTAGTTCCTGCTACCAAATGCATCATTTCCGACTACTTGGCATCTGATTTTCCATTATCTGATCATCATTTAATTTCTTTTACTCTTACCTATACCCCATCTCCTCGCCATACTGCTCAACGCCATTTTCATGATCTTCAGTCTATTAACTGTGATCTTCTTAGTCAGTCTTTGGATTCTTTCCTCTCTTCCCTCTCTCTTGGGGACTCTGCTGACTCAGCAATGTCTTTATTTAACTCCACTCTTTCTTCAATTCTTGATAGTTTTGCCCCTGTTTCTGTTCGTGTGTCCTCCTCTACGAACAGGCCTCATCCCTGGCTTACTCCCATAGTTAGGTTCCTCTGGTCATGCTCTCGAGCGGCCGAATGTCTTTGGAAAAAGTCTAGGGAGCGGGCCGATTTTATTCATTATAAATTCATTTTTTTATCTTTTACATCTGCCTTGTCCATGACAAAACAGGACTACTTTAAATAATTGATCTGCGCCAACTAGAGGCGCCTGCAGCGGCTGTTTTCCTTCTTCAACACCTTGCTAAAACCTTCTCCCCCCCTGTTTCTTCATTATTTTCCCCTACCAACTTTGCCAATTACTTTGTCACTAAGATCACTACTATTAGATCTGAAATAGTTCTTCCTAACTTGTCTTCCCCCATTAAGCTTTTAGAACCGTCGACTAATCAATTCTCTGTGTTTCCTCCTGTTTCTCTGGATGAACTTTCTACCTTGCTGCACTCTTCCAAACCTACAACTTGTTCTCTTGATCCAATTCCCCCTCGTCTCTTAATCTCTATAGCCCCCTCCTTCCTTCCTTCTCTTCTTTCTATCTTTAATCTTTCTCTTTCTACTGGTTCTTTTCCCTCTGACTTTAAACATGCTCTTGTTTCCCCTATTTTGAAAAAAATCTTCTCTTGACCTCTCTTCTTTGTCTAGTTATCGCCCGATCTCTCTTCTCCCTTTTCTTTCTAAGGTTTTGGAATGGGTTGTCTGTTCCCACTGCCTTGAGTTTCTCGAAGCCAACTCCATCCTTGATCCTTTTCAGTCTGGTTTTCGCCCACGGCATTCCACTGAGACGGCCCTCACAAAGATCTCTAATGATCTTTTACGGGCCAAGGCAAATGGTTTCTATTCTGTGTTTATCCTCCTCGATTTATCTGCGGCATTCGACACTGTGGATCACTGTCTTTTAGTTGATATACTTTCTGACATTGGGTTCTTGAACTCAGTTCTGAACTGGTTTAATCTTATCTGTCAGATAGATCTTTTGCAGTAGTCACAGGTGGTCAGATCTCTTCCCCCATACCCTTATCTGTTGGAGTTCCCCGGGGCTCTGTTTTGGGTCCCCTATTGTTCTCTCTTTATCCCTTGTCTTTAGGAAAACTTATTAGTTCTTTCGGTTTTTCCTATCATTTGTATGCCGATGACACCCAGCTGTATCTTTCCACCCCTGATCTTTCTTCAGAGTTTGAACAGCAAGTTTCTTCATGACTTTCAGCTGTCTCTCTCTGGATGCATCATCGGCGGTTGAAGCTCAATAGGTCCAAGACAGAGCTTCTTGTCTTTCCACCTAAGTCTTCCCTTCAATCCTCTTTTTCTGTTTTTGTTGATAACATTTCTATTCATCTGGTCCAGGAAGCCCGCAGTCTCGGATTTATTTTTGATTCTTCACTGTCTTTTATTCCCCATATTCAGGCCACAGCCAAAGCCTGCAGATTTTTCCTTTACAACATCGCCAAAATACGTCCTTTTCTCTCGGCCTCCACTGCCAAGACTTTGGTTCACGTTCTGGTGGTCTCATGATTAGATTATTGTAATCTCCTTTTAGCTGGGCTTCCCCTTTCTCATCTCCACCCTTTAATTTCTCTTCAACATTCAGCCACCCACATCATTACTTCCGCTCACCACTTTGACCATGTTTCCCCTTTGCTGTTTTCTCTTCACTGGCTTCCCTTTCCTTTCCGTATCCAATATAAGCTTTTGTTGCTAACTTTCAAAGCCCAGCATGGGCTAGCTCCTCTTTATTTATCTGACTTTCTCTCTTCTTATATTCCCACCTATACCCTTCGTTCTAGTACTCAAGGCCTACTGTTCCAACCTAGGATCTCCACTGCTCCATCCCGGATTCGTCCCTTCTCGCTTGCCACCCCTCACTTCTGGAACCTTCTTCCCCCTCAAATATGGGAAATTACTTCTTTTTCCACTTTTAAATCCGAGTTAAAGACCAACTTGTTCAGGGAGGCATTCCCTGGATTTGTCTGATATACATTTATTTTTTCTGTCACTTGGGTATACTGTGAATGTTTGTTATTAATTGTTGTAATTGTTTGTAATTTACAAAATCAATCTTGTTTTAATTGATTTTTATTATTTTGCCTATTCTTTTATTTAGATTGTACGCCTTCGGCAGGTTTCATTTTGTTTTATCCTGATTGTCTTTGTACAGCGCTGTGTACACTGACAGCACTCTATAAATAAACTTTAATAATAATCATCATCTCATAAAGTCTCAGAGACTTCCTTTGAGCTTCTTTTTGAGCTTGCTGCTGGGTATACAGTGGTGGAGGTAAGTCCCTCTCTACTTCTTCATCCTTATCTGAATTGACAGGACTCTCTGCTGAGACTGATGCCAATCCACTCAGGCCAGGCTCTTCCTCTGCTCGAGCCTCTAGGTTGGCAGGGTTCCCTGCTGGCACAGGTGTAGATAAACCTGTGCCAGGGTCCCTAGGGCCATTTCCTGCCATGCCCTCCTCCTCCTCTGACTCTATAGCCTCATCAGGCTCACAGGGCATGACAACTATGTGACCAGTCAATGTTTTGTATTCCTTTTGAAATGGAAATAAGGTGATATACTGAGAATGGAGATAGGCTTTATTAGGAACAAATGGTTGAGAGAAAGGGAAGTGTGGATATTCGGAGAACCAATGAATGAGTTGCCCGTCAGATTTGCCTGACTGTAAATACTTTTTATTTTCCTTTGAGCTTCATTCGAAGCAACAATGTTGTACTGTTAACTCTTTAGATTTCTGTTAGTAATAAAGCTTACTGTTTAACCCTGAAGCTATTATCTACTGTGTCTAAAATAATGGGTTATGTGACAATGAGTCTTTGTAGGGAAGCAGATGGTCAATCCAAACAGACTTTCCTTATACTGGTCCTCCAGAGCCGCATCATTCCAGGCCAAATCCTGTGCCAGTAGCTGGAAGGTGGTAGTGTAAATAGCCACTGATCCCCTTCTCCTGGCAGAGGCAAAAGACCCATCTATTAACAGTCTCAACTTTCACCAGGTCATCCCATACCCTCTCGTTTACTTTAAAAAGTCAGTCGGGTTGGTCAGGATAGGGCTTGAGAAAGGGGGTAGCCCATTTTGCAGCTGGACCAGTAAGTAGGCTGATTATAAAGGCCATCTTTACCAGGTCCATATGGAAGTTCTCAGGACAGAGCTGAATGTACAGGTGGCAATGAGCCAAGAAGGCCTGGAACCGGAGTGGGGAGCCATCAAATTTCTCTAGTGGAGACACAGGGCACTTGCGCCAAGGAAGCTGCAGATGGACCACAGCTGTGGTGAGCTGACTTACTTGCTTAGCCAGAGCCTGATTCTCTTGAACCAGTGCCTCCATGCTGCCAGCATTGTTTGGGAGTGCTGACAATCTGTCTTGAACACATGTCAGCAAGTGCCTGAGGAAGCAGGTGGTTAGTGTGTAGGAGCGATCGAGTAGACTGTCCAGTCCAGGTCATTCATGGATTATCTGAGCAAGATAAAGGAAGAAGCACCAAGGTGGTCGTTAGCTGTTCCAGAGGTCATATCAGCAAGTCAGAAGTCCAGGTAAACGAGCCAACAAGGAGTTAACAGAGGAGCCCAAAACATACCCAGTCCAAGGTCAAGAAAAAACAGGAATGTGAGAAAGTACAGATAAAAGAGTTGTCAGCAATAAGGCTGAGAGAGAACAGCTGGGATATTTATGGGCAGCTCCTTCCAGACCACAGGTGCATAATGAGTGCCTAATTAGGTCACCGTCTATGACTTAACCAGCACTGGGCTTGGCATTTCTGCCTCCTTCGCTCAGTGAAGGACAGGAGCATGTCGTCTTCAGCATCTGCAGCTTTTGTCAACTCCTGTTGTGGAGCAGGGTCCCCATCCCCCATTTCTTTAGACTCAATCAGGGCTTGTCTATACAAGGAGGAGAATACGAACGCCTCTGAAAAAGCAGCCATTCGCAATGCTGTGACCTGTCTTAATGATCAAAAGAGCTCCCCTAAACTTTGTATGACCCCTAGCCAAGATGGTGGCCATAAGTGATTTGCTAACAATTTAAAATCTGCCACCAGTCTTTTTTTTTTAAGTTTACAATTGTGTGCACATGCGATATTTTATATTTACAAAAAAGAAAAGGAAAAAGAGTATAAGATCACCGCTTTATTAACTTGCTGGACCCTTGCTTAGCCAAAAATCCAACATGGCAGCAGCAAGCGCTTTCCCTGTTTCCTTGCCCCACCCTCCCATGCTCGCTCAGCCAATTAGATTACACTGCCTGCTCGTACCAATGAAAATACAAGTATCCAAACGATCAGACATTTGCATGTCGTACGGAGCTTTTTTAAAAATCTAGTTGAAGCCCCGGAAACTTCTCACATGGACTTTCAGATGGATTTGGCTTCCCCCATGCTTCTGAAAGACACATATTTACGCAAATGTCCGTTTGTACGGATCGCCTTCCATGCGATTGCCATTAAGATTATTTTTACCATATAGACAAGTCCTCAGAGAGAGTTCCATTATCAGGAGGTGCAGCTTCCTGGCACTCAGATGACTTCATCTGAGTCATCCATATGTACGTATGTATGTATGCATGCATTTATGCAGTTGCAACCATAACTTCTGGGATAAAGATGATTCTCCCTCCTTCTTTGGAGAATTTCTTTCTTTTTGAAAATGTAGAAAGGCATAACATAAATATACAGTGGCTGGAACTACTAAAGAATACAACAGTTTACACTCATTTTTAAACACTGTATTATACTCAGTGTCTCCAAATTCTTGTAGCTAGATTTCTAAAGAAACCCATATACTCCAACTGTCCAGATTTGGCAAAGACAATCCTAGTTTATCCCATTGTCCCACTTTTTCAGCAGTTTTTAAAATGTTCCAATTTCTCTCTCTTCAGTTCACTTACTTCAGTTGCTGCAAACTGAATCCAAAGTGCAAAAGTAGTTTGCACACAATTTATTTGGGGTGGGGAGGAGAGGGCAGTGTTTTCCCCTTCACTGTAGGCTCTGGCAAAAGCAAACTGCTGCACCCTCTTCTAGCTTGTGTCTTCTTCCTCATTGATAACTTCCACCATTTTGAATGTACCCTGATGTTTCTTGGCCATGTGTATCCCAGTTTTCATCTGTGAAATGTTGGAGGGAAAGGAAACCACACTCAGGGCCTATTCACACTACCCAATTATAGCATTATGTTCCATGACAACATTCTATGGAATCCTGGGATTTGCAGTTTAGAAAGAAGCATTTAGAATTCTTAATAATAATAATAATAATAATAATATTTATTTATACCCCATCCCTCTGCTAAAAACAATCGGGGAGGCTTCCAACAATTAAAACATTGTAATAATTACTAAAAGCACCACCCACCCCTACTCTCCCCCATAAAAAGACATTAAACAATATAAAATTAAAACCATCTAACTAAAATCACATTAAAAACAAATATACACAAGATTTTTAAAAGCCAGGAGACGCAGCTCCTGAGGCCAGGATCTAATCAGGAAAGGCCTGCCAAAAGAGATCCGTCTTTAGTGCTTTTTTAAAGGTTTGTTTAAGTGTTGTGTGTTCATTTGCTTTGCAAGTTAAGTGTGTGGGGGGGGGCGGTTGGTGTTTTTAAATGTGCTTGCATCTTCTTGCAAGAACTGCCAAAATCTCACCCATGCTAAATAACAAAAGTCCCATTCTTGAAGTGCTAGTGGTGGTCATGCAATAATTCTGTGGCAGTTCTTTCATGTGATTACAGCGACGTGTGATAATAAAGAGATTTTCACTCCAGCTTATTATCCCGTTGCAGGCATGGAACAGGGTTGCTGAAAGATTTCTCTTTCAGACAATGTTCACCCCTTCCATGCCCTCAACATGAACATTCTGTTTTTTCTCCGTGATATTTCAATCACTAGGAAAAGTTGTTAATAACCACCCGTTCCATTTCTATCACGGGTGGTCTGAAAAGTGTCCTGTTCCTCTCCTGCAATGGCAGCTGTGGGAGGGAGGTCCGTTCTGGACACTTCCAGGCACGGATGGGAACATCCAGGTAAGTGGCACCCTTTTTACCCCCCTCCCTCGGTTACTTGGGGGTTTTTTTGGTAATTTTTGGTGCTTGGTGTACTTTTAAAGTGTTTTTTTTTTTTACTTTTTATTTTTGAATTTCCCTTGCATCATTCTCTCGCAAGAACGAGCGGGATTTGGCTTCACTGCTGTAAAAGCAGCTTTACGGCAGCTGTATTTACAGCAGTGAAGCCGAGGGGAGAGGGATGACATGCCTGCTGCGGTATTAAGGTAAGTGTGTGAGCATTTTCTTTAACCCCGTAGCAGGGACGGGAGAAGGGATGGTGGAGCAGAAACAGGCATTTGGCCCCTGTGTGAAAATCTCCTTAGTGTAATAATGAAACCATGCTTTCCTCTTTGCGGAATCACAGCATTTTTAGATGCTAATCTGATAAAGTCCTAACTGAAAGAAGTTACAGCATCTTTTGTAGACTAAACCCTAAACTAGGGGCTACGTAGGGATCATGAATATGAAACAGTCATGAGTGCGTAACTCTGTGTTATGCATTTATAACTGTCCAACTAGATTCTGGCCATGATGGCTAGACCCATTGTATAAATAGGAAATTATTTTAAAAAATCACCTGTATTCTACATGTACACACTTGGTTTTTCTTATATGAGTAGCCACATGGTTAAAAGCAAACAAACATAAATACGTAGTATTGTCTCTTGTCCCAGGCAAGGAAGAACAAGAATGCAGCTTACATACATGCAAAACATTTTTTGCTTTTTGTTTTTTGCTTAAAAAGTAGGAAAGAAGCGGTAGGAAGAAAAAAGGAAAAGAAAAGTGGGAGCATGTTTAAGACTAAGTGGTTTTTATTTTTACATGAGCTTTCATGGATATAAACCCACTTCTTTGGGTAGAGTATCAAGTGATATTAAGGCCTCAGGCATAAAGCATATTTATACAGTTGTGGGAGTGGCATAAAATATAATAGAATCCAGAAAGATGCAAATCATGACCTTTGCCCTAAATTTTCAAAGGGTTGCATAAGGTAATACAAGTCTTTCAGATGTTTACAGTGGTCTGTTCTGTGTTTTAATATTTTTACTGTTAAAGTTTTAACTTATAAATCGTTTAATTCTTTCTTAAATTTTATATTTAGAATGTATTTTTTTTACTTTTGTATTGTTTTTAGCTTGTATTAGTTTAACGATGTTGTTAGCCACCTTGGGTCTCATTTGTGGGATCTCTCTGGCTTTTCTTCGCAAACGAAGATTCAGGAAGGACTCATCCCACGCTTTCTGCAAGCGCGCTGATGACTAAAAAGGCCACCCTTTTGACCTAATGACCTAAAAAGGCAATGGGTGGTGAGATAAAGGCAGGATATAAATGAATGAATGAACAAATGAATTAATGGATGGATGGATGTGTGAAAAAAATTAATCTGCTAACCAAAAGTCAGTTTCCCAGGGTTCAAAAACTCTCTCTGAGAAGATTCTTTTTGTTATATGTGCAGTAGCCAGGACTCTTGTATTAATATACAGTAATGTAGTGTGCTATGAAGCTGTTAGCATGCCCTACTACCCCTCCCCATGAGATTCCATAACTGGACATATTGGACACTTTTTGGGGTCACGTTGACTGTAAGGTTAGGCAGACTGGAAGTCAGTCAGAGGTCAGGCCGTTTCAGGCAATAATTCAATCATGCAAACACATGACCATTCCTCAATCCATACCCTACAGAAATCTCTCCTCACACCCCCTCCTGTCCAACCTTATGAGGTTGTTGCAAGACCATCAATGTTTTATCACTCCAGATCTAAAGCAATCAGTTAAGTTTCAGTTTCTTTTATTTATCCTGTGGAGAAAACATCCAGGCTTTGTCATAACCAGCACACCTCTCCAAGGCACAAACTAGGTTATAAATATCCTAGCTCCAACCCTAGCAAGTCTGTGCCACAGCATACAGACCTGGCCACTCTCTTTCTTGGCACACCACGAATCAGAACCTTCTGTGCCACCCTCAGACCACCTGTCTGAGTATCTTCACTGCACGGAACTCTTTTCTCCTCGAGACTGGTAACTATCACCCTATCTTCCCGGACCTCTATCTATCTATCTATCTATCTATCCCTTCTGCCTTACTCTGTGATAGCCTTGTATGCTCCATAAAAACATATGTTTTGTATGTTAGTTTACATTCTTTGTTATTCCAATAAAGTACTTTGTTTTACTTCAACTGATGGAAACATGATTTTTTGGCGTGTTCCCCCATGTCCAATAATCTCCATAATTGGCAAGAAGATGAGCTGATTCCTAAGCAATATGAAGGATTGCCAGTAGGGACAGAATGTCCTTTTGCACCACCAGAAGCCTGCTGGTGTGATACTGGATTTTGACCCTTATCTCATCACCCAAAGCCTTTCCACCTCCTGCTAGTGTTGGCTGATGGAAGACAGGTAATCCCACTGCAGCTAGAAATGATAGGAAGCCTGGTGAGGGAAGAAGGATTATTCTAAATCCTAGTTAATCCTGCACTTCCGTGGCTGTCACAAAGACAGAATGAAGAAGTACCGGTACCTGGTCACCTCTCACCACTTTAACTGGAGCCATTTTCACTTGGCCTTTCTGTGGGACAGCCTAAGCAAAAGGGGCTCCGAAATCTCCAAGCCAGCTTCCTGAACACCAACACACAATATACTTAATGCTGTACTTGACATATTAAATGTAGATATGGAACAAAATATTTGCAAGGAGATTACTTGCTTCCTCCCTCTGCTTTCCCAGCCCCCAAAGTTAACTTATTCAATTTGCTGTTTTAGTAAAAGCAAATTTCCATGTCTCATATTCAGTTTTGCAATTAGGATTGAAAGAAAGCCCAATCACAGAGCTAATTTTTAGAGATTGTTAGGATTACCATTAGACTGATGAAACCCCCACCCCCACTACGAAATTTACCAAGCTGGAATGGTATCATAATTGATACATAAAAATTGTATCTTCAAACAATTTCTGTACTTTTTGCCAGGGCTATGAAGAGTCTCACGAATTAAAATATAGTTGTCCCTTAACATTTGCTGGGGTTTGGTTACAGGACCCCCCCATGGATACCAAAATCCGTGAATACTCAAGTCCCATTATAAGTAATGGCATAGCAAAATGGTGTCCCTTATATAAGATGGCAAAATCAAGGTTTGCTTTTTGGATTATTATTTTTTACAGAATATTTTCAAGCTGTGAATACTTAAATCCATGGATACCAAATCCGTGGATATAGAGGGACAACTGTAGATAGTTTCTTGTTCTACTGTGTTTGCAGGTTAAGGCTGGGGAAATTATAGTGAAGCCTACAATGTATTAAGCCTCAAATCTCTGCAGCCACTCAGCACAGTGGGGACAATGATTGCCATATAAATCCCTTATTTAAGTAGGTCCCTTTTTGTAAGGGAATGTGCCATATTTCACAGCGTCAGCTCCATTGAACACAATGGATGTCCCTTATTTCAAAAGACCCAAGTTCTACATGACTCCTTCAAATGTAGTTTTAGTGGAGCATCCCTTATTATTTTTGCAAAGAAAATTTAATCTGTCACAACTGTATTGCTTTGTGATCCAGTATAACAAGTCAGAATTCTAGTGCTAAGTTGAAATGGTTTGGTAATCACAAACATATTACTGCTGGGTAAAAGGATCAATGTAGCATACGTGTGAGTTCTTCTGCTTATCTTTATCTTTATATTGCACTAGGATCCAACGAAACACATTATAATCTTCCAAACAGAAATGGCTTAGCAAACTACAAACACATTTGTGATTGAGCAGAAGGATAAATGTAGCATATTTGTGTGTGCACGTATGTATGTGTAGAGTTTGAATTCTTTTTTATGTATCTTTATCTTTAAAATAATTGATTCAAATTACCATCACAATTGCACACTAATCCTTTGCAAGATGCCTTTCTGTGAATAAATGCTAGAGTTAAAGCCTGCGCGAGAGTGCAGTATCATTAGCTACATTTTTCTTTGTATCATGCATATGTTAAAATGCATGCTAATGCGATCTGAGGAGCTTTGGAAGTTTTATGCATGAACTTTGAAAAGGCTGTTTCACAGTTCACCACAGACAAAAGAACAACACACATGCTATTTAGTATTTAATATTTTCCAAGTAGAAAAACACTTCAGTTAATTATGATAAGTAATTCTGCTATCACTTTTTATTTTAATTCATGCATTTTAAAAATGTTCAGCACTGTAAACTACTTCTATAGTTAAGCAGAAAGTTGCTGCTATGAAAGATCTCAGCATTTCACAAACGTGAATTTGTTTCAAGTGTCTACAAATCTATTTACACATGATCAGTTACTTTTAAGAATTTTATTAAGAACGCAAACTTGTTTTAAAGTTCCTACCTGCACCAAACCCCAAAAATATACAACACTGTACAACACGGAGTTCATTATTATGAGAGTACCAATATTTCAGTAAGGATCCAGTCATCTGCAACATCCTCCTGTCTCTCATGGCCACTCTCAACAACCCACCTTCCCTTTCTTGTGTATTCCACACAGAGAAATCAGCCTTTTTGTGAATGCTACATGTAATTAATGAAATTAATTTACTATCACTCCCAGATAATCCTCCCACCTCACAAGCAGTATTATTGTCCCCATATTAAAGATAGAGAAAGTTTGAATGTGACACAGCAGTTATCTGCATTGATAGTAGAACTGAGATTTTTAATGAGACATTTCCATTATTTAGAGTCATGCTATACTTGCAGATAACCACCTGATCCCAATTCTGCCAGTGCTAGGTTTATGTTCCATAGATGTAATGTGACCCATCATACCCTATAACATACACCATCTTTCCCTACCTTGGTTCACTTATAATTGACAATAGTTTGATATCAGTTTGGCTAACTGGGCCTTTGAAGGGCTGATGAGAAAAGGAATCAGGCTCAGGGCAGCACGTTATAGCCAGGAAGGGGCCTAGCAAATTCCCCAACATTCACACTTTTGGCATAAATAGGTGACAGCTCTCTGAAGTAGAAAAACCTAGGAAGGAAGACAGTACCTATACAGTTGGGGATCCCCATTGCCATGCTAAGTCTGGTTCACATCTACATATCTACAAATCAAAAGGGAGGTTGTCTGTCAATCATCTGGTCTAAAGATACACCTATTTCCCAGTTCTTGGCTCTTCCAGGATTCCTTTGTTTTAATTGTTGGGAATAATCTGAAACAAATGTTTCTTTCATCAATATTCCACCTTCAATGGGATTTTTTCCCTATAAACGCTCCTGGAAAACTCAGTGCAGCTTGCTCAGACCCCCCCCCTCGCCTAGATCCTCCATGTTCGTCTGACCCGCTTCCCCCCTCTGTCCCCCATGCTCTCCTCTCATACTCCTTTAGTGTTTCTCTGACCCTGGCTGGCATTCTGCAAACACAGGCGCTTCCTCCCCTACTCCTGTAACCTTAACTCCCCACTCTAACTTCCGCCCACCCCACCTTTGGTGCATCTGCTTCCTGCTACTCATGAGAAGTTCTTCCCTTCAGGATCAGGTGCAGCATAATCCTGAAGCCTTAGTCTAATCTTCTTCTAACTACTTTCTGCTTTACTTTAATAGTCTTGCTTGTGTGCTAGAGGAATGTGTGTGGCATGAAGGCAGTTTAACATTGTAAGACCAGAACATACGTGGATCGTTTCCACGGATATGAAGGTTTTGTGTAACACAGATGTACAAAATAACTCAGAGGGGCAGGGGTCAGAAACCTCAGATACCTGTAAACATGTTAAGTGAAATGGTCACTAAGGGATTGTCTACATTTACTAAAAAATTTGTACTGGCCCCGTAGTTGCTGCAATCAGATCACATGATGTTCTGGAGAATTTGCAGGGAATCCATAGGGAATGTGGTTTATAGGGCTTTAACGCATTTTAAAAAATGCTCATCTTTAAATCTGACTTCCCCTCAAAATCCTGATAATCCTGTGTGTGGCCAGTGTTCCAAGGCAGCTTCGGTGTGGAGCTGAGAGTGGGAGGAGTTTTTGGTGGGTGGGATTGGTTGGTTTGAGCAAGCATGGCGTGTGTTGCCATGTTTTTACTTCTGCGCTGGGCACAGCCAAGCCAAGCTGATCCCACCCCCATCAGCCTCGTGTCTCCTTTTCCCCTCTGCCCTGAATGTTTGTATGTGGATCTTGAGTGAGCAAGCAAAGAGCCAGCCAGTGTGCACACTCTTCTTCCCCCTGATCATTCACTTGCTCGCTTGCTCGCTTGGGCAGACATCCATGTAACAACATTCAGGGCAGGAAAAAAAGTAACACAAGGATGTGGGGATGTGCCCGGAGCTTTTTTTTTTTTTTTTAATGGCAATACATGGTGTGATCGATCCCCTCACCTTTGATCTCATGGCTGAACTTGTTAATAAATATCAACAAAATCACATTTTATTTTTTCTCTCTCTATTTGTATGTGTGTGTACATCTGAAGTCCTGTCTCCCTCACTGGGCCAAAAAAGGGAGAAAGGGGCTTGGATGGGGGAGGCATCCAACTGGAGTGGTTCAAATAGATTGACAGGCAAACATTAACACCTATTGGTTGATAGGTCGATGCTAGGAAGGGGGAAAACAGTGTAGCAGACAGGGAAGTGTGGCCAGTTAGGCTGAAGTTGCCCCGATGCGTCCTGTGTGTATGTGGCATTAACAGGGTTGCTGCGGAGTCACTGCAGACAGGGAAACGGCGAGGTGAGGCTGGGTGTTTTTCATAGTATAGACAAGAATTAAGTGTATAAAACTGTATTTGGCTCCAGGTCTAATACAAGCACATTTACAATCCACTGATCTCAGTGATATTTGTGGGTATAGCCACCCTAGCTTATGGCCACCAGCATTATGTTATTAAATATATATCAAAGTTTGGGATGAGAATGTATGCATACTTATTTTTCCTGTCAATATCAACATTTATCATACCGGGCTGGTACTGAATTATTAAGTAAAATTTGCACATTGTTTTGGATGAAAATAATCAGGGTTTTGTCATCAGCTTCCAACTAACCTCTTTTTTGAAAGGCAGATTAATACTATAAGAAATGGCCTACTTGTCAATTTGTATAAATTCAAGAATTAACAGAGAAATGCTAAATAGGGGTTGAAATCTGACTCCTGAAATCCAATAAACTAATCCATTAGGTACGGTTTACTAAACTGAGTAAATGTTTCAAGAGCAGCCCACTATCTCAGCAACCAGCAATATATCAAGAGTAGGTTTTTCAAATGATGTTTCAGCAGCTATATGTGGAAAAGAGAGAATCAAGAGAAGAGTGTCTCTAATTCTTGCTAAGCTTTTCCTAAGTCTAAATAAATTTCAAGGAAAATATATTTAAATATAAACATAAGTAAATATGTTCACTTTTCATATAATCTCATAAATATGAATGTTGAGGTAATAGTAACACTGAAAGCAATGAAGTAGTACTAAGCCTACTTTCTTTGTACAAAGATTTGAAGATGAAACGTATAAACTGATTTTGAAAACTGAAACGTGTTCAGTTAACATGCACAGAAGAGCAACAGAGTCTACACTAACATTAGTAACCTTTTAGTGGTGTTACTCTAACAACATTTAAATGGTGTACAGGGGAGAGGGAAGGAAGAAAAAAGCTGTTGCTGTAGCAGTAGTGATCCTGTAAATTTTAAATAAAAACTAATTATATCACTCTACCCAACTTTAAAGGGAAAACAAGTGACTACCCTTAGCAACTCTTTCCCAACAGTTGTCTGTGCTTGAGATTCAAATGCATTTATATGCCAGCCTTTGTTAACAGCGGTAAATACCTCATGGTTGCCAGGAATACCTTATTTTGCATGAATCCTGTCTCGCTTTGGCACTGTGGATTCCTTCTGTGTATAAAGGAAGTTTTAAAAAAATATTGCAAATGATGGTTTGTGGTGATCCTGCTCTCTGACCTTTATCTGCATTTAACAACAGCTTAAATTCCACATTTTCTCAGCATAGCAATCACACAAAAGTCTCCTAAATAGGCTCCTAGAAGCTTCTATTCAGAGCCTGAGCGTTGCTCCCATTGTAAGCTTTTTCTCCCACATTTGGTTGTTTTAGGAGTAAAGTGTTACAGCATCTCTAGCTTTATTCTATTGAAGCTCGCCCCTCCACTTTCTTTCACATCTTTTAATAGGAGAGTACAAATGGGGGGAGTAGTCTGTTGTATATTTTCTGTCTGTTCTCTTTCTTCTTAGTAAGGATAAGCCAGCAGTTGGAACATCCCCGATATTTATTTTCCATTCATAGCTACTAGAATACTTTTTAAAGCACTTATTTAAATGTTGTTTATTTACACACATGCACACTAATTATCTGTGGTTATAGTCAACCCCTTTTAATCTCCCTTATAAAGAATGATTAGCTAAATTAATTTTTTTTTATTCTCCCCAATCCTATACAGTACATAATTATGGACATAAATAAGGTATTGTAATAATGCCAAGCAAAACATGTCTCTGAAGAGCCAAAAGTCAAAAAGGAAATCTGACTATATCAATTATAATTTTTAAAATAATAAGCTGAAATCATTTCTAGGTTATATTAAAAAGCAAAAAAGAAAACACAAGTAGACGGTACTGTGGGGGAAATTTATAAGAAATTATAAATAGTTTATTAATTTGTGGTTATTCTTTCTTCGCTAACTGAAACTTTAAAAAAAATTCAAACCACCAAACACACAGGACTTCCCTGTTATCGTGCTGTGAAGAAATAGTTTCTTGTTGTGTATTTACTCATGAGATAGCAGGAAAGTCCTGCATGTTCAGTGCTTCTCCCTTTTTAGGAGTGTCAGCTAGAGAGGAAAGTGACCTACTCTGAAATGTGTCAGCTATTTACTGACATCTATTCATTTCATTTTTTTTTCTCCCAGCAATGGACCTTCTGTCACCATCTTTGCTTGTTTTTATTGGGTACCCTACCCCCCACTCTTGCAGTCTCTCAGAAGCGACTTTAACATCATGTTTTTCAGAAATCTGTGAGAATAGTGGTTTGAATACAAGTTTTAGAGAGCCTGTTTGAGATCTGAAAATAATACTGTATAGCAAGAGGGTGGGGGGGGGGAGATGCAAAATACACAGATAATTTCAGAAATTTGGAGAATAGTATTGACATTCATTGGCAGTTCATAAAATCTGGCCAAACATTTCACGTATATTGGAATGTCACAGAAAAATGGTGCTTTCAATAAATGTTCAAATATTATTTTCACCAGATCTCGGGAGAGCTCTGCCCTATATATCTATAAAACTCCTCATATCTACCTGCTGTACTAGTTTTGCTGTTGGAAACATTTTCTGGTACAAGGAAGTCAGGCTACCCTTTAGTTATTACAATAAAGTGCACCGTCTCCACTAATTTACCTTCTCGGCTTGCTAATTCAATTAAAGTTGGTGGCTCTCCTGTCCGTGGGCTGGTGAATTTGCTCTGGCATTGAACTTTATAGGAACTATTCAAGGGGCTGAACCTATTTGAAGACAAGGAAGTTGTCTAGACAATAAAAAATACTCCTCATAGAATTCAACTAGTATACCTTTTGTCCCAACATGATGCAAATGAAATTTGTGATATTTGGAAGGAGGGTGACCAAAAACTCCAAATACTGCAAGGGAAAAGCCTTAGTGGATTTCCCCAAGTTTTTTTGAATAATGTGTGGCCTTGCACATTATCACACATCTGGACATCCAATTTGGGATGCTGTCCATTCTCGGCGAGGGCAGAAGTGGAGAGCAGATTGGTCAGCCGTGCGGGTGTGGGTGGGCTTGCCTGCAAGGAAGTGGCCGGAAGTGCCATTTTTAAGTTTCATGTTATTGAGTGTATGCTTTTTTGCTGTGCTGAGACAATCAAGGAGCTTTTTGTAAGTGGAAGGTTGCACATGTGCACCTTTGATTTACAAGTAAAAAAATAATACTGTGCAGTGGTCAACATGTGTGGAGTATAATAATACTCTGTACTCCCGGCAACCATCTTGATTTGCAGGCATGGCTACGTGTGCACTTCAAACGTTGATAGCTTCGCATAAAATAGATTTTTCCAAAAGACCACGGAGACAAATTAGTGCTGCTGCAAATTTGCGATAATGCATGCCAATCTTGCGTACCCTAATGATGTTTTGAGCTATGCTGGCGGTGGCATAATAGCCACTGGTAGGGTCTCCTATGCCAGACAGGTCAAAACCGAAGGGTCTGACAAAGAGCGTCAAAGGGCAGGATGGGCTCTCTAGCCTTGTGGCAACCGTCCTAGGAGAAGGAAAACTCCAATCCCAAACCCGGGCAGATGGTGCTCGTCCAACCCTGTAAGGTCAACCATCTAAGAGAAGGAAACTCTAATCAAACCTACGGCCTGAGGACCTCACTGCCACGTCCATGCTTGCAAGGCCACGGCAGATGAATCTCTGGTTTAAAGGGTGAGGCCAGTTCTGTGTACGCTGCGCTCCACCAGAAAAATCCATTGCACAGGCTCGAAGGACACGAAGGCATGCCAATCTGCTTTAGATCTTCTCATTTAGATAACCCCTAGGGTTCGGCAACTCAGATTGCACCTTTAAAGTTCAGACAAAAACCCAAAATGAATTTAGTGCCCCACTGGCACTGATGTGAGAAAGGACCTGAGGATTATTTGCTTCTTATGAGACCTTCTAGCACTGTTTGCTCTGGTGCTAAGCCCTAGTCTAAGGGCCAGAGTTTTCCCTGTTTGGACCACTACTGCATGTTTGCCTTGTATACCCAGTGAGATAGTTTTAGCCCCCAGTAATGTGCCAGTCTGAGTCCAGAGTCAGGTTCCATACGTGCTGCAAAGTTGCTCTCTAGTTTACTGAAGTTTGTATCCAACTAAAAATTGTTAATCTCCATGTTTTAAAGGTTGTTGGTATTGTGGTAGACAAGAATGAAAGCAACTAGTCCATGTGGAATGGACTACTAAGGAACATGGATTGTGTGTCACATATTCTTTTCAATCTTAGCTGAAACCCTTAAAAACATTTCAAAGAGAAGCCCCCATTGGTCAGGTTTTAATTCCAAATCTATTTTTAATCAAATTATTCTTTGGTTCCAGTGACTCTAGTGAGAAGTTTAGTCTCTGTTTTGAAGTTGTTGTTGTGTGCCTTCGAGGAATTTCTGACTTATAGTGACCATAAGGCAAATCTATCAGGGAGTTCTCTTGGCAGAATTTGTTCAGAGGGGGGTTGGCCTTGCCTTCTTCTGAAGCTGAGAGAGTGTGACTTCCCCAAAGTCACCAAATAGGAGGCTTATCGCATGAGGGAAGGGAAGCGGCAGTACAGCCTGGTAATAGTGGCTCCTGCCTTGCCTTATCACATTATGTCGGTATTCAACAGCTGTTCTTCCATTCTGGAAAAATCCATTAGAAGAAAGCCTTGTGTTTAACAACAACAACAACAATAATAATATTTATTTATATCCCACCCCTCTACGAAACACAATCAGGGCGGCTTACAACAATTAAAATATACATCCAACCCCTCAATCCCACCCACCCCTTAAAATACAATTAAATAATTTTAATTAAATAGTTTATCACCGTCTCCCATGGGACTGGGACTGAAGAACAGCTGTTGAACACTGATGTCGTGTGATAAGGCAAGGTGGACAGCACTATTTTCGACCTGTACTGCTACTTCCCTCATGTGATAAGCCGTGGTCTCCCACTGTCCTAGTACAACACTAAAACCACTACACCACACTGGCTCTCTTAGGACTTTATCAGATGAGGCAAATATGGCATCATAAGGATGCCTAATGATAGCAAAAGGGCACACATACCAGATGACATCATCCTTTTGTGATCATGTGCTGTTAATAAAGCATACTTTTTATTGACGGCCCAAGCTGTCAAATGATCTCCTGTGATGCTTTTTTGCCAGCATTGCTGGTGTTTGAAACTTTGCGCCAGTTTTCTCTCATGAATAGAGTGTCAATGGCAGAACACTTCCAAGTGAGATCGGAACAGCCAAGTAGGGAACACTTTTTATTTACCTCCTCAGTTTACTTGGGACTTTTAAAGTGTGTTCCTGTGCTTGTGTGTACATTTTGTCTCTTTATTTTACTTTTACTTTTGAATTTGCCATGCTCGTGTCATCTCTCGAGAATTGGTGAAATTTGAAACCAAGAAGTGAACAGAGCTTCACTCTCTGTTAGTGCCTAGGCTGCCTCTTTAATGTGAGCAAGGTAAGGTCTGGTAAGGAGTTCTTTTGCTGGCATAAAAACACAGCAAAATATGCTGGCAAAAGAATATTAATGGAGTGTGGTCTGATAAAGTCCTCAATCTCTGTTAAAGTCTTCCCAAATCATTGTGGAGAGGGTAATTCAAACTATCTCTTTGCTTCTTCTGAGTAACTCTATTCTCAGATATATTTAAAGAGGCTTGAGGCTAAAGCTCCATTTTTAAAATTGGATTTTCCATAGAGGTTTTAAAGAGTTCTGTTCTATTTTGGAACAACCTCATTTGGAAGTTTCCAACTCCCAGCTTCCTGAGACTGGCTGTTTATGGCTATTGGGCTGCCAGACTGAAAACTGGAGACAGCTCCTGTACCTTTGTATAGCAGAGAGAATTTCAGTAGAGGCTTGTCTAGATGAGAGGATATAATGCTGATTGCTGTGCATTAACACAAAATTGCAGCAGCATTCTTTTGTTTCCATGGTCTTATGGCAAAATTGCTGGTATGCAAAGGTATCCAATGTTTGAAGTTCACATGCAGCCATGACTGCAAATTAAGATGGTGGCCAGGAGTGAATCATTCACATTATTATTCTCAACACCTTGTCACCACTGCACACGTTTGTTTGAAACTGTAAATCTAAGGGGCACAAGTGCAACCTTCTACTAAAAAAGCTTTTTGGTTGCCTGAGCACAGCAAAAAAAGCACACAGTTGGCAACATGAAACTCCAAAATGGCGCTACCAGCCACTTCATTCCTGACAAGACTGTCCCTGCGCGTGACCGACCAATTAGCTTTCCACTTCCACCCTGCACATCGATGTGAATCAGTTGCCCAAACGAGCGGTAATGTGCTTTTCCACGAATTAAAAAAAAAAAAACTTTGTGAAAAGTTGCAAAGGCTTTCCACCCACAGTGTTTTGATTTTTTGCCCCCCCCTCCTTCCAAATATGGTGAATTACTGCAGGATTGCATTGAGACAAAAGGTATTCTCGTCGAATTCTATGAGGAGTTTTTTCACCAACTAGACAACCCCTAGGTATTGTTTGTCATGCAGCCCGGTAGAAAGCAACACCCACTCTTCTACATAATCATTAGAGATACAGGAGCTGTCTCTAGTTTTCACCATGGCAGCCCTAGATATTTCACTTTCTTTCCCCCTGTAATTTATCTACTCCTACCTCAGCCTTGTCAATATGGGAAATCCTAATAATAGTTAGGGATGACAATTATTTATTAGAATCCTCTGGAACATTGTACTGAGTTGGGCCTTTGTCACCAGCATATGGGTTTTGGAGTCCTTGGGAACCAACTGGCCGAGTGAATTTTTCTCTGTTGTTAACCTGCTTGTATTGTTCTCATAGCTAATGGGTGGAGGTAGGTCACACACACCTTGTTTGTTTGCTTCTGCACTACAATAGCAGGGGATAATTCAGCCCAAGGGCTCCCCATACATCTACTGATCCTATCAACTTGAGAACTGGAATGCCTGTCTGCTGTGTACCATCTGCTGCATCATTTGCCACCTATAAAGCTTATGCTATAGCAGTACAGTAATATGTGTGAGTGTCTGGCACCAAAAGAACTACACCCAGTTCAGACACTACACAAACATAGAACAACATCTGACTGTAAAGAAATAGAACAACTTAGCAAACCAAATGTCCCTCAGTTGCTAGGACAGACATACAGGCCCAGAACTGTCATGACCTTTGAGGAGGTGACACAAGACCCAAATGCTGCTTCAAATTTCTGCTCAAAATGAAAACATTTCCTTTCGGGACAGAAATCTTTAATGGCTTTTTAGCACTGAGACTTTCTGGAGACAATATACAACACCATGGCCCACCCCCTTCCCGGCAACAATCCACACTACACAAATAATCCTGTTTGAAACTTGATTATTTGCCATGTCTCCTTCCTATGGATTCCTGGGCCTTGTAGTTTTACAAGGTCTTTAGCCTTCTCTGCCAAAGACTGCTGGTGCCTCACCAAACTACAAATCCTAGGATTCCACAGGAAGGAGCCATGGCAAATAGTCCAGTTTGAAACTGGATTATCTGTGTAGTGTGAATTTGGCCCAAGACTCTCCTGGTCACACAGATCTCTAATCCCCCACTTTTTGGGGGCCTGGTGCCACTTCTCTTTTTCATGCAACAAGCAATATTCTTTTCTAGTTTGTATCAGTTTTGTCTATTGGTTATGCTTGTACACTGCCTCACGTGTATATGAGTATACAGGTTGAATCTCCCTTATCCAAAATGCTTGGGACCAGAGGCATTTTGGATTCTGGAATATTTCAGATTTTAGAATACTTACATATACATATAATGAGATATCTTAGAGATGGGACTCAGGTCTAAACATGAAATTCATTTATGTTACATATACCTTATACACATAACCTGAAGATAATTTTATACACAATATTTTTAATAATTTTGTGCATGAAACAAAGTTTGTGTACATTGAATCATGAAAAACCAAAGGTATCACTATCTCAGCCACTCATGTGGACAATTTTGGATTTTGGAATATTTTGGATTTTGGAATTCTGGATAAGGGATACTCAGCCTGTACTAACCAAGTCTTTTCTTCTGTGTAAAGAACGTCACATGTATGTGAAAGTTCAATATAAAAACTTGTACAAATAACATCTGTATTTGGGGACTTTGAAAGTAAGTGGGTATGAGTTAATTTCCCCAAATTAGAAACAGCTCTTCCCCATTTGAACAAAGAAAATAGTGCAAGAATCTCTGTGTGCACACCACACACTCTGGTAGGATTTCGTTTGGGTCCATGTAAGTGTGTAGCATGCTGCTCCGTTCCTGTGTATGAATAAGACCATGGGGCAACAAGTGGCATGATCCTGTTCCTTACTTCTGCTTAAGCTCATGGTATGTCTGAGTAAGGTATGAACAGGATGTGAGGCATTAGTGTAAGCCCTGGAAAAGAAGCCTCTTGACTCCTGCTGCAGATCTATATCTTTAAGCAGATACTAGAGTTTTAAGTTATCTACAGGGTTGTCTAGATGGTGAAAATAATCCTAATAGAATATGCAAAGAATACCTTTTGTCCCAAGAAGATCTGACCAAGATTCACTGTATTCATGAGGAAGGGGAGCCAAAAACTCCAAAAACTGCGGGTAGGGTGTGTCTTCATGGCTTTTCCTGAGGTTTTTAAAATTATCAGTGGAAATGAGCATTCCCCTTGTTTGGACATTTGATTTGCATAGCATCTCATTCTCATCAAGGGCAGAAGTGGAAAGCTGCTTGGTCAAATGTGTGTGGGGGATGGGCTTGCCGGCAATCAAGTGGCTGGAAGCCCCAATTTGGAGTTTCACATTGTTGTTCATGCACTTTTAAATGGAAGGTCACATTTGCACACCTTTGATTTACAGTTTAAAAAAACACTGTGCAGCAGCGACAACTTGTGGACAATAATATTGCAAATAATTCAGTCTTGGCCACCATCTTGATTTTCAGGCTTTGCTGCGTGTACACTTCAAACATGGATAGCTTCGCATACCAATGATTTTGCCAAAGGAACATGGAGACAAATGAACGCTGCCGTGAATTTGCATTAATGCACAGCAATCCACATTTTATCTTCTTGTCTAGACAACCCCTATGTTACATGTAATAAGTGTACATCTGTGCCTACATTAGCTTGCCAGTGTATGAAGGTAATGTTTATCCACCAAGAGAGGATCTTAACTGGCTCAACAACCTCTCCCCCTTCTGGAAATGGTTGACATCCTGCTCCCCTGGCAGAGATCCACTAGCTAGATAAACCTTAATGTTGCTGGATAACCCCAGACGTGGGGGCAGAATGTTCCCCAAGCACAGATGTTCCTC
Source organism: Gambelia wislizenii (assembly GCA_030847615.1). NCBI lineage: Eukaryota > Metazoa > Chordata > Lepidosauria > Squamata > Crotaphytidae > Gambelia > Gambelia wislizenii. The sequence continues at coordinate 291,523,849 of JAUMIR010000001.1, read as the reverse complement.
TGACAGTGCTCAATGCAGCTGGTGAATTGGAATGTATAACAAAGTTTGGTTTAGTTTGTTTGGGTCTGAATAGGGAGAATTCAGACCCCATTTCAAGTGTTTAATTTCTATATATGCCGCCTTTCTTCTGGAATGTGACCCAAAGCAGCTCACAGAAGAAGTAATCAAAAACCTAACAATACAGTTTTAAAAACAATTAAAATCACCAACTTATTCAAGCATGTTTAATTATCTTGTTAGCACCCATGACTATTATGAGTGGTTATTGTGCTAATTCTGTGTACGCTTCAGCATGAATTGAATTGTTGCAAGACACAGTTCATACACTTTAGATTTCATTGTCATCTGACTATTTAATTTTTCCCTTTTATCCCCAACTCTGTGTCTGTGTGTGTGTGTGTGTATGGAGAGATAGAGAGAGGTCTTGTCTATATGAGGGGGGGAAACAACAAACATGTCCAAAAAAGCAGGCATTTGCAATGATGCAACCTGTCTTCATGGTGAAAAGAACCCCCCTAAACTCCACATGACCCTCTAGCCAAAATGGCGGCCACAGTGATTTACTCACGATTTTAAATCTGCCACTGCCATTTTTTTTTTAAAAAAGTTTCCCATGGTGTGCACAAGCGATAGTTCATATTTACCCCTCCAAAAAAAAAAAAAAAAGAAGAAAGAAAGAAAAGAAAAAAAGATAAGATTGCTGTGTTATCGAGTTACCAGACCCTCACTTAGCTGAAAATTCAACATGGTGGCCGCAGGTGCTTTCCCTGTTTGTTAGCCCTGCCCCCTTGCTCATCCAGCCAATCAGATTATTATTGTTCATATCAGTGCAAATGCGAGTGTTCAAATGATTGCACATTTGCATGTCATACGGAGTTTTTAAAAAATCTGGACGAAGCCGCACGCGATGCACACGGACTTTGTGGTGGATTTGGCTGCCCCCTTTCTGAATGACACGTATTTATGCACATGTTCATATGAACGGATCACCATATGTTCGCATCCCGTTCATATTATTTTGACCGTATAGACAAGGCCATAGATATGGATATGGATATACATACATACACATACCTAAGGATAACAGTCCATCTGTTGAACTGGAGTCTAGTCTATGAATGCATATGCCATAGTAAACTTTTTGTCTTTAAAGGTATACAAGGTCACTTCTTTCTTCCTCTTTCTATTCATCCCCCTCCTACTTTTTACTGCAGTCTTTGGATATGGATATGCCTCTGGAAATGGTTATCTTAAAGAACTGTTGCAAACATTACAGCTAGATGTGTAATAGATGTGTTTTGAACACCTTAAAGCACTATGCAAATGGTAAATAAGGTTATCAGGTGCTGATATTGCATCATTGTTGTCTGATGTTATATTTTTGGTTCTGGGAGTCATAGCCCTGTTTAGATGATTTAAGGAAGGTTGCAACACCTTATTCTCCCTGTTTGGTATGTAGAATAGTAGCAGCAGTCTATCCGTTTGCCACATGTGTCTCTCACATCCCATTTTGTGTCCCAGACATTGTAGCTAGGAGACATTACAGTTAGACTATACAGTAGTTATATCCCGTTTGGCTCCAGATTAAAGACTGCAGCTATGACTAATTCATCTCAATTTGCTTTAATTACTCAAAAGCATTCTTGCTCTGAATGTGAGCCCTCCTCCTGAAGGAGATCCATCAAATCCTTCTCAGCTACTGGTGCCTAATTAGACACATCCCTGAACAAGTTCTTTTTAAAGGAGAGAGAGAGAGAGAGAGAGAGAGAGAGAGAGAGAGAGAGAATGGAAGAGGTGCCAGGTGGAGTTTTCAGAACTAACATAGGTAGGCGCAACTTGCAACCCAGCAAGACGCACAGTCTCCATGCCATGTATTTCAGTCTCAGGCAGGTAAGAAAAAACTAGGGGCCTGTCTACATATAGGCTGAAAACTCTGAATGGAGTTCTGCCTGCATGTCCCTGCATTTGCCTTGAAGCCCTGCACATTATTATTTTTTGCAGGGATGTGGGGTATCTTGTCTTCACTGTCTCTGTGGAGTTTTGCCCGATGCTGCCACCTCAACCATAATGTAAAGTTCAGGAGGCAGTTCCTGGCCAAAGGGAAAGGTTTTCTCCCTTCTCCTGGTTTGGCAGTGCTGCCTCCCACTCACTCACTCGAGGAAGGGCGCTTGAAGAAAGCAATGAAAGTGCTTGAAGGAAGCAATGGGTGAGCAGAGGCAGTGCTGCCAAACCAAGGGAAGGGAGAAAACCTCTCCTTTCAGCTCGGAACTGCCTCCTGAGCTTTAAAATTGTCACAGTGGCAGCGATGGTAGCAGATGAAAAGGCAGAGAAAACCATGAATCATCAAAACTTGTCATCTAGGTAAAATACCCTGGAATGCTCCAAATCTGGGACATGCAATTTGTGGCCTGGTCACCCCAGATTTGGGGAAAGGCCATACATCATGTGGCCTGATTGCCACAGATGCAGGAGAATCTTCAGGGTTTTTTAATCGTTTAGACAAGCCCTAGGAGATGTATCAGACTCCTTAATAGCTTCCACAGATTAAGGGCAGGCAGATGGTACATCTGGATCTATTTGTAGACCTCTGGGTGATTTGCATAAGATGAGCAAGGGTTTCTGACTTTTAAGGGGTTTGTGTTTGAATTCTTGATCAATTATTGAAGTAGATTTATATTTGGATGGATGACGGGTGACCCATAGGGTGCAGTATTTTACAAATGGCTCTGATCTTGAGATTTTGGTACAATACAAAGGAGATCTTACACCTGCCATATATGGTTCATTGGCTACATTTTATTTGTATGGGTCACAGGTTGTGCAGCTAATGGCTGAAGGATTCCTGTGCTGGTACTAAGAAAATTTTTAAAGCAACATCTCATCACTACTCTGTTTTATACTTATAGAATACAGGACCAATCCCTCCCCAAAACCCCACGTATGAAAATCTGATCTAAAATGTGGCCCCACATTTTATTAATAACTGTCACACATAATACCTTTTTCCAAATAAGAAGATTCAGCCAGTAGCAGGGCCATTCAGCAAATACTTATAGCATTTAATTCCCTTCTCAGTTGTTATTTGTGTGTTCATTAAACTGCTGCAGCTATTTCACTTCTGCCTACACAGTTGTTTCCAGAGTTGGGATTCCTCTATTTTAACAGAGATTCAGTGGTTAAAAGTTCATTGTCAGCAGGAAATGAGGATGACAAAGCTATGCTGCACTCTCTATCTGCATTAATCAGTAGGCTGGTTACACATTAATGCCAAACAACACATATCATCTGCTCTGAATCACATACTAGGAATACTTTATGCCACACCTTTCCTCTTCCTGGGGATATACTCCAGCTAAGAGCCAATCCTGCCCCACATCCCTCTACAGTAGACTAGAGAAGAAGCAGCCAGAAATGCCCTAGGATCTTAAGGAAACAAAATGGGACAGATAGGGTGTGATGCACAGGCACACCAGCCAAATTTATGTCACTGTTCAGACTGGCCTCCTCGTCACTTATGCTGCCACCAAATAAATATCTGTGGAGACTGCAGCTCCACAGTTGCTACCTTTATGCCAGACTTCCCCCTTATCCCTTCCTTGGACTGGGGTATAACTTGCGATGGATAGTGCGTGTATCAGTGTGTGTTTACTCGCAGGGTTAGCATGCCAAATAAATACTAGTAAGGAAAATGATTCCTGAGGCGTCTGGGTTTGATCAATAAAACATAAAGATTGGTTTATTGTGTAAGCAGAAATGCTTTGAACTTTGTCTCCAACTTGGTTAACTTCAAACTGGTTGCTAGTCCCACTCTGTGGTGACCATATAACTGCAGAATCGGCCAGACTCAATAACAACTTGTGAGGTTCTTTCTTTCCTCTCACTCGATATTCCAATCAGCCTCTATTCCTCTTTATATTTATTCTCACTGCACATACATTTCCTCATCTCCACTCACAGCCATACACACATTCCAGCCCTCTCCTCATCACACCACATCCTCAACTCCCCCTTTCAATTGTCATCTCTCTCTCTCAACTGCCAACTCTTTTCACTGTGGGAGACCCCTCCCATACCAGTTTCCTTCCATGGGATTGGATCCTTCATGCTCTCTTCCCATTCACTCATCAACATTCCCTCAGCCGCCCATCACATGCTCTCCACATAGGGTGCTTCCAGAAAGGGAAAAAATGTCTCTGGAAGTATCAGGCATTTCCCATTATTCTCTCTCTCTCTCTCTCTCTCTCTCTCTCTCTCTCTTTTTTTTTTTTTTTTTGGTTTTGATTGTACCTGCTTATTCATGAGTTGCATCCAGTTTCTTTCTTGACATGTGCCAGGTTTCCCTCCATCCTCCTTCCATTTATCCTTCCCCTCCCCCACTGATCACATGTCACATCCAGTCTCATGCAACATTTCAAAAATTGATTTTCACCAATGAGCAGGGCCTGTTTAAGGACTTTTGGGGGCCCCTGCAATGCTTTATCTTGGGGCTCTGATATGTTTGTCTCAAGTCAATGTAACCTAACCTATTCACCGTACAGGATGTTCATATTATAGTAGGACCCCCGTATCCATGGATTCATTATCCATGGGAAACAAAACAGCACACCTACCATAGAGTCTTCCTAGAAAACGTGTCCTCCCTAGCCATTTTCTAGGCCCTCCAAGGCAACTCTATGGTATTTTAAACCAAAAGTGCTATTATTTTCAATGGTGTTCACTATTATTAATGGTTTTCAGAATGCACGCCCCCCCCGAACCAATCCCCAGTGGATAAGAGGGGCCTACCGTATTACATAATTTGCTACCAATCATTTAGTTTAAAAACTATATTATAGGCACTAACATAATATTTTTTTGTTTATTAGCAATTAACATAATGTTGTAGATTTCCTCAAAGAAAAGAAAGAGTGGACTACAAGCTGAACATGAGTTAGCAGTGTGATGCAGCAGCAAAAAATGCCAATGTGATTCTAGGCTGCATTAATAGGAGTAGTGTCTAGATCAAGGGAAGTACAGTAATAGTATCACTCTTTTCTGCTTTGGTCAGACCTCACCTGGAATACTGTTTCCAGTTCTGGGCACAACGATTCAAGAAAGATACTGAGAAGGATGGTGGGAGGTCTGGAAGCCATTACGCCCTATGAGGAATGGCTTAGAGAGTTTGGAAGTGGAATATACTGCCGCCTTGGAGTGTGGTGGAGACTCCTTCTTTGGGTTTTTTTAAACATAAGTTCGATAGCCATCTGTCAGGAATGTTTGGATTGTGTGTTCCTACAGGGCAGAAGCCAATCGGATGGGAAGGCTGTTGGGGTCCCTTTCAGCCCTATGATTCTAGGCTGCATTCAGAGCCTGGGAAAATTACTTGGATTACACCTCCCAGAATCCCGCTGCTAGCACCCTTCTCAAGGTCTGGTTGCATTGTTCCTTTTCCAGCATTTTCTAGCCCAGCGGTTCTTAACTTGGGGTCCACAATGTCCTCACAGGCGGTCCACAAAACCTTGAAGGCTGCTTGGCCCACCTCCTCCCTGTAGTGGAGTAGCCACATGACAGGAACCAAGGCAAAGGCTGGCTGGCTTGGCCTGCACATTACCATTCAATCCACTCCAGCCACAAACTTGCAGGACGAAGCAAGAGTGCCTCTGAGGGAAAGTTTAATGGATGGTGTAATTGTATTGTTGTTGTTGTTAGCTATTATTATTAGCTATTATTATTAGGGTTTTAAATCTTAAGTCTTGGGGCAACAAAAGATATTTAAAGGGGTTCCCTTGTAAAGAAAAGGTTAAGAACCACTGCTCTAGGCCAATGGATCTCACATAACACTAATGGGATACTGGTGTTTAGTGACAACAATAAAACCATTGTTCCCAGTAATATTACTCCAATTTTTATTTATATTCTTTATATTCTTCTGTTAAAAGAACCAGAGTGTTGTAGAAGTTTCAGCATTGCCCTATGACTGTGGAGACTAGGGTTTGAATCCTTACTCAGCCATGAATGCCCACTGGGTGACCTTGGGCAAGTCACACTCTCTCAGCCTCAAAGGAAGTCAAAGGCACACCCCCTTTGAACAAACCTTGCCTAGAAAACCCCATGGTAGGTTTGCCTTAGTCAGAAATGACTTGAAGGCACATGGGCAAACACACAAATTCCTTAGAATCGCATTGGCATTTTTTGCTGCTGCATCACACTGCTAACTCATGTTTAGCTTGTAGTCCACTCTTTATTTTCTTTGAGGAAATCTACACCATTACGTTAATTGCTAATAAAGAAAAAATATTATGTTAGTGCCTATAATATACTTTTTAAACTAAATTATTGGTGGCAAATTATGTAATACAGTAGGCCTCTCTGTATTGGTTCTGGGGGAATTGGTTCTGGGGGGGTGTGGATTCTGAAAACCATGAATAATAGTGAACGGAATTGAAAATAATGGGACTTCTGGTTTAAAATACCATAGAGTTGCTTTGGAGGGCCTAGAAAATGGCTAGGGAAGACACCAAGGAAGACTCTGGGTCCACACAGTGTTCCACTGTAGGGCAATCAGGAGTACTTGTATGTGCAAGTTTTCTTTTTTCCTAGTCTGGAGTTGTACCTAGATCCAAACCTTGGCCTCCCCGCAAGTAATGTGGGAGTTCCTCCCACTAGGCTATTAGCTCTCCTATCTCTGGAAAGTAATTACAACACTGGAATGCTATGAGCAGTAGTTCCGTCAGTAGGGTGACAAGAAAAATAAATACATGAATGTGTGATAGATTTTTAAGAAGAAATTATATAGAGAGAATGACACAACAGTATTCTCAGATCTGCACCCAAGAAATGATATTAGGCACAATGCACAGAAATGTTCATAAAACATGAATAATTACACATAAATTACTGCTTTTAACATACAACCCCATTCTGACTCAGTAGAACCCATAACTCAAATAGCTCATTAGATGAGGAATGTCTTTTCAATCATGAATCTGCCCCCCTGTGCTGAACTGGCATTCCACTGTGGCACTTGAAGGCATGCATGTGTATGTGGATAGGCATGCAGTGATGACATTTCCCTGCTAGGAGACTTCAAGTACTTCAAGACTTCCTCATCAGCAGTTTCTACTGCTAACTTCCTGCCCCAGGTCTCAACATGGAAGAAGTCATCTTCCAAATTGTCTCCTTCCTGGTCTTTCTCTGAAGATACATCATAGTCCTCACCATACCTACCTGATCAGATTTTTTTGTAACAATAGTAGATATACACTGTTTAAGTAGAAATACAGGAATAGACAGAGACAAGACCAAGGACTTTTTCAGACGGGGGGGAAACCTGAGGAGATCGGAAGAAGAACGGGGCTATTTCGCTTACAGATCCCCATTTCAGATAGCCCCGTTCTCCTCCATCCTCCTCCTGACCTCCTCTTGACCTTCCCTGTGCTGCTGGCATTGCTTTTTATTGACGGAGAACCTCCGTCAATAAAAAGCAGTGCAAGTGACACGGGGGAAGGTCAGGAGGAGGTCAGGAGGAGGATGGAGGAAGTCTGTGTTGTCTGAAATGGGGCTCTGTAAGCGAAACAGCCCCATTCTTCTCCCGACCTCCTCAGGGTTTTTCCCCCCATCTGAAAAAGTCCCAAGACAAGATGACAATGAGAGCAAAAACTGTGCAAATGGAAGCAAGAAGAGCATCTGTGAATAAAACAGCTAAGCCAGATATTAGTCTGAAACTCTTGGAGGAACTACAGGTGATGACAGGGCAGATGATGAGAATGGAAATGGATCTAAAACAGGACTTGAAAGGAGTTAAACAGATTTCGATGGTGACAACAGAGGAGTTGAAACAGACCAATGAAAAAAATATAATATTTAGAAAGAAAAACTGGGAAGTTGGAGAAATGTGTGAAAAAAATAGATCCCGAACATGATTAAGACTTAGCAACTTCATGTTGATGGAACTGAGAGACGGGGAATTCTGCTTAAAATTCCAAGGGGTTCCTGAACAACCCAAAGAAAATACTTGTATGTGCTCCTTCATTTACTCTTTAGAAGGCTTCCAACAAGTTACACTGAAAGTGGATCTTTATCTTCAACTCGCTCGTCGGTTCTGAATATGTGGAGAAGGAAAAAAAATTGATATAAAGCAGTGACAGCTTGTGGTTCCTATGTAAGTGGAGTGGTGAACCCACTCTGGGTTACAGGCCAGATTTTGAAGGTGCTATCTGAGGGGTTGAATGGGAGGAGGAGCAAAATAAGGGCTTTATCCCTCCAATAAGAATTCTGCCTTCCCAGATTATGTTTTCCCTCCACTCCCCACATTTCTAGCATTGAAAAAATGAGACACTGAACATTCTTCATTCCTCAAACTCGTGTATTTCCTGTGTTCACATGGCCTTGGCCATGCTGCCCACCCCTTTTCTTTGGATGCCTAAACTGTATTTCTAAACACTCAACTGAAGTTTAAAATTATTTCAATGCTGGAAATTTGGGGACTGAAATAAATTTCATGGGGAAAGAATTCTTATTTTGTGAGGTAATGCCCTCATCCCCCCTCCAAAGCTATACCCCTGGTGCTGACCTACACGGAGCAGATTCAGCACTGTACTTACATGGAAACCACTACTGACAAAAATTGCCTTTAAAAAAACCCAGTCCTATCTTTGTCTACTCAGAAGTAAAGAATTGAGTTCAATGGCAATTACTCCTGGGTAAGTGGAGATAAGATGGATTGTAGTCTGAAGGACAAAGTGTCTCTGAAAGGAGACCTTTATCCCATATTTTGAACTGCCTGGCTTCTTGCCTGGTACAACATGAGCCAGCACTTTAACCATATGATACTCATCCACCATTTAGTGAGGCCACACCCCTGCAACTGTAAAAGTTAATAAAACATTACTGTTACACTGCAAAAGGATTAAATTACACCTTGATAAGTTAAAAGTGACTCGCAATATAACATAGTTATATCTTTCTTATTTTAAAAAAGGAATTAATTACAAATCACTCGTTAATTTTAATATGTTACTTATAGTCTCTACTGAGCACTTTCCTTAATCCTTTTTGTGATAAGATAGAAGGCAGAAGAAGTGAAGGAAAGCATTAGGTTTTCTGGACTCTAAAATCAGCAAAGTGATTGCCTCATCTAGAAGCATCTTTAGATTGGATTAATTATACTGTAATGTGGTTGCCCTTTTTTGCATTTCTGAATATTAACATTTTTATTATAATACATAATTGTAATATTATGTTTATATATGTACTCATTTCACTGCTTGTGCAGTCTTGGTCTAACAAGGCAGTATGTGTATGCATATATAAATCAAAAAAGAGATATCCAAACTCAAATTTGTAGATAGGTTGACCTAGCAGTTTCATGTAGATTGGAAACAAGTGTCACTCCATTGTCCCAAATACATGGAATTGAATGGCAGTCTTCCAGAACCACCATTTGTAAATAATCTGATGAAAGGACTGAAGTAATCACAATACAGTGGCTGTGATTTCATGATAAAACAAATTAGGGATAAGTGGGAACATTGTCTTGTTGCATAGGAGTGGTATGCTGATGCACACTACTAAACTGGAGTGGAAATCAAACAGTCCATGAACTTCATGCCGGGTCCATGTAAGAGCATTTTTATGTCATTATGGATCCTTCCCTTGACCTTCCCAAAAATACCTTTTGAGTGAAACATGAGCATTGCCACTCTTGAAATTTTGCAGGAGCATGGAGAAGATACTTGCAGCCACTTCTGGTCTGGAGATCTTTTCCCAAATGAGTCAAGCATTGATGTCCACCAATGTTTAAAAACATGATGAAAACCTTTAAGAAATGGGGAACTGACTTTAACAGTACAATCATACACATTCTAGCAGTGGCATCACAAGGGGTGTGTTGATTGTCTATAATATTTTTGTGCAGTATTTAGGCTTGCCATTAGTCCTAGAAAACCAGGAAAATCCCAGATTGAAGGGACTGAAAATTGTCCCATCTGGCTGAACTGCTTTGAAGCAGCAGATCCCGGATTCCTCCAGCTTCCTCTGCTGAAGGCAGCAGCCATCAGCAAAACCATGTGAGAAGACTGATAATGCAGGCTCTGGGTCACATGATATTGCAAAAGCGTGCTAGACCCAGAGCCCAGAAGGTGGGAGAGTGCAGAGAGTGCAAGAGAGTGAAGGAAAGAAAGGAAGGAAGGCCAGCAGCGGAGAGTTGTGTGGTGAGCCTAGCCTTCTAGGCCACACCCCTAATGGTAGGCTCCCTTCTCCGCCCCCCCCCCGGCAGCCATCACAGGGCTGGCAGGGGAAGAGGGCTTCCTTCACCTCTCTCTCACATAGGCAGGTGCTCTGGTGCTTCCGTCATGGGTATGGGGGGGGACGGAAGAGGGCTCCCTCCTCCCCCCTGGGCAGGCGCTCTGGGTGCCGCTGTCGCAGGGACACGGGGGAGGGAAGAGGGATCCCTCTTCCTTGCCCTCCTGGTGCAGCTGCTGCCACTTTCCCCAAACTGCCCTTTTTGACGAACCCCCAGCAAGTAGGTCCACTAGCCATACTGGCTGGGCAGTTTGGGAAGAGTGAGGGTGGTGTGAGTGTTGGATTATGACCCTGAAGACCAGGCTTTGAATCCCCACTCACCCAGGGAAACACACTGGGGGACCTTGAGCAAGTCACACATATTCTTTTTTCTTTTTTTCTTTGTTGTTGTTGTTGTTGTTGCTGATAATCCACCCAATCCAGTCCTGTATATCTTTGTCCCAGTTTTGTGGGAGAGAATTATGGCAGCCCCAGCAGTGTTTCAACTGAAATCTATTAATTTTTTTTAATAAAAAATATCCCTGGCACTGTGTACAGCCAAGCAAGCCTTCCTTCTTGTTCTTCCCCCATATGTAGGGTTTCAGTGACCCTAAAAGTCACATGTGGATTGCATACATTTCTGGGATTACTAAGGTTTCTATATGGTCTGGTACAGAAGAAGGTCAATGGTGGGTGGCACCATGAGTTACCACACTGAGCGACACCACCCCTAGTGATGTCACAGCATTCTAGTTAGAAACAATTCCTATTGAGTTTGATGGAGCTTACTTCCAGGTGATTGTCTACAGGATTTTAGCCTGAGCTGGCACCCTAACTACTTATAAACATAACATTTCTTGCTCCTTTTGATTGTCATTTAGGTTAACCAAACTATTTCTTACACTGCAATTATGGGTTTTTACATATGTGAATTTTAAATTGTAGCCAACTGAATAGCATGGTTGTGATGCTGCCTCACATGTTGATACAATGTGATTCTTGACAGTTACCATGCTTGCTTAGAATCCTTGTGCATAGTATTACAGTACCATGCTGGTATGTTAAAAAGCTGATGGTTGATGATCTAGTGGAATGGTTGTTGAACCCCCTGGCAAAAGTCATCAAACCAGTTTTCCGAAGAGATTGAAATTTAGCTCTAAATATAAACTGCAATGTAGCTCTGATATAATGCTCTTTATTCTCCATCTCTTACATTTTGCCCTTATTAGGGTATTCTAGATGTATTTACATTGACTCTAGATCATCATAATCCCCATTGTTAAGGAACTCAGTTTTGAAAAACAGGTTTGATGAGGACAGAACTAAGGAATGAGACTGTCAGATCAGCTAGGATTTGCTCTGCCCATTTTCATGTTATTTGTTCAACAGGTTTTCAAAAGTAAGCCAAAGTGAGAAGATCAGTGAGTTTAAATTTCCTGATTTTGTTGGCAATAATATATTCAATAGATTGATGTTTGCCCATGGGAGGGAATGGGTGGAAGTTGACATTCTTAACCCCCTCTTCCCCCACCATTCCTCAGAGCCAGAAGAAAATGCGACTTCTGAGGTTGGAGACCCTGCTGAGTGTACTGGGGTGGGCTTGGAGTTAGGAGATTGATAATAACAAATGGGGAGACATGGAACATTTGCAAAGCTTATGTGAAGTGGAGCAAAAGATGTATTCATTTGATTTACAGCACTTTTCCTTTTCCTCTCATACCTTGCACCACAGTCTGTTCTATTCAACCAACTCCTTCAAGGATACATTTGTGAGGAACTCTGGAGCTTACAGGAAGAGGAGGTCAGGGGAAAACCAATTTCTTTGGATTTCAACAACCAGAAGAATTTTTTTTTTAAATTGTAGAATAAGAGTGGTATAGGCAAGTGAGCTTCATAGGCAAGTTTGTTCACCATTACTGATTACTGAGGAACAACTGATAAGGTCAAAATGACCTTCAGAAAACATTTTAAAAAATGAATTGCACTAGCATGTTGGTAAAGTTTCTACTTGTCATATGAGCAAAGGGTTTTAAGAACAGTATACATTTATTTCTTGTTGAGACGAAGAAATTAACATTTCAAAATTTAAAAAGATGTTTTGAAAAGCAAGGAGAATGGTGTAGTGGCCAAAAGTGGTCTGAGGTCTTGCTTTGTGGTAACAGGTTGAAGATCTAATGGATCCTTATACCATCTGGGTCTGCTGTTCTCTCCACTTTGTTGGGGAATTGTCCCATGGTATAAGAACCATCTAAATGCCTCTGGATAGGCAAGTCACACATTCTCAGCCTCAGAAAAACCCATAATAGGCTCGCTTCAGGGTCGCCATAAATCCAAAACAACTTGAAGGCATACAACGACATGAATGGATGCTCCACAAGGGTATATATGGAAGTTTTAAGGGCAGCTATCATCCAGTAATGCAGCAAAAACAGGTATAAAACATTTATTTAACATTTAAAACTGAGCTTAATAAGTGAAGTGCTGTTATTGTACACTTGTGTGAGAGGAAATAAGTGAAGTGCTGTTATTATACACTTGTGTGAGAGGAATTTACTTCTTTACTTTATTCCTAATGTACTGCTGTAGAGGGGATGGATGGCTCTAATGGCAGTGGGTCAGTGAATGCATTGTGGGTTTTAGTTTGAACTTTAACTGAGCTATCGAAGGTGCAAAGCCTATTTTGGGGAGTGGGTGCAGCATTTGGGTAGCTCCTTTGAAGTTCAGACTAAAACCCAGAGTGGATTCATTGCTCCTCCACACCAGAGCCATCTTTCCTGCCAATGGCATATCTGCCACTTCACAGAGATAATTAGTATACTATGAAATACTAATTTAGTAAAAGGAAAATTACTTTAAAATTACACAAACTACTGTATATCCTCCTAGAATCTGATGCTGTAAACTGCTCTGAGCTGTAAATTAGCATATTTTCGTGATTAGATTTGGACCATTGTTCAAGTAATATGTGAATTGGGGAAAACTTGAAACCAATGATTTAAATTGGGGTTTTCTCCAAACTTAAATCAACCCAATCTATAGCAAATGTCCTCACTTCTCCTAGGACTTTAGGGGGAAGGCGGCTAGGCCTCATCACTTCCCACTCGTGACTCTCCTACATTTTCCTATGGCTGTTTTTCAGAAACGTAAAATCTCCATTAGATAGACAGGGAAAGCTGGACTAAAAGTCAGTGGGCATTCCTCACTAGAAAGTGGACATATAATTCCAGCATGAAACCATTAATGGAGAGAGGGTGGGGGAACGGACAGAAAAAGTAGAATTGTTTATTAATGTTGAGGTAAAGGAGTGGTTCTTAACTCTTGGTCCACGGACCCCCAGGGGTCCACCGTGTCCTCACAGGGGGCCTGCAAAGGCTTGAAGGCTGCTTGGCCCACCTCCTCCCTGCAGTGGCGTGGCCGCATGACAGAAGCCAAGGCAAAGTCTGGCTGGCTGGCTTGGCCTGCACATTGCCATTCAATCCACTCCATCCACAAAGATACAGAAGTAGGAGGAAAGTCTTTCCTCCTCCTCCAGTGCCTCTGAGGGAAGGTTTAATGGATGGTGCAAAATTATTATTATTGTTTTTGCTGTTGTTTTAAATCTTGAGTTAAGTCTTGGGGGTCCACAGCAACGAAATACAGTATATTTAAAGGGGGACCTTGGTAAAGAAAAGGTTAAGAGCCACTGAGTGAAAGTAATCTAATAAGGTCCTTTCTGTGTAACATTTTGTGGGTTTTTGTGTGTGCTTGTTGCAGTGTACCAGCAGTTCGTGGGTTTTGGCACCCCGCTTAAAGCGTGAAGGTGCTGCCCCTTCCACGGGCATACAATGTCCCTTTGATCCCCCTTTGGCTCTGCCTTTGGACGTGAGAGAGGCGAGGGGACAACAGAGAGCGCCAATGACGTCACGCCGGCAAGTGACGCGCCACGCCCGTCAGAAGCGCCAAGGGAGAGAGAGAGAGAGAGAGAGAGAGAGAGAGAGCAGGAATAACCGCCACCCCCTCGCTCGCGCCACTCGGCCGTTCCTTCCGCTTTCCCGGCAACCTCTGGGCGAGGCAGCTTTCTTTTTGCTTTGCTTGTGGCACACCGACCTCACAGACATAAGGTAAGGTTCGGAGGAGGAGAGCCGTTGGCGTTCTCGCGAGAGGTGGCCGCGGAGTGAGCTGGGCGGTGATTGGCAGGCGGCGCTGGGGTGGCTCCCGCCCCTGCCTCTGCGGCCGCCATTGTCAACTTAGCCAGCAGCTGGAAGAGGAGGAGGAGGAAGAAGAAGCAGCGGCAGCCGAAAGGGAGAGCGGGAGCGGCGGCCCAGCGGCGCCGAGCAGGTTGTGCCTCGTCTTGCCTCGCCTCGGTGTGGGGAGAGGGTGCTGCTGTGGGGTGGGCGTTGGTGGGGTTTTTTTTTGGGGGGGAAAGAGTGTCACCGCTTCTGAAGCTGGAGTCTCCATTTTGTGCGAGTGTAAACTGAAGCTCTTGGCCCTCTTCTCTCTCTCTTTTTTCCTTGTAAGGGCTTTGAGGGAAAGGACCAGACATACGGGCATCCAGCAGTGGATGGCGATTGCACGCATTCTGGGAGAAAGGCGGCATATAAATAAAATAAAATAAAATACACACACACACACAAAACTCTGTAATCAAGGAGGTGAGCTAAAAAAATCCCCCCTCGCTTTCCCTATAAGCTTGCCAAAAATAAATAAACAAGTAAACACACACATAACTCTGTAATCAAGGAGCTGAGCTAAAAATCCCACCTTGCTTTCGCCATAAGCATGCAGTAAATAAATAAACACACACAACTCTGTAATCAAGGAGGTGAGCTAAAAAATCCCCCCTCGCTTTCCCCATAAGCATGCAATAAATAAATAAATAAGCTCACACAACTCTGTAATCAAGGAGGCGATAAGTAAACACACACACAACTCTGTAATCAAGGAGGTGAGCTAAAAAAATCCTCACTTCCCCCATAAGCCTGCCCCCCCAAAAAATAGAGTGTGAAAGAAGACACTGCCTCTTCTACTACCTTAGAGCCCATTTTGCCAGAAACAGTGGTCTTGGCAAAAGGCCTATCCAGATGATTTTAAATTGTGAATGTTAAGCTGTGTACTGATTGTTTTAAAATGTCTTAGTTTTACTTATTTTTTAAACTGAGAAGTTTTAACTGATATGTGTTTTTAACTAATGTTATGTTTATATGTTGTTCCTTGCCTCCATGAATGGGAAGGGAGCTTCTTTATTACCTTTATTTGTATCTTGCTTTTTCTTTGAAGAATGTACAAGGTGGCGTTTCCGATTTTATCTACATGACAACCCCTGTGAGGTGGGTTAGGCTTAGTAAACTTCATAGCTGAATTGAGCCAAATATTAATATGTTATACATCTTGTAAGCTGGGGAGAGTGTTTATGATTTGTGTCAAGTACATGTTCTAGGACAAGTTTTGACTAATCCGTCTATCCTTTATAAGGTTTTCTTCCTCCTTAACTGTGTTATGTCCTGAGGGGCAACTTGACACACATTCTGGAGCTGCTTGGCTTTTCTCATAACCTAATGGAAATCTCCTTGTTGTAGCAAAAGAAATAATAATAGAAACTGGCCTTGCTCCACTTTGTCCTTTTGCCTTTTCTCTCCTGTCACTGCTAGCATAATTTGAATTTTGCACCTGCACTGATGGACTATTCTCTTGTAAAGGGGGGGACGACGACAAATAAGTGCTTAACAAAGACTTTTAATAAATTACTATTAGTTAAAAAAAATCCTTGCTGGACTGTAATGCTTGCACGAATCTGTGATTACAGGTTGATCACAGATGAGCTGATAAGAAACTCTAGCTGGATATTTTTCCTGAAACGGTTAACACATCAAAGTCTTGAATGTTCCCAAGCCAATAATTAGCGATGAATACGAACGTGTAAAATTGGCCTCAGATGAATCCAGCAAAGCCTCTTGCAGACATGGGACTACTTATGTCACTGGAACACTTTTTACCCAGTCAAGCATTTCTGCTGGTTGAAAATGAGGGAGGAGAATGTGATCTCTGCCAATTCTCTTCTGCCCTTGAAGTCTTCCATCCCTCCCCTCTTCAATCACCTGCTCCAGATTGTTAGGGGATCTTCAGAAACAGTATGGGAGGTGGCACGGGGAGCTACAGTGGAAGAGAGAAATTAGCAATCACTTCCTTCCCTTTCCACTAGCAGGGGTGTTCTGAGTGGGACTCAGTTCAGTATAGGAGGGCATCCACACTAGAAAAATAATCCAGGTTGAAACTGGATTATTTGCATGGCTCCTTCCTGGGATTTGTAGTTTGGTGAGGCACCAGCACTTTCAGAGAAGGGTAAAGACCTTGTAAAACTACAAATCCCCTGATTCCACAGGAAGGAGCTATGCAAATACAGTAATCCCTTCCTATCTGCAGCTTTCCCTTTCACGGTTTTGTGTATTCACAGACCGACACCCCCATTCTCCCACCCCCCTCATCATCCCCTCCTGGTTCCACCATCCGCTGCCCTTACCCGCTCTCCTGGCCCCACTGTGGCTTTGGCTGACCTCCCTCTGGGACTACAGCAGCAGCACCACCAACTGCCCCGCTTGAGGGGTGCACTGGGATGGGAGGCATTAGAAAAGCCCCAGCGGGGTAGGTGGGCCCAGGTGGAAGATCCTGGATGAGGAGGAGGATTAGAAGAAGGGAGTGAGGCGGCAACAGCAGCACTGGGCTGGGGAGGGAGGGGGTCTCGCACTTTGAGACGGTTGGATGCGGGGGGTCAGAGAAGGAGAAGCCATGGCGGTGGAGAGGGAGGGGGAGGAGTGCGCTCATGGCAGTGGCAGGGGGTTCTTTTGGAGTTGGCCAATGGGCCGCTCATTTTTTATTCCCCCCCCCCCTTTTTTTTTTTTTTACTTTCGCAGTGGTGCTCTGCCCCTAACCCCTGTGAATGGGAAGGGACGACTGTAATCCAGTTTCAAACTGGATTATATGTGTTGTGTGCATTTCCCCAATGTACCTCCAGAATAAAAACACTGGATCTTATGTTCAGTATAGCACTGGAAATCACTGCCTCCTGGTTCAGTCCATAATGTCAAGATGACTTTTGAGGTGGCTTTGGGAATACTTTTAAGTTCTGTTGTACATGCTGTGAAATGTCTGAATATGATGCAGAGTAGCTTTTTTTTCATCCTGGAGATTTAAAAATAGATGTTTTACTGGTAAATGGCTGGTTCTAATCTGTGAAATACTTTCAAGTTCTGTATTAAAAATTAGCTGCCCTTGTGACAAATGGGTATGTTAGGATTTGCCAGGGGGAAAGTTAAGAACTATTAGGTTACCCAAGTTGGGAATCATGCTGTCTTCCAGATGTCATTGGGTTGCAACAACCCTAGCTAGCATAGCCAAAGGTGAGAAATACTGAGAATTGCAGTCCAGCATCTGGAGGGGCACATAGTTCCCTTTCTTAATGTTTCCCTAAAATAGCTGCAATGGCTTATCTGAAGTGTTTTCATTATCTTAGTTCAACTAAACTTGTACCCAGCTCCATTGTCAAATTCCTTTGAGTAGCTGCTGGGAAAGCATGAAGTAAGAGACAGTTCATGCCTTATATTAAGACCACTAAAATGTTATAAAGTGACTCATAAGTGGTGCAAGGTTTCAGGTCCTCCAGATTTCACCATTAGATGTGATATTACAAAAATTAGGGGATAACAAAAGAAATAAAGAATCTAGAAATATGGTCTGGCGGATTAGCTGCTGTATGTGTCTGCAGCTGTAAGGTGATTACTGGAGGCTCACTGAAGAGAAGGGTTGTTAAGTATCAGAGATGCTGAGATGAACAGTTAATGATTTCTCTTCACCGCAACAGACCAGAGAGCAGGCTGGTGGTGCTCTTGTGAACTGCTTATTGCCTTTTCAAAGCTCTCTAAAGATTATCAGACAGGAACAAAAAAAGTATTCCTGTCCCATAGTCTCCACTCCCACCCTTGTCCCATCTGTGTTACACCACAATTGCCCTCCCCACTGCACTTACCTCCTCTCCCATCGTTCCGGCAGCCCAGGAGTGAACAGAGCTCTAATGGAGCTCCCTTCACTTCCTGGATCGAAATCCCACAGATTATTGCGAGAAGATGTGAACATTGGAAAAAAATAAAAGTTAAAATACACCAAAAAAAAAGTTACAAAAAGCACATACATACACTTTAAAAGGTAGAAGTAACCCAGGGAGGATCATAAAAAGTGTGTCACTTACCTGGATGTCCTGATCTCACCCGGAAGTGTTCTGGCAGGGACCACCCATTGACACTGGGATCTTGCCAGCATAACAGGGCACGGAACAGGGGATCTATTGACGACTTCTCCTGTCAATAAAAAAGCTGCGCTGGCAGAACGGCAGCAGAATAGGTGCATAACAGAGGGGGGGACAATGTCATCTGAAAAGGGAGCCCTTTTGCAATCTCCTGGCATCCCTGTAACACCACTTTTAATGTGTCTGATAATCTCCGACTCCTGAGATGGCTTAGACAGAGACACGAAGCAGCATGACAGCATCTGTATTAATAAAACTGGATTCTTAATTTGGGTGGTCCACTAGTCAAAAGACTGTTTAAGCCAAATTATAGGTGTCACCTAGTGACTTAAAATAGTTGGAATACTCATTGGATGGTGCAGTCTGTTTTGGATGTAAATTAATCCCTAAGTGGTTAATAGTGCTACTTTTGTGGTATAATTGGGTGGGGGGAACTTAGAACATTAGAACATAATAGCTAGATTCATGATTGCCACTTTCACCTCAGGATTAGATAATGGCAATAACTTTATAGCAGTTAACAACAACAAAAAGTGGATTAGTATGGAGAAGACAGGCAGAAATTTGTCCTATGGGGAATGTGCATTGCTGTTTAGATATCTCTGTGTAAGGCAATATGTGTTGCAATTGGTTCTAAATCCTTCCTGTTGCTCAGTGTTGCAGACGTTTCTGTGAAATGCTGCAAGAGAAGAATTTAGGAAATTTCTTACAATTTACACTGGGGTTGGGAACTACAGAGGGGGTGGGGCCTTGGCTGTACTGTTGTGTTTTGGGTGCACTGGAAGTGAGACCGCATCAGTTTAAGCTGCCAATTTGGCTGATTTTCTGCTTTTCTTGGGTTTTTTGTTTGTTTGTTTTGGTTTTGGTTTTGGAAGGGGTTGGGAGGCTCTTGGGGTGTGTGGGAGAAGTAAACAGTTGCATTTGCAGCTGGTTTTGAGTTGCTTTTGCTGGTTTGCGGGGTGAACTTGCAAGAAAAAATTGGTAAAAAATTTAAAGGGTTGAGAGGCTTACCCAAGGGGCCACACAAGTTGGGCTCATGGGGTGCATGCACACTTTCCTCACCCTGGGCTTATACCACTCTTTTCCCTTTTCCTGTCAATGTGAACAGGACTGGTCTCATTAGCTGGGTATATGGAATATTATCTTGTTTAGTGATGAAACAGTTTTCATTTTTCTTTCTTATTTTTGACTTAATAGAGCCTATCCAAACATTATGGCAGCACAATTAAGCCTGAATGTGTTGAATTTATAAGAAGGATGGGGAAAAGAAGAAAACTAGCAACTCTTCCCTTTAAAGCTGTTTCTCTTGAGCCATTTTTATGCTAGTGGGAATTATTTCCAGACCTAGAGTCAACTGGTAGGGAGATAGTGGGGCAAAGCAGCTTGGAGTAGGAAGTTTAGATGAGGAATGTTATGTATTCTCATATGCCTTGGTGATGCTTGAAATTCCCCTCCCCATATGAAGTTGGCAGCACTCCAAAATTTACACATTAATCTGCTGATGTCATATCTTGTTTGCTACTGAAGTATGCTAGTTTAGAGCTGCATGGGGATGAAGCATCACCAGCTCAACTATATCTTGTTTGTCTTTAATCAGTTAATTTTGATCCCCCCCCCAACATAAATTTAACAATTTGGATTGTGGAGACTTTGTAACCACGTAATGCCACTGTAAATATGTAGAAATGCTACCTGTGATGGCAAAAAATTAAGTTGTCATTTGGCCATTTCTTTTGTATGTTATGCTGTACAGCTTTGCTATCCCCAAGCAGACCATGATCCAAAAGTATTTCTCATTTTCCATTTTTATGCAGAATAAAGTACAATTACTTGTACAAATTTCACCATTATGTGTTCTCATAATTGAGATAACTTCGGTCAGTGCTCTAGTTAAAGTTCACTGTTGTGATTAGGCCCTGTTCAATAGGCTAATATTTCATCTGTAGTTACTCAGTGAAGTGAAATACATCCGTACTTCTATAGGCAAACATGAAGATGGGACTACATTTGTATGTCAGAGCAAGCTATGGTGTGGTCTGTTAAAATTTGGCTTGTGATGTGTGATGAAAGCTTTAGCAATTAGTCAAGAATACAGATACACACAGAGTGTTTGTTTTAAAGGAAGCAGAAATGGGAATAAATGGGAAGTTTTAATAATGGAGGGAAATAAACACTAGCCTTCAGGGATATGCAGTAGGAGTTGGGTCTCTGGCTTTTAAAACAGTGAAATGAACTTCATGGGGAAAGACTTATCAGTATCTCTTAACCATAGTAACAAAGTGGACTCCGTTCAGAGAACCACTATATTTTAACTACCAGTTATTGAAACAGGAGAGCTGTATCAAAAATACGCTGCTGCTAACCTTAGAGAATGAAATGAGTAGATGTTACAATAAATACTCTTCAAATGAGGCACTGAGTTCTCTAGTGTGTAGGATATTGTTCACATGGCACAAACAATAACAATCAAAAGGCATGGGAATCTTATTTTTAATTGCAGAGTGTTTGTTGTGTGCCTTCAAGTCATTTCCTACCCTAAGGGGAATCTATCATGAAGTTTTCTTGGCAGGTTTGTTCAAGGGGTATTTCCTTTTGCCTTTCTCTGAGGCTGAGAGAGTGTGACTTGCCCGAGGTCACCCAGTGGATTTCCATGGCCAAGTAGGGATTTGAAACCACTGCACCATGCTGTTAGCACTAAAGGGAAATTATGAACTATGCCAGTTTATATTTGGACTTGGAGTTTATATTTGGGTGGGAGGAGGGCTTGAGTCCCAGTTCTGAGGAAAAGGCAGGATCTAAATAAATTGTTGTTGATAACAAAAACATGGTTTATTCAGGGAAGAAATTATATATTTAAAAATGAACTACAGCAAGATTCACTGTCCACCCATCACTTTATTGATATCCCTCCTTTATCCCAGAGCGGGATTTAAGGTAGCTTACAAAAGGCAGTAAATTACAATAAAAACCACGCATAAGCTTCAGTGCAACTACCCTTCAGCATAGTGTAAATATCCACATACTGACCTACGCCACATTGAGTCACAACCCCCAGTACCTACTGTAAAGTGTGTGAAGCTGCCCTGGATGGCCATTTTGTGTTTTGCATGAAGCAGGCAGGATTGAAGAAGTGTGTGACTACATCCTCATAGCCAGACTCACTGATTACATAACACTGAGGGGCCGGTTCCACAACAGGAAAACGTTCGCAAGATTCCGGATTACCGTTCTTTCGCATCAGGAGTGCGTAAATCACACGACTCCTGGCATTTTCGGAAGATGAAGCCAGATCCAGCAACTTTCTGTTTTCCTTAGTTCACACAGGCAAAGGTGTGTGTGGGGGTCGCCTCCAGATGATTAAAGCCAGGCAGGAGGCGGGGAGGGAGCAAGGAGGGGGTTATGGAGACCATAAATAATGAGAGGAAAGAAAAAGGACAAACAAACAAGGGATCGAAAGAGCGATCTGTCAAACTCCCCCCCCCGTCTTCCCCAGCCCCGAAAGGCTTCTATAAAGAAAGGAGTCAATGAAAGCACGAACAAGCAAAAGCATGGTGGAGCGATCTCCTTCGCTTCCCTTCATGCATGCACACACAAACACACACCACAGAACTAGGGCTTGCCTCATTCCTAATTGTTTTCCCTCCCTCTGAAGCCTTGAATAAAGGCAAGTGAATGGAAGGACAAACAAACAAAAGAATGAACATGCGATCGGCTGTTTCCCAGCACACACGAATGCACACACACACACACACACTCACACCAGCGAAGCAGCGAAGCATCTTCCCAACCCCCAAAGCCTTCCTTTGAAACAGACAGGAAGGGCTCAGAGCAGATTTTCCAAAGTGGGCTGCAAGCAGAAGGAGGGTGAATTTCTTCTCTCCAACCCCTCAGTCTATTCGGATAAAGCAGAATGGTCACTCCAACCAATCAGGATTCAGTTCTGCTCACAGTAATCCGAAAAGCCTCTCCATTGACGCCCCCTTGTCGTGGGAGAGAGGCTTGCGTACCCTAATGACGTTTTGAGCTATGCTGGCGGTGGCATAATAGCCACCGGTAGGGTCTCCCATGCCAGACAGGTCAAAACCGAAGGGTCTGACAAAGAGCGTCAAAGGGCAGGATGGGCTCTCTAGCCTTATGGCAACCGTCCTAGGAGAAGGAAAACTCTAATCCCAAACCCGGGCAGATGGTGCTCGTCCAACCCTGTAAGGTCAACCATCTAAGAGAAGGAAACTCTAATCAAACCTACGGCCCGAGGACCTCGCTGCCACGTCCATGCTTGCAAGGCCACGGCAGATGAATCTCTGGTTTAAAGGGTGAGGCCAGTTCTGTGCACGCTGCGCTCCACCAGAAAAATCCATTGCACAGGCTCGAATCCGAAAAGGCAGATGCCAGTTTACACGATCGTTAGTTCCCACGATAAATTATGCGCATTTTCGCGAACTTAATCAAAAAAGTGTGGAAAACTAGCGAAAGCTGATACTGCGCAACTTATGGTTTTTTTGCACCCCCTCCTTCTGAAAAGGGCACTGTTGCTTCGAAATGCGTGGGAACTATCAGGCTTCTTGCTGCATTCTTTGAGGATTTATTTTGCCATGTAAACGACCCCTGAGACTCCTGGAGGACCCTGGTGGATCTCAGCGCTGATGTCATCATCTTGTGTTTGGCTATGGGGATGTAGCCAGGCAGTTTTCTCATTCTGGCTGCCCACTGTGAAGCATGGAATGGCCATGCAGGCTGCTTCAGATGCTTTACAGGAAATCAGAGGAGCTTTGCATGCTGCAGAGGGAAGAAGGGAATACCAACTCCTGTTGTGCCTGAAAAAGGGCATCCACATCAGTAAGGGATGCTTGTGTGTGTGTGTGTCCCTAACAGCATTCTGGTAATTGTTAAACATACACAGTTTGCAGAAAAGCTGAAAAGTGCATATAATGTCTCCTTACAAGAAGTTGTCTTAAAATTTTGAATCTGGATGTTTGATTACACTGCATTTTTCTAGTATAGTTAGCTCTTCCCTTGTCCTTTTTCATCCCTTGTGTGACTTTCCACCATCTACATCTAACCTGAACTAACCATTGTCTTGAAACCTGTTGGTAGACCCTTTGAGTCATAGGATTACCATTTAACAATTTACTTACCATTTAACAATTGATTCAGTGGGGCTACTCTGGTTGGACTAAACAGAAGGAATCAAGCTATTATTCTCTCCTTTTGCAGAGGAAAGCAGAATTGTAGTGTTATGGGAACAGAGCCCCTTAACATGAATCCCCTTCTCTGCTGCCATTCCATTTCCTTACTGTGTTGTGTCTTATTTAGATTATAAAGCTGAGGGCAGGGAACTGTAAAATTAACCATTTGCAAGCTGCTCTGAGAGCCTTTGTGGCTGAAGAGCGGTGCATAGATGTTCCAAAATAAATAAATAAACAAAATAGTTTCTCTAACGATGATGAAAAAATAGGATTTCACAAATCTTCCTTAAAGAAATGTGTATGTTGTACCTTAAACTTTACAGTGAAAGGTTATCTAGATGTAGATTATTGCCATAACCAAAGAGCCAGAATGAGGAAGACACTGAAGCTAGAAAAAGGAACTGGTCAAGCACCAAGGTGACTGTGTTCAAACCAGAAGAACCTGCCTGATGAAACTTGCCTGCTTGTGTGTGTATGTGCACATATGTGTAAACATGGAGCAAACGGTTATGGTTTTGAGAAGTCTAGGAGAAGGATATTAGAAACAAAGAAGAAATATTTCCCTTAAAATGTTGAAAACAAAACCTAGTTAATCATCATTTTAGAGAAAATTGATGCATGTTCAACATTGCACACACTAACATCTTGATAGGTTGCTTTGCCTGTATGCATGAATATCAGCATGCCAGAGATTCTTTGACTGAGCAGGTGATAGATACACTGCCATGCTAATGTTACATTATTTAGTGAATGCTGGCCCAGTTTAAACAAGACATTAGGAACATAGGGTGCCACTCAGTAAAATCTTGTTGACTACTTGCAATCCTCTAGTGGAGTCTGTACGTATAATAATAACTAGGTATGTATAGAAGATTACAAACTAATAGAATAGGCTTGCATAAACATTTTGAGGAGAATTTGTCTTTGCACATATGGTAGCATGCATGCTAAGTGCATAGTTAGATGTGTTCTCTGTTGAAATAAGCTAGAATTCCACTTGGCTGATGATTTTGTTTACTGACAAGATACCAACTTTCCAGGCCACAAATCTTGTGCATAGCTGTTGGGAGAGTTGCTTTTTAACCAGTGATCAATGATTTCTACCTCCTTATAAATGAGGCTGTAGTCTGTGGATAGTAATTTGAATTTAATACTCTGTAATATGTTCTTCTGAATTCAAGAGAAAAATGCCTTGATGCTATAGTATAGGTTAAGACAGCCAGTGTGGTGTCGTTGTTTGAGCATGGCACTATGACTCTGGCAACCAGGATTCAAATCCCCGATCAGCCATGAAAATCCACTGGGTGACTTTGGGCAATTCACACTCTCTCAGCCTCAGAGAAGAGCAATGGCAAACCCACTCTGAATAAATCTTGCCAAGAAAACCCCATGATAGGCTCTCCATAAGCTGAAAATTACTTGAAGGCACACAACAACAGCATAGTACAGGTTAGGTTATTTGACTGTATAGAGATATACAGGATAACAAGTTTATTGAAAGATATGCCCAGTGTATCTTCTTGCATCAAATTGCATCTTCTTGTAATATGATTATTGTACCTAAAGATATGCATATGGCTTTTCTGTGGTTTCTGTAAAGATGTGTGCTCTTCCCTACTATGCTCTTTCCTACTGTGTATTTCAGAAATTTCTTGGGCCAGATGGTCTCTGCCCTTTAACTGCTTTGGCTTTTCTTTTGGCCAATGCTCTCTCATGGTCTTTAGCTATAACTTGATATCCTGTTTTGCCATGGTATATATTTGTAGGTCCATTTCTAGGAGCAGTTCCACTAAGTACTGTATGCATGAATTTAGCTTTTTTGATCAATAGTTAAAGTTATGTATCAAGCTAGAGTAATTCTAGCTTAAAACATTCCAGTTAAAAACTGCCTTATGCTGAAACCCCTAGTGCCTATTATGTCTGGATTTGAACATACTTTATTTTGGCCATCTTGGATTATTTTGGGCCTTTTCCATCTGTGCTGCTTATGTGAAATTTCAGTGTGTTGAACACTGTCTTTTTAAAGGTTGCTAGGAAGCATTATTGGATTGTTTAGATTTTTATGTGTACTGCTTTGTAAAAACTATAAGAAGGCAGTGTCACTCTCATTATTAAGGTAACCTAATCATCATCTCTTTACTGAAAAATGACTTTACAGGGTGTTGTTTGTTTTTTAATCTCATAGAATCTTAGAGTTGGAAAGGATTGCAAAGGCCCTGTTTAAAGTCTGCATCGTAACTGACATGGTCATGGTCCTGTTTTGCAACTTGATTTAACTTTAATATGTTGATATTCAGTGTGTTGGATAAGCACTGGAGCAGAATGTACAATTGTAAGCCACATAAGTAATAAATTCATAATCTTCACTGGTATTTTACTGCAAAGTACACACTCTATTGATTGAGAAACCTGAATATTTATTTCACAGTATACAGAAAATGGACTCAAAGCCCTCAAGAATTCCACGAAGGGTATCCGTTCAGACATCCAGTACACGAAGTGCTAGGACAGGAGTTGGAAGTGGAGGAACTGGTTTAACTGACTCATATCGTACAAGGGAGTCTCCATTGAGATCGGAATCTGGATGCCAGGTAAACAAACATTCATTTGGTAACAAAAGATGATCTGGTCATCTTCAACTGCTGTGCTTGTGCCATCTCAAGGGCCCACAATGTCAACTTGAGTATATAAAAAATACCTAATTTGGACCATTCTTTGTTTGACTAACAGTTCTTACTTCTGCAGTTTAATTTAAAATGTGGCTAACCAAATATAATTCCTCTACTAAAAATATTTCGTCCTACACTAGTTGGTGGGGTAAACCCTAGATGATACAGAATTTCTCTAGTGCACTCTAAGCAATTCATTGGATTCTTCATTGAGAAACATTTTATAGAGGGTAAATTTAGGATTTTCACTTTATCATGAAGACCAAAGACTACCATTGCTAAATATTTAACAATAGTGGTAGAGATATAATGCCACTCAACTCAGTTTTATAGATCTGTAACTGAACATTGTAGCTTCTTTTTTAAAAAAGGGCCAGAATGAATGATTCAGCACAGAAGGGCTCTGGGGAATAAACAATGAAAGTGTTTTATGATACTCAACTCATTCTTTTTACCTTCTCAGAGTGTTAAATAGAAGTATGCTTATACCATGGGACTTCCTCCTTTTTCCCTACTGCAAAAATCTGCTCCAAAGGTTTCCCCGCAATTCTTGAGAACAGCTTTTGAGGAGGGTCTGCCAGTGAAAGTGCTTACCACTGGCAGAAGCCATCATTGGGAGGATTAATTAACTGGATACCATAATTATGGTTGCCATTACTTTCTCTTTGTCACTTTTCTCTGCCTTCCCCCCCCTGTAGCCTTTGTCATTTTACTGTATTCCCTGTGGCTTACTGATCCTCAAAATGCAGGAAGAAATGAGGGAACTTGCTTATGTGAGAAGTACATCGATGTGGCTATGCAGATAAAATTATATGGCTGAAGCAGAAGGGAAATGAATGCAGCAAAGATTCTGCTAAAAGTGCAGTTCTTACATGTTTGATGTCTTTAACTGAGACAAAATTGCCTAGATAATATTTAGTGCAAAACAGTGAGGTCACAGCTATTAGACAACTGTAACATATTGTGCTGAAAGTAGAATTATTTTCAGTACCAAGTGACAAATTGTTAGCAATAATTGTCACTCCAGAGTTCTGAACTGGAGGTCTTGTGGAAAAACAAGCAGAGCAGTTGATCAGTGTCTAATTTGCTTGAATGCTGCAATACAACAGGTTACAATAAAAACAAATAAAAATGCTGTGCCTCATACAGTGCACTACAGTCATGAAACACATCAGGTGAAAATATCCATAGTGGCTTCTAAAATGTTTGAAAAATCTAAAGTTTTAAAATGCTTAGGAGAATAGAATGGTTATTGCTTGGTGTTGAAATGATGCTAGCCTAAGTGCCAAACAAGTCTTCCATGATAAACTTCCAGAGACTGGGAGGCACAGCTGAAAATGTTCTTGTTTTCCTATACACTCACAAGGTTACCTGGAAGATTTCCTCAGATAATGATCTCAGTAAGTGGGGGAACTGAAGTAAAAGAAGTATCACCAACAAACATAAAGGGAAGGGTCTCAACCATAGACACACAAATAAAAAAGTCTATCACAAATACTTGAAGAGAGAGAGAGAGAGAGAAAGAGAGAGAAACAGATGCTAGAGAATGCAGTTGTAAAATATAATTAAATATAAGCCCATACAATTAACAAATAATCAAGAATTTCAAAGTTTCAGACCTGAACAGAATACCACAATTTACAGTATAAAGCTCAACACATATGAAGCACTCATTATATTTGTCTTGTTATGTTTTTAGGTAGAGTTCTGTGCATGTTGACTTCCTTGTAATTTGGGGAATGTCATTTAGGCATGTATTTTTGGTCCTGTTGTTACTTTTAATAGTGATCCATATGTGTTGATTTTCTTCTTTCTTCTGCAGAGTGGGAGGTATAGTGGTGTTACATTCTATTTGGAAATAGTTGAACTGAAACAAAGTTCCTTTTTGGGTCTGCTGGTATTCCTAATAATGGAATACCATTAATAATGATATTATGTGATCTGGCTGTGCCCATTTTAGTACATGTGAACAAATGTATTGGGATAGGCAAAATTCACATTTTAGTTTGGTCCTGGCTAAAAGCCCCGTAGAAGATATAAATAATTGTCCAACAACATAAACCTTAAATAATCTAATGCTGTTGATTAAAACCTACAAGTGCTTATTAACTATGAGATATGATGACTTGAATGGAATTGAGGAAGATAATCATACTGCTTTATAGGAATCTAACAGGCTGCATAGTTCGAGTAGAGACTGGACAGTTGGAGAAAGAGAAGCATATGAAAGCCCATGGAAGCTTCCAACTTCATCTCCAGCTCGCTACTCAGGAACATTTGATCGTCCATGGTCTGGAAGATTTTTGGGAAGCAGAAACAGATTGGTAAGAGGTGTTAATTTTGTCTCCCACAGGTTCTCTTTAAATGCTTTCTGTACCAGGAAAAACTGGTTAATGCATAGCTGTGATGTTAATTTATTGTAAAAAGTCTCAGGAAACATGGGAGATTTTCAGACGGGAACAAAAATAGTGTTGCCATTTTGTAGTCTCCTTTCCTGCCCCTCTCCCATCCCCATCCCGGCAGACCAACGAAAAGTTTTATACCTACCTTTGCCCCCAGCAAGCCCAGGAATGAATGGAGCTTGAACAGAGCCTCATTCACTTCCTGGAATGGGAATCCCGCCCGTTCTCGCAAGAAGACGATCACGCGGGAAATTCAGAAATAAAAAGCCAAATAAAATAGAAAGACTGTCAGCAGGCACAAAAACACGCTTAAAAAAACAAGTAACCTGGGGAAGGTACAAAAAAGTGTTTCACTTACCTCGATGTCCCATTTGCACCCGGAAGTGTTCTGGCATGGACCTCCCACTGATGCTGGCATCGCACTAGCATAACAGGGCACCTTTTCAGAGGCACGCCTCTCCGTTACAGAAACAGAACGGTGATCTATTCACGGCTTAGTCCATGAATAGAAAGGAGCTCTGGCAGCACCAGAGCAAAGTGAGAGGGGAACGATGTCTTCTAAAAGGGAAGCTCTTTAGCGATCTCCTGGCATTCATGTAATGCCATATTTAACCCATCTGATAATCTCCATGGAAACAACATCAGTACTTTAATGCTGTGATGATGAACCGAAGATTACAAAAAATGTAGCTTAATTTTAGGAAGTTTAGATGTGTAGGAATTGCAATGGAGTAGAGGTGGGCAAAGTGTGAATTTGCATATAGCCACCAAAAGTCCCTGCATCCCATTCCCCTAAAATTGAGGGACCAACAATCAGTTTTGTTCTGAAATGACAAATAGTGCGTCTCCCAGCCTTTGGGTGGGAATTATTGTTAAGTGATGTTAGTTTTTGTGATGTTTGGGGGCAATTTGCCCTCCTTTAAATCTCTTGAACATAATTATACATACAGGACATGACCAGAGCAGAAATGAGTTTGTGTGAGTGAGTGTGAGAGAGTGTACGGGACTCTTGAAAAACTACCACCTGAAAGAGGGCATGTTGTTTACTATGTTAGAGCAAAAAATATTTGAGAAGCATCCAAAAATATAAGCAGAGTTGATGTTGGGGGGAACTGAAGTGTGTTTCCTTACAGAGTTCCATAGCTGGCAGTTGCCTGTGAGTGTATTTAAAAAATAAATAGATCCAAGCACTGTTGGTATTTGTGCTTAGCTTTTTGAAATCTGGTTTC
Source organism: Gambelia wislizenii (assembly GCA_030847615.1). Taxonomy (NCBI): domain Eukaryota; kingdom Metazoa; phylum Chordata; class Lepidosauria; order Squamata; family Crotaphytidae; genus Gambelia; species Gambelia wislizenii. Next base: position 291,493,828 of record JAUMIR010000001.1, on the reverse strand, counting down.
ACCACCTTCTTTCATAAATGCTTTAGTTATTGTCTTATTGCTATCCTACATTGTTTACAGGCAGTGAATTATTGGTTATCTTTTGCTCAGTGACTCTAGTGCTTTGTAATTTTTAAATGCTGCATAACATATTTTTTTGCTACATGTGTTTATCAGGAAAATAATTGTGCAAGTGCAGTTCACTATGGGTGGAAAAAAAATCATTATTTTCATGTATATCTTGCCTTTTTCTCAGTAATGAGACTCAAAGTGGCTAATTGTTCATGTTTTCTTAGGCCAAATGAAATGGATATATTAAAAAACTTAATGGACATAAAATCCATTTGTGGCTACATCTTTACCATTTCGCCATATTAGTTGAGTTAATCCCATCTTAATTGTTAACCCCTTGAAAGAGATGAGGCCAAGGAGAACTAGAACATGAAACATTGGCTGGCAGTAGGTAGGAACAGGGAAACAATGCTATGAATTCATGATGTGGTAATGAAACTCTTCTCTGTGTCTTGAGTATAAAAAGTGTAGGCAGTTAGATGTATGTATGTATGTTAAAAAGAAAAAAAAGTCGTGTTCTGTAACCATACTTCTCTGAAAAAGTGTCAGGATTCTTTATTTAGGTACGTGGTTGTATCTTAGAAGGCAGATTCTTCAACTTATGGTGTGGCTTGTTAACATGTTTGCTCATGCTTATGTTCCTGAGGCTTAGATCAGTTGTTAGTCCAGCTAGAATAGATGCATTGAATCACTGGAACGTACATAACAAATTCCTGTTGATTCAGTAGGTGTACTTTGGTTGGGACTAACAGTTGGATTTAAGCCTAAATTCTTAGTAATGTGGAATTAATATGTGTGTGTGTCTGTGTTTTTGTACACATGTGAGCATGCATGCCTATAGTTGGCTAAGTGATTTCTAAAGATTGGGAGAGGTATATACCTCAGTCTTGAAACTGAAAAGACATAAAACATTAAAGAGGAAGACCACATGAAGGAGAGCAAGTTGAAACTTAATGAATGCAAGATTAACTCTATTCAGGCATTTCCCTTTATACAGTTAACAGTTATGTTTTGAGAAGATGATGGCTACACCATGCATGTAATGGAGGGGGGCATGTCTGTAAAAGGGAGTTTACTATGTGGCGCTAAGCTCTCTTGTGATACAGAAGTTTTCAAAATCAGGTGCAGCCTTGTTGGCATTCTCATGCAGTTGTAACTTCGTAAGGGAGAATGCCTGCATAGGCTCTTGATGATGTGGGATTGCCTACACCTCAAAATATGTTTATTTTTTGTTGTGAATATGTTGCTTTTTGCCCACTTTTACCATCTTGTGTATAGCTAATCGTCCATGGTCATACATTCCTCGGTAATTTCTTGACCATGTGCTCTGTGTTGGATTAATGTGCAATTTCATAAATGGTGGGTACCTTGCTGTAGATTGGAAGCAAACCACAGGGAGTATATTACATTGACACCTAAACCCGTTAAACCATTCAGGATTATGATTCTTGCATATAATGTCTTAAGTGCCTGGGTCTGGTATACTAAAGTGAATATAGTTACTTTCCATACAAGGATCTCTATATACTAGTTACACTGATCTTCTAGAGTTGTCTTTCATTATATTCTTCCATAATTAGAGGCAAAATTAACTTCTACAAGAAGTAAGGCCTCTGTTGTAGTGGTAACAATTCTGTGAAACCACTTAAGAAAGAAGTTGTAACAGGCCCAGTAGATTCTGATTTTCAGGTTGTCCAAACTTGTTCTGCCAGGCATTGGAAAAGGCTGATCTAGTGAACAGCTACTGCTACTAGTTGAAGGTGGTCTAATTTTAGAGGGGTCTAAATATTATTTTGTGAGTTATGCTGCTCACATGTGTACAATGCCAGGCATTGGAGAAGGGTGATCTGGTGAACAGCTACTTTTACTAGTTGAAGGTGGTCTAATTTTAGAGGGGTCTAAATATTATTTTGTGAGTTATGCTGCTTCATAAATAAAGAGGTGACTGAGAGGAAGTTAAAGGAATGAAAGATGAGGCATATGCTTGTAATGAGAGCTCTTCCAAAAAGACACCCAAAGCAGCATAATATCACTTTAAAAAACAACCTAGCGTGACAAATACATGAGAAGGAAGCAGCATACTTATTTTGGGGCGGAATCTGCAAGCTTTTTAAAAGAAAGGTTTACGTCCAGAATTATTATGAAGTTATTTTAAGGAACTGGCATATCCCCCACCCTAACATTCCAGATGTATTTTCCCCCAAATTATATTTAAAGGTATATCCTGTTTTAGCAGTCACAGTTCCCAAAAATAGGTTACAAAAGATGAAGTAGCATAAAAGTTAACAAAAAGAATCAAATAATGTTAATGGAAAACATCACATTAAGTATCAATGACAAAACATCCTAAAATAAGCATCTTTCAAATGTACAAAGGTTGGCAAAAGTAGTGGCCTGTGTCTAGTACATGGCAACCTCACCTGAATATTATGTCCACATATTGCTTAAATTTGGTGGGGGGGGGGTAGTCCTATACTGGGTGATTTAGACTGCAAATTTATATGCAAATATGTGCGAAAACTCTCATTGAACTTGGTGAAATTTGTTTCTGAGTAGATATGCATAGGGTGCACTGTTACAGCTTCGAATGTCAACATAAATTTGGACTGAAAATAAATTGGCAGCCAGTGCAGATAGGAAAAAAAAAAGGTGGTAATATTTGCTGTATACAGTAGGACCCCAGATCCATGGGGGATTGGTTCCAGGGGCCCCGTGGATAATGAAATCTATGGACAATCGTAAATGCCCGTCACCATTCCCGCCATGGGAATGATCCCGGGGGAAGAAGGGAGGCGAGATCTACTCCTCCCTTCGCTCCATCGCCATTCCCACCACGGGAGTGATTCTGGAAGAAGGGAGGCAAGATCTATTCCCCCCCCCCATTGCCAATCTCACCACTGGAGCGATGCCGGGGAGAAGGGAGGAGAGATCTACTCCTCTCCCCCATCCACTCCCTCCCCCGTTGTCGACATCCACAGATAATTGAATCAGCAGATGGCGAACAACAGATATGGGGGTGCTACTGTCGTTCCAGTCAACAGCTGTACTACTGCATTCTGTACCACTTGAAATTTCTGAAATGCCTTCAAAGACAGACCACTGTACAACTGCATTAAGTTGTTACCAGAACATTTAAAACTGAATAAACATGGACATAGATAGTAGGATACAACAAAGTCCAAACTCCACAAGCAGTGATGCCTTTTTTGGGCCAGCTCCAAAGCACACAAGACATTATGCAAGCTTTCGAAGTTTCACTGGCTTCTTCATCAGGCAAAGATGTTAAAAATCATAAAGGAATAAAATGGTGATGATGTTAAAGTCACAGGCCTACATTCTGTCTGAGATGTTGTTAGTTAAGATGCTATTGAGGGATTTCAATGCAGGCAGTGACCATGCCCCTTATTGGCCTTGTGAGGTCTAGGTACAAAGAAAAAAAAAAGACAGGTAATGAAATTTCAACTCCATTAGCAACAGGAAAAATAACTTCTTGTGAGATCCAGCTGTCCCTGTCCTGTGTCAAGCTAACTGTAGTTAGGATCCTGTTTCTTAAGAAACAGAGCGGGGTAGTCATACTTTTTATGGGGGTTGTTTTGTTTCCCTTTAAGGTCTAACCTGATGCTAATAAAAGAGTAATACATATCTTTAGCCAGGGAATAACTTGAAAGTTGATTTGCATTACAAGTTACCTAGATATTAAGAAAACCTCTTAACTAGGAATTTAGAAATTGCACTTGCAGTGAGGCATGCTTACATTACCAGTGACTGTAGGAACAACAAATTCTGACCTCATTGTGAATGAACCCTCTTCTATCCTTTAACAATATGAAGAGAAAGGCTGCAAGCACCTGGGAGTCAGTGCTATCTCTGATTGCTGATCTGGGATAATAGTAGGGGTTCCCTGGTGCTACTCAGTGTTCGGGAGTCAAATAACAGTAATCTCCTGTTCATCTCCAGTCACTGATCAAGATAGTAGGGGCTCTTCTCACTGAATGAGGACAGGGCTTACCTAAGAACATCCTTGCCTTGGGTGAGAAATGTCTGTAAGCCAGTGGTTCTCTGATCTAAAGGTACACACATTCTTCTTAAATTAACTTCATTTACATACAAGCTTTCTTTATTATCTTACCCAGATCTTTTTTCTAATGTTTGATTTAATCTGTTGCTACCTTATCTGTGTAGGTCAGGTTCTGTAACAAGCTGTAGATCCAACTCTTATTTTGCAGAAAAACATTAACCATTTCAAAACATTGCTTGTAGTCTACATCATCATCTTCGCCTCTTACATCTTCTTGGTTTGGTGACTCTGAAAGAACTCAGGGAGCATATTCTTCAAGACTGCATAACCAGCAACAGGATACTGATTCTAAGAGACCTAAACTTTCTTATACATCTACCTCTAGTATGAGAAGTAATGGTTTAAACACTGTTTCAGGTAAGTTGTATGTTAAAAGCTTCAAAATTTGATTTTATTTTGCTATATTCCAAACCAGCTTCTTGCTAATCAGTATCATGCTATTATATAAAAACTATAGAGAAGCACTTGGCTCCTTAAAAAGTTGTTTACAATGTTGTCCCTTTACTGAAGGAAGAGTCTTGGATCCTGATGAGACTTCCTTCAGTCGTATTGATCCAAAAGCAATTTTTGCTGATTCTCTCCTTCATTTGTACTACTTTCCATGCTGTTTCCAAGGGTCCTGCTGGGATTTTGGGGGAGGGACAAAGCTGCTGCACAAAAAGGGAAATAGTTCACCTCCTTTACCCTTCCACTGAAGGAAACTTTCATTAAATTCTAGAGCCTCTGTTGGTAGATAGCCAACATTGAATGTTACTCTAACAAATTTATTATGATACAGGTCTCCACCCCGCAAATATCTATGGGGGATACAGTCCTGAACTTACTATGGTTACCTGAAACCACGGACAGTAGTGAACCGCCATAGAATTGTGCTGGAGGACCTAGAAAATTCCTAGAGAGGACACCTCTCTAGGCATCTGGCATGACTTTATGGTCAACCTCTGGCAGAAGTTGACTATAGTGTCACACTAGAAGATCTCCAGATGCTTAGAAAGTCCACCTCCAGCACCTCTTTTATGGTCTTCCAGATGCCTAGAGAGACCTTTTCTCCCCAACTGCAGTTAAGTGAAACTGCAGTCAACCTGGGTAAGCATTCAGATAAAGGAGTGTCAGATATGATTATAGATAATGGGACAATGAAATATATGTAAAGCTATAATTTTGAGATCAGAGTTTCTTATACAGGTTATTCTGACTGACCAAGAAATAATATGTTTCTTAAAACTTTTAGTAAATTAGTATAGCCAAAATTATAAAAACTTGAGCCAACTGTGAAAGTTACCTAAAATCTTAATGAGGTTGTGGTTACTTGCTGAAACAATCAAAATGAAGTGTCCAACTTGGGCATTTCTCACCTCTTCCCTTTTTTGCACGTACATACAACAATATTCAGAAGAGAAGTGTGAACCAGTTAGGACCATGTGCATTCAGAAATATAGGAATAAGTGTTGACTGTTCAAAACTTGCAGCAAGGAAGCAGGAAGACATAACAGGTTTAACTTACATTTTAGATTCCCCATGGAGGTACAGTGAAGTCCCCAGATCTTCATCTGTGGTGCTTGGATCATTAGGAACTGAACTTGTGAGAGAAAGGAGAGAGCTAGAAAGAACAGACCCATCTATTAGTAGTCTGGTGGACTGTAACCACAGGAATGGTGATTTCCCATCTTCATCATGTATGTATTCAAAACTTGAAGATTTTTAGGCAAATGTTATGTTTGGTTCCATTGTAATGTTCACAGATAATCATCTGACTCCTGCTTATGTGGATGCAGCCACTGTTCTTGGCACTTACATGCAGCTAACAAGTTTACTGGTTGATAATGTGATTAATTGTGGTGGTTTTGAGAGAACAATTTCCCAGTGGGGGAGGCTTCAGAGCATCCAATAGATATTGGGTAAGCTCCTCCCACTTACTCCAAGTAGGCAGGCAAACAAAAGAGATCCCTTTCTACGGCCGCTTCCTGTGAGGTCACCTAGGAGGAGCAACCCCACAATATCTAGTTTTGTTCCTGCCTACCACTCTGGGTAGACGGCTTTCCTTGTGCTCCATTGTTTGCCATGTGGCCGGAGCCAGTTTGGATTTGTTGTGTTTTCAAATTAAAAAAAAAAGAAGAAGAAAAAAGAAGAGGCTTTTTTCCTTCGCCTGCTGTTCTGCTCGGCATACCAGCGGCAGCAGAGCTTGGGCTGGAGTTCATTTCCTTCCTGGGAAGATATGGAGGGAAGGATTGCTCCCTAGATCTCCAGGGATGAAGATCAATGTGTCGAACAAGGGGGACAAGCCCCCCACCTCGACTACTGACTCCAGCCTCCTCGCTTCGCCCCACACTACTGGGTTAGGAGCCAGCCAGGTGCAGCCGTGATTTCTTCCCTCCAGGAGGAGGAGGCGTGGAGCGCCCTCTTTTATGGGGGATCTCTCCGGCGCTATTGTGGCTGCCCTCCAAGGAGGAGGATCCATGGGGTGAATGAGGAGAACAAGCTCTCCATTTCAATTTCTGACCCCAGCTTCTCTGGCTTCGCTCCCCCTTGCCAGGTTAGGAGCCAGCCAGTTATAGCTGCGAACCCTTCCCTCCAGGAGGAGGAGGTGCAGAGTGCTCCCTTAAACAGGGGATATCTCTGGCGTTATCGCAGCTGCTCCTGGTCACCCCAACGACTCCTGAGATGGACGGATGCCTCTGCCTCCACAAGCGGAGGCCACAGTGAGTTTACCAGGGGCTCCCAGGTTCGGGAACCAAGGGGAGGCAGTGGGTGCATGACTCAGTGACCAGGGAGAGGGTGGGCTTGCTGGCAGTCAGCCTAGTCCAGCCCGCCCCCCAGGGAATTGCAGGGGGATCACTAGCCTCCGGGGAGCCACCAATCTTCCTTTTCCCCTCCTACCACCTGCACCACCTGCTGTGCTGTCCAGCGTGGTACGCAAGGCAAAGGAGTCCCCGGTCTTGTCCCCCCGCTTTCCTCTCCCGAAGTCCTTGCTGCGCCAATCACTGGGGGTGTCCGCAGCAACCTTGGCTATCTCCTCCCCCCTCCCGCGCTGAACCTACGAGAGCCTCTTTGCAGTGGAACTTGGTTCCACAGGCAGGGGAAGACAATGCTAGGGATGGCGACCAGTTTGCTGAGGCGGCTGGGCAGACCAGGGAGAGGCGCAGCGCGATTAACACACAACTGGGAAGCAGTCGCTGCCGCGTCTCATTCAGGGAGCTTGGGGGCCTGATTCCAGCAGGAAGCGCCGACTTCCTCACAAGCGATCCTCCAGTTTTGGAGGCGTCTTGTCGAGGAGGCCGAGATCACAGGTAAGGGGGAATCTGTGGGCCGTCACGTGACTGAGCCCACATGGTCGGGGGGGGGGGGGAACACAGCGTTTGCGAACGCAATTCTCTCTTACCCTCTCTGGATTCCCACAGGAGTGCTTCAGTCCTACAGCAATAAGGCTGGCTTTTCAGGCCTTGACGAACCACTTTAGGACTGGGACCCCCTCGAATGGGCTAAGCCCTACATCGATCCTATTTTTCCCAGCAGAGATGGGGATACCCCCCTCAGGCAAGGCTCCCCCACAGGCTGCCTTCCTTCATTCACAGGGGGTGGGGACGTCAGCACCTTTCTCCTTCAGGTACTGTGCTTCCTGGAGACCAGGGCCTTTTTTCAGGTGGAACCAGGGAGTGGTGCAGGTCCCAGCAGCAGTTGGGACAAGCCACCAGATCAAGAGGACGACTGTGTCCTCTCTGAGACCTGGCATGATGAGTACCCAGCTTGTGAGTGCAATTAACTGACACACATTGAAAACTGCTTTTTGCAATGTTATGTGTAAACTGCAATTGCTTAAAATGGTTTGGGGGCTGCTCTGTTGGCCTGGGGGCTGAGGAGCAAGGTATAGATATCAAATAAATAAACCAGCTAATTGCTCCACACCCCTCTGACAATTCTGTAGATGAGTTCACTATGGCCAGGGCCTGATAGAAGACAGGGACAAGAAGAGGTAGCTAGGAGCCAGGGTTGCAAAGTGGTTAAAAGCCAGTACTGTAAGCCACAAAGCTTGGCACAGGCCTCCAGGGTTGAATCAGCCTTCCATCCCTTCATAGTTCGGCAAAGTTAAGTGCCCAGCAAGTTGTGGGCTTTCGGCTAGCATAAGGTAGAACCACCAGAAAGAGCTTTTTTTCACTACTGTTAAGTGGTCTGTAATTATTGATGCCATCAAAGGAGGGAGGATAGAAGTCCTAGACAGAAGTTTGGCCCTTGGATGGCTAGAACCTAGACAACAACACCTTGTCTCCTGTCTGAGGACCCTAGACATCGGTGGGGGTATATAAATTCCCACTGCAGAAGCCAAATCAGGATCACCCAGAAGGTCACTCCTGACTACCAAATCCAAGGCCCAGCTAGGATCCGGCAAGGCACCGTCTTCGGTCGTTAGTGCTGCCTACTGGATGCCATCCAGCAATTGGTTCCCTTGGCTACTCTAGAGGAGGTTCCCTGCGACAGGCAGAGGCAAGTTTGTTACTCCAATCTCTTTGGGTTCTCAAGGGTCATCCTCAACCTGAAAGGCTTAAATAGGTTTTGTCGCAGTGGAAGGTTCTGCATGGGAACCTTGTGGCGTATCTTGGAGGATCTCTGCGGGGGGATTACATTTCTTCATCAGATCTGCAGGCGGGACTATACATACCACCCTGAACATGCCTGATCGCGTCTGATATTGGAAGATAAGCAGAGTTGGGCCTGGTTTAGTACTTGGATGGGAGACCACCTGGGAATACCAGGATGGTAAACATTCCTTCACGTCTGAATTGTATTCAGGGTACCTCAGTATGTTTTTTCTTTGCTGCGCCTACAACAGCTGCCATTTTCAGTACAAGGTTCTAACCTTCGTTCCACCTCTGGCACCCAGGTCCTTCACAAGAATCATGGCCACTCACCCTCAATTGTGTATGATTGCTTGTTGGAGAAGGGCCAGACTATGCATCTACTCTTACTTGGAAGATTTGTTGATCTCTTCCCTATCCGACTAGCATTTGTTCAGGGATGCTCAGAAAATGCTCACTTTTCCCGCAAGAACACGGCTTCAGGGGGAGCTCTTTGAAGGGTGCACCTCGGACCCAAGCTAGAGAGACTTGTGGCGATAATGTGGTCAAGACAGCATGTACCTCGTCCAACCTCAGGGACTATTGATAGGGTCCATATACTGTCTCCCTTGGGTTCACTTCCAGGCCAAACCATTCCACCAATTCCTCATACTTTTTTTCAGCTGGACATCTCACTCAACCACCACAGAAAGCACGAATTGTTATGGGAAGCAAGAAACTCCTTCCACTGGTGGACAACGTCGGTCGTACTGCCCAACTTATCTGGGACCCATACAGAATATGGCCCACTGAGGAGAGCAGGTGGATGACAGAAGAGTCCTTTCATGGCACCAACTGACTAGAGTCCAGGGTGTTCTAGTACGGCCCCTCACATTTCACGATCTTATCCAGGCCAGATCAGTCCTGATCTACACAACACAATGTATATGCTACACAACAGTCCATACAATAACGCAGACCCATGTAAATCGTCAGGAAAACATGAGGACAGATCCCGCATGACCCAAAGTGAGTCGTGTCACGGAGTGGGCGTAGGATTACTCCTTTTTTCCTGCAGGCAGAACAATGCCAAGGGGACTCTCAGTCAAAGGTTGATCATCTCAACAGACCAGATCTCAATCAGGGGAGCGGAGCCCGAACCCAGAAGGGTTCACAATCATTGTGCAGGCATGGGGGAGGCCAGCCTGTAACCTCTTCATCTCACTAGTAGAGGCAATCCTTCCCCAGTCTTCTATAGGTTCCTGAGGGAGGGGGACAAGGGAGAGGTTTCCCTGACACGAGCCTACCTCGTGGAATACCATACACCCATTTCCCCCCGCCTTTCACAATGGTTTCCAGAATCCAGAACTGAACCTGGACAGAGGAAATTGACCTTATACTTGTCGCTGGTGGGCTCAAGGAGGACTTGCTTCTCACAGATTGGGACCATATTGCATTCCTCGATTGCTTTTCGACCAGACCGGATCTTCTCCCTCAGGGTCTTGATCATCATCTGGACCCAGCCTGGCTTGATTTCCAGTCCTGGAGTTTTGAAGGTGTGGTGTCGGAGTTCACGGGGGGTATTCTCCTAGTGGAGTGGACACCTTCATGGCGTCCAGAGGCGAGCCCATTCAGAAAATCTACTAATTTCACGTTTAGAGTGGTTTTTTCCACAGGTGCTTTAAACTGGGGAGGCAAAGGCCCTCTGACAAAGTTCCGTCAGGTTGACTTTGATGGTGGCTTGCACCCCAATACCGTTAAGAGACAGGTGGCAGCCGTTGTTTTTGGGCCTCCTACAGGGAAGGTTTCGAGGAAACCCTTCCATCCACATCTTCGAGGACTACTGAAGGGTCTGAGGTACCTAGTTCTTTCTCAGTTTTCTAAGGGGTCTGAGTGACCCAACCTTTTGCTGACCCATCGGTTTTCTGCCATGGTACATTTCCATCATAGGGCACTCGCATGGGTGCCCCCCCCTTTGACCCTCTTAGGGATATCATCCTTTAGCATCGCTTCTGAATGGTCTCCCCTTTCTATCCTGGTACTGATTGGAAAAGGGAGGATCTCCGTCAGTTCAGAGCAGATGCTGTCATCCAGATTCCAGACCCAGGGTCTACAATTCATTCCACGGGTCACAGGAATTCGTCTGACCTCAGCCGACAGGGGAACTGGAGGGTATAGGACATACCCTGAACGTCCATAGGGTTATCCAGATATACGTCAGGAGGTCTGTCCCAGTCTTAAGTGTGGGGGCAGGGTTTGCCTCCATTTGTGTGGGTCCTTTATGCTGAAAAATACTTCTGCCTCCCACTCTAGTTTGAGGGATCAGAGCCCGCATTGCGGGCTGCCTTGGATACCTGTACCTTAGGAATCCTGACATACTCGGCCAGGATCACAGCGGTGTCTGTGGACAGGAAAAGGATGCTTTCCTTTGAGGAGAGGTGTAAGGCGGCCTCCAGGTGCTTGTCATCAACTTGCATCAAGCGATATGGGATGGACGGATCTCCTTTGGCAGAGGATGCCTTCAGCAGAAGGGTCCTCCGACAGACGTTTGAACCATCTTAGGGGTTTTCTATGCCAGCTCCCATCCTCACCAGGGGGCTTTTGCACGTCCCAGTATCTATCGGATGCTCTGAAGCCTCCCCCACTGGGAAAAGGAACGTTGGTCTTACCTGCGATATGTTCTTTTCCAGGGGTGAGGCGAAGAGCATCCATCCCACCCGGGGACGCTGGCGAGGTATCATTAATCTATGGTAGTGTTTCATTTTGGGTATATTTTGTCTCAGGAGCACATCGTACAGCTGTTCTATAAACTGGCTCTTGTGGAGTCGCTCCTCCTAGGTGACCTCACAGGAAGAGGCCGTAGAAAGGGCTCTGTTTTGTTTGCCTGCCTACTGTTTGCTCTTCGCCTCACCCCTGGAAAAGAACATGTCACAGGTAAGACCAACGTTCCTTTCTCCTTGGTTTCTTACCTTTTAAAATGACCCTTACTATTTTTTGAAAGAAAAGTAATTTAGCGCTTATCTATACAAAGCAATAAAATGTGGATTGGTGCGCAGTAATGCAAATTTGCAGCAGCTTCTATTTGTCTTAATGGTTTTTTTTAAAAAATTGCAGTTATGCGAAGCTATCTGCTTTTGCTGTTTCAGCAGGCATGCCTGCAAACCAAGATGATGGGTGCGAGTGAATTACTTGTGTTGTTATTTACCTCGAGTTAAAAAACAAACAAACACCTAAATCCAACGTGCAATCTTCCACTTTAACAAAGAAGAAAACAAAAAAGGCTATTTTCTGGCTGTACCATATGATCACTACAGTGAAAACCCAATATGGCAGTTTCAGGCACTTGCCTTGTTAGCAAGCTCCGTCCCCTGTGCACATCTGATCAATCAGCTTTCCACTTCCGCTCTTATCAGGAATGCACACCAAAGTGAATTGGTTGTCCAAATGAGTGGAAATGTGCATTCCCCACAGAGCTTTTAAAAAAAATACAGAGAAAGCTGAGAAGGCTTTTCCTGCACAGTTTTTGGTATTTTTGACCCCCTCCTTCCCAATACGGCAGATTGATTAGGGATCTCATTAAAACAAATTGTATTCTCCTCGAATTCTGTGAAGAGTATTTTTGCTGTAGATAGCCTCATAGATAGATGGCATTCTAACTAACTGGAGCTTTTAATATGTTGTTCCAGTTGCGTTTTTAATAGAACCATGTATGCATGTAAACTGATTCTGGACTTTACTAGGCTGGCTGTGATTTCTTGCAGCCAATACAGACATGCAAAAATCTTCTCAACTCAATGTGTACTGTCTGCAAATATGCATTTGTAGGAAGAATATAATGTGTTACCCAGACCATTCATGGATGAATAGGCATTACCCAAAAGTGTTTCATGTGGGGCCCAAACTTTTTAGGGCCACAGAATCTGTATTAGGAGACTGTGGCTACATCTGTGGGTGGCATATATTATGTTTGCCTTGCTAAAGTGATTCTGGTGACAGTAGAGGCTTTTTCCATGGAAAAGTTTGCTGAATTATGTTACTATTACCATCAGAAACACAATTATTTGGGGAAAATTTGTGATATGAAAGCAGGAAGATTAACTACAGGTGATCAGTTAGGTCCTGATCTTTTAATTTTGAGTTCTCTTCAAAAATGTTACTCTGCTTTTAGTTTTTTCATAGGATTGAAATGAATGCATCACTGACTCTTCTGATTGCTATAGTATTTGTAATGTTTAAAGTTTAGCTCAAGCGAAACCAAAATTGCACTGTTACTGGCATTTTGAAATCTCTGTGATTACCATTGTATTTACAAATTAAGCAACACTAGTTTTGTATCTTCAACATGCATTACACAACTGTGCCATTTCAGTTTACCTTTGACTAGAGCGGTATTTCTTGTTTGCTCTAAACATTGGCTTGGATCCAGATATGTCCTGTATGAGCTGAAAAAAAAACTGGGGGAAGCAGTGGCTTGGGGTTGTGGTGGAGGGAACTGGGAAAACCCTGCGCAGAATTTGGCACATCTGTCTCTGGATTCAACCCATCATATTTGGGGAAGTGAGGAAACTCTAAAAGTGAAAGTGAAGTGTAATAATAGTGCTTCTTTATATATTAGTTCTAGACATCATTGGTGTCAGTTGAAAATTAAAAGGGCAGTTATACTATTGAATCATATGCTTTGAAAAACTGCTGCTAAACAGTTGTTGAAAGGATACTTCCAATGGAATATCTTTATGTACAGTGTAGATGTTATAGGATATATTTGGATTTTATGGCGCACAAAGAATTTTGAATTGTAATTAGAGCTAACTTGATATTCTCACTGACAAAAGTGCTAAAGTAATTGTGGATGTTGTGTAGTAATTAGTGTCAAGCTAGCACTAGAAGGACCCAAAGTCTCTCCTTTGCCATGACATTTTGTGGACCTTGAGCGATTACTCTCTCTGTCTACCTTTTTTCTATGGAAATATGCATAAAATTGGTTTGTGAGAAATACAGTTCTGTAGCTGACTTAAATAATTCATGTTTAGTTAGAATAGGCTAAACTAATCTATAACAATGGTTTATAGTTTATTGCTATTTTAATAGCTCTCCTGTAACTGTTCTTATGGTAGATCTTCAGGAAAGATCTGCTTCTTCATATGCACAGGGTGCAAGACCAAAAGAAAACTCACTGGGTTCTTTGAGGCTGAACACATCCATGAATCGCCAGTTGCCTTCTGAACATCAGTCATCATTACTCTCCAGAGAACATAGCTGGAATTCAAGATCTAACTATGTTCCAAGAGAGCTGGAGTCTTCTGAAAGGAATATACAGCCAGAGTTTATCCATGGTGCCATGCAAAGTGGAACCAGTTCCTTGAGCAGTTCTGAAAGAGTCATGCCATCCCAAAGGTCGTTAAGCGAGCCCCCTACAGATACTGAAGGAAGGCGCTCAACAAGGCAATTGCTGTCTCGTTTAGCCTCTAGCATGTCCTCCACATTTTTCTCCAGAAGGTCTAGCCAAGATTCTTTGACATCAAGACCTGAAGATTCAACTGTTCCAAGAGCTCAAACCTCTAGCCAGGCTAGTACTGCCAACACAGCTACGGTTTCTGAAGGTACAGAAGCTCAGGCTCCTGATGTCTCTCAGGGATTTAGCTTTCTTAGACGACGATGGGGCCTGTCAGGTGTTACACCAAATCCAAGTACTGATTCAGAGGCTGAAAGTTACAGACATGAGCCTGAAAATAGAAATTCGGGTTCCTGGCTATCATCTTCTCTCAGGAACCGGTGTACACCTTTGTTTTCCAGAAGAAGAAGAGAAGGAAGAGATGAAACTGCAAGAACCTCTACCTCTGAAACACCACCTAGATCTTTGCATCTTTTTAGGAGAAGAGAGTCCAATGGGGAGGCATCTCTAGAAGCACAAAGTGAATCCATAAGGCCTGTTGCAAGGTCACCGACACCTGCAGTACCTAATGGTGGTACATCTGTTCCCTCTGGGCCAGATTCAGTACATGGTAGAAGAAATTCAGGAATGTTTCCTGGTTCTCTCTTTCGGTTTGCAGTGCCCCCAACGCTGGGAAACAACTTGTCTGACAATGTTATGATAACAGTTGATATAATTCCCTCAGGCTGGAATCGGCCTGATGGACAGGATAATGATAAGTCAAAAATACCACCTTCAAGAGATCCTGAACGTCTCCAGAAAATTAAAGAGAGGTAAAGTGCTATTTCTGTAACTTTAGCATGATGTTTAAATTTAATTGTAAAGCCACAATAAGACAGTATGAAATTTTTCATTTTGTCTTGGACCCTGTGGTGTGGTGGTTTTTCTTAACTTCCTTTTTCCAGCAGTGAGGAGTAGGTGTCCTTTTCCTTTGGGTATTGGCTCCGCCTCCACCTTGAAACAGGCAGGGCAATCTACCAATCAGAACAATACACCCACAGCCCCCTCAGAGGAGTTGCCAACCCTACCTCCCCAGTTCAGTTCTGCCTGTGGTCGAAGCAGGTCAGGGCTTGTTTTGCTCTAGCACTTCCCTTGAGAACAAAGAACAAAGAAAATCTAAGATGGCGGCCCCCATCCGCAGACATGTGCGAGGGGTCGGTCTCTCCTCTGAGGAGAAAGAGACCAGCCTGGACATCTCAGGGGCCAATACCCACCAGAGAGAATAGGAGCTCCGTGCTCCCATCACGGGACGCGCATTGTGCTCCACATTCCCAGTGGTCCTCTAGTTCTTTGGAGAATAGAGTGTGCATGAGGGAACATGGAAGGCTGGAAATTCCATTCTGTGGAAATGAATACATATTCTTTTCATGGACAGAAAGTTGGGATTTAATGTAAAATTTCCAAAAATTTTAAAGCCGTTTAAAAAATTGAAAAAAAGCAGTATCAGCACCCTTTTCAGATCGCAAAATCACTTTGTTACTTTAGGTAAATAAAATACTGTATATATAACTGGTTCAGCATAAAATTATCATGTTTGATATAGTAAAAGTACAGTTTATTCAGAGTATAAATACAAATTTAACTTACAATTTTATTTTATTTTATTTTATTTGTTATACATAGCTGAGAAAGGGAAACCAAGACCATGAATTGTAATGATCTGATACCATACAGAGTCTTATATAAAAGTCTTTCTTTTAGCATTTAGAAATGATTTTGTGGCAGTAAATATGTGAAAACCTTTCTCAAACGTTTTATTCATCATTCTAAATTTCATAATCCATTTTAATTTTTCTGGGAAAAGGTTTCAGGAAAAAACATTTTCCCCACCCCCCACCCCTTTCAGATTTCTAGATCTAAGCCAGTGTTCTTGAGAATGGTATAGTACCCCTATATGAATGATGTCTTTTTAGCATTATTAACTACTTGGCTTAAACTATTCATTGGTTGTAATTTGTAATGTGCTTGCCTGGGATATGAGTATTTCAGATTAATGAGTATTAACAGGAAAGCTTATTCCAGTTCTGTGTAACAACTTTTTGGTTTTGCATTTAGTCTTCTTTCAGAGGACTCGGAAGAAGAGGAGGGAGACTTATGTAGAATTTGTCAGATGTCATCTACTTCTCCTACTAACCTCTTAATAGAGCCATGTAAATGCACTGGAAGTCTGCAGTATGTTCACCAGGAGTGTATGAAAAAGTGGCTACAATCCAAGATTAACTCAGGTAAGGGTGTTTGGTGTTAGAGAGAGAATGGAATGGGTCCTCAGTTGCCATTCATCAGCAGAAAGGACTCCAGTAAGTGGAAGCTTCTGTTGGTGTAATGGGGAAAAGAGGTAATTCTTGTGGATCCCACAGCTCCTAGCATCACCTCCCATGTAGTTTTGGAAGCTCCTCAAATCTCTGGAGAATGTTTTCAGAGGTCACAGGGGAATACAGTCAGCCAGGATTAGGTTGGCAACTGTCATCCAGAGGACTTTTTCTTCCAGCCACCCCTAGACTCTGGAACAGGCTGCCAGAAGAGACACGACAGCTGAATACACTGTCAGAATTCAGATCAGCACTAAAGACTATCCTCTTCCAGAAGGCCTAGCCAAATGATTTTAAAGTGTGAATTTTAAATTGTCTGTTGACTGTTTTAAAATGTTTTGGTTTTACTTGTTCTTTTAAATTGATAAATGTTTTTAATTGAAATCTTCTTTTAACCAATTTTATGTGTTAATGTGTTGTTTCCCCCCCCTCTCAATCCCTAGGGAGAGATGGGTAAGAAATAATAATAATAATAATAGTAGTAGTAGTAGTACAGAACAACAGGAGAACAGATGAAATGCTCTTGGCAGCAGGTGTATCTCATGAGTAGAGCTTCATTGATGGGATTTTAGAATCATTATTATTGTTGCTTGATTTATATCTCACCTTTTCCCCAATATATGTATTGGGACCCAGGGCAGCTTACAAAAGTTAAAATAGTTATTCTTAAAAATTTAATTCTGCAAACCAAATAAGTAAAGTGAAAACTGAACTTTGGCAGAGCACTAGTATTTGGCGATCAGAACGTATCATGTGGATGTGTACTACTGAACCTAGATGGTGGTTTCTCCTACCAAGAAACAGGTTCAGAGTGATTTCAAATGAGATGGGAAATTGAGATTTAAAACATTCATTGCCCTCTGCTTCTCTGATTTGTCCCCTTGATGAGAAGCCCCCTAGCAAAACCTGCCCGTGGGCTTTACTTGCATGAGTGTATTGTAACAAGTAGTTTTACCTGAAGATGTACCTGGGGAGGGTCTTGTTTTGGTATAATGCTTATTTTCACATAATTTTATTAGGATGACTGTAGAATTTCCAAAATGTAATAATGTGGGTGTTGAGCATGTGGGTGTTGAGCAAAGTAGCGGAAGATGCCAAACACAGGGAATCCCTACTTTGCAGAAAGTGTGCTTGGGAGGAGTGATTGGAATACATCCCCAAGCTTAAAGGGCTGGGGGAGAGCAAAAATTGGCCTTGGAGAATGCCTTTCTCTATCCAGTTCCCCCGCTTCTTCACCCATATAAGTTGGGAGTATTGGAGCAAAAGGCCAAGGTACTTCTCTACCATTTTTAGTGGCAATACTACCTGTGTCTGCCTTTTTCCCCTTTCAGTTCTTATTTTATATTCAATTATGTCTTTGATTTATAAATATATGTTTGCATAATTTGTCCACATTAGTAACACCTTACAATCATCTACCAACTTCTACTCAGATTTCATAACCTGCTCCTTGCTAGAATTCAAAGACATAGTTGTGTTAGTCTGGATTGGTATGCAAAGTGAAATTGTAGTACTGTACCTTTGAGACTGAGAGAAAGAAGTTGGAAGTAGATTTAGGGCTTGTCTATACAAGCCCATAAAAAAAGGAATGCCTTGCACTAATGACATTTCACAGCAACTGTGACCTGTCCTAATTAATGGTTTCTCTGCCCTCTTAAGCTCCACATGTCTGCTAGGAAATACGGGGCCCACAAGTGATTTAGTCATGTTTGCACTTAACCTAAATTTGCTGCCACCAGCCTTATTTTTTTTAAATGATGTCCAAGGTACAATTGAGCAATTTTTCACTTTAACACAAAAGAAAACAAACCACCCAACACCCTGTTTTCTCACCTTAGTGCTTGCCCACTAAAGCAAAAATCTAACATGGTGGCAGCAGGTGCTTACCTTCTTAGCAAGCGCCACCCCCTGCGCTTATCCATCCAAACAGATTTGTGCTTCCTCTTATTTGGGCAAGCGAATCAAATTGATTTGCTTGTCCTAATGAGCAGAAATGCGCACCCTTTCATTTTTAAAAAAAAGACGAGGGAAACTACAAAGGCTTTTGTGGTGAGGTTTTTGGCCTTTTTTGCCCCCTTCCTTCACGATATGGCAAAATCACACAGAATGCCATTAGGACAGGTAGGATTCTCCTTGCATTCCGTGAGGAGTTTTTTCCCCATTTGGACAATCCCTCAGTCTATGAAAGCTTATGCTACAAACTTCTTTTTCTCGGTCTCAAAGATGCTACAGTCTCCCCTTTGCATACTTCTCCTTGGTAGTATGAGATTTAACCAGAATACTGTGACATATCCATCTCAGTCTTCATTAACTATTGATGCATGGAAAGCTGCATGCTGTATCCCATTTTGTTAGAAATGCTAGAACAATTTGATTTTAACAAATTCCAATAGATTTGGACCTCCTGAACATATGGATTGAAATATGGCTGTTCATCAGATTTTACATTTCTTTAAATGTGACACAGTTCTGTGCTTAACTGTATCAGAATGCATTTAAAATGTGCATTTTGGAACAGTATAGTTTTAGAATTATGAACTTGAAAGTGAAATTTCCAGTGGATATTTTTTTTAAATGCACAGAAGTGTGAAAAGTGAAAGTTCAGGTATTTGATCATGGGTGCCTGTACTTCTTGGAATTTTTGTTGATTTCGCAGTAGTATATGAAAAAGATAACCCTTTTTTTCCCATTAGAGGACTTCCCTGTAGTTAACTGTTTCAGATTTAGTTTTTGAAGAAAGCTTCCTTATTCCCTCAGGTTCTTCATTGGAAGCAGTAACTACTTGTGAGCTGTGCAAAGAGAAACTGCATCTCAATCTTGACAATTTTGATATCCATGAGCTTCATAGAGCACATGCAAATGAACAAGTTAGTATATTTTGGCTAATTTGGTAAGTGTCAGTTTAGTGCTGTGACTCAGGACATCATGTTTTCTAGAAGAAAATATCTGTTCAGTTCAAATTTGAGTGGTATAATACAGATGTAGAACACATTTTATATCTTACATACATGTGTGTGTGAGATATGAGAGAGTGTAGCATGTTTAAATTAGCCTTGCAGCTTGGGAAGAGATGGGAATAAATATGGAAGTAAGAATGAACATAGGCAGTCTACCCCCATTTACGGATTTCTTTTAAGAGAAATTTCATGGGTTAGGGAAGGCAGGAGTCTCTCAAGCAGAAGCAGCCTCTTGTCTTTTGGTAGCGACCCTGAGTTTTCGTCTCTAAAGAGGTCTATAGGAACACATTTGGATGGGAGCTTGATTCAGTTCTAAGTTCTACTGTCACAACAGAATATAAGTGCTATTGTTTCCATAGATGAATAAGAAGATACGTAGTCACTGGTAGCAGACCTGCCTTTTTTCTGTGGCATCAGCCATCAGCAATATCTTTTTCTGATGCAACAGATGCTAACCTTGTACTTTTACAGTGTGACTCTTCCCTCCTGTTACTGGCACAGGCTTGCAAAAGAAAATGCCTGTAACATGAGGCTGTGTGTATGGTAGGGGAGAAGAGATGAAAGGCATACAATTGCTTGGAGGTGGCCTGTGAAACTGGCTAGTAGATGATACCATTATCATCTTTGGTGGAATCTCCTTGACACGAATGGCTCAGCTATAAGACTTGTGTGCCTTAATTACCAAGATGTGAACAAAACACTTTTTATTGTCCAAGCTTAGTGCTATACAGATGCTAAATACTATTTATCTTTCAGTATCAGTTTGTCTAATTGTAGTGTATTTTGTTTCTGTTCTTTTTAATACAGTTGGACCCCCATATCCGCGGAACCAATATCCACGGTTTCCGTTATCCACGGGACACAAAACAGGAACACATACCATAGTGTCTTCCTAGAAAATGCCTAGAGAGGAGTCCTCTCTAGATATCTTTTAGGTCCTCCAACACAACTATTTGGTATTTTTAACCGGATGTCCCGTTATTTTAATATGGTTTGCTGTTATCTGTGGTTTCCGGTATCAACAGTAAGTCTGGGAGCCAAATCCTTACGGATATGGGGATCCAACTGTACTTGGTGCTTGCTTATTTATCTATATTTAAATTATTGGTGTTTTGAGGTTTGGGTATCTCTCAAGGTCATTTTTTTTTTTTTACGCAAACAGGAACCCCAAAGACTTGCTACTGATTAATTTGCTTTCAAGCTTTACTTTTCACAAGATGGCTATTTAAGCATATAGATAGCCAGTTTCTTAAGAGAAGTATTTACTTGGGAGTGAGTTTTTTTCTTGGTGAGACGGTTTTGTTTAAAGCACATCTGTACTAAGATTTGTATCTTCAATGATATTGCTTAAAGAGTAAGAATCCTGTATATTCACTACTGGGACAGAATCAGTCTAACTTAGCACTGGTTGTGCTTTTCAGGCAACTTAATATTTGACTTGATGATACCCTCTCTCTCCAGGCAGACTATGAATTTATCAGTTCTGGGCTTTACCTTGTAGTGTTGTTACACTTGTGTGAACAGCGCTTTTCAGATATGCTGGGAACTACAAGTGAGGCTAACACACGTGTCCGGGTAAGTGGTGTGTGCTTTTTATGTGATAGAGGGAGAATGTGATGCTTATTAAAATGTGTTCCAAGTTCTTTCTGCCCCTTCCTGCTGCAGTCTCATGCTTACAAAAAACATGAGCCATGTTCAGTGTGGTACAGGGATATGAACAAATTGGGGCATTGCACACATAGTCCAAGTCTAAATACAGGTCGCCCCCCTCCCCCCATATTGCCCGGACTTACCATGGATTTGTGAAACCGTGGATAATAGTGAGCCCTATTGAAATGAATTTCTGGTGGGAGCATACCATGGAAGCACAATGGAAGACCTAGAAAATGCCTAGAGAAGACATATTTTTTTGGATGTGGATAAAATGAAACCCACAGATACTGGTCCATGGATACGGGGGTCAACCTGTAGTTCTGTTTTGAGATTTGAAAATATTTGTGTGTATTTCAGTGAACTGTAGGGAATAGTGCTGAACCTATCTATGTATCAGCCAGTTCCAAATGGGTTCATATTTACCTTGTGTTATATTTTCTTCTAACATGAAAGGAATATATTTCCTATAATTCCTCCCACATGTTTTAATGTATGTTGTTAGCCATCTGAGCCATCTGTGATAAAGAATGCAACCCACTTAAAATAAAATGAACAGATAACTCCCTACCTCCACTTTGCATGCACCCAGGTGGAGAAATGTAATTTGTTCGACCATAGTTAGACAGCAGCCACTTCCATGACGGTGTTATAGCTTTTGCAGTTAATAAACAGTGCTGGCTGTATTTGTAGTTCTTCAGCTTGCAAGGTTGGGACTGTTCACATGTAGATGAAAAATGAAGAATACTTTAAATTCTTGAAGGGCATAAACACTCAACTAGAATGTTAATGATTTAAAGTCCTGTGGTGATCTGCAACTTTTAAATCTGCCTTCTTTCTGGATTGCTTCTAGTTTATTAATCTTGCAAGAACTCTTCAGGCACACATGGATGATATTGAAAGTAGGTGGTTTCCCTTTTTAGTTTTACTTCAGAGTTAAAGAAACAAAGGAATAATGCAAATCTGTCTTGAGATGTATAGCATTAGGTTCTTAAGTGGCTGGGTTGAGCTGCAGTTTTTATGCAATGACTGGTCTACCTCATAAAGCTGAAGGGGTGAGTTATTTTGTGTAAATTTGTAGTAATTGGTGAAGGAATTCTGAAAGAATCTAGTCTAGCCTTAACACTGATAAGTATCTTCCAAATTCCCTGGCCCTAACAAGGTTCCATGAAGCATCCATATCAGAGGGGTTGGGAGGCACAATCCAGGTAAAATCAAACACTTATGTCAACTTTATGTACTTCAGTGGGAGATAGTAAGTGCTTGCTTATCTATTCATTAAAAATCATTAAAACCTGAAGTGATTAGTTTTGGCTGGATTTTGTCCATAAGCAAGACCAGTCAGCTGGATAAATCAAGTGGTTTTTAAAAAACTTTTATTGACAGATTTAGGCTTTTAAGTGAATATTAATGATTTGACTAGTTGACTTTCAATCTTTTTTGAAGAGAAGCATAATAATCCCCCAGGTTCTAGCAAGAATTCTTAGTTACTTTCAGAGAAGTTTAGAGAGAATTCCATTTAAGAAAGGGCAGTTGCTGTATGATCAATGACATTAGCTCAGCTATGTGTTATACTAGCCATCTGCCATTTTTGAACAATAGATGTATGAACTAATTAGCACCCACCTGTAATGCTAATTTATGCTTTTAGGATGATACAGTACAAAAATCAGTAACTCTGCAAAGGGGCCCCATTTTCATAGTTGCTTGACTCTACTGTCTGTTGTGAAGGTAGCCTTTGTTAGTGGGACAGTAAGGTGAATAAAAGAGGAACAGTGAGCATGCATATTTAGTAAACTAGAGATATAAATACTTTCCTGCTCTTGGAGACCTGTCTGCAGATACTTGGTTCCATGCCCCCTTTTTTCTTCCTAGTGATCTTAACACTTGCTTAGTACTAGCTGATGTTGAGCTAGTCTAAGCTGCCTGCTCCCTTTTGTTCTGCTGGAGCTGATGAAACTTGACAGAGCAGGAATATGTGAGCTGGCTCACAGAGCAGAATTTCTCTCTAATTGTACTAATTTTTGTAAGTGGTGCAATTGTGTATTTGTAAGAGGTAGAAAAAAGCATTGGAAGGATCTAGTCGCCTCCACTTTGCTCTTTCCTGATCACTTACTTGTTACTGCTTCTCCCAGGGATGGACACTGTCCAGTCTGTCTTAATCTCCTTCTTTTTGCCAGTCTTCTTTCTCCCTTCCTCTATTAATTGCTATTTCCTTCTCATTTGTTCCTACAAGTAGAATTATCTGAATTATAATCAAATGTATTAAATTGTTATACCTTATTCCATGGATGGAGTTTTGTCTTCCTCTTCAAGGAACTTTGGGAATACCTAGGCTGCTGATATACAGGGAGCATACGGCTTGTCATATTAAATATGTATCTTGATTTTTTTAAAACATGAGTTGACTCAGTATTAATCCTAACTATATATTTAACTATGTCCCTTTCTGGGAAATAATCCCTAGTTGACCTGTGCAAGTGCTGAAGGTTCCTTTTAATGCTGTCCGCTAGCCCTCCATGTAAATGCATTCGAAGAAAAGCAAAGAATATTTGCACACAGTGTAAAGTCTCTCCTCCTACATTGATACCAGTCTGGCCCTTTATTGTTGTTAAAACTGAGCGAGACAGTGTAATTCAGGTCTGTTTGTTGAATATGTTATTTTTACATTGCCCTGAAGGGGTTCTGAAAATGAGAGAGAGACTTTGTGGACTACTTCAGATTAAAATTGTAAACATAATGTTGTATTAACATTTGACACTTTTTAAAAAAAGAGAGCTGTTTTAAGATCTTTCAGAAATGTTTGATTTTTGTTGTCTTATCATTTTTCGTTTAACTTTCCGAAACAACCAACAAGATAAAACTACACCTCTCCCCATTCCATTTTAGCATAAACATGTGTTGTTGTGTTCCATTTTCAGTTGCAGTAACGATTGAGATAGTTTCTGGTGAAGAAAGAATGTTGCTTTCAATTTATGAAGGGTTCCATCTTGAAATACTCAATGCAAAATTCCATATATGTGATATTAAACATGTTCATACTCAAATTAAAAATGATCTTATGAACTTTATAGTTTTGTAGAAAGGTTTTTGATTATATCCTATACTTCCAGCAGCCTCAGATGATGATGATTCTGAAGATGGTGATGTTGGGAGAACACTTGATGCTGCATAATTCCAAAAGCAAGGACTGGATGCTCAACAGACACAAGTATCATCAGTATACATTTACTTAGTAAAACACAGTGAATACTATTAGATTTCAGAAGCATTGCTGAGTTGAAAATTCTGTTGTTGCACACTGGTATTCACAGACTTGAACATTCAGTCTGCAAGAGTGTGTTTCTCCTTTGAGATTATGACATGTATGCCTTCTTCTAAACTATTCAATTTTTATGTGTACTGAAAATGTCCTTTTGTATAAACTTCTTACAGCAATCAGTTAAAGTTCTGGGAAACATTTCTCAAGTTTTTGCTCTTCTACTGGCTTAGTGGTAATATTAAGTGGGTTCTCAATTCAAAGTCACAGGGAAGGGATAATTCTGTATTAGCTTTTCATTTAAAAATACCTTTGGGAAGTCTCATCATTTGCTTCCAGTGATGATAACTGAGATTGAATGAGGGAATGAATGGGTTCTATGAAGTTAGTGTTAAGTTTCAAAGTTTTTCTTGGAATGGTTAACTCAAAGCAATAAACTTGCAAGGGGCTACTAATACGTGTTAATGATGGCTTTTATAAGTATTGATTTCAAAACTGCGGATTATATTTGATAATATTATGTAGATGTTCCAGTAAGGAATTACAGCTGTAAACACTGGCATTTCAGCATTCCTGGAAGGAATAAAACTTACGGTTCAGAATCTTAACCAAATTATTTATCTTAATGAAGCTTTTTTTAGAACCCACATTCACTGCTGAAGCACTGGTTATCATTGTATTTTCTAGTGTTGTCACTTGTTTGTTAAATAAAAATTGCAATGCATACACCTTGTCCGCCTTTGTAAAATACAACTGATATGCTGCATAAGTAGTCTTCTAAAGCTTAATTTGATGGGATAGATACTGTGTATTTCAGCATATGGGGTTTGCTGTCCAACATCTGGAGGGCCACCTATTCCCACTCCCTGTTCTGGGAGAATCTTTGTGAAGAGCTACAGACAGCTAGGGAACTCATACCATGCATACAGAAGCCAACAGTTCAGTTTGAAAAATACAAGTGGACAGGTTAAAAATACACAATTTAACACTACTGTTTTCTAGCAGTAGGAGGGGCCTCTTGATGTGGGTTGGTTCTCCCTCTTTCTCTGATAAGTAGTTGGCAAGTCTATAAAAGTCTTCCCATGCTTCTGTGAAAATTATGTACAACTAATTGCAGTTTGCACTACTCAGTTTTGGTTGCTGGTTCTTTCCCAATATTACTTTGTTTCATCTGCTGACTATAGTGGATAGACTTCAATTATTGAACTTCAGATCAAGAGATCAACTAGCACAGTGAGGATGTGTCATCTGTGTTCAAGCATTCAAATTATACTTTATGACAGTGTAATCTTATGCACTTACTCCCATGTAAGCATCCACAGGACATGCAACAGTCAACAAATGCTAGTTTAATTACTCACTATAACATAATATGCAGCAAACCTCAAGCAAAACTTAACTTGCTCAGCCATTTTAGGAATTATTATTGCTTTAGTTCTTATACCTTTCAGCATTTTCATGTGCTCTTGTAAATACTGGATTGTTTTATGTACACAGTTCTAGAGAGGTTTCTTTTCTTTAAAAGCCATGCTCTGCTTTCCACATATTCCCAAGAATAACAATGCTTAAAGTAGACAAAAGTTTTATTCAAGAGTACCAGAGTACCAAATACATACAAAATTATAGCACTGTGTTCAATATAGCACTGCCAGGCATTCAGTTATGGAAAGTATGTAGGACTTCTGTATGAAAGTACAATCCACAAATTATAACATTCCTACCATTGATGGCCCGAAATGAATGCTGTAAGAATGTTTTGTCACATTTTTGTCCAAGTAATATATGGAATAGGCTTTTCACAGCCTTTGATTTAATATCAGGGTTTAAAAACCAGAGGTTCCTCCACATCTAGCCCATGACTAGAATGCTCTTCAGAACAAGTTTTAGCGCAAGGGCTGTTAAGCAGGAGTAACTGGCTCAAATCTAACAGCTAATCCAAACTAGAAAAGACCTACTGAATCAATCGGATTTACCCATGTGTTGACTCATAATTCAGCAGCTGATTTAATGAGTCTACCTCTGTTGGTACTAGCAGTTGTATTAAGCCTATACATACCTCTTCTGGTTACAGGGTACTTACTGTGTACCATTACTGTACTTGGGCCAGATCCTAAAGGAGTTTTCTGCATAGTTACCATTCTAGATTAAGATAAATGGTAAACACCAGACGTTAGCTAGCTGTAGATAAGCACCTTTGAAATGCAATAGCTTCAGCTTGAGATATTAAACATCCTCCAAGGGCTTAATGCTGGGTCAAGCATGATTGCTATATTCTATATGTATATATTTTTCTGCAGCCAGCTTTTTAAAAAACGACCACAAATGAGTAGTCTAAGCTTTGTTGAGACCATTGGCACATTCAAAAACATTACAAAAGTAAAGTGCAATTTGCAGAAAAATTTGCATAGATTTAAGATTTCAGATTAATATATGGACTACAACTGTTGAGGTTTATTCCATTATTGCTCACAGAATATGCTTTTGGCCCTTTCTGTAAATCTGTATTATAAATGAGTGGAGATTAGGCAGTGTATTCATTGTCCTCTTCTATAAGAACCTCTTCATCATTGTTTGATGAAACTTGAAAGGTGGAACTGTGTACAATACATCTTGTCCCAGAAGATACCCTCCTTTGGTAAAGGAACCAGAGAAATGCTGCAGACACTGCCACAACTATTGTTGAAGTTATGACTAAGGTAGTTGTCCAGGCTTTCTTCTCTGAAACAATACAGTGATTTCATCCAACATACATAATCAGATTACGCACATTACTGCTGTAGTAAAGTTGTAAAAGTGTGTCAGCTGTCAAACTGGTCTAGCAGTTGCTGGGTATTTCTGTGGACTTAACATTTTGCAACCTTTACCTCATCTTTCAGTTCTACATGGTACTTCAAGAATAGGCAGCTGATTTGTTACTGGCCTCCTGCCATGCATGTCCTCTGGGGGGGTGTAGGATGCAATTTCACCAGATATTGGGCCATTTGTTCCTACCCAGGAAATGCTTAGAAGTTATTTCTGGTTTCGGAACACTCCAGCCAAACAAGCATAAAACAGCTGGGCACTGTAAAACTGGCAAAATTGCCTCTTAGAGCACCCCTTTTAAAAAATTATGGACTAGGGGATACACTGGCCCCTCGCAGGCAGTATGGCACCTGCAGGCCATACTTTCATACCTGTCTGGTAATGCAGTAGCCCAAGGCCAGATGGCTATGTTCCTAACACTTGAAAGACTATGTAATGCTGGGGTTGGTAAATGTGTTTTTATGGTGGCATGTGCATGAGACAAACTTCGTTCCTCAACTTCAACCTCTTTTTACTTACATTTAACTTTGTACTAGGTATCCTAGCTCCAAAAATGCTTATTTTCTACAAAGCAGCATCCACTAACAACTATGCCCATGTAAGATTTCCCTTCTAACTACTTTTGCTGTTTGCCTCTCATTTGACAGTTCATCTGGCAC
Source organism: Gambelia wislizenii (assembly GCA_030847615.1). Taxonomy (NCBI): domain Eukaryota; kingdom Metazoa; phylum Chordata; class Lepidosauria; order Squamata; family Crotaphytidae; genus Gambelia; species Gambelia wislizenii. The sequence continues at coordinate 291,466,082 of JAUMIR010000001.1, read as the reverse complement.
TTAAATAGAGACCTATTCTGATGAATAAAATGGCTAACAGTTGATTGAAAGTTCTGGATGAAGTTACTACTAGCTCACTCCATCAAAATATAATTGGGCATGAATTCTGAGAATCTACTGTACACATAACAATGAAGAGAGATAATTAGCCACAAACACTTGCATACTTAGACGGACCACATGGGTTTCAATCTGGAGTAAAGTCAAGAGTTAAAAGAGCAGAATCTTTGAAATCAATGTGAATGGACTTGGCCATTACTAATATCAGTCCTGATCGATTTCAGTAGATCTGCTCTAGTGATTATTAAGTGTGGGTCCAGCTCATAGTAAGCGTGTTTCAGTTTTCTTTAGATATAAAGAACAGCAAGTGTTAATCATTAAAAAATATTATCTTACCAGAGACTGGCTACAAAAGAGCATATTTTAAGGGGGGAAAAAACCAAAGGATACTCACCCAGTAAATACTCCTTTTCATACAGAACTACAAGTATATATGCAAAAGAAAATTTTAAAAAAAGATATTAATGCTTATTTTAAAAGCATTCTGCTCCATTCCCAGGGAAGTGAGCAGAAGGATAAGTTACAATACTTGCAGAACTATACTGAACAGATAATGGAAGGCGTAACAAAGCTAACTAAGTGCAGTACAAGTACTGGTAAAAGCCAACAGTTATGCTGATCTAGAAAAGGACATTAATCTGTGGAAGTGTTTTCTATATGCCTCCCCACAAATGGATATTACATGTAGAAGTGATACATGCATTCAGGTGGGGATGTCCTCCATCTCCACTTCTTTGTTTCAATGGACCATTGCATTTCAGTTCAGATCTGTGTTCACAGTCTAGCATGACTGATCACGACAGTTTGACTGAGACTAGCATGTTTATGAACTGGACCATTAAATGGTAATTTTTTTTTATTTCTAATGTAGATTCTATAGGCACAGATCCACACACTACTGGCTTTCACTGTTATGAATCAGACACTGATATAATCCATACATCTTAATTCTGAACATAGTGTCCTATGCTCTGCAGAACCCAGGGAGCTCCCATGCACACAACTCTGCTTATTCACTTCACCAGAGGGCACGGGTTAAGCATCTTGTGGACCTCCAGACAGGGATTGCAACTTGTATCCCTACCTAGCATAGCCAATAAGGAATAATTGGAGTTGCAATTCCTGAAATGTATGGAGAGCTACAAATCCCTGCCATTCCACAGCTTTAAAGCCATTCCCATTAGTAAGAGTTATAGTACCATTACATTCCAAGGCACATGGCTGGTAGCTGCCCCTCCACTGGTCTTCTACTGAGCTTGCAATATCTAGAACATTTTATTGACTATCTGAACCTTCTAGTATTCATGTTACTTATTGTTTATTCCTTTAATTTATATCATCTTTTCTCTTAAGGCGGCCTGACGTGAAAAAAATCTGTATATATTAGCTCTGCTTAGCTACATAGAAAGCTTAAGTTAGGCAAATGGCTGTTTTATATTACTCTTGAAGGGTATCTCCATTTGCTTTTCCTCCTAACTTTCTTATAAATAATAATAACAAAATAGCTTAAAATATGCAATATATCTGAATATTTGCAAGACTGAAGGGAAATAGGGCACCTATAACTTGTATATAAAGGCATTAAAGGGACATAAATTTTCCTTGGTTTTTTTCCAGGCTGTGAGGCCGTGTTCTGGAATAGTTTCTTTCTGATGTTTCACCTGCATCTGTGGCTGGCATCCTCAGAGAATGGTTGTGTAGGTGGGTGTGTGGAGTTTATATGCTGTGAACTCCTGTTGGGAGGATATGTACATTTGTGTAATTGAATGGTTAGTTTCTGGGTATAGAAATGCAACGCTCATTAGTGTCTGTTTGGCTAATGGTTGGTTAATGGGCAATTCTCTGCTGGGAATCCCCCTGTCCCTGGGTAGAATTCTTTTGTAAGGGTTGAGTTTTGATTCTATTATATTTCAAAACTGGGAGCCAGATTTTGTTTACTTTTAAGGTTTCTTCTTTCTTGTTGAAGTTGTCCAGGTGTTTGTGGATTTCAGTAGCTTCTCTGTGCATTCTGACATGATAGTTGTCGGCCTGGTCCAGAATTTCTGTGTTTTCAAATAGCATTTTGTGTCCAGGTTGGTTTATATGCTATATGATAACACAGAAATTCTAGACCAGGCCAACAACTATCATGTCAGAATGCACAGAGGAGCTATTGAAATCCACAAACACTGGACAACTTCAACAAGAAAGAAGAAACCTTAAAAGTAAACAAAATCTGGCTCCCAGTTTTGAAATATAATAGAATCAAAACTCAACACTTACAAAACAATTCCACCCAGGGACAGGGGGATTCCCAGCAGATAATGGTCCATCAACCAACCATTAGCCAAACGGAC